>JAVXUP010000007.1:0-1200000 GCA_033070095.1 Escallonia herrerae
CATGTGTTGTTCACTCAGGTACAAGTTGGGCCTCGTCTACTAGGACTTAAACTATGATGTTGGTGACAAAGTTATTGAACTTCTATTCTCAAAATAAAAAGCAATAACCACTGAATACAAATAATAATTAAAAAGCTAGTAATGCTCCATTATCACAACTCTCGTCTTACACAAAAAAAAAAAAAAACAGTTAGAGGTAGAGGTGAGCACGGTTCGGTCAGTTCGGTTTGGAGGCTAAAAACCAAACCGAACCGACAAATCTCGGTTTGAAAAAAAAACAAAACAAATTCTGGTTGAACAGTTCAGTTTCAACGGATTGTTTTTGCAGTTTAATCGGTTTGGGTCAAACTTAATTTTGGGCTAGTTAGGCCAAAAAATTAATAACTTATTCAATTTTGCCTTAGAGCATGTTAAATGCCAAATAACACTTAGTGAGATGTAGGCAACGAGTAAAAAATGCATGTTACGGTCAAAGGATTTAGGGTTTATCCCACTTTATAACAGTGGTTAGATAAATAGGGTTAGTAAATAATAACTAGGATTAGATAAAAATATAAATATTTTATATTACGATCGGTGCAGCTTACACGGTTTCAAAAAATCCGAACCAAACTGTACGGTTAAAAAAAATCCAAACCGATTGATTTTTAGATCTATTTGAAAATAGTTGGATGATTAGTCCGATTTTTACGGTTTAAATGCTCATCCCCCGGTTAGGGGAGAACAATTAAAAAAAGTTGCTTAAACCATCAAGACCATGAAGGCAAGTCTTGCTCCCATTTCTTTTAGAAAGGTCACAAATATTCGGTGGTTGTGTTAGTTTTACGTGAAGTTTTGATTTGTGGGTACATCATCTCTCTCTCTCTCGCAGAAGGGGAGAATTATTTTTCTCTGCAAAAGTAAACTAAAATAAAGAAACAGCATGCATACACTTTACAATCTTTGAAAGGCAAAACAAACTTCTCTGACAACACATGAAACAAGAAATGTTGTAGAGATGCCGAAGAAATGTTGGTGAATGGTGATTCTGGAAGAAATGTTGTTTGAAGCTCCTCACGGTCAGATCCCCGCGGCAACACTATCAATCACCGGCCAACCACCATCAACATTATTAATTGTCAGGGATCTGATCATGAGGAGCTTCTGAGGGAGGTAGGTGTGAGGGTATTCGATGGTGCTTGGCTTTTGTGTTCTCTAGGACAAGACAACAGTGCGATGGCCGGAGAAGGTGGTTTTTCTGGCATCGGAGTGGAAGCACGGAGATCGAAGCAACAGTGCGTGATGGGACACGTGTTCGGAGCTTGGGCTGGGGTTACCTGCTAGCTAGTGTATTTTGATTAGGAGTTTTTTTTTTTTTGGAGTATTTATTATGTTGTTTAGTTAATAGATATCCTGTTTTAGCCTCTAATTTTTCTGTTTTTGTTAGTTTAATCTGCTTGTTATTTTAGCTGGTTAGGTGGTTGTTGCTTATCCACTAAAAAAAAAAACAAAACAAAAACAAAAATACAATTGTTTAGTTAATGTAGTTGTAGGGTTTATTTTTCTTGCGATGTTTATTGGATAGAAATGTCAACTGTATCTCTTTTATTTGTTTCTCTGACTTGTTTTGTATCTCTTTCTATATATATATATATATATATATATATATATATATATATATATGGGGACCGATCCACATCCACCGGTGGAGAAATAACAATTTCTCCACCGAACCGCAGGTAAGAGCAGCGGTTGGCCACGTGGCGCAAAAAGGACGAAAAGGGACGAAAAAGGACGAAAATACTATGAGAAATTCACGAAAATATCACGAGAAAATGAAAAACTCGTGAGAAAATGGTGGCAATAATGCCCAACCGCAACTCCTACATGCGGTTGGCATTATTGCCTTCCGTGACCCCACCCCCTTGCCCCCCCACGCATCACCCCCTTGCCCCCCACCCCGTGGCCCCCACCCTATGTCCTTTTCCCCCACCCGTGAACCCCCCTTCCCCCACCCGTGAACCCCCTCTTCCCCCACGTGTCATTACCACCCTACCCCCCACCCCCACGTGTCATTCCCCCTCCCCCTCCCTGCTGTTCACTCACGGTTCTTCTCTTCCTCTCTCACTTTTCTCTCTATAAAATCCCTCCTCCCCGAATCATTTCTTCCACCCTCCTCATTCTCCCTATCTCACCTACATACAAACAAAAAAAATTTACGCTAGAAGATCGGTGGATAACCGCTAGAAGATCGGTGGATTTTTCTTGAAATATATCAAGTTAAAACAAGTAAGTATTTTTCAATTTGTTCTTACCAATTGATTGTTTAAATTGTGTTACGCTTAAATTGTTCTTACAATAGTCTAAAATTCGTGTTTAGGGCGTCAAAGGGCGTCAAAATTACGTTTTGACAAATCGGGGTATTACATTCGAAAAATTCCAAAATAGCGATTTTTTAGGGCGTCAGAAATAGAATTTTTCACGAATTTATAAAAAATAGCTAGAGCTAGATTTTGCCAAAGTACGAAACAGAGACCCTAGTTATTTTCAAAAGATCTGTATCAGGTAAAAATTTCAGATTTTTCCAAAGACTGGAAAGGGGTTAACTGATACACGCAACCTTGTAACTTTGCAGTGTAATTTAAAATATCAAGCCAGCGCGATTTCGCGCAAAACTTTTATGAGAACCCTAGGGTGTTGGGAAGTTCCATTCCCCAGGAATTCGGGCCATTCCGAAGCCGTTAGCTAATTTTTTGGCCGAACGGGCTTTTAAGCGCTCGATCCGGACACCGGTTCGGGATTTTTAGGCGAAAAATCCGTAAAATACTTTTTAGATCAAGAATGAACTCAGGAAGCTTAAAATAGCATTTTAAAGCACTTTTGATATTTTCTGAAGCCAGGGGGTATTTTGGTAATTTGCCACCCCGAGAGGGGTATTTTGGTAATTTTCCCGAAAAAATTTTCCAACGGACTTTTAAGTCCAGAAATGTAAGTAAAACGCCTGAAATGTTGTTTTGCAGCTGATTGCGGGGCGTAATTGTCGCTAAAGGTGAAAACTTAATTAGACAGTTTTTTCACGAATTTATAAAAAATAGCTAGAGCTAGATTTTGCCAAAATACAAAACAGAGACCCTAGTTATTTTCAAAAGATCTGTATCAGGTAAAAATTTCAGATTTTTTCAAAGACTAGAAAGGGGTTAACTGATACGCGCAACCTTGTAACTTTGCAGTGTAATTTAAAATATCAAGACAGCACAATTTCGTGCGAAACTTTTATGAGAACCCTAGGGTGTTGGGAAGTTCCATTCCCCAGGAATTCGGGCCATTCCGAAGCCGTTAGCTAATTTTTTGGCCGAACGGGCTTTTAAGCGCTCGATCCGGACACCGGTTCGGGATTTTTAGGCGAAAAATCCGTAAAATACTTTTTAAATCAAGAATGAACTCAGGAAGCTTAAAATAGCGTTTTAAAGCAATTTTGATATTTTCTGAAGCCAGGGGCATTTTGGTAATTTGCCCCCCCGCGAGGGGTGTTTTGGTAATTTTCCCGAAAAAAAGTTTTTCAGTCCAGAAATGTAAGTAAAACACCTGAAAGGTTGTTTTGAAGCTGGTTTGATGGGCGTTAGGGTGACAATGAACCCCCGGGGGCTATTTTGCTAATTTTACATTACACAAATTTGTGCTTAAAATAACTTTTAGTTCAGGAAAGGGTGTGAGACACCTGAAAAGTTATTTTAAAGAGTGAATTCAGGAAGCTTAAAATCCCATTTCAAAGCACTTTTCAGATTTTTTTTGTCAGGGGGCATTTTGGTAATTCGCATCCCCGATAGGGGTATTTTCGTAAATTTGCAGCGTTAAGTTTTTCAAAGGATTTCTTAGTCCAGAAATGTAAGCAAAGCACCTGAAAGGTTGTTTTGAAGCTGATTTGGGGCGTTAGGGTGATAATGAACCCCCGGAGGCATTTCGGTAATTTGCCGCTCATCGGGGGCTATTTTGCTAATTTTACATTATACCAAATTTCCCGAAAGACGGTGGTTTAAATAAATTTTATTCTTCTTTTATTTAAATCTATGACTTGTTGAGAATGATATAATTTTTATTTTTTAGATTCCAGTATAAATATGGATGCAACTGGAGGAAATAATTTTTGTGAAGGTTCTGATCCACCTTACGTTGGTCAAGTTTTTCAAGCACTGGACGAAGTTGAAGCATACTATAGAGCATATTCGAAAACGATAGGTTTCGGTATTAGAACTAAGACGACTAGAAAACGGGCGAATACAGATCAAATTTGTGCAAGACTATTTGAGTGTCATAGAGGAGCACCGCATGTAACTCCGGTCGTTCGGATCAGTGACGAAGGGACAACAAGACAAAGAAAACGGGACACATTTCCGGGTACCGGCTGCAAGGCCCATGTGTATGCAGTACACCGAAAAAATGAAAACCATTGGGTTGTCACAGGAGTGGAGTTGAGCCATAATCATCAGTTGATGACCCCCAGTAAGATTGGTCAAATTCATCAACACCGAGAAATAAGCGCGGCACACAGACAACTAATTTTTACAATGGCCGAGGCTAAAATTCCACCTTCTAAGATGATGGGGGTTTTCTCAAGCCAGGCTGGGGGGATTGACAAGTTGAGTTTCAACGAAGTAGACCTTCGAAATGAACTTCGTGCTCAGAGGAGAGAGTCTTTCGGTAAGAGTGATTCTCAAACTACACTTGATCTCTTCAGGTCCCTTCAGAGTGAGAATTCTGGATTTTTTTACAGTCTCCAACTGGATGATGAGAACCGCATTAGTACTATATTTTGGGCGGACCCCCGTTCTAGAGCTGCTTACCAAAATTTTGGGGATGTTGTGACGTTTGACACCACATACCGCACCAATAAGTACTCTATGCCTTTTGCTCCGTTCACCGGGGTGAACCACCACTATCAGTCAATCTCGTTTGGCTTTGCCCTGCTTAGGGATGAGACGGAGGAGTCATTTACGTGGTTATTTGAAACGTGGCTTCAAGCAATGTATCATATTCCTCCAAAGACCATCATCACCGACCAAGATCTGGCAATGAAAAATGCAATCGCTAAGGTCCTTCCAGATACTCACCATGGCCTGTGCACATGGCACATAAGCAACAAATATCCCGAACGGCTTCACCATGTATATGCAAACCATCCGTCATTCAAGACTGACTTTAATACATGTGTGAAGAAATCGTTGACGGTAGACGTGTTCGAGGAGAGGTGGGCCACGTTAATGGATACTTACTATTTGCACAATCACGAATGGTTACAATCGTTGTATGAGATCAAGACACAGTGGGTCGGTGCCTACACCAAGAATTTTTTTGCAGCCGGAATGACTACGACCTCGAGAAGCGAAGCTATGAATTCATTCTTTGATGGGTACGTAGGCCAGTCTTCAAGTATAGCGGAGTTCGTACTAGAGATGCAGAAAGCCGTTGACAGGCAATTGTACCGTGAGAGAGAAGCCGACGCGGCTACAGTTTGCAAAGAAAGAGCTATACTACTTTATTCACCTTTAGAGGCTCATGCGGCTCAAGTCTATACCAAGGAAATGTTTCGACAGTTTCAAGAGGAACTACTAAAGTCGAATCAATATGGCATGACAAAGTTGCACGAGTATTCCACCAGAGATATCAAGGTTTATGCTTTGACAAATGTGACGAACTTCGCCAATCCGTGCTCTTCGTCGGCTCCGAGGACCAGACGACATTTTACCGTAGCAGTTTGTAAGGACACCGGGTTGGTTAATTGCAACTGTCAACTGTTTGAGCATAAAGGTATACTTTGTCGACACGCGTTGAGGGTTTTGAGCGCCAAGAATGCTAGTGAAATCCCTCCACCGTATATCTTGGAACGGTGGACGAAGGAAGCCAACAGAGTCCACGGTCACATTCCTTACGTGCCCAATGTTTCAGTTGATTTCGAGCAATCTGAGTCGCTGCGATATAATCACCTTTGTAACATCATGCACGGTTTATCAATGGATGCAGCGTCGACATTTGATGGGTACAGGTATCAAGTTGAAGCAGCCGCACGGGATAAGGCTATGCATGCACAGTTTAGGATGGCATTACCAGAAACTGTGGACACTCCGACTACTCGGACAACTCCAGGCGGTAGATTCAATCGAGCCAAACAGCCAGTCATTGACGGCACTGACCTACAACGTGAGGAGGACGACATTTTTGATCCAATTATTTCTCAAACAAAAGGGCGAAAACGAGCAATACGCATGAAGAATCCGATTGAAGAAGCAACGGGTCAAAAAAAATTACGAAAGTGTGCGTTGTGTAATAAGATGACTGATCATGACAAGAGAAACCATTATAAAGTGTTAGGTATCGAACCTGGCAGTATGGTCGAGGAGGACGATGATGAGGAAGAGTGTTAGGGTTAATGTTTCAGTTGTATAAATTGAACTTTTATAATGTTTAAATTTGTGATTTGGTTTGTGCAATCTTTAATTTGTGATTTGATTTGTGGATTATTGATATTTTTGGTAACTCCGTTTTCGGGCACACTTTAGGCCCCAATTGATAGCTTCCGAAAAAAGTTGTAATTTTTTTTGTCACTTTTTTTCGCTCATTGCACTTCAGGCACGCTAGTTAGCCCATTTGTAAGACTTTCGGCGAAAAACGAGACACATTAATTTTTGAGTTTTCCTAGGAAGGGCCTATTCGGGCACACTTTAGGCCCCATTTGATAGCTTCCGAAAAAAGTTGTAATTTTTTTTGTCACTTTTTTTCCGCTCATTGCACTTCAGGCACGCTAGTTAGCCCATTTGTAAGACTTTCGGCGAAAAACGAGACACATTAATTTTTGAGTTTTCCTAGGAAGGGCCTATTCGGGCACACTTTAGGCCGCATTTGATAGCTTCCGAAAAAAGTTGTAATTTTTTTTGTCACTTTTTTTTCGCTCATTGCACCTCATGCACGCTAGTTAGCCCATTTCTATGAATTTCGGCGAAAAGCGAGACGCGTAATTTTTTTGAATGCCGTCATATGAAAGGTATATTCGCGCACATTTTAGCGCCAAATTCATAGCATGCGAAAAATTATGTACATTTCTTTTTGGTACAGTTTTTTGTAACATCACAGCAGCTAGCCACGCACGTCAGGATAATGGTAATGAAGGCGTCTAGCTTCATTCTTTTTCAGCTCCCAGGCTATCCTATACCTAAACGTCAAGGCATCCTTCCTAGTCCACGAGGAGTGTTTGAGCACTTCCGAGCGAGCAACGTAGTCCATGTACTTGAGGACGTAAATCCCGCAATCGTGACCGTTATATTGCTTTGGTCGGTCCTTTATCATCACGACCGTCCAAGGGTCACCCTGTGGCCGTCCGCATGCTAGCGAGAGGACAGTAGTCTGCATCCAACAATAAAAACGAGAATCAAGCCTATGAGACAAGAACAATATACTATGAGCCAAGGTCAAAAAATAAATACTAACCACTAAAGTGATGTACTCGTTGTACATCTGTGCCAGCAGCTGTCCAGGCTCGTCCTCCCTTAGGCTATCGTATATGTGAACCGTTCTGAACGCTGGATGGAGAACTAATAGGAACCAGTGGTTTGCATGATGACAGGGTATCATGATAAGGTTCGCATCAGCAGCGGGACATTGATAGTCTGCGTTCATCATGCCTAACACGTTTCGACCTGGTTTCCACTTACTCCTGCCGCCCCCTCGCCTCCATTCTGTGAATTCTCTCACCGTTAATTCCACAAAATGAGTGGGATACATGTTAAGCTTCAAATATTCAGAACGGTTAAAACGTTGCTCTCTAATCCGGAGCAGTTCTATGTAAGCGTTCATGACAAAATTTGAAAGATCTGTCTCCGGCGCCAACGTTCTGATATCCTCATGACCTAGGAATGTCGCAAGGGGAAAGTCTGCTGAATTGACAGGCTCATGCCCGAAGTAGTGCCGGTCGATCCAAGCCATCTTGTCCGACCTCAATGGCTTCGTCGCTTGTCCTTTGTCCGACCGAAAGCTTGGGCGCGAGGCCTGGATTCCTACTTGGGGAACCTGACTCTGGCACTGAGAGTCGTATGCGTTTGGAGGCAAGCGACTATATGGCTCCCATACCTGACTCTGGGGCTGATAGTCGTACGCGTCAGGAGGAGGGCGACCAGACGGCTCCCACACCTGACTCTGGGGCTGATAGTTGTACGCGTCAGGAAGAGGGCGACCAGACGACTCCCACACCTGACTCTGGGGCTGATAGTCGTACGCTTCAGGACGAGGGCGACTAGACGGCTCCCCTTCGTAACCCCGGTACGCAAGACTAAAGTTTTGAACTTCAGTCTTGTACTTCTCAATGGACCTCTTAAGATTGTCAGGAGCCTGCGCGACAAACCAGTCAAACGACTCCAGCTGCTTGAACACCTCAATGCCCTGGTCAACCTAAAAAACATGCATAGAAAATATGGCTAATCATATTTGACAAATGGTCGATAAGGTGCGCAAATAAATTATCAAACAACACTAGCATGACTTACAATGGCCAATGCCCAGAACTGGTCATAGACCTCACGTGGCGCGTACGATGTCTTCTTCACCTGGGAAGGGCGATTCACCCTCGTGCGCGTCACCCTGAGAAACCACTGTAAGTATTCCTCAGTACTAATGCCGTCGTGCTTCAGCGATACAAGGCTATCATACGTTTCCTGCCAGGTATTCCACTGGTGCACCTCGTCACCCAACAAAATCAAGGCATCAGCCACCTCGAAGTTCGGCCCTCGACCACCCCTGTATGGCCGCATGTCTACAGCGGGTTTTGGTATCCCTTGTGGACAGCCAGCTTGCTTCATAGCTCGATCGGGCATCTGAAACTCACATTCTTCGAAGTGAATGAGCGGCACCCGAACCAAACCTGCCAGCACGTACGACACCGGAAGTTGCCAACACCACTCATCCAACAGATGCATCACCTTGCCATATGGCTGCCACGTCACCTGGGATGCATCTAGTATCTCTAGTTCCCCCCGATAGAACTTTAGATGGTGGTGAGGGTCTACCCGTCTCCTCCTCCGGTTGGTCGTAGGCCCCCAGGCCCACACCCTAGGCCACGTCTCATCGGAATCTACCAACGGTTGTGGACGACCCATGGGTAGCCTCTCGTAAGACCAAACCTGTGAATGCAAACATTATATGGAATTAGTAATTAATCCCGAATATATTGACTAAGGATCCTACCAAGAAAATAAATGCTCATACCTGTAATAGAGTCAGGCAGGCGGCAATGGACTTGGCACCGTTTCTCGTAGCCTTATGCAGTGCTCGATATAGGTGCGCAAGGACAGCTGAACCCCACGAATAGGAGTATACCTCCTCAAGATCCTCCAAGAACACCATATACTTCGGATGCACCGTGTTTTTCGAATGCGTCGGAAGTAATATAGCTCCAATAATATACAGAAGGAATGCCTTCGTATACGTCACGAAATCTTGAGGAGTGTATTCATCCGGTAGCACGCCGTACTGCTCTCTCAGCCATTTAAGCTTGACGCCGTTTGTTGTAAGCGCTGCCCTTGGAATTCCCGGAAAATACTGCATAGCCATATTCGCTATGGATGCAGACGGCACGTTCAAAGTAACGGGTCTGCCGTGACATGGGATTCCAAGTATAAATCCGACGTCCTCTAACGTAACAGTCATTTCACCAAACCGGAAGTGAAATGAGTTCGTCTCGCTCCTCCATCGTTCAACTAGAGCGGATATAAGGCAATCGTCGTGTCGAGACCATTTCCCGCAATCGGTGAACAGGGTTAAATTTTGACGGTGTAATAGCTGTATTTGTTCCTTGTTTAGTACCCACTCTTCAAGGTGCCTTGTGCTTTGAATTGTTTCCAAAACACCCCTATCGACACCGTCAAATACGTGCCTCGCGACGTGGTCATCGTCATCGTATAGGATTGATGTATCATGAGGTCCAGAGCTGAAATTCATACCTTTAAGAACAAAATATAATTATAAACCAACTTAGCGTCCATAATATCCATAATATTTACATTCCAAAACTATAACTGGATCTTTAACCTAGCTTACCAACACATTAGCAATAGTCATTATTTCAATGTATTAAAACAAATCCTCAATTCCCACCACTCCGAACGTTTAATTACGCTAGTTCCCACTGAACTAAAAGTTATTTTAAGGTATGAATTTTAAGCTGGATCCTTCCTAGCAAAATAGCCTAGTATCTTGGGCAAATTACCGAAATGCCCCTGAGCGTTCACTATCACCCCAACGCCCTCGAACCAGCTTCAAAACAACATTTCAGGTGGTTTACTTACATTTCTGGACTAAAAAGTCGTTTGAAAAACTTGGCACGGGAAAATTACCAAAACACCCCTTGGCGCGGGAAAATTACCAAAACACCCCTACGCGCGCCACGTCAGCTTCAAAACAACATTTCAGGTTTTGTAATTACATTTCTGGACTAAAAAGTCCGTCGAAAAACTTAGCACTGTAAAATTACCGAAATACCCCTCTCGGGGCGGCGAATTACCGAAATGCCCCTGGCATCGAAAAATATCAAAAGTGCTTCGAAATGCTACTTGAGGCTTCCTGAATTCATTCTTGACATAAAAAGTATTTTACGGAGGTTTCGCCCAAAAATCGCGAACCGGTGTCCGGATCAAGCGCTTAAAGGGCCGTTCGGCCAAAAAAATAGGTAACGGCTTCGGAATGGCCCGAATTCCTGGGGAATGGAACTTCCCAACATCCTAGGATTCTCATAAAAGTTTCGCGCGAAATCGCGCTAGCTTGATATTTTAAAATACACTGCAGAGTTACAAGGTTCCCCGTATCAGTTAACCCCTTTCCAGTCTTTGGAAAAATCTGAAATTTTAACCTGAGACAGATCCTTTAAGAATAACTAGGGTCTCTTTTTTGTATTTTGGCAAAATCTAGCTCTAGCTATTTTTTATAAATTCGTGAAAAACTGTCTATATTTGGCGCCCTAAAAAATCGCTGTTTTGGAATCTATAAATGTAATACGCTGATTTGTATAAACCTAACATTGAATTATAAGAAAATTCAAAATACTTACTTGTTGTGACTTGATGTATTTAAAGAAAAAACTACCGATCTTCTAGCGGTTATCCACCGATCTTCTAGCGTAAAATTTTTTGGTTTGTATTGTTATGGAGATTATGTAGGTGAGATATGAAGTACGAAGGAAGTTGGTAAAAGATGACAGAGTGCAGAAGAAGGGTTCCGGGGAGGGGATTATAAAGAGAGAAGTGAGGAAGAGAGAAGAAAAAAGACAGAAAAAAGTGAGGAAGGGTGGGTGTTTACGCGGTCAAAGGCTGCGGCAAAAAAAAAAATTTCGGCAGAAGGACACCACGTGGGGCATCATGGGGGAGGGAAGGACGACACGTGGCATCGGGGGGAAGGACACCATGTGGGGCATCACGCGGGGGGACGCCACGTGGCAGGGGAGGGGGGAGGGACCAACCGCGGGTTGTAGGAGCGGTTGGGCCCTGCGGATGAGGGGAGGGGACGCCACGTGGCAGAGGGAGGGGACCAACCGCGGGTGGTACCAGCGGTTGGACCAACCGCGGGTGGTACCAGCGGTTGGGCCACGTGGCAGGGGGAGGGGACGCCACGTGGCAGAGGGAGGGGACCAACCGCGGGTGGTACCAGCGGTTGGGCCACGTGGCAGGGGGAGGGGACGCCACGTGGCAGAGGGAGGGACCAACCGCGGGTGGTACCAGCGGTTGGGCCACGTGGCAAGGGGAGGGGACGCCACGTGGCAGGGGCGGGAGACCAACCGCTGGTACCACACGCGGTTGGGCCACGTGGCAGGGGGAGGGGATGCCACGTGGCAGGGCCATGGCCAATACCGCCGGTTGTCCATGCTGGTGGGCCACGTGGCAGTGGGAGGGGACGCCACGTGTCAGGGGCCATGGGGTTGGGCCACGTGGCAGGGGTGGGGGACGGCACGTGGCAGGCATATTAATGCCAACCGCTGGTTGTGCATGCGGTTGGTGTCCTTTTTCTCCTCTCGGCCATTTTCTCACCATTTTTCTCACCATTTTTCGTGCCTTTTTCGCCATTAATGCAGTGGCCGTACACCTTTTTCGCCTTTTTGCGCCACGTGGCCCAACCGCTGCTCTTACCTGCGGTTCGGTGGAGAAATTGTTATTTCTCCACCGGTGGGTGTGGATCGGTCCCCTATATATATATATATATATATTTCTATTCTTCATTAAAAAAGAACTAGGAGTGGCAATGAGCGGGTTGGGTCAAAGAACTATGAATCAACAAGGGGTTTGGGAAAAAACCGGTCCAACCCAAATCTGACACCAAAATTGGGTTGGCACGGGTCGAGTCGTTTTCAACCAATTAAATTTGATTTTTTTTGGTTCCCTTTTCTTTTTCTTTTCTTTTTTAAATGCATTTACCGTAATAACTGAGAATACTTCGTCTTTACCCATTATAAAAGCTAATAAATACATGTTGCATCCCTAATACTTGTGCTACCTTTGAACAAGCACAAGAACAAAACTAAAATAAGTTTTAATAGTTTAGATCAATTTTGAACAAACACAAGGTTTGATCAAGGTTTAATACAGCCTGCAATAACAACAAATCATGACGGTCCTTCCAAAATCTTCCACCTTCAATCCTAGAGCGAAATATAACGTTGTCCTCAAAGAGGGAGCCTCTACTTTTTCTGATGATAGCTTCACCTGCCATTGCATAAAGTTGTTATTCTTGTGAAAGAGCATAGGCTGCACCAGCACCCAAACCTGACGTTGCCTTCAATTGAGAAACAAATGAAAACCTACATTCAACATGGAAGAAAATAAGAATGACTTATACCGAAACTGTGTAAACAGGAATTTTTAGATTTTCTGGATATAACATAAGCTATACATATAGTTGAACAACCTATGCCAGCACCGTGAAGACTCGGACAAATTAACTACCTTTCGGCACACACATAAAGCATAGCAGTCACCTATAGAGTTTCTAACAACTTGTATCGAATACAGGATTTGTGCTTAAAAGGATGTAGTGATCCAAAAATTGGGATAAAAATTCACGCAAGTGGTGCCTAAACCTGGGGCTCAAAGCATATCCTCCAATATTGTATCAATCAAGATGAAAATGGCCAAATCACAGTCAAAATTCACAAAACAACACCAAGTAATAGAAACCTTCGAAGCTACAGGTTGAAAGCTTTCATCCAGTTCTGCATTAAATAAAATCATCCCAAATGAAGATGATGATCATGACGCTCAAAATTATAAACAGATTACTAGCTTCACATCTAAATGAATACAGCCACCACCAAAAATAAGAAACATAATTAACAAAAAAACAACCAAGTAACAAAATTACTATACATAAATATCAGCATATAAACTTCAGCATAAAGGAGTAGCAAATCATGGTCACATAGCTTGTTACCACTATACACTTAGTTCCTGACTAGCCTAATCTGAAGTAACATCGAGTTACTTATCGAGCTTCGAGAGGCTAATTCATCTGAACGATGATGATAACATGGAAAAGTCCACGTCACCATGTCCCTCAAATTTACACTGAAAATGATCAAACCACATTGCAGACATAGAAAAAGTAATCATGTTGCTCTGCGTTAAATGATAAATCATTTTCCACTGCCAAATGTTCATCTAAGATCCTAGCCACACATCAAAAATAGGCATACTAAAAATAAACCTAATTAACCAAAATCATCCATAAAATTGGCAGTTAATCAAGATACACAAAACATAAATTCTAGTCTCAAGACCCTAATTATTTAAGATCCAAAAACATCATAAAGTAGAATTAACTGGACATCTATGACAAGAATCGAACCGATAAGTAGGACAATACTAGAAAAATGATGTACCACAAAAGAAGAAACAGAACAAGAACCGAACCGTACCAGCCGAATTGGATCTCTCCTCAGAAGCGGAGCTTGGAGAAGAATGTAGTGAATCTCACGAGTCACTACAGGATTCCAGGGATACAGGCTAGATTTGAGATTGAGAAATAGGCAGATTAGGGAAGAAGAAAACAGTAGCAGATGAGAGAAGGAAGGAGATGTTATTTGATGATTCTTTCTCTCTACAATTCTCTATTTTAATTTTTCAACAAAAATTTTAAACAACTTCCCAATGTAACACTTACCAATAAGGAAACTACGTCTAGCCTATTTAACAC
Organism: Escallonia herrerae; assembly: GCA_033070095.1. Lineage (NCBI taxonomy): Eukaryota > Viridiplantae > Streptophyta > Magnoliopsida > Escalloniales > Escalloniaceae > Escallonia > Escallonia herrerae. The sequence continues at coordinate 14,197 of JAVXUP010000007.1, forward strand.
CTCAGCTAAAGACTATGGTGCCACATTGTTTATTTAAAATACTTAAACCAACGGCAATATTTAACCCATTTTCCAAATTGATCGTTAAGCCGTTATTGGTCAACTCCTCCTCCTACCATTTGCATGCCAGCTCTCTGTGTTAGCTTGATTCTAACCTTCAATAGCGCATGTCCAGGCATGACTTTCCCTTCCCTTTGAATAGACCTTTGTCCCCAAGGGTTGAAATTAGGGAATATTTCCTTGAGTACTTCTCAGTCCTCCCAAGTCTCATCTCCATCTTCCAGGTTTGACCGTTTGACTAAAACCTGGTTCACTTGTAGGTTGTCCCTCTGAATCAAACGGTGTCCCACCACAGCTATTGGGTCCATTAAGAATTTTCCATCCGCATTGACAATTGATAACTCAGTGGAGAGATTGATGGTAACTGCAATTCTTTTCTTCAACAATGATACATGGAAAACAAGATGAACTGATGCATCTCTAGGAAGCTCGTCTCCTTATTCACTAGAATCTAATGGTGTAGCTGAAAGGAGAAATCGAACACTAAAGGAAATGGTGAACGCATTACTTATAAGTGCTGGTGCACCCAGGTTGCTGTGGGGGGAAGCAATCTTATCTGATTGCCATATCCAAAATAGAATAATATTCAAGAAAACTGGCAAAACACCCTTCGAAAAATAGAATTCCAAATCTCAAATACCTAAAAGTGTGGGGGTGTCTAGCCAAGGTTATGCTCCCTGAACCAAAAAGGAGGAAATTAGGATCTAGAACTTCAGATTGCCTATTTATTGGCTATTCTTTCCAAAGCGCTGCATATAGGTTTCTAGTCCTCAACAGTGACGTCTTAGATTCAAACACCATAATCGAATCTAAAGATGCAAAGTTCTTTGAAACTGTGTTTCCTCTTAAAACAAAAGTTGATAAACAAATTTCTGAAAAAGAACCTCAACTTGAAGCTGGTGAAGGCTTAGAGATTGAAATCAAGAGAAGTAAAAGACAAAGAAAGGAAACGAACCTAGGAGAGGCCTTTTATACCTTTCTCTTGGAGGATGATCCTCTATCTTTTAAAGAGGCTATAACCTCTCCTAATGCTTCTTTTTGGAAGGAAGCTATAAACAATGAAATTGAATCTATAATGTCAAATCATACTTGGGAATTGGTAGACCTACCACCAGGTGCTAAACCAATCGGGTGCGAATGGATTTTCAAAAGGAAAATGAAACCTGATGGTACAATAGAGAAATTCAAGGCCAGATTGGTTGCGAAGGGGTATACTCAAAAGAAAGACCAAGATTACTTTGACACATGCTCACCTGTTGCTAGAACTTCATCCATTCAAGTATTAATTTCTTTAGCATCGGTACATAAGCTAATCATACATCAAATGGATGTTAAGATTGCATTTCTCAATGGAGAACTTGAGGAAGAAATTTACATGCATCAACCAGAAGGTTTTGTGACCCCAAGTAATGAAAAGAAAGTGTCTGTAGATCGACTTGTTAAATCCTTGTATGGTCTTAAACAAGCCCCTAAGCAATGGCATGATAAATTTGATAGTGTGATTACCTTAAATGGCTTTTCTGTGAATGAAGCTGATAAATGCATTTACTGCAAGTTTTCTGATAAAAACTCTAGAGTTATTATATTCTTGTATGTGGATGACATGCTCATTATAGGGACAAGTATAAAGGTAATTAATGAGATCAAAAACTTCCTCTCTTCTATGTTTGACATGAAAGACTTAGGTGAGGCAGACGTTATTCTTGGAATCAACCTGAATAGAATAGGTAATGGCTATAATATTTCTCAAGAACATTTTGTGGAGAAAGTGTTAAAAATGGTCGTTTTGATTGTACCCCTGTTAGCACTCCATATGATTCTAGTATTCAGTTGAAAAAGAATAAAGATAGTGGTATATCTCAGCCTGAATATGCTCAAATAATTGGTAGTCTCATGTACTTGAATAATGGTGCAGACCTGACATAGCATATGCTGTAAACATACTTAGTAGATACACTCACAATCCAGGTAAGGATCATTGGACTACTTTATGTAGAGTGCTTAAATATTTGAAAGGCACCATAGACTATTCTCTATACTTTCGTGGATTTCCTGCAGTATTAGAAGGATATTGTGATGCTAACTGGATCTCTGATGTAGATGAGACAAAATCCACGAGTGGGTTTATTTTTACTCTTGGAGGAGGAGCAGTCTCTTGGAAATCTTCCAAGCAGACTTGCACAGCTCGGTCTACGATAGAATTTGAGTTTATTGCCTTAGAGAAGGCAGGTACTAAAGTAGAGTGGCTCAAAAACCTAATTGCAGACATCCCTTTATGGATGCGACCAGTTCCATCTGTGTCGATGTTGTGTGATAGCCAGGCTGTAATAGCCCGCGCTAAGAACAAAGCTTATAATGGTAAGAGTAGGCACATTTGCCTAAGACATAACATTGTGCGGCAGTTGCTGAATGATTGGGTTATATCCCTCAATTTCGTGAAGTCAGAGTTGAACTTGGTCGATCCTCTGACAAAACCACTAAGCATGAAGTTAGTGAGAAATACATTGAGGGGAATGAGACTTATGCCTAGAACATAGGTCAACAGTGGTGGGAACCCAACCTATGTGAATGGTGATCCCAGAAATTAGGCTCATATGGGTAATAACAAGCCACTGGTTGATCAGTTGAGACACTATCCAAATTATATTGTGACAGTGCATTCCTATGATGTAAGATAGTGTATAACTGCAACATTAGAGGTTGAGCATTAGCTCTTAATGAAATCCATAGCCCAAGTTGGGTGGTGTGTTTGATTGCGGTACACATTTGATGGATTCACCAATATGAGTGTCGAGGTAGGGCCGCCTCTATGAGAACTTAGGCAGGTTCTCTAGAGCACTCATGAAATCCAGGTACGGCACATGGCCAAAACGTGCCAAACCGCGATGAACAGCTTTCTCAGAGTTTTTAGTGTGGGTGATATGTACTCCTGGTCCACAATCAAGAAGGAGGTTCATAGATATTTAAATTTCACCAAGTTCCTATGGATCAAGTCTTATCGATCCTATGCATTGGTTCATAGTCCAAAAGACACCAGTGCTTACACATTGCTTGCTCTTATGCTTTTATCAGCACTCCAATCCTTTGTATTTTTGCCTTTGAAATATGTGGGGGATTGTTGTATTTGGTAAACAAATTACAAGGTATTTCAAAGCCAAAATTTTTATTTAAATCTTCTTTAGGGATTCGTTGACCAAAACAGACAAATCTGAAATTTATTCTTTGTCTGTCTAAATCAAGTAGCCATTTTATGTCTTGAAACACATCTCAGAATTAACTCCTTGTTTGTCCAAATTAATTAGCCGTTACAAAGTCATTTACCTTCTTTAAGCAGTAGACTTTTGCTAATTACCATGTTTACCATATTTGCCTTATTTACACAGCTAACTTTTGTCATTTCCTATTTTATGCTGCCTGTTTTCTCATTATAAAAAGACGAGCTCTTCTCTCATTTGAGACACATGGAAAGCAATCAAAGGTCTCTCCTCTTTCTCTCTATACACGTTCCTGTTCTCTTGTAGTTTCGGTGATAAAAGCAAGCAAAAGGCTACTTCTGTTAGCCTTCGTTATTCGAGTGCTTGTTAGCGAAGAAGAGACTGTTGAATCCTGGAGGGTAGCCGTTCGAGACTTTGAGCACCGAGATATTATCTCCAAGGGAGCGAAACTACTCTTAAAGAACAGTGCACACACGCCTCAGTCTGCTCGGATTTTGATAAGTTTGTTACGCTAATTCTCAGTTTTAACATAGTACTTTCTTGTTTTTATCTTACAGCCATCAGTCTTTAAGTTTGAGGCAGTGCTCATGGATAGGGTAGTGCCTAAAAACCCAAAAATCTTTTGCCAGAAATGAGAAAGGAATACCTTGTCTCAACAGCACCAATACCTCGGTCATAGCCGCTATGATCATAATCATCCATTCACTGTCTCAAACTCATTGTTCCCACCCCAAAGCCGGTATTTTTCCAGCACCAAATCGTGGTTTGTCCTTGTAGGTTGGAGTTTTGATAAAGAGGAAGGTGGGTCACAAAAATGGGGCTCTCGATGGCCCAAATCTTTTTAATAAAGAGGCTAAGAAAGAGAGAAAGTAAAATGAGTTGGTGAGGGGTTTTTTTTTTTTTGGGGGGGGGGGGGGGTAGATTGGGTGTGGGAGGTGGAGGTGGAGGTGGAAGTGAGGTGGAGTTGGAAGAAGAAGAAAATGGATTTGTTCAGTTGGGACTCTAAAGATATAATTACCTTTCATCAATAATAGATTTCCTAGCTTTGATGTATGATTTTCTGCAATGGTAAACTTTGGAGTTTTAAGAACTAAATAGTTAATATTAGAATTGTGCTGCAATTATGAGAGACACAAAATTTTGATACAATTCTAAATGTATTACATTGGTAACTTTACTTTTTTCATACGTAATAGATTACCTTCCTGGAAAAGCACAAAATCTTGCTTAAGTTGGTTAATTCCTTTTTGCAAACAACACTCTCTTTCCGGTTTCCCTCTAAAAAGCCACAAAAAAAAAAGAACAAAAGAATAAAAGTAAAAAGTAAAAACTTGAGCACCATTTACAAATGAATTTCCGTACATAAAGATTTTCTCACAGAACCTAATTTTTTTTTGGGTCAAAGGTCCTTTTATTCATTTAAGCTCAAATAATCATTATAGACTTTTAGATAGAAAAAACTTAGCATATGTTCTTCAATACATTTATTCTCTCCACAGCAATTGTTCATCCAGGTCCCAAGCTTGGCAAAGAGATTGGTTATGCATGGTGGCTGGTATCCTACTCCAACTGTAAGTTCTATACTTGATCCACTACTGTATCATCTGGAAACATCCTTGCACATTTGTTTGCTTGTGTTAAAAAATTCTAGCATTCTTTTCTTGCCAAATTCCATAGGTGATGACTGCTACCAATAGTTTATAGAGTTTTCTTTCAAGCTTTTCCCCCTGAAGTGTCTTATAGCATACTGAAGAAACTGAGTCCATGATCTCAGTGGAATATTCAATTCTATTCTCCTGAATGCTAGCTTCCACAGTTCATCTTCATATGAACACTATATAAACAAATGGTCAACATCTTTAGGGTACCTCAAACAGATGACACATGGATCATCTTGGATGAGATTTCAGACTTTTAGCCTTGATTTAGTTCTTATTCCACCTTTGCATTTTAGCCGTAAATTTGCGGCACATCTAGGTATATGCCCTGCAAACCATATCACTTTTCACCAAGGTGCACTAGGTGCTCTTATTCTAATTCCCTTCCAAGCTATTTTGATGGTAAATTATCCATTAGACTATAGTTTCCAAATGACCTTGTCTGGCACCCTGATGTTAAGTATAACTCTGTTTGCCAACACAGTGTTTAGCATGCTCAACTCAGTTGATCTACTGAGTGGTAACGTCCACTCACAGTGTTTGGCATTGATCTCCAAACCAGAGTCATATATAACTCTTTGTCCATGCTGATCTATAAGGGGTTTTTGTAGCAACCATATGTCCAACCATAGCCATTTGGATTTATCATCTCCTACTCATAATGACAAAATTTGTTAAATTGATCTCTAATTCGCAGAAATTTACACCAAGTCAATGAAAGATCCACAGGTGGCTTAAAGATCCATAGATGCTTGTCTTTGATGATGAAAGTGTGACACCATTGAACCCAAAGGGGGATGATTGATCTAAGGGGGCGGGCCACCCACCTTCGAATGGTGTTGATCCTACGAACCGTGAACGGATTTGCCTCTGGCCTCTGGGCACGTCGGAACTACATGGGTTCACCGTGGTGGAGCACGGTCCGCCAAAATTAGCATAGGTTAGGTGCTATTGATGGAACATGGTAAGCCTATCTTTCTCCACATGGAAGTGCTGCGGAGGTAAGTCCTATAGTTGTTTACATATAGCTGCTTTTGTGATACCCTAAAAATATCAAAAATTAATCTAATCATGAATTAGATAATTAAAGGGGGATATTTTTATTAAGTAGCAATGTTTTGGGTGATAATTAAGTGTTAGGGAGTTAAATGAGGGGGTAGTGTGGCCTTGGGGTCAAAGTGTAATTTTTTTAGAGTTATGGAGCCAAAGTGTAATTTTGAAAACTTTGGGGACCAAGGTGCAATTTTTGAAAAGTGACAATCACTACAAGAAAAATGGGTTTTTACCGACGGATTTTCAGCGATGGAATAAAATTTTAGCGACGGAATAACCCGTCTTTAAACATCCGTCAGTAAAAACCCTTACTGACAGTGCAATCCGTTGGTAAATATATTTATTGACGGATTTTTACCAACAGGGTCCGTCGCTAAAAGTTTTTTAAAAAGTTGTAATTTTGATCAGATTTTTAAATATATGTTTATCAACGGAATTACCCTTTTGCTAAAAATACATATCGCTTAAAATCTAAATATTATGACTTTTATTGACGGACTTTTAGCGACGGAAGACTCCGTCGCTAAAAGTCATGCCATAAAAGCCCTTCCCTTCTTTCCCTCTCCCCGTTTTCTCCTCTCACTCTCTCATTTCCTCCCTCTGGCACTCCCCTCCTCCGACATCCCCCCCTCCGACGATGCCCCCCCCCCCCGGGCGCCATGCCCCTTGACTTCTCCCAAGCCCTCCACTGTCGTGCCACCACCGCCACCACTACCGCCATTGCACCACCTCCTGTAAGCTCCATTTTACCCTAATTTATTTTAATGCACGTGGTTTAATTCATGTATGTGTAATTGAAATTTGTTATAATGTGTAGTGTAATTGAATTTAATTTGTTATAATGTATAGTGTAATTGTATGGTTTGTTATAATGTTTACTTGTTCTAGGAGTTTAATTAACTCTAATTAACTCTTAATTAAGCCCTAATTAATACTAAGTAAACTAATTGAACTCAATTAACAATAATTAACCCTAATTAGTGTTAATTAGCCCTAATTAGTCCTAATTAATCTAAATAAATCCTAATGAGCTCTAATTAGCCCTGGTTAATCCTAATTAATACTAATTGACCCTAATTTATACTAGTTAACCCTAATTGAACCCGACTAACCCTAATTAGCCCCAAGTAACCCTAATTAAGTCTAAGGAACTTCTAACCCTAGTTAACCTTAATTAATTCCTAGCATATCTTGAGGTAACCCTAATTAAACCTAGTTAATCTTATTAAAACCTAATTACTCAAATTAATCCTAATTAGCCCCGATAAACCCTAACTAAACCCTAATTAATCTTAGTTAACCTAATTAGGGTTAACCCCGTTAAACCCTAATTAATATTAATTAACCCTAATAGAATCCGATTAACTTTAACTAGCCCCGATTAACCCTAATTAAACCTAATTAATCTAACTAAACCTAATTGCCCAAATTAACTCTAATTAGTCCTATAAACCCTACCTAAACTCTAATTGACCCTAATTAACCTAATTAAATCCTAATTAGCCCTGATAATTCTTAACTAAATCCTAATTAGCCCTACTTCTTAGCCTTGATAAACCCTAATTAACGTATTTAAAATCCTAATTAAACCCTAAAACATCCTTAATTAACCCTGTTAAGCCTAAATACAACTCTAACCCTAACTAAACCATAAACCCCATCACAATCACATGTGACACAATATCAACTCTGCGAATGAACTCTATATTCTACCGAGAAACACCAATCGGTTGCCCACATTAGGAGTATTCGTTGTTATTTTGCGGTGTACATGACAACGAGTCAGTTACAACTCATTCTCAACGAATTTGAAAGTGAATCATTTTGGTTATGGCATGTTCATTCAAATTAACCTAATGATTCTATTTTTCCAAAATTTCAGAAAGATGGTTGCATATGTTACCAATTTTTAAACGCATACATGCATAAAAACCCTTAGTTCTCTTTCAAAGGTACTCATTACAAAGTAATCTTTGTAATGAGCCTTTGGATGTCTAGTTTGAATAATTTGGAAAAGCCAAGTGTTCATAAAATAGTGTATCGACTTGTGCTCTGTGTTCTATGTCGTGAATATTTGGTACGCATTCTCCTGTGTTTCTCTGGGTGCATATAGATCTGGTGTTCAAACATCCGTTAATTCTCGAAGAGCAAAATTAGACGGATGTTAGAACACCTAATCAATGTCGTGTACTTGGAGAAATACGAAAAAGTGTTGTTGAGCAGACAAAGGACTAAGCAAGAGTTGGTAACTGTTTTATAAATGTTGTCACATGCATGCATTCCTTTTCATATCCACCCTGCCTAATCACTACAAGAAAGTAGACCTTTAGCGACCGCCCCAGGCGGTCGCTAAAGGTATAAATGCAGTCGCTAAAGGGTTTTAGCGACCGCTGATGATTGATCACTATAGGCCAAGTCGCTAAATTTTAGCGATCGCCATTAGAAAACGGTCGCTAAATTTAGCGACTGCATAGACTATATTTTGCGATTGGTTTAGCGATCACCTTTTGCAGTCGCTAATTTATTTAATATTATTTTAGTTTTTATTTTATTTTTTTGAAATATTAAATTAGCGACCGCTTTTATTTCGTTTAGCGACCGCGATGTACGGTTGCTAAACCTGATTTTGAAAAGAAAAAAAAAAGGTCAAATAACCTGTCCACATTCTATCCAACACCTGTCGCAAAACCAATATCAATCCAAAAGCAATTCACATCCAATCCAATACCAATCCAAGGTTAAATCGGTCCAAAATTGTTGCAAAACCAATCAAACTGATTTAAACGCAGTTGAAACCATTTTGAATGAATTCATTGAAAGCTTTCAACACATTCATTCAAAACCGTTTCAACCCCTGTCCCGCATTCATTCAAATAATTTGTCGCATTCATCGAAGTCTAGATAAACATATGCATTAGAATCAATAAAATTCATACAATTAAGTATCGATTATCAATTAAAATCAATAAAAATAGCCAATACGTAAACCCAACCCCTAACTAGATCACTAGTCGGCAGAATGACCAACCTCGTCATCATCTTCTTCTTTATTCCTCAATGAAGGCACGTTCGATCGAACAACATTCTCATCGTCCTGGGGTCACCGGCACTAGGATCAGTATCATCCTGCACAAAGCCATACAAATGATTCAACATAATATATGAAATCAAGATCACATATAAAATGACCAAAATACATAAGTACTTGAGAAATTTGTATTACATGAAGTTTGGGCCGGGGCAAAAGATAACCGCCATAGATCATCATCTGAAGGCGCACATCAAACATTATGTTGAAGTGCACTTGCTCCCTCGCATCCATCACATCTACCCGAGGATCGCTACAACTGGTCTCCCCTGATGACTGAGGTCTGCCGGCTAACAACGATCATGTGGATTGACGAGGGTGGCCGAGTATACGGTCCTTCTAGGACCCCTCGTAGCGTCTGACCACAACGAGACCTCATCCCGTGTCTGGCTACCATCCGCCTAGGAGTTGGCTTGAACTCTTTCTCTATATAAATTAGGTAAGAAAACAATGAAAATGTTAGAGAAATGCTACTGGCCATAACCGCGAAGAATGTAATTGAAATGCAAAAGTGATAGAAGAGTTGTGTGCTCATTCCAAACTACTCTACGCTTTCAGACACTCACTTCCCATCTTTCTTTTATTGTGTGTGCTCAAAGTAGCGGAGCTTCGTAGGGGGCCTTCTCTAAGGTCCTCTTCTATTAACCTCAGCTCGTGCACGACAAATAGACCGGAACCAGCACTATGCTTTATCTTCTTCTCGCTGTGAGCCATCTCTTTGCCTCGCTTACTCAGCTTCTCCAGTCTGCTGTACTCTAATGTGACACAGGCTGACCCCACATGGCTTTGGAGAACTACTCGGGGTTGTGGTCCCTTGTCATAGATATATCTGTCGTACCCGCCCCAGCTAGTGCCCACCTCCTCAGCCCAGAGAAGAATGACATACCTAAATTTCTCTGTAGGGGTAGCTTTAATTTGAGGTCTTGTGACTGATGAAATTGTAAGCAAAGAAAATAATAAGGTTTCAAGAAATAGCTCATTTTAGGGGTAGCTTTGAGATTTTGTTTGGGCTCACCCTCTTCGAGAAGAAAAAAAGGTGAGCAAGATAATAAACGGGCGGGAGGTGACTGCATCCCTGATCCAGTACCCAGCACTTGAACTTATTTTAAAGGCTTACCTTTCGTCCCTTTTCAAGGTCCTATACTTCTTTACCAAAACTCAGCACCTTCAGTTCATTAAACCTAATATCAACTATTTTGTACTCTCTCTGATAGAACAAAAAGCCATAATTGGGGGAAAAAAGTCCCAATTTCTTCAATAAGGATTTGCATTTACATGTCACTAGCGATTATGGCTAGCTTTTCCTCATGGAAGCATCAAAAAGTACAATGGACAGCTATCAATCACATTACTAGCTATGTTCAACCATTAGTCTATTTCATAACTAGATCATATTTTCTATTTACCAGCAACCTCCTTTGATTACCTAATCATCTAAATTACCTTTTAGAGAAATAAGTCTACTTTGGACTTGAATTTACAAGTCAAAATTGTCTGGAATAAGAAAAGTTTGATCTACTAACTTCAAAATTTAGGAATTTTAAAGCTAGTAATAGTATGACAAGAAGTATAATGACAAACTATGACAGTCACGTTATAACTCACAAATCAAAAATCCTAAACATAACAATTCCTCAAAATTGAAGCATTCACAATCAGGGTCAGTTACATGCAGTAAGAAAATCTTATCAAATCAAAACAATTCATTGTTTCTAGAGAAATACAAACTAATCCATTTATCCATTTCATGAAGAACTATAGTAGATCTTCATAACCACCCAGGCCAGTAATTGAATTCATGCTCTAAACCTAGGTCTTCAAGCTGTAGATCAGGACAACATCAAGCAATTTGTACATAACTAAATTAGTAAGATACTTACTATCAGGCAGGAACTAGCAAAATCTTCTAGGGTAAGATTAAACATCAAGACATTTCTCTAGCCTCCAGGATTTGTCTATAAGGTACATCCTCAAAGAAACAACAAAAACATATCAAGGGTAAAGGATATTCTTAAGAAAAAAAGGTATGACATCCTATATTACTGTTGAGTATACCAAAAAGATATAAATTACAAAATTTACAAGCTCTAGCCACTCCTTCACAAAGACTAGTAAGAGCATTATTATCACACTGCATCAGATATCACACCCATAGGTAAACAACGGAGATGAGAAAATAGGAAAGAAGAAAATCAAAGTAATTTAAAAAAAAAAACATACCAGGAAGAGGTCCATGAGGATATGGTCAGGAAGGAAGGAGAGATCTAAGATATTAGAGAGGTGAGCGAGTGCTGAGTCATTGCGAGTGATACTAGTGATGGCGGGGAAATTTGGTTACTCAGGTCTGTGCACGTGTCTCTGTGTGGTGGTCGTGGCAGCTTGGCTTAACGGTGGCCGGAAATTATGGTCGTAGTGGCACCATGGGCGGCGGGGTGGATCAATTAGGGCAGAGAGAGAGAGAGAGAGAGAGAATTAGGGCACTTCATATATCTAATTTACGACCGCCACATCGGTTGCTAAATCCAGTCGCTAACTTTAGCAACTGCATTTAGTGACCGATTAGGCGGTCGCTAATATAGTGACTAATTAAGCGGTTGCTAAAGGTGGCGCCATGTTTTTTGGTTGACCCCCCCCCCCCCCACTTTTTTCCTAGACTTAGCGACCGCTATTTATGTCAGTCGCTAAAATGGTCGCTAAATATCAATTTAGCAACCGCCATAAATTGCGGTCGCTAACTACGGTCGCTAAAGCCATTAATTCTTGTAGTGAATTATTGGTTTTAATTTGAGGTCATTTAGCAAATCAGTCGTCATATTGGTCGATCAAAGTTGGATGAAAAGGAAGAATGATGATGATTTTGAGGATCGCGTCGATAAATTTCTCGAGTTGGCTTATGCACATCCTGTATATGTTGACTTTGAGACGGTAAGGTGTCCGTGTAGTAAATGTGAGTTGTTGCATTGGAGAAGGAGAATAGTGGTAAAATGGCATCTTCTCCGGTACGGTTTTATAAGTGGATACACAAGGTGGACACATCACAAAAAATGATAGTATTGCCATCTAACCCGGCTAGTCAAGTTGAAGTTAGGGATGAGGCATAATATGATTACCGAGATATAATTATGGATACTGGGCATGCTAGTGTTGAATGGGGTGACTCCCATGGTGATCACAGTCCCTATTAGCCGAATAAGAGGGCTAATCAGTTTTATGATTTGTTGAGAGAAGCGGAGGAGCGATTGTGGGATAAAATCTGGAAACACACACGGATGTCTGCGGTTAGTAATTTATTACAGTGGAAATCAAACCACATGCTAAGTGAGAAAGGATTTAACGAGTTTATTACTTTTATCAAAAAAAAATTTGTTGGAGAGTGAAAAGCTGCCCCGTCGTACTATGATGTGAAGAAGATGATGAAAAACCTTAGATTGAGCTATGAGCGGATACATGCGAGCAATAACGACTGTGTATTATTCTGGAAAAAGAATAAGGACTTGACACGGCGTCTAGTATGTGATCATTCGAGATATAAACCAGACAAAGAAAAGAAGAAAACATTGCATGGAAAGTACTGCGATTTTTTTTATTACCCCAAGGCTTCAGAGGATGTATTATTCCTCTAATACGGCTGAACATATGAGAGCTCACTGTGAGACTCGTACCAACGATGCCGATGTACTGACACACCCAGCTGATAGAGTGATGCAGAAGGAGTGTGACTGCAGGCATCCAAGATTTACTCTGGAAGTTTGGAATATTAGACTTGGTGGTTTGGCAACCGATGAGTTCAACCCTTTCGAGCAGTCTAGCATGCCTTACTTCACAGGGCCTATTTTTTTTTTATTATTATTATCCTGTACAACCTTTCACCAGGAATGTGCATGAAGACATATATGTTTTTTCGTTGCTTATTCCGGGGCCGAAGAGTCTTGGTAAGGACATAGAGTGTATTTAAGGCCGTTGATTGATGAGTTCAAACAACTATGGGATCATGGAGTCAAAACTTTTGATGCATCCCTTATGCAAAACTTTCAGATGAGAGCCGAAGAGTCTTGCTTTGTTTCAGTTATTTCCCGGTAGATCGATGTAGGTTATGAATTAATTTGTTTAGTTTGTTAACTTTTTGCCTTTGTATTCGTTGTTTGTCACCTTAATGTTTTGAATGTCAAATCACCGTTTTGCAAGCCTCGTGTAAGCATAGCAGGGAGTCTGGCAGCAGTCCGGACAGCCATTAGCATCCACGAGTATTGGGGGATTGAAGCGATGGTTGGATATACCGAGGGTAATCAATAGGCCGAAAGGTCACGTACATAGCCTTGCCGGTACGACTGCACGTCTCCTGATAGGAGCGTCGCCACCCCTTGCTGCCCTTTCACAGACGTAGACACCGACATTGGAGCGACCGTCGCTACAAGAGGACGAGATTCGTCGCATTACTGCGGAGGTGTATAAGATGATTGTTACGAATAATCCGGTACAACCATTATATATGTTTAGGAAACATTTTATACGATTGTTATCGAGATTAGTGCATATGTGCCTTTACATGCAGGGCACTGCTGCCGAACACGCAGAGCCGCATCGGAATCATAATGCCACCATGGACAAGGACGATCAGCAGGATCCAGATTCGGGACTCGCCGACCCCTAATTATCCCTTCGCCTCCTAGCTATTTGTATCCCGCTCCCGTGCCCCCTACTTGTACTCTGCTTCCTTCCCCCACTCTATTGTACCCCGCTCCCGTGCCTTCCTGAACAATGTATACATTTTATTTTTTGATTATTATAGAATCCATTCTTTAAACATATGTGTGGTGTCTGTTTTAAATCTAACAGGGTAATCCTTTTTATCTTGAACCATTAATTCTGAAAAATTCGCAGGTTAATTTTCAGTTGAAGTTGTTCACTGTTTATATATGTATGTCACTGGGTGTGTATATGGGTTCGGGGGTAGGGAATTTTGATGGATCTATGTTGTAATTTGGATATATGAGTTAATTTGGATATATTTAAGAATGAGTACTATTCTGCATCCAGATTTGTAATATCCCACATCGGTTGTGGGAGAGTTTGCGATTGGCCTTATAAGATCCTGCCTATGAACTCATAAGTACCTACTTGGCTAGCCCTTTTGAGGGAGGCAATGCCCTGTGGTGGGGCCGTGGATCGGGTCGTTACAGATGGTATCAGAGCCGACTCTCGAAAGCTTGGGCTGGGGTATCCAGTCGGGTTGCCGATGGTTGGGGGAAACGAAGGCAAGCCCGGGTATATCCCACATCAAGAGGATGGTTGGGGCAACAAAGGGTGAGCTGGGTATATCCCACATTGGCTAGAGAGGAGGATTTTGGGCTATGTGTGATCGAGCCTTAGCGAGGACGCTAAGGAATAAGGTGGGGAGATTGTAATATCCCACATTGGTTGTGGGAGAGTTTGCGATTGGCCTTATAAGACCCTGCCTATGAACTCATAAGTACCTACTTGGCTAGCCCTTTTGAGGGAGGCAATGCCCTGTGGTGGGGCCGTGGATCGGGTCGTTACAAGATTGGTGAGAAGAGAGGAATGGTATTAATACGTTTAAAATATGGGAGTGGTTATTTTGGAAGCGTTGATAAGGCCGGGTTAAGGATTCGATTATCAGATCAGAGTATCTAGCTGTCATAAGACGTTATAACGGTTAAATAGGAAAGGGTAAAATAAAGAGTGTGTATATGTTTGAACGGTGTCTAATGAGTAGGGTATTATTTAACTAGGTGATGCCGTTCGTTGCGATCATACGTTACGAGTTGCTTCGGCTGTAAGCCAACGAGGTAAGGACAATGCGGTTCTGATATGCTAATTCATTATATTGATTTGCATGCCATGTTGATGCTGTTTTTGTTAAATTCTTGTTGTTATGCTTTGACACCAGTAGTCATTGTGACCGGTATTCGTTTATTTGTATTACGAAGTTGAGGACTTATGGTAGAATAATTTCCCTTAATCCACCTCGTTGATGAAGTTTAGTAAGAATAATTCGTGTCCTAGTATGCTATGATTCGATTCGATTAGTATACTTGACATTGGTGATGATATTGCGTGAGGTTTGTTGTAAGATGCCAGCAATTATTGATAACCGATATTTCTCTTTGATTGAGAATATTGTTGAGGACTAGCGGGTTAAGTTTCTCCCAAGTCCGCCATGTCGTTGATTAATGAGGTTACATAGAGATGGATGTGTAGTTACGGTGTAATGTCGTACTTATTAGCAATTAACATTTCTCCGATTTAAAAACATCGTTGAGGGCTTATGGCAACTTTCTTTCGAGTCCGCCCTGTTGTTGTTTGGTAATGTTATGTAGAGACTGTTGTGCGGTGTTTATGAGATATGTCGGTGATTATTGATGATCGATATTCCTCCTATATAAAAGCGTTATTGAGCTCGAGTTCGTCCTGCTGATGATGCTTATGTTGAATCCCTGTTGTTATGTTTGAAACACCGGTTGATCTTTTGACCCGATATCTCTTGTTTGCGTTGTGTTATTGAGGACATAAAATAGAATAATTTTTCCTTAGTCCGTCTCGTTGATGAAGCCTTGTTGTTTTAGTTGTAACGCGGTTAGAGACAAACACTTTTGCGGTTTCCCTTCTTGATGACAACGTCTCTTTTGATTATTTGAGACTGAGATGAACATCCTGTATAATGACATATTAAAAATGAGGATGATGGCCTATAAAATATGATCACTGGAAAAGAAGATATATGGCGTGCGAGTCGAGTTTGTCGTGTCTAGTCTGTCGTGTCTGAGTTGCTTTGCATATGATTTTCTTTTGATGTTAATGATTTTAATGACTTGTATTTCGTTGATGTTTATTTTTTTCGATTTCCTATTTTACTGTTTACTTGCATAGTCGGTCAGTCAGTCTTGTCCATGAGGAGGTGGCAATAATGCGGTTCTTTTGGGCCTTGAAGCCACTCAGTTTAATGAAAGAAAAATTATTGTTTGACAAGTTATCTTGATGCTGATATGATTATTATTCCTCCGAATCTTTCGAATCACCTGTACACAATACTCCACGTGTTGTCTTTACTGGACGATTTGCGCTCATTCCTTATGTTGTGTTATGTAGGCTATAAGGTTGACCAATGACAACCCTCTAGTAAGGGAAAAGAAAGAAGCTAGAAAAGTTGAGTAGGAGGATAAGTCGAGTGAGGTGAGACATGCTAGAAATTGTAAGACAAAGATTGAGCTGCATGATGAGTTGATAGGAGTTACACGACTACAATCGTGTATTATATTGTAAATGTATATGTTGTTTACGGACTTGAAAGTCTTCAACTGCAGAATGATTTGTGTTTGTAAGAAAGTTTTTTGGAAGGACACATTTTGGAGAGTTTAATGATGTGTGAAGGTTTAGTTGCTCTATTTTCTACACAAGGTTTGATTGTGATTATGATCGATAACTCAGCCCGGTGATCTCACCAGGGTTGAGGGTGTCGCAAGTTGGTATCAGATCTTAGGCAAATGATTATGTAGACTTTTGAAGTGTTTGGTGGAGGCCTAAGTTATCGATGAGAGGGGTAGAAGAAAAATCTTGATGATTTGACTAAACTAGGAGGATGGTCAAGATAAGCAGGCTAAGGCATATTTATTCATGACTTCAGCATTCTTGTTAATGCTGTAGGGAATGGAAAAAAGAGCTAGTTTATCTAGTTTTAGAGGTGTGGTTTGATGAGGATAAGATTGCGGTGTCGGAACCTGAAAAGAACCTTAATGATAATGTAGATAAAAATGGAATCAGAGTTGAAGGAACCAGATAAAAGGTCTGGTAAGAATTGAAATAAAATGACCTGGTAGAGAAAGATGGTTAAGTTTGAGCACTTTTATTGTCTAAATCATGAATGGAGACATGAGAAGCCAGGGCCAAGAATCAGTAGAATTTTGATGAGATTTTGGAAGAAAAAGTACTTCCAAGTATTAGGGAAAAGGGCTAATTGACAAGTCAATTCGAGTCATAAACTAGCAGTGTTAACTAAGTGATCGAGAGATTGAAAGTCGAATGAGAAGACAAAAAGAAAGTATTGAATTAGATATTAGTGAAGATGATGGATGCCAGTATACGTATTGCCCAACAGGTATGGCAGATTGTCTATGACTGCCCGCCTTATAGGGCTTTATCTGAGGATATGTAACAAGGGATTCTATGTGAGTCACTGAGCCAAAAATTGTTGAAGGAGCGTGATGGCTTCTCCGAGGTTAATCGGGTGTAAGAGTAGGGGTGGGGTCCACTTTTGAAATCGGACCTAAAGTTGTTATTAAGAAGGAGAAGGGTGATGAGGAAACTAGTATCATTTACATGTTATTGTAAAAAAAGGTCGTTTGATGAAACCATTCGTTCTTTGAGTGTGAAGGTTAATATAATGACGCGCAATTTTAGTTATCATGCTACTCCTTCCTTGGAAAGATGAAAGAGGGTTCCCAATCAAGAGGGACCCTCAATAGAAGTGATTATGGTGAATGTCGAAGACGTAAGTGGAAGGAATAAGAAGGGAGTTGTATTAGGTGAAGAAGACCTTAAGACAGAACTGCTGAGACTTCTACAAAGAGATTGTGGGAGTTCCTACGGTATAACTAGTGGCTGCTATTATGACAGCCCCAGTAAAAGGAAGAAAAGAATGTAGATCTCAAAACTTTCAGGATACCCGCCCGAGTGGAATCTCACGGGAGGAAAATGGTTTTGTGTAGACAACTACGTGGAACTGAGAGATGGAAAAGGTAGTTGAAGTAATAAGATAGAGGAAAAAGATGATTTTCGCTAGTCATATGTAAAAGAGGAGTTCTAAGTTATTAAGAACAGGCAAAAACAAGTTGACGAGAGTAGCTTATTTGGCCTGCGTTACTCGGAATAGGTGCAGGTAACATATTGATGATAAATATTTTTACTTAAATTGTAGACTAAGTTGGGGACACGTTTCTCGTGCTAAGTGAAATGATAGAAAAATTGAAAAGTATATCATGGAATTTGGTGAGTTGGCCAATTTTCCCACATCAAGTGATGATAAAAAAATTTAAAAAGAGGAACAAAATGAGGAGAGTTGGAAAATAATCCTTAAAAAAGGGACAGGTGAGGAGGTTCTAATGGTGAATTGTTATGGAAGTAGCAGAAAAACTGAGTGGTGGAGGCAGGGACTGAAGAGGTCTAGGAACAAAAAAGGGAGCGAGGATGGAAAAAGAGGTAGAATCCAGGATTGAAACTGAAAAGGTGGAAAGAATTGTAAGAAGCAAGTACATGATAAACAGTCCGGACAAAGTTCAGGACATAATGAGATATAAAATGTAGATGGTGCAGATTGGGGCATGAGGGTACGGACTATGTTAAGGCAATTTCAGAATGCCTTACATATGTGAGTAAGCCACCGAGTTAATATTTAAGATGAATCAAAAGAGGCAGTTTCAAATGTTAACAGCCAGGGTATATTGAACTGATGTGCTCTAAAGGAGGGTGATGGTCATTGAAGTAAAAACAAAAGAGGGATTTATGATATCGGTTACCAGAAGTTGAATATGGTGAGGGTCAAGAATAATTACTCATTGCCTGACCTAGATGATATGTTGATTAGTTACGAGGTGCTAAGCGTTTTCTTTCTAAGACTGACCTTAGAACGAGTCATCACCAGTTAAGGATAAAGAAGGACGAAGTTGTCAAGATTGTCTTTAGAAACAAAGACGGGCATTATGAATTCTTGGTGATCCCATGTGGATTAATTAATGCCCCTGTGGTAGCTATGAATTTGATGAACCTAGTCTTTTGAGAGTAAATGATCACTATGTCATCGCGGCATCGCCTTATTGGTGACCTTATGAATGGTACTAAAGGCAAAGAAGAGCTTGCGCAATGGCAAGTTTGACAAATTTTAAGAAAGCTAAGTTGTATGTCAAATTCAAGGAACGTGAATTTTGACTGAGAAATTTGGATGCATGGGGTTAATGCGGAAGCAGGTAAGGAAATCCGGGAAAAGTTAAAAAGGTGACAAATGGAGATCGTCGTAAAAATCTATGTTTGGGATTAGTAGCTTCCTAAGCTCAGTCAGAGGCTACTAGGGAGTTATTGACAATCTCTCTAAGATGCCCTGTTATAGAAAACTGACTGCGATGATAACTACCTCAAGTCAATAAGAATGTGAACAACCTGAAGTCCAAGTTCGAGTAAGGAGAGAAGGAAGTAACAGTCTATCTCACATAAAAAAACATACGATCGACACTTCTTGATTAGACCAAGGAAGCTCAAGGATGAGATGAAAAGAGGCACAAAATCCAGAGACGTTTTCAAAGAAATGAAAATGGAATTTTGAGTGTGATTAGGATGGTAATTATGGATATGAAGGTTAGATATATGTTTCGCCTAATGATGAATTAGGGGAAACATTTTAAGGGTACTCATAGTTTGAGGTAATGATTTACTCAGGGGATACATAAATGGGTTGTGAGTCCTGGCGGAATTTTGGGTGGCCTAACATGGAGAGGGATATATCTAAGTTTTTATCCCAATGTTTGACCTTCCAACAGGTAAAAGCGGGTCAAAAAAAAGAAGAAGGGATCACCGGATAGTGAAACTACTCTTTGTACCCGAGTAGAAGTAGGAACACATTATGATGAATTTTGGTGTTAATGGTTACCACCAACAACTAAGAGATATACGTCTATCTGGCTTATAGTGGATAGGCTGACCAAGACGTTTCAACTTATTCTTATCCTGGAAGAATATTTTTCTGAACAACTTGCCCAAACTTATATTAAGCGGGTGATTACTCATTATGGAGTTCCAGTAACTATTGTGTCTGACAGAGATGCCAGGTTCATCTTTAGAATTTGGAAAAATTTTCAAGAAGAAATGAAAATAAAGTTGACCATGAGGACAGCCTTTTACCTCATACGGGTGGCCAGTCGGGACGTATGATATAAATATTGGAAGAGTGTTGAAGGCTTGCATTATTTATTTTGAGCAGAGCATGGGGTGAACAATTATCCTTAGTCAAATTCTCTTATAACAATGGTTATGAGCAGAACATAAAAATGGAGCTTTATGAAGTGTTGTATGGCCGAAGATGCCGCACGCCTAATTGTTGGATCATAGTTACGGAACAAAGACTGTTTTGCACAAAACTGTGCAAAAAAAATAGAAAATAAGGTGACCGTTATCCAAGAGAGAAATCTCATTGCATAGAATTGGTAGAAAAGCTATGCTAACAAGAAGCGTAGAATGTTGAGGTTTGAAGCAGGTGACCTAGAAAATTTTATAAGTGTCACGGTGAAAAGGAATCATGTGATTCAGAGAGTGGAGAAAGTTAAGTCCGAGGTTCATCGAACTGTTTAAAAATCCTATCTAGGATTGAGAAGATAGGATACCGGCTTGATCTATGTCCAGGATTGAGTCAATTGCATAGTGTGTATCACGTGTCAATGTTGAAGAAGTATATCCCAATCCTATGCATGGGATCTAGTTGGAACATGTTGAAGTTCGAGATAATATCTCGTACCATGAGGCACAGATAAAGGTGGCTGATAAAGAGGAGCAGGTATTACATTTCAAGGTTATATCGATGGTCAAAGTTATTTGGAAAAATCACAAGATAGAGGAAGCCACGTAGGAACCCAAAGCCTTGATGCGATAGAGATATCCGTATCTGTTTGCAGCATAAGGTTTGTCCATATTTCGAGGACAAAATTTATTTCAGGGGGGAGAGTGTTATATCCTGATAATACCAAAAAAATAATCTAACCGTGAATTAGATTAATTAATGGGGCTATTTTTATTAAGATACATTATTTTGGTTGATAATTGAGTGTTATGGAGTTAAATGAGGGATTAGTTTGGCCTAGGGGTCAAAGTATAAATTTTTTTGAAGTTGTGGGGCCAAGGTGTAATTTTAGAAACTATGGGGGCCAAGAGACAATTTTTGAAAATTAACAATAGGTGTCAAAAACCTTGAAGAATTCAGTCCAATGTTTGCCACCTGCTAGTTGAGACCATGCTGACTAAGTTAAACAAATAATAAATGAAAGAATGGATGAAGATGAATGAGGGAATTATAAAAGAAAGTTTGTGGGGTGAAAAGTTGAATTAAGGCAAACTCGTGAATAGTGCACGAAGAACACAGAAAATAGGGAGGGAAAAGAAGAGAAGAAAAAGGAAGAAAAAGAGAGGAAGAATAAAAAGAGGAAAGAGAAAGAAAAACCCAAAATCTAACAGGGTAATCACTTTTATCTCGAACCATTAATTCTAAGAAATTTGCAGGTTGATTTTCGGTTGAAGTTTTTCACAGTGTATATATGTATGTTACTGTGTCAATGTTGAGGAAGTATATCCCAATCCTATGCATGGGATCTAGTTGGAACATATTGAAGTTCGAGATAATATCTCGTACCATGAGGCACCGATAAAGGTGGCTAACAAAGAGGAGCAGGTATTACATTTCAAGGTTATACCGCTAGTCAAAGTTATTTGGAGAAATCACACGATAGAGGAAGCCACGTAGGAACCCGAAGCCTTGATGCGGTAGAGATATCCGTATCTGTTTGCAGAATAAGGCTTGTCCCTATTTCGAGGACAAAATTTATTTAAGGGGGGAGAGTGTTATATCCTGAAAATACCAAAAAAATAATCTAACCGTGAATTAGATTAATTAATGGGGCTATTTTTATTAAGCAACATTATTTTGGTTGATAATTGAGTGTTATGGAGTTAAATGATGGATTAGTTTGGCCTAGGGGTCAAAGTATAAATTTTTTGAAGTTGTGGGGCCAAAGTGTAATTTTAGAAACTATGGGGGCCAAAAGGCAATTTTTGAAAATTGACAATATGTGTCAAAAACCTTGAAGAATTCGGTCCAATGTTTGCCACCTCCTTGTTGAGACCATGCTGACTAAGTTAAACAAATAATAAATTAAAGAATGGATGAAGATGAATGAGGGAATTATAAAAGAAAGTTTGTGGAGCGGAAAGTTGAATTAAGGCAAACTTGTGAACAGTGCACGAAGACACAGAAAACAGGGAGGGAAAAATAGATAAGAAAAAGGAAGAAAAAGAGAGGAAGAATAAAAAGAGGAAAGAGAAAGAAAAATCCTAAATCTAACAGGGTATTCACTTTTATCTCGAACCATTAATTCTAAGAAATTTGCAGGTTGATTTTCGGTTGAAGTTGTTCACAGTGTATATATGTATGTTACTGTGTGTGTGTGTGGAGGGGGGGGGGGTTTGGAAAGAGGGAATTTTGATGGGTTTATGTTGTAATTTTGGATATATGAGAGCCTAGAATGGAAAAAGAAGAAAAAAAATGTCAGGGTTTCAGTGTTGTGCATGTGTTCTATGTGTGTGAAGTGAGTGTGTGTGGTGTGTTTTGGGTGGATTGATATGGGGATTTTGGTGGATTAATGTGTGTAATTGTGTGTTAAAATGTGTAAAAAGGTGGAACTAGGTGAATTTGGGTGGAATTAGGTTGATTGTGGGTGAATAAATGAAGATTGTACGGATTATTACATTCGGCAATGAGAGGGAAAGAGGTTGAAGATGAAGACTACGTGTGCTGGAAGTGAAATAGTGTGTTTTGATTTGATTAGTAACCGTATGCGTCGCTAAAAGTGAAAAATAGTTAGGGTCAGATTTAGTCAAAGTGCGAAAAGAAGACCCTAGTTATCTTTAATAGGCCTGTAATGTGGAAAAATTTAGGATTCCTCCTATTTAAAAGCGTTGTTGAGGACTTGTCGTTAAATTTCTCTCGAGTCCGCCTTATTGATGATGCTTATGTTGAATCCCTATTGTTATGTTTGAAACACCGGTTGATCCTTTGACTCGGTGTCTCTCATTTGGGTTATGCTATTGAGGACATAAAGTGGAATACTTTTCCCTTAGTCTGCCCAGTCGATGAAGCCTTGTTGTTTCAGTTGTAACGTGGTTAGAGACACTTTTGCAGTTTCCCTTCTTGATGACAACGTCTCTTTTGATTATTTGAGACTGAGATGAACATCCCGTATAATGGGACATAAGAAATGAGGAGGATGGCCTGTGAAGTATGATCACTGGCAAAGAGGATGTATGATGCACTGGTCGAGTCTGTCGTGTCTGGTCGAGTCTAGTCTATCGTGTCTGAGTTGCATTGCATTTGATTTTCTTTTGATGTTAATGATTTTATTGACTTGTATTTCGTTGATGTTTTTTTATTTTATTTTATGTTTTAGTGTTCACTTGCATAGTTGGTTAGTCTGTCTATCAGTCAGTCAGTCTTGTCCATGAGGAGGTGGCAATAATGCTTTATGTTGGGCCCTGAAGCCATTCAGTCTAACGAAAGAAAAAGCATCGTTTGAAAAGTTATGTTGATGCTGAAATTTGTTGTATACTCTTGATTCATTGCTATCGTTGAGATAATTATTATTCCTTCGAGTCATTCGAATCATTTGTACACGACGTGTTGTCTTTACTGGGCAATTTGCGCTCATTCTTTATGTTGTGTTGTGAAGGCTATAAGGTTGACCAATGAGAACCCTTAAGGAAGGGAAAGGAAACAAGCTAAAAAAGTTGAGCAAGAAGATAAGTTGAGTAAGGTGAGATAAGCCAGAAATGGTAAGACAAAGATTGAGCTGCGAGATAAGTTGATAGGAGCTACACGACTACAGTCGTGTATTACATTGTAAATGTATATGTTGTTTAAGGACTTGAAAGTCTTCCACTGCCGTAAGATGTATGTTTGTAAGAAAAATTTTTGGAAGGACGCATTTTGGAGGGTTTAATGATGTGTGAAGGTGTAGTTGCTCTGTCTTCTGCATAGGGTTTGATTGTGATTATGATTGATAATTCAGCCCGGTGATGTCGCCAGGGTTGAGGGAGTGGCAGCTTTGTTCCATTCTTCAACTCTTTTAATGCCAAGTCCTCGTTCATTTTTGGGAAGGCAAAGATCCTTCCAAGTGACGTTTTCCCCTCTCCACTTGGTATCTTTCCCATGCCATACAAAAGTCCTGATTTTCTTTTTCAATCTGCTTGAATATCCTCTTGGGCAAATAAAGATAAAGCACCAACAAACATACATACTGTTCAACATCAATATGGCTAACTGTAACCTTCCGGCATAAGAGAGATATTTTGTTGCCCAACTAGAGCTTTTTTGAGTTAACTTCTCCACCAGGATTTCGCAATTTTTGTATTGGAGTTTACTTAATATTAAGGGCACCCCAAGGTATGGAACGTCCTGGTAGTTTTCCCTTAGGTATCCCAATGTTTTCAGCTAGTCTCTTTGCATTTAGATCATCTACACCAGCTACAAAAATAGAGCTTTTACTGAGGTTGACAAATGCTTAAACTCCACCACTGCTTGCCTAACAAGCCTGATAATACTTGGTTCAGCTTTGGCTAGGAGGAAAAGATCATCAGAAAATAGAGATTGTTTATTTGTAATTCCTAACATTTAGGGTGGAAAGAAAAATCGCTGTGTTAAGCATAAGTATCCATAATACCAGAGAAGTTTCCATGACAAACAAGAATAGATAAGGGGAAATAGGATCCCCCTGCCTCAACCCTCTTGAGGTAGCAAAATATCCATCTACATCCCGTTAAGGCTAATAGAAAATCTTGCAGTTGAGACACATAGCATGATCCAATCTACAAATTTAGGAGGAAATAGCATTCCCTCCATTATATCCCTAAAAAGTCCTATCCTACTGAATCATAAGTTTTTTGCAAATACATCTTCACCACACACCTTGGTTTCCCTCCTGCCTTGTGGTAATTTTTAACCAGCTCTTGATGAGAATGATATTGTCAGCAATACTTCTTTTTGCCACAAAGTTTAACTGATTCATACTAATGAGCTTAGGTAAGACCTTTTTAATTCTTTCATACAATATTTTTGATACACACTTATAGACCACATTACAATATGCTATTGGTCTAAAGTCGATCTTACATTTGTATTGGTGCAAATAACTTTAGATATAATACTACTAAAGAATTTGATACCTTTGTTTTTCTTCAACATTTCCATAATAGCAGCACTCACATCTTTGCCCACCACATTCCAATTCTTTTGGCAAAACTCAGCACAGTAGCCATCTGGCTCAGGGGCCTTATTAGCTTTAAAAGAGAACATGGCTTCTTTGATAGGCGTAATAAGCACAAACTGATCCTTCATGGTAAGCTTAGTAATTACCATGTTAAGTCTTGCTTTAATATGTTGCTTATAAGGGACTAAGACACCAAGAAATTCAAAGAAATGTTTAATAGCCACCTGATGGACCTCTGTGGCACCTTGTACTTGAATCCCTTCGAAGTTTTAATATAATTGATTATGTTATGTGCTCTGTGAATCGACATTTTCCTCAAGAAATATGTAGTATTATTGTCAAAGGCCTATTACCGTGATATTGCTCCTCCATAATGATAAGTATCAACATCACAGGATCAGATATGCCTGGAGTGAGTGCTTCTACTTGAATATGTGAGTAAGTGCTCAACCAATCTTCATTTTGAAGAGCTCTGTCCAATCTGCATATGATTAGATCCTCTTCTCTATTATTGCACGAAGTGTAGAAGCACCTATAGTGGGCAAGTCTTCTAGATGGTTATCAAATAGACATTGATTAAACTCATATATCTCCTTAGCATTGAAACTAGTTCCTCCATATCTTTCATTTCCGAATCGTACAACGTTAAAGTATTCTGTCACCATCCAAGGATTTTTACCTATACTTTGAGCATCTTTGTTCTACTTTCTATGAAAGATTTCTTCTTCTTTCCCCTTTATTATTGGCCATCATTTACTAGATTTACCTTTACAATGATGTGTTGGATTGATTTATTTATCACTTCAATCTACACTTGTTTGCTCTTCCAGTCCATCCAAAGTCTTGATACTCCTTTTTGATTGAGACTATATTCAAACTTCCAATCTCTTTGCCATTTTCTTGTAATCTTTTGAATGTTCTCTTCCCTCACCCTTGTTTTCATTAATCCCATTATTTGAACTCTTTTTTGTTTTCTTGACATCGATCAGTTTGCCTCATAGGCTCATTGAACCCTCTTATGTTCCAGCTAGCTACTACTATCATTTTGATGTATTACTTGTACCACTACTACCACCCCTCTTGGCCAAGTTCTTTTTGATTGTGTTTGTTCATTGTTGGCCTTTGTACTCTTGATATTTATGATCTTCCAAAAGTTAAAATCATTTTCCATATAGTCTTTATTTGCTAGGATGGAAAACTATATCCAGTAGAAAGTCGAGGCTGGTTCATATACTAGTTGATATTAGGCCTTTTTGCCATTGTTTCCATAGTATTGCTTTCCTCCATTTCCTCATTTAGCTTAGATTTAGGCACCCACACCTTCTGAGCTTGAGATTTTGTATAGCACTTCTCTACACAGATTCTTACACAACCTAGTCTTTCCTTTAGGGCTGTCATACGGTCCATATATAAAGGTTTCCCAATTGTACTCGCCATTCTGCTAATCATATTTAATGACCAGAACTGTAGTGGCAGATTAGGCAACTTTGTCCAAACAGGAATCACGTTTAAGTCCTCCTTTCTCAAGGGACACGGAAGCATTCCAGGGCTTAATAATGATTGGTTCATTATGAAAAAACCAAGGCCCTTTCTCCATTACTTGTTCCTTTGCATATTTATTATCAAAATTAACCAGGAAAATACCTGATTGTAGTAGGCTAAGGGAGAAATTGTCAAACTGTCTCCATTTTCCTTCCACGAAACCCTTCATTACATGCACTGGTGGTTTGGCTTCAAGCACATAAGCTAGAACTAAATGTTGCCATATGCTCAATTCTTTTTCGACATCTTCAGAGGTATATTCTACTCCTTTTTGACCATTTACTGGCCTTTTGTGGTTGAATGAATTCCAAACTGTGTTCATTAACAAATTCTCAATTAGGTTGTACCATTGTGGCATAAGATCTTACCTATTGTTTCTGTGGCCTTTTGATTTCCTTGAGTACATTCGCAGAGGGCAATGGTCGATATAGACTTTGTTTACCCTCCTCCTGTTTTTTTTCAAAAAGTCATTGTTCCTTTAATTTGTCCTTCCCAATTTGAGCTATCTGTAGTGACAATTCATCATCATCCATTGAGGAAATGTTAGTTGTATGGTCCATCGGGTTACATTCACCGCCACCAATTGACATTCATGTTCTTTAGTAATCAATTCATTTTTGTAATGGAATTCATTTTGTTGGCTTGTGTGTTGCCCTAAAGTTACATTTTATTGTGTTCTTCAATTCTAGATTATCATGTCTTAAAACTTCCATCGGCATTTTCAGTTGTTTAACCAATTCTTTAAGATTGTGTTCTTCATCGGAACCAGTGCTTGAATCCATCACTTTTTCCAGGTTAGAGGTCCGCGACATCAAGAAGATGTCTTTAACCTAAGTGCATCATGACATTCTCTTGGTTGGATCTACTCGATCCAGACTTATCAATTATTCATGCTTTTTGCCATTTTTTCGTCTCTATTTTGAGTTCAAGTTAAAATGTTTTTAGTGACTATTATTGTTAGTTAGTTGTGGCGCCATAACCAAAACTCTGTTGAATTTTCCTTTTAAGTTTCTGTTGGAAGCCATCCATAAATTGTTGGAAGAAAGAGAAGAGAGGCATGCAACCTGTGATCAAAGAATTTGAATTCCCTCTCTATTACATCTCTCTTTCTCTATTCTCTCTTTCTTGTTTCTCCATCTAATTCTTCAATTCTCCATAACTCAATTCCACCATGGTGCTGAGCTTAGTAGCATCTTAATATGATACACTACAAATGGCGTCCTGTAGATCTTTACGCTTACGAGGCCCCAGCCCCAGCTGCTCTAGCCATCTACTGCCCGTAAGCACCAAAACCAACCCACCCACCCAGGGTCTACAACATCCACCATCGTCCTTTAGCTCCCACCGTCGCCAGCTCGGGCTGCTATCCTCGCTACTCTGGCCACCTACTGCCCTTAACCAACCAAAACCAACCCACCCACCCACGGTCTACAACATTCACCACCATCCTTCAGCTCTCACTGTCGCCTACTGGGGCTGCTATCCTCACTGCTCCGCCACCTACTGCTCTTAACCAACCAAAACCAACCCACCCACCCACGGTCTACAACATTCACCACCATCCTTCAGCTCTCACTATCGCCTACTGGGGCTGCTATCCTCACTGCTCCGCCACCTACTGCTCGTTACCCCCTACCCCCCCCCCCCACACACACCCACTCTGATTTGAACTGGCTCCATAGAACCCGATTGGAGTCAGATCTAGATCGGCGAGTTACATGGCCACTCTGGCATAGCTAGGCTGCTCCTCTTCTACGCACTTGGCCTGTTGGGGTATCGTTGATCACAATCATGGAATCAGAGTGGCAAATGCTGACCTTGTTTATTTCAAACACCATTTACTCGCCATGTCTGAAGATGACATACCTCACCACCTAAAAATCACACCCTCCGGCAACCTGAAGACCGTCAGAAGGTACAATTTTTACAAAAAGCTGAATTCCATCATGATAGCTCACGAGAAGCTCAACCAATTTTTTATGAACTCTTTTCTCTGAGCTACGACGCTGTGCAGAGGCCTTGCCTCAGTTACTTCAGGTTTTTGCTTGAGAGGGTAAAATCAGACGAAGTTGAAATCCCACTTGCTGAATCTACAATACTGCACAATTTTTCCATAACTGAGAAGTATGTTATTCAGCCTTAATGAAAAATGTTAGGGGAAGAAAGTGGTGGAGCTAGATATAGGACATTAGCTGCGATGGGTGGTGAAAATAAATTATGGTGGTAGAGAATTGGTCAGATATTGACTATGGTGGTTGGGTAAATTTACATTCTTACAAGGGGTATTACCGTCATTTTCTTACTTCTGTTAACTCTTTAACGAAAAAATAAAAAAGTGTGGTTTAGTGTAATAAAAAAACTTAAGGGTTGCCATGTGTAATTTAGGGCAAATCTCAGGAGTGCCGTGTGTAATTTATCGATTCATTATAATCACTCTCTATATGAATATAAAAATTTATAGCTACAAAATGAAAATAACATTAAGAAAGAAAAAAAATGATGCTGCAATTGAGATTGAAACAATAAAAAATGTAACATTTGAAATCATATTTATTTTATTTTAGTATATACTTACCATAATGGATCTAAAGGTTTATTAATATAATATATAGCTTTTCGAATCTTTTGATAAAATACAAAAATTGACTGTCTTTTATAGGTGGGACCACATGACCAACAAATAACTGTACAATTATTGTTAATTGAAATTGCAGTACTTATAAAACTTATTTGTAAATCTGATAGTTGAAAAGGATTTAAAACTATATACTAAACATATTAGTGACTCTAAAGGTATGCAAATATGAGGGCTATATTAGGAAGCCTTATATAATGTGAAAAAGAATTATTCTAAAGCTCTAAATGTACTAATTTATTAGGATTTAATTTTGACAATTATGTCCTTAAAACTAACTCTCTCATACGAAAATAAAAAATTAATTATCTAGAAAACAAAAAGAATATATGAGATTTAGTAGGAAAAATTATGTTACAGTTTATTATAATTTATTAAATATATTTATATTTTGCACAAAATATAATCACTGAAAAACTTATCTACATAATTTAAAAGATCGATAATCGATTTACATGATAATTTCTAGCTTTGATATAACAGCACGATCAACAAGTGGCTGCACCGCATATATGAAATTCTAAAGAAAAAAAAACGCGTGTGCAAAAAAAATAAAAACAAGGTAGAATTAGATCAAACAATTCTTAATTACCATACTTTCAGAACATTTAAAACCTTAAAGATGTAAAAATATATCCGTCTAACTCCAAAAAAACTAATGATTTACCAATTCGTTTCATATAGAGCCCTTATGATCAGTAAAAAGACTTTTTCAATTATACTTAATTCAATTTTCATGAAACTATGACTGTTTGGTAAATTTTAGACATTATAAGCATTAAAACTTAATTCTAATTTTGATAGAATTGAGTACAACTATAAGTGGTGACATTGTGCGAGTTCAATAGCAAATGGCTGATTAATCATCGCTTTATAATATTAGCAGAATAGTAATGGTATTGGTTATTCTTTGCAAGCTCATTATAGTTATAGGTATAACCTGACATATTTTGGTATATAAATGTTATATTATGTTGTGATAAAATAAGTGTAGTTTATGAGAAAATATCATTGAATGCATTAGTAGATATAAGGGTTAAATACACGTTAGTATCTTGAAAGTACCACAAAATCTCACTTGAGGGTTCCAAAGTTTAATTTTTACACATAAGGGCCTGTAACTCCAAATTTGCAACAAGTAAAAGCATCCGTCCAAATTCCTAATGATCTAACCCTTTCCGGCAAGGGCAATTTCGTCAAGCAATATTTGGTATTAAGGCAAATAATCCCCTATACTTTTTGGGTACTTTCAGGCCCTTAATTTCTCTTTTCTTCTTCAAATTTTTACCCAGCTCCTCCCTGCCCAGTTCGGCATTTATCCAAGCACCACCAACTATCTAGCATACACAGAGAAGTCAAATCACCCAATACAGTCAAACCACCACCATACCTTCTCATCTCATTAGATCACCATCACCGTTGGTGCCGTCTCATCACATCATCACCGCCTTTCAACTAACCTGAGGACCTGCATACTAGTTTTGGTGAAAGATCTCACCGGTTTAGTGGTCCTCGGTGGGGTCGGCAGGACCAGATCTGGACTATCTCGGCAACCCCATCCTCGTGCACACTAGAAGCATCCTTGCCATCTGGGCTTCCTAAGTCATCCGCATGGGCATGACGAAGGTTACCGTGTCGGTGGAGGGCCAATCGGTGAAGGATTTGATAAACTTTACCTAGGGGGATCCTTTGACCCTTTCAACTAACCTGAGGGCCTGCATACAGGTTTCGAAGGACTCCACCATACTGGTGATCAAGCGGGCCATCATGAATTGCCAGAAGTGGAGGCCGTCGTGGATTCTAGAAATTGGGTGTGGTATGGGATCGAGATAAGTTTGGGATTCTGGAAATTTGGTGTAGCCTCGGTGGCCATTTGGGCTTTGAAGATTGGGGTTTTAGGTGGTTGAATTAAAATGGGTTGTCTCCATACAAGGGCTCAGCTTTGTATAGAGAGACTGGTATGCATGTGGAGGCTTGTAACAGGTCAAGGGGTTGACGAGGTGGTTCTGGGGATGTGGCCTAAGATGAGATTCTTACAATGGATTAGGGTTCCAATAAAAAAAACAAATATGGCTTGACGAAATTGCTCTGACGGAAAGGGCTAGATCGTTAGGAATTTAGACGGATGCCCTTACTTATTACAAATTTGGAGTTACAGACCCTTATGTGTAAAAATTAAACTTTGGGACCCTCAATAGAGACTTTGTGGTACTTTCAGGGTACTAACGTGTATTTAACCCTCAATATGAAAACTGCGACAAATAATAGTCATTAAAGATGTGAAAAATAATTTAAACATTCCAAAATAATGACACATCATGTTCATCAATTGCAATCTTTTCATTACTAGCATCTTACAAGAAATAAAGAAAAACATATACATGAAAATATTGCAAACTATGTGGTCGTTCTGTTAAATTTAATTTTGCAAAAAGTAATAACATATTTGAAAATAATAAGGGGCATACATAAATCCTATTAAATTTGAAATGCAACTTTATTTATTTTAAAGTTTAACTTAATCATTATAATAAGCTCAAGAACATATATATATGTAATACATTAAAGACCTTCTGAAGTTAAAGAATTATTCGTATATAACATCTACAATTCAGAAGGGATAGTTGATAGCCTCATCATATTTTAATTACAACTACGATCGTATTCGCTATTGAACTCAATATAGCACCATCATGGTTATTCTACTATTCTAAGTGATAAGCCAATATTCATTTGAGATACTGCTTGAAAACTTAAAAAAAAAAGCTTAAACAAGACAAATATCTAGTGGCTCCAATGTGCCGCTATCTATTCTTTGTCGTTCAACTTAAAATATAACGAAATTACAGGAAAACACATGTATATACACGTATATCATTTTTATTGCATGCAGTCTAAAAAAAGAAACAATACTATTTAATAATCAAAAGTTATGAGTAATACAAGTGAATTCATCTTTTATATTTTACTTAATTTATGTACTAAGATTATTCTTTGTAGCCAAATATGATATTTTTTTATACTGTTAATGTCTTTTTTGTCTCAAGTTATGTGGTACACAACACTTTCTAATATTTATAATATACTGTATTTTATAAATCGATGCGAGTTTGATTCGGGTTACTGGCCTAGTTAAGATCCTAATGTATTGGCCAAATGTCAGATCACTAGCTCTAGTATAGCATACTGATCCTTTTATTCACAGGAGAACTTGGAGGCAATTGGTGCACACCGTTTCTATAAAATCTTAAGATTAACCTGATAATAACTTGCTATAAAAGCCTTCTAATATGTGTATCTAAAATTCCAACCATATTGCTTTATGTGCTTTCCCAACACCTCTTTTAATGATTAAAAAAGGACCATTTTTTATCCCATCCTCTGCATTGCATCTGCATAGGTCCACTAACTAGTATGCTTGACGGATGCATGAGAATTAAAATAATCCCCGGGTGCCAATTTGCTTATTTCACTTCAAGGAAAGGCAATTAATGAGGCAGGCCTTGAGATTAGAGGTGTCAAATGGGCCGGGCTTGGGCCGACCTAGCCCATCGGGTCTCTAGCAAAACTGGCTGGGGCCGGGCCGGGCCAGAATCTGGGGATATCTGGGCCGGTCCAAGCCCAGGCCCTAGGCCCAACATTTAGGGTCGGGCTTGGGCAGGGCCTGGGCCCAAATTGTTTTAATTTTTTTTTTTGCATTTTCTTGTTATGCAAATCAATAAAATTGAAAACAAACTTAATTTCTCATGGCATTTCTGCAATCTCCCACTCCATTGTATCTACAAACAACCAACATGTCATTATGACCCTAAGAAAAGAATGCAAACTAATAAAAAGGACTCTAAAATCATAGGTGATGGTCCCTTTGAAGGGTTGTATTTGTAGCATTGAAGAATAACCGGACTTTGAGAGAACAAGAGCCACAATGTAGAACAACAGATGCTGGCAAAGTATTTCGTGACTGTAAGGAAATCGTACTCCTGTCCCTTGACAATACAAATCCCATCTCACCCAACTCCAGATAGTCGATGGAGTAGTAATCACTACATCGGCATTGGTACAAAAACTCCACGCCATGACCAACATCTTCAACCGTCAGATCCTCAAAGGTGACATCTTCTGCACCAATGGCATCCTGTCTCAACGCCCGCAGCTTGGTATCATAAACTCCACGTGACTGTATATTGTCAAGGAGTTCCCAGGCCCTCTGAATCTCCAAAAACCGATCTCATGTGCCGTGCTTTGGGTAAGACGTTTCAGTTGCCTTTTGCATCTTATCAGGATGGGAATTAAGGATAGCAGATCTATAGCTTGTACGGATTTCTTCTAAGCATGCATCTTCCTTCACCCCGAGAATGTCATAGTGAGTTTTGAGGATTGAAGTGTCACCAGAAAGCATGGTTGCAAGCTATTCTTATTGGCTTCTTTTCACTGGGAACACAAAAGAGAATTTAATATATTGTCAGCATAATAGTGTTCAGCATAAAAACAGGAATGAAGATAAGAAAAGAACCAAGCAGAATTAAAATAATTTAGTAAATGTAAAAATTACCATCATTTGTACAGACCTACCGATGACTGCTTCAGTTCGCTTATTTGTTTGTTGAAAATGCTCTAAGCCCCAAGGTTTCATTATCAGATCTCCCTAGATTGAACTCTTAAGTCAGGGCCAAAAGAGGGCTGGGGCCGGGCCTGTTTCTCAAAAATTAGGTCTGGCCCTGGCCCAAGCCCTAAGGGTTAGGGCCAGTCCGGGCCCAAAAAAGGGCCAGCCCGCGGGCCACCCGGCCCATTTGACACTTCTACTTGAGATGGACCGGAATTTAATACCCTTCAAAGTCAATTTTCTTAAACTTATCCACAGAAAATTGTAATTGCTAGAATTGCTTGAATCTCTATAGCTCGTTGCGCCTGCCCTTGGGCCACTCTGACAGCAACCAAATGGCTGCTGGTAATATTGCTGCCAAAAAATTTCGCCGAAGTGATTATTCAGGTATAAGATTTTGCAAATGTGAGTACTATTTGCATTGAACTAAATTCTCGTAGAAATTGAAAGAAAATTCTAATGATGTTATTATAGGATGAGGTGGAGCAACTCTTGTGCCACGGGCTCATGACGGGTGGAGATGGGTGACAGATAAGTGACGAGCTAGAAGAAAAGGGATGGCTTTCTCTGAATTGCCTTTTTGATCTGTTCAGTCATAGGAAGAAATTAAGGGACACCCCAGTGTATTTGAGCGGTCTAGTGAAGATCAAGAGAGCCAGTTTCCTTGTTTTGAACCCATGATGCCCATGTCTTAAAGGACCAACCTTATAGTTATGCCAAGGGCTTGCCCTAGATGTTTGCGAAATAATGTACTGCTCCAGTGGAAACAGACATGTATTGGATCATAGGTGCATCTTATTAGAAACAGTCTCTCTTGAGAACCAGTGAACCATAATTATGCCTTCTAATTGCTACTCACTTCATTTCGTTGTGTTTTTTATGTGCTCGTCTAATGGTTTTGAATATATTCACTGGCCAGAAGATCTCGTTTGTACTGAGTGAGGGTGAATTAAGTAGTTGAACGATCGCATGTTCATGACATATCTGGATTAGTGTTTATGAATGTCAGTTTCTCACAGAAGAATGAAGAGCGGAGAGACAAATGATTGGTGGTCCATTGCTATGTGGTCCAATTTTCTTACGATCTACCAGAATATTAAGAACACATGCGGAGAACTAGTTAGTGGCCCATATGACATATTGGGAGCTAAGTTTCCTCTCTCTCTCTCTCTCTCTCTCACTCACTCACACACACACACACACACACACAACCAAAAGTAAGAAACTTTATCAAGGCATATCAATGGGGACAAGTTTCTTAAATCTGTAATTCACTAGTTCTCTTATCAATTTGCCTTCCATCGCTCTAGCTTTCTGATTGTTTCTTCTTACTAGCAACAAACCAACCCACTTCTTTGTTCCGCTTTGTAGATCTTTTACCGCATTAGGTCACCAGGAGGGATTTGATGTAGTTATCCTTTTATAGGAGCCATCAAAGAATGTCTGAAGATACTTTTGGACTAGAAAAGAACTCTTTCCTGCTTATGGTTGATAGTTGAGATTAACACCCCACTTCAAAATGTACTACCAGATATACTTGTTTCTTCTCGGAGATGTTTTAGCATTAGTTTTATTCGGTTTCTGAAGTTACAACTTTGGCCAATACCTTCTGATTTTACACTACCTTTTTTTGTCTGCTCAGCTTTCTTGTTCCCTTAATAGCCGAAGTTATGTCCTTTTCTCCCCAGCAAGTAATTTTTTATACCGTTTTGAAGGTAGTTTAAGTGACAACCCTATGTTGGCGGCGTTCTTCCTCTAAAATTGCTTTCCGTTGCACCCTTGTGGAATAATGCTTCTAAGGTATCAGGGCAGCAATCAATGACCCCCTTTCTGATCAAGATCACATCAAGTTGGTCTACCTCGTTAAACAAAATCTCCAT
The DNA here is from genome assembly GCA_033070095.1 of Escallonia herrerae. Classification (NCBI taxonomy): domain Eukaryota; kingdom Viridiplantae; phylum Streptophyta; class Magnoliopsida; order Escalloniales; family Escalloniaceae; genus Escallonia; species Escallonia herrerae. The sequence continues at coordinate 49,959 of JAVXUP010000007.1, forward strand.
CACTAGTTAGTGTGTTGATATGGTAAGTTATTGCAGATGACAGGATCTCAGTTAATCTACTGATTTTTGCTGGCTTTGCTGCTTCAGGAGTAGACTTGTTGCTGTATAGTAGGTAAGAATTATTCTAGCCGTCAAAGCCTATTGGTGTGGCTACATTAATTACACTGAATGTGCTAAAGAAAAGTAGTGTAGAACCAGCTCATATCGTAAATTTGGCTTACAGCTTTTGGCAACCTGCCCTTGGTGGCTAGAGCCGCAGTTTTGATAGTTTTACTGTGACTTGTATTTTCCAGCAATCAACGGTAAGGATGCACCATGGTTCTCACAATATGGAAATTGTTGTCGGAGGCAAGATTGGCATCTTCGTTATTTGAAGGATTATTTCTGTATAAAACCTTGAACCTTGGGGTTATGAGTGCAAATCACCTTATGGTTTCAATTTTGGCTTTCAACGCCCTAACATTTTAGTCTAATGCGTCATTCACGGATTAACAATCAGATTCAAAAAATCTTAAAAGATGGCAGTTGTTGTAAGCAAAAACGTAACTACTCCCCCCCCCCCCCCCCCAACCCCACCCAGTGGTGGGTCTGCTAGACGCCGTTGTGGTGGCCTTGGTTTATACGTGGATAAACCTATTCGAATAGGTTGTAACAAATAAGCACGAAGTAGATTACCAGTTTCAGTAGTCTTATAATGCTCATCGTATCTCAGTTTTTGTCAACAAGAGAAGGGGAAGCTTCAAAGAGGCGTGTTTGGCATTTTTATCATTTTAATTTAACGGAATCTGTGTACACACTGTAGACTACTATTTTGGTCTAGCTAGGAGTTGGTATTAGCAGTCTATAGACAAAAATATAACTACCAAATTAGCATAAAGTTATTACGAGTGTCAGTAGTCTTATACAATAAAAATGTCTTTGGCGACACGGATAACGATCCGGAATAAAATAAAAAAAGTCCTATTCAACGTTGGGTTGCGCACTTAACACCCGGATAAGGTATCTTTTGAACTTGTTTTATCCGTGTCGCCAAACACAACCTAAATATAAAGAGAGCATATTGCAGTATGCTTCTTGAATCTGTCGAGAAAGAAATTCTACTTCACGTTTCTCAACTTTTCTGTCCACAGAGAAGGTGAAGCTTCAAACAGACGTGTTTCCCCATTTTTTGTTTATCTTTTGAATTGATTTGAATCTGGCACACGCCGTAGACTACGTACTATTCTGGTCTAGTTAGGAGTTGGTATTAGAAGTCTACCAAAGGGAGCAGCATTTAGCCGGCTGCCCAAATAAGAGAGTAGCATAAACTTCTTTCGGCATGAAGTAAATGATGCCTGCCTCAATTTATAGAGGAACCGACAGCAAACTTCCTGTTAATTTTCCATTTCTGAGTGCAATAAAGAGCAGGCTGATCTTATTGACAATTTTTATTGCTGTTGCGGGCACTTTTAATTTCGGCAAAGGTACTACATTTGTCAGTAGGGCTACTCTTTAGAAGGCTATTTTCTTCTCTCATTAGATGAGTTAGCCTCGAGCTGTATTACGTTAAATGCAAGTTGTTAGAAAGACAAGTAGAGCTTGGCACTTTCTTTTGCAGTCTCCGTCATAAATTGCATCAAAACAAACAAGCGTCTGGTTTTCTCTCTCTCTCCCTCAGAATTTCAGTGGACATTGATCATCTTGGATCACCAGCGACCTGTCACGTTTTCCACAAATGATCAATCGAGGCTGGATTGTATCCCTAACACATCCAAAGCGTCATTTTCTAGGACCGCTGCCATACTTGAGTGCACCTCCGTTCACACATGGGTTTTGCACTTGCTTTCCCTCTCACTCGTATACATCTGCTAGCTACCTATTTCATGGGTTCCCGGCTATCTCGTAGAAGCGAATATTTAGAAGACTCTTCGTCTCTATTTAAATCTAGTAACAACGAGGGACATGCGACGTCATCGTGTATCTTTTTGTATTATGAATATTAAAAGTTATTAGCAGAACGAATTACATTGAAAGAATAGAATGACTCCACGAAAGCTTTTCAACAGGATTCTTAGGTACCATTGTCGTCATTGTTCATATTTTCAAAAGAACATGCAAGTTGCTATTTGTAAAGAAAAAGAAGAAGAAAGAAAAGTGGAGGCATAGCTTTAATGTAAGAGGACAAAAGTAACAATGTTGTATTAATTTCTTTTTTCTGATTTCGATAAATCATTTTGGGTCCACCTTTTTTTGTATCATGCGCGACGTCGAGAGAACAAAATTGGCCAGAATTTCATCCAAGTTCCGACTCCACATGTCTCACCATAATGACAGGGGCGGTGTCTGCTGAAAGAGTAAAAATTGATACATCATTATCAGTCTTATTCATTCATAGGAATTTGTGGGTTGCTAACATCACTCGTATCACGTGTCCTGCATCACGCTTTGCCTTTGGTTATTGTCGGATAAATCAAATCATTTATGCCCCTGATTTAATTTGGGGAGCGAAGCCAGCTTGTTGCCTCTCTGGAGGCAGGTTGTGGTGCTATCCCAGCGCATGAAGTGTTAGTTAAGGGCTTGCTTATTCATTCACGGGAAAGCTATGTTCACATCGTTGTACGGTTTTTCACCTTTAATGTATCGCTGTATATACATAATTTAGTCACAATTATTTTTTTAGTCAAAAAGTGATGTGAATTAGCATATCAGGAGGTAGAAACCACCTCTCCCGTTTATTTATTTAGTTTTACTTTTCCAGAGACATTTTCGGTGGACTGAAAAGAACGATAGACCTGAAATTATACACGTAAGATGTCTATTACGCATAAGTATACACTTAAAAAACATAACTCAAAAATATTGTCAACGGAACGCAAAAAGAGAAAAAAAAAATGCATTAAGTGATTGCAATATCGCCATGGTGTCGCAAGACATTGCTTAGAGCTAAAGTAAATGCGGAACCCTTTGTCGTATTTAAGCTGCAGGAGATTTTTCCAGATTAAGACTATCGAGTTAATTAACACCCAAGCACCTAAGCCTTTAAGCTTGGTCCCGTCTTCACCCACGTTTTCAATATCCGCCTAACTTATCCATTTAAAGACCTTTACCAAAGTTAAGGGTATTCTCAGAAATAGCAAACCATTACTTCAGTTGACATCGTTTGTACAACTTGATTAATGACAATCTCTTTTAGATTACCTAACTATCCTCATCTGCAAAATTTTCTTCGAGTCCACTTGGCAATGTATTGAGGACATGGATGTTTGGTTGTAAATGAATGTCCTTTCAGTACTCTTTGGGTAAAGCTACAGTACTTGTATGAAGAAGAGGAAAAAAAATACATATCTTTGGCAGGTACATCCTCGGGCTTGGGTGAAAGTTGATTTGGACGTGGCTGCGTAAGAATTGTTCTATGTGACCCAAGTTGATAAAAGGGATTGGTTATTGCTCAATCTAATAAGGGATACAAGTAATTGATCTCGTGGTTGGTACGTTTAGCGATTGATACATTATTAAAATGATGCATTTTACTTACACTTTAACTGTGGTGCAAGATAATGATAGAAAAAAGTGATGGAGTTTATCTCTAAGTAGTTCATGATAAGTTCGAACTCAACTAGGAATGCAATTGAAGCAGGGCTAAATTCTTCACTCCGCTATAAAAAAAAGGCTTTTAGCGACGGATAGTTCTGTCGCCAAAATTTATATATCTGTCGCCAAAGACTTTTAGAGACGAACACCTCGTCGTTAAAAGTCCGATGTCTACAACTCCGTTACTAAAAGTTTTACGACGGAGGTACAAATTACTCCGTCGCTAATTGTATTTTAATTTATTTTTATTTTTCAGAAATAATTAATTAAGTAAAACATTTAGGGATGAAACAATTCGTCGTAAAAAAATTTAACGACATATATTTAGCGAGGGATTATTTGTCGCTTATTCAAAAATGATTTTGTCACTTAAAACTTCAGCAACGGAATTTTCGTCGTTAAAAGTCATTCATTGAAGTATGAGTTTTAGCGACGGAATAAAATTCGTTGCTAAAAGTCAATCTAATTTTAAAATATTTTTTTAATACTCAAACCTGTAATTACAAATTCTCAATCCAACAAATATTTCTCAATGCACATTAGGGTTAAATAATTGCTGATGAGCAATTATTTAACCCTTCCGCAATTATTTAACTCTAAAATAGACACAACACATATGTTTAAAGAATGGATTCTACTAATTGAAAAAAAAAATGTATACAAACTTCAGAAGGGCACAGGAGCGGGATACAATGGAGTAAGGGAGGGGAGGGGAGTACAAAAGGAGAGGGGGGAGAGCACGGGAGCGATATACAAACAGTTAGGAGGGAAAAGGCTGATCATGGGTCCGCAAGTCCTAGATCTGGATCCTGCTGATTGTCCACGGGAGCATTGTGATTCGGATTTGGCTCGGCATGTCCAGCAGCAGTGCCCTGCATGTAAAGGCACGGACTCATTAATCTCTATAGCAATCGTATAAAGTGTTTACTCAACGTATATAGTGGTTGTACCTGATCATTCGCCGCGATCATCCTAAACACCTTTGCAGCAATTCGACGTATCTCATCCTCTTGTAAGGACCATCGCTCCACGATCGATGTCTGCGTCTGTGGAAGGGGGGACGCTCTTATCAAGACACGTCCAGTCATACTGGGAAGTCCATGTACGCGGCCTTTTGGCCTATTAATGACCCCCGGTGTATCCAACCATCGCTTCAATTCCCCAGTACTCGTGCCCATACTTGTCGACGTTGATGGCCGTCTGGACTGCTGCCCAGATCCCCTGATCTGTTCGCATGAGGCCTGCAAAATAGTGATTTGACATTCAAAACATTAAAGCGACAAACATCAAATACAAAGGCAAAAATTTAACAAACTAAACAAATTAGTTAGTAACTTACATCGATTTGCTAGGAAATATTTGAAACATAGTCCCCCACATGGTGTTGATCGTCCTTATCCTTCTTTCTGATGTGTGTCTGAGTGTACATCAGAGCACATACCTCATTTGTTGTCAGGTTCAGGTGCTCAATCACATTCTTGTGTTGGAGGATGTGGAGAGCTGCCGACCCCCCTGCGTGCGTGGGATATTTGTCCTGTCTATTCTCACTCTCACTCTTACTCTTGGCCTCCCAGGATGGATCAGTACTCCACTTATTAACCATCTCTCTCCCATATAGATGGACATATCCAATAAGGGGAAAATTTCATCCATTCCTCTATCAGGGCACCTTCGGGCGCCATCTTTCTCCCCCACTCCCGTGCGTTGTGCAGCCATCACTGGTAATGTTTGCGGATGTAGGCAAAAAAAAACATGTTGGCCCGACGCCTGCCACCCCAACGCCTGTTGCTCAAGCGACTCAAACTCGAACCCCTCTTATAAGGCATACAATTACACAATACGATTAAATTAAAATTATGTTCTGATTAAAAAATAAATGACTGATACAAACGGCTAAAAACTATACCATCCATTCCTCCCATAAGGACTCCCTCGTCGTGGCATCCCAGTCCTTCCAGTATAATCGTGGCTCAAAGAATCGACCTTTAACAAGGACGTCGATCTTCGTCTTTGCCAGAGTCTCTAAAATTCTGATAAAGAAACAAACATTGAATACATTAAATAAGTGGACAGTAATAAATATCAGAATTGAAGATTATAAGTACTGCATAATTTTTTTACTTACTGACCCTCCTGGGTGATAGTAATTCTCTGTTTACGCTGGGGTCGATGCGTACCTCGTGTGTCGGTCCACGACCTCATCGAGATCCTGCAAAACACCAACATTAATACAGATCAAATATAATTTAAATATAAGTTTAGCTCTATGACCAAACGCTGTTATCAAATTTATTTGAGGTAGAACTCATAGAAGAAGGAGAACCAATAGGCATGTGGGAGGAATCAGTTTGGGGCTGGGCCCTCTACAGCTACAGCGACTGTAGCTGTAGCTGGGGCTGGGGCTGGCCCCCCGCCTGCTGGATATGAGCACTATGTGCCTCATCATTAGCGGCTAATGACGAAGCGGGAGCCACCAGGGTTGACGCAGCTCGGCGTCCATCGCGACCATAGATAGGCCGTAATCTATCCGTGTCTGACTTCATATACAACAAGTCCAAAGAAATTAACACATACAAAACAATTTATAGTCCATATCATGTTACAACACTATATGAATGAACCGAGTATATATATGAACTGAGTATAAAAACACTATATGAACCAAGTACTAAAAGAATGCACTGTACTCTACATACGTTAGCCACTGAGTATAGGTTCGTCCGAACGGACTACCTGACTGCTTATATACTGACAATTGTCCTTCCAAATGTGTGCTGGCTCCGGGCTCATTTCGGCCTAGTTGATTTAACCTTGTATCAATATTAGGCCTAAAATATTGGGTACAAAAGTTTACAAGATCTTCTATTACGTAAGCCTCAATAATTAAGCCCTCAACATGAGCTCTATTACGGACTTTCTTCTTCAAATGAAACATGAACCTTGAAGTTTAACGAATAGAGTTAGGTGAAATATCAATGACAGTGTTTGCATTGCTTGTAAATGAACAACATAGAGTTAAAGCAATACCTCTTGAATGGATACATCCACCGATATTATACAGGCCCACCCATCTTAGCTTCATGCATCAAGTGAATGGGAAAATGCTCCATTGAATCAAAGAATGATGGTGGGAAGATTTTCTTGAGCTTACAAATTATCAACACAAGGTTTTTCTCAAGCATCTCCATGTTACACACCCATATTGTAGAAGAACAGATGTGTCGAAATAAATAAGATAATTCAGTTAAAGTCTCGCGTACAACCCTTGGCAACAGTCCCCAAAAGGCAATAAGAATAAATATTTCCATAAATACATGACAATCGTGATTCTTCATCCCTTGGAACTTTCATTCCGATACATTTCAGCAACGAGATATGTTGGACTCATACCCATCCGGAAGCTTCAAATTCTTTACCCACTAACATACCTTCTCTACCTGTTTCTTGTCTAAACAATAAGGTGCTTTTGAAAGCAACGTCTTCCCACTGACTGTCCGATTATGCAGTTAACGGCGTACACCTAACTGTTATAGGTCTTTTCTTGCTTTAAGGTGATCTTCTGATTTTTTCTTGACATTCATCATTATATTGAACACATTATCAAAAATATTATTCTCAATGTGCATCACATCCATGTTATTTCGGATAATGGGTGTCCTCTAGTTGGCTGACTCCAAGAAAAAAAAAACATTGTTTCCTTCAGTTTTGCTCTTTCTCATGTCCTGAAATCTTCTAATCCAGCACACCTTTGTCGTATGATATGTCAGTATCAAGTGCCTCCAGGTGCGAGAGCACTTCTTCACTGGATGGGTAGTCCAGTGTGACAACCTCAGCCTCAATTGTCACGTTGAATTTATCCTCCTACCTACGGAACTAATGGTCGGGTAGCAAAAGCTTTCAGTGACATCCAAACCACGAGAGCTTCCCGTCTTGCTTTAATGTATGATCGGGATTCACGCCCGTACAAGCAGGGCACGCTAACTTTCCATGTATGCTCTACCCACACGTCATTCCCAATATAGGGAAATTGTGTAGAGTCCACATCAAAGCAGCCTTCATCGAAAAGTTCTGTTTGAGGGATACATCAAAAGTTTTGACTCCATGATCCCATAGCTATTTGAGCTCATCAATCAACGGCCTTAAATCTACATCTCTCTCCTTACCGGGACTCTTCCGCCCCAGAAGAAGTAACGACAAAAACATGTACGACTTCTTCATGCACATACCGGGTGAAAGGTTGTATGGGACAATAATAACAGGCCATGTGGAGTAAAGGCGTGCTAGACTGCCCAAAAGGGTTGAACCCATCGGTTGCCAAACCAAGTCTAACATTCCAAACTTTCTAAGCAAAGCTAGGATGCCTGCAATCAAACTTCATCCATGCCATCAACTGGGTGTGTCAGCACATCGGCATCGTTGCTACGAGTCTCACAGTGAGCCCTCATCTGTTCAGCCATATTGGAGGAGTAGTACATCCTCTAAAGCCTTGGAGTAACGAGAAAATATCGCAGTACCTTCCATGCAATGTTTATCTTCTTCCCTTTGTTCGGTTTATACCTCAAATGATCACATACTGGACACCGTGTCAGGTCCTTATTCTCTTTGCAGAATAATACACAATCATTATTGCACACATCTATTCGCTCAAAGCTCAATCCAAATTTCCTCATCATCTTCATCGCATCATAGTACGATGGGGGCAGCTTTTCACTCTCTGGCAATTTTTTTTTTATAAAAGTAACAAACTCCTTAAATCTTTTCTCACTTAGGCCGTGGTCCGATTTTAAGTGTAATAACCTACTAACCGCAGACAACCGTGTGTGTTTTTGGATTTCATCCCACAACAGCTCCTCCATGTCTCTCAACAAATTATAAAACTGATTATCCCTCTCATTCGACTGCTGGGGACTGTCATCATCGTGGTATTCACCTAATTCAACATTAGCATGCCCAACATCCTTAATCATATCTCGGTAATCATATTGTGCCTTTTCCCTAACGTCAACTTAACTAGCCAAGTGGATAACAATACTATCGTTTTTCCGTGCTGCGTCCACGTTGTGTATCCACCCATATAATCGTACTGGAGAAGATGCCATTTTACTACCATTCTCCTTCTCCAATGCAACAACTCACATTTACCGCACGGACACCTTATCATTTCAAAGTCAACATATGCAAGATGCGTGTAAGCGAACTCGAAAAATTCGCTAACGCGATTCGCAAAATTCGCTAACGCGATTCGCAAAATCATCATAATTCTTTCTTTTTCATCCAACTTCGATCGACTGAGATTACTATATATCACTTTAAATTAAAACCAATAATTAGGCAGGGTCGATGTGAAAATTAATGCATGTATGTGACAACATATCTATATACCCCCTTTGTTCTCTAATAGGTAGTGGTCATATCCCATTCAGAAAAACACATGTTTATAAAACAGTTACCAATTCATGCTTAGTCCTAATTCTGTGAAAAATTCAGCAACACTTTCCCATATTTCTCCAAGTACACGACATCGATTAAGTATTATAACAATTTACTTTGGTATTGACCGGGTTATGGGGTGGTTATGGTAATAAAATTTTAAACCCGCAGCGGGTACGAGTTAGTTTTGGTATTTACTCAAACCGCCCAAGCATCTGGCCCGCCACATTGACCCTCATGCTCTACTGTATCTATAATTTTTTTCCTAAGCCTTAATCATGTCTTATCTCAGCCGTCTATTTTGGTAATATAAAAAGGGAACAGAAACCCTATCCACCATTTCTCTCTCTTCTTCTCTCCTCTCTCTTCCGCCGCTCTCAGCCACTTGTTATTTCACCTCTTCCTTGAGCCGATGGTCACCACCTCCATGGAAGGGGTTGTTTCTGTTCCCTCTTTCGACGATCGTATGGAATCAATAGGGGGCTCCAATTTTGGCAAAGAAAGACATCTTGGCTATGAAACCTGAAAAATGACAAGATACTGAAGAAGAAAAAGAACTACTTGTTTGTGTGTTTCAAAACATCCTTTTCATTTGGGAAGTGAGGTTATTTGGATATTTGTGTGGTTCAGACCCTAATCTTCCCATTTACTCATGCTTAAGTGCCATTGTTGTGTTATTTTTGTTTTTCAATTTTGGACTACATGCTTCTTCTATCAACTTTTCACTAGAATTTAGCATCTGTAATTACAATGTCTTTGATTGGCAGGAAGCTCCAGAGTTTCATTTGGTTCAATTGTTAAATAATCTTATCAGAGCCTTCTTGTATACAATTTCCTGAACAAAAGCTAGTCATTTCTTTCAGAAATTCCACGACATCTTTGTGATCGAGTTATGGGAACTTGGTCGGAGAGTGAACAGGTCAGGGCAGGATTGGTTTTCTCTGTAGTCCCGCGGATCCGAGATGGTATTTCCATCCTTTGACCCGACGGCAGGGCGGGTCAGAGTCGGAGTCACGTATTCGCATTTGACCCGCCCCATTGCCATCCCGAAATGGAGGAAATGGTACAAAGTAGAGTGGAGAGAGTATCTGAGGAGAGCATTCAGGTCAGAGAGACAGCTGTGGAGAAGAGTAGAGTGGAGAGAGTTTATGTGAAGTATCTGTGGAGATCATTCAAGTCGGATAGAGTGGAGGGAGTATCTATGGAGTATCCGCAGAGAGCATTCAGGTCAGAGAGAGTATATAGTGGAGAGCTGTGGAGGAGAGAGTGCATAGTAGAGTGGAGAAAGTGCAAAGCGGTGGGGAGGAGTACAAAGTGGAGAGAGTATCTGTGGAGAGAATAAGGATCACCGAGAGAGAGTATAAAGATGTGGAGAGAGTAAAAGACCCAGGGCACGTTCAACATGGCTGAAGGTGGTAAATGATAGGGATGACAATTTAGTCCGCACCCGGCGGATCTCCGACCCGTCCTGAACCGATAGGAGCGGGTTATTTTGACTTTGACCTAATTATGGGACGGGTATGGTATATATTTTTTAAACCCACAGCGGGTACGGGGCGGGTATGGTATTCTGCCTAATCCACCTCGGTATCTGACCCGCAACCACCTTGTATGTATTTTATTATGTATAGTGTTTTATTCTAACCGTAAGTCTGTGAAATCTCAGCCGTTCGTCTAAATAATATAAATACCGGAGAGAAAACCCTAAGGAAATGAACACATTTCTTCTTCTCTCTCTTTGGCCACACAGCTCCTCACATCTCCTCTCTGCGCTGCTATAGTCACCATCTCCACACCTCCTCTATGTGCCACCACATCCACCATCCCCACACACCTTCTCTCTGCGCCACGGCAACATTACCATTTTCATACACCTCCGATCCTCTCTTTCCTGCCGCATCGTCACCGCATGAAGTCTGTCGCACCACTCTCTCAGTAAAATCCCCTGCCGCCAAAGCTCTTTCTCCGCCCGTCGAAGCTCCTTTGCCAGCGAATCTCCTTCGCCGCCGACTGCAGTGGCGGTAACGGCATATCGAGTCCCTCCTTCATCGATCTCCGCATGGCTGTCTTTTTTTACTTCAGACATTTTAGATTGTACAAATCAATCAGATTCTTCTACTCTCTGTTTGTGTCTCACACCCAGTATTGAATTAGATTGACTTGCATTGAGATTGTTCAATTTTAAGATTTTTGTCATGCTGATAGGTATATGTACCGTACTGTTTATACATAATAGGTGGGGATTATGACTCTGCGTGTGGAGATTTGTTGTTATTGGTGGCGACGGATCATGAATATTACGTATTGAGCTTTTTGGAAAAGATAGGGAGGAGAAAACGGTGAAGATATGGACGGTGGCTATGGTTTGGGAGTTGGATCGATGGATTGGATTGCATGCACCGGGGCGGGGCGGAGTCGGGTTGTGTACTTAGACTACCGGGGCGGGTACGGATCTTATAAAACCCGCATCCGACCCGCCCCATTGCCGTTCCTAGTAAATGAGCATTTATTAGATCATGCTTTTTATTCACGTTAGATTACTGATACTTGTTTATTTGAATATATTAACACTGTGCTCCTCGAACCACGACCAGATGCACCCTAAACTCATAAAAGGGCAAACTCAAATTTTGCGACTAGAAGCTGAAGTTCACTTGTGTGTTGCGAACCGATTTCTTATGGAATTACCAGTCATATTTGCAACGCGTGAAAAACATTTTCTAAAGAAAAAACAAGAATGACTATCTAGATTTTCATTTCTAATTCCCAGTCAGTCCTTACATATGCTTTTTTTCAATGAAATATTAATAGCGAAGGATAAGCGGTGAATTTCTAGAAACAGTGTAAGTTTGACACACGTGATATCCACAAGTATCTAACGAGTGCTAGTGAATAGAGAGGTGACAAATTATTTTCCCTTCTTTCCGACCAAGTTCTGTCACCCTCAACAGAAGCATCAAAACAGCTCTAACATGCCAAGATAGTATTATTCCGTTGCATTTACTGCTACCTTTCATTCTTTGCACAACTGGCTTATTATATCAAAGCTAACAGTTTAAACCCCACTGATTGTTTCAAAACCCTACAAAGTCATTGCAAGATTTATGCCAACCTACCACCTCTTTGGCTGCTTTTTTCTTCCTCCGGATCCCTATAGTAGGCTTATCTCAAACTTGAGAGTACATTAGTCTTCTAATTCTGTTTGATGAAATATGTTGTTCAGGAGTAACAAACGAAAAGCAGAAAGGAAGAACTTAGAGATCTGGGTTTGTCTGTAGAATTCAGTCTGGTTTCGGATTGGGAGGTATCACTGCTCTGGGGAATCTGGAGAGTACAGTTGCAGAGGGTTTTTTGGGGATCATCCATCCATAAACAGTACCAGCTGCAGGCCTGCAGCTGCGGTAGTTTATCAGAAAACCGAGCTGTCACAATCGCGCATGATGTACCAACAAAGGAACCTCAAAGAAAAAAGTTCGTTGACAGTCAAAATAACGTGTGTCTATGTAGTATACATGTAGAGAGAGAGAGAGAGAGAGCGAGAGAAACAGAGAGAGAGAGAGAGAGAGAGAGAGAGGGGGGCTTTGAGAAGGGATAAAAGGTACTGAAGCTGGATCGGTGGAATCATAGGCACCCACAAAGCAGTCTTAAAGAACATGCACAAACACGATCAATGGCAATGAAGAGCACGAGTGGAGAGATAGTACAAGTCCAAGGAGGCCATATCCTCCGGGCCACCGGCCGAAAAGACCGGCACAGCAAGGTCTTCACTGCGAAAGGTCCTAGAGACCGACGTGTCCGTCTAGCCGCCCACACAGCCATTCAGTTCTACGATGTGCAGGACCGATTGGGCTATGACCGACCCAGCAAAGCAGTAGATTGGCTCATTAACAAGGCCAAGAATGCCATTGCCAAGCTAGATGAAATGCCTGAGTGGAACCCAATTCCTGGTGAACCTCCCACTGCACCGGGGCCAGAGCCAACAGAGTTGCCTCCTTCCTCTTGTGGGTATGAATTTCAGCTACCAAAGCAAATGGGTGAAAACCCAAGTGGTAGTTTTGATGAAGAAAGTATTGCAGATACAAATAAATCGTTCTTTCCTACGAGTTCTGGAATGAGTTTCCAGAACTACCCGAATGAGTTGATGCCAAGAGCTCCAATCCAGACTGAAGATCTTTGCCTCTCTCTTCAATCTTTGCAGCAACCACCACATAATTCGAGCCATCATGAGCCTACGACATCCCTTTTTGACTTGGGGTCATCTCCAATGACTGGCTTTGAGATGAATTACCCGAGAATAGTCGGTTGGAATGGGGATGGAGCAAGTAGAGTTGGGTTTATCTTCAATCCACAGCCAATGCCGCAAGCACAACCACTGATGCTTAGCCAAAGCCCCGCATTTTCTTCCAGGGAACCCCTTCAGTCCAGTTTTTCGCCTTTCATTCGTGCTTGGGATGATGCACAATTTTCTGCCTCGAGGAGCCAATTGTCCTCGGAGGGATTTTCAGGGTTTCAAGTACCGGAGAGAATTGATGGTAGTAATGAGGAGCTTGTGACTCTTTCCAGTAAGCCATCGTCTGCTTCCCCAAATTCGAAGGCTTCAATATTCGATTAATGGGCGATGCATAAGGTACAACACTCTACGCCTGCTGCATTATCACTTTCTTGCTTTTTGAATTCTTGTTTTACCATGAATCATATCCTTAAACTGTTTGCTTTCTTAGGACTTTTTCATGATCTATATATGTTAGTGATGATCATATTGAGATTGGAGAAGTGATCTCAGTCAACTCAACAGGATATCAAAGACTGTGGTTCTGCTTTCTTGTATGGAGTGAGGTTCTGCTTTCTTGTATGGATGGGCTCCTTTGGCGTTTTTTAGAATTTAATTTGTAGTTTACTAGTTGGTATCAGTTATCAGAAAAAAAGTAGTGGATTCTGGTCTTCAATGCTAATGAAACAGGCAGTTGCTTTCTTCTTCTTACAGTTCCTGCTTCTTCCCATCCTGGTAATCAAACTCCTTCTTTTCACAAGTTAGTTTTAGACTATGTATGATGCTTGGATTTTCAAGACGGGTAGCCCTGTGACTCCACCTTTATCTTATTAATCTATAGTCATTACTAGGGGGACATTGATTGCCATAGATAAGTTGCTTTATGCTCAAGAGTCCTTGTTTCATGCAAGACTCACCCTCTGCTAGGAAGTGGATTGGAGTGCACTCAACAGGTCCTGATTAATCATTTCCTGTATCGTATGTATATAGTAGTGGTACCATCTCCAACCTGAACCCTATCTTGTGCTCTAATGCATTGATCCCTGGTAGAGATTGATTTCTTTAGAAAGAGCTACACTTGAAAAAACAGCGACGAATCATGTCGGTCAATTGAGCTGAAAGACTGTGTCGCTAAGATTGGACAAAATAATATGATCTAGTTAGGAGTCATCCATTCTTTTTAGAATGGATGGAGAGGTCCTGCAGCTGTTCTAATGTTGCCCTTCGTTATCTGTATGGGGAGCTTGTTTTTGGAAACAAATTTAATGCAAACTAACTTCTTAAGTTGGAGCAGCGGTGATTGATAAACAACATTAATTGCTTAAGCGGTACAATTTGCAACCTGTCTCATCATGATTGTAACAACTTCTTCTTGCTAACATACTGTTCTTAGGACAAGTAATTAAATGAATCAACTTATTGGAGCTAGAATCTTAACTGATCATTACGTGCTTGTCTCAAGTTGGTTTGCGGGATAAACGATTCAAGCTTCATTTTGTCGCTCGCTCGCTGATGACTTATTAAGCTTGATCCAAACAAAATATTTGAAATCGTACTTCTCGGACTCGATTAAGATCCGTTCTATAAATAAACAAGTCATGCTGCTTAAAGCTGAACAAATTGAATGAGTTACTACCATGGGCCCAGGTCCGCTCGGTTCCTACTTCATACTCCTAGCGAATTCCCGAATTAAGGATTTTGCTGCGGCTTAGCGAACTTATTAATGACCAAGTCTTTAATTCCTCTTTGTGAACTTTACGCAGATATGCAAATTTTCACTAATTCAGTATTCCGGTAGGTGCACTCAATTTAGATAATGAGATATTTGATGCACTATTGTTCAATTATTCATAATACAAACTATAACAAATAATCATTAAATGCAAGCATAGCGTTTTCTAATGTAAATGGACCCTGAGAAATTATTGCAACCCTAATTCACATTTGGAGAGAGAGCATATTCCCAGTGTGCACTGTGTGCTCTAAAAGACATGCCAGTAGGAAGCCAAAGTGTAAACCTATTTGTTTATTAAGCTTCTTTTCCCTTTCATGGTGAATATTATTGACCAAAACGTTTTGCAAAACAAGTTGGAATAAGTTCCCAATATTAGGGTCTCTTACAGCATAAAGAAGATCAAAATTGAAGAACTACACAATTTATTCCTTCCTAAGGACGCAAGGCCACGGCTTGCCTTCTTTTAAGCAAACACAAAAACATCATTTTATTTGAAAGACCCTACTCTGGGTAGCAGAGATATTTCAGTCAACCCACTTTATAAAAGCCCATCATATACCCTCAAGTCCAGTTCAATCTACCTTATTGCCATTGGTTTATGGCTATGAGTGCAAGTGCAACTTCAACTTCAACTTCGGTGGGTTGGGTTGGGGTGGGGTTATACCCAAATCAAGAAAATTCATGTGCTTTAAAAACACAACGAGCATAACCCATGAAAAATTGAATTAACAGGGTTAGGTTGAGTTGAGTTGAGTTGAATTGAGTTAGGTATAAGTGTTTACCCAAATGGATTTTAAAAGCCCAAAACCAAGATAACTCAATATAATGAGTTCAACCCATCCTAACCCATTTTTTCAGAGGATTAGGTTGGGTAAAAGCTTACATTATTATGGGTTGGGTTGTTTAAACCCATAAAACTTCAACCCAAATTGCAGCCCAATACTAATGGCTGATTTGTTACTAAAATTATTGATAGACTAGAAATTAAGATCGTTAGGGCCATAAAACGGATATTCCATGAAGTCAAGGAAGTGAGCTTCTAGTATATGTAAAGGTGCTATAAAAAATACACTCTGAGTCAACTGACAAGTATACCTATGTGCGACAGAGCAAGGGTGGAGCAAAGGCCAGAGATCAGGGCTTTCTAGACAGAACCCGAGGAATAACAGTGTTATGAAGGCGAATGCACGAGGCGCATATGGTCCAACAGTAAATAGTTCAAGCTAAGGTTTTCTCTAAAATCTTTACTTAAGAAATTCTAGAGCAAAAAAGTCAGATATCAGTGGTAGGGAGGTCCCGATGCCCAAATGTCAGATGGAGTAGGTGCGATGCCCTCTGGAGACTTGTTCCCACAGAATGACCGAGTCATAATCTTAGGGGCGTCAACGTTCACCAGTAATGCGAATGTGACGAGGTCACAACTCATGCATGCCTATTCTCACATGAGTACACAAGGCAAGGCTCACTTGCTGTGGTGAAAAGATGGACCGATGCTAAGGGCGTGGTAGTGTCACAAATTACTGATGACACGATTGTATAAGTGGCGTGGTGCATAGGCGCAGTGTGATGTGAGGTGCCAGGGGCAAGCTCAATGGAGATAACACGGAGGGGCAGTGAACAACTGTCGTGTGGAGTCATGTGACATGACCATAAAGTGTGTGCACAACTAAGGGAAGTAAATTAGTAATGCTAATGGCATGAATAGAAGGAGGCAGAGCTAAGGCACAGTGACAGGCACAGTGCTGGGGAGCACATAGGTCGTCACAGTGCTCAGGCATGGTCCTTCGTCATGGCACTCTGGCACGGCGACGGGGTACGGTGTTGCAGCACCTTGTGCGGAGACGGCGCTTAGGTGCAGTCCTACATCACGGTGCATGGGCACAACGATGGAGGTCATGGAGCAAGGAGATCCTGAAAGAGAGTAGAGACTAAGGATAGGGAGCTAGTAGTCCCAAGGACTAAAGTGCATAGGAATTGGGAGCTAGGAGCCCCTAAGGAGAGACGACGTTAATGGGCAAGGAGAGGAAGTCCTAAGGAGGGGCTCTAGCCAACCTCCCCATCCAAGGGAAGACCTCAGGACGACCCCTTGGGGGAAGTCTCGAGCCCACACCCCTAAGGGAAGGCCTCTGGCCAATGTCAAAGGGGGAGCTTGGGCTGACCCCCTAGGGAAAGGCCACAAGCTTACCCCCATGGGGGAGCTTAGGCCGAGCCCAAGTGGAAGTCCTCAGTAGACCGCACCCCGTCCCCCCACACATGGGGAAGGCTCTTGGTCGACTCCCAACCTTATTAAGCCGCGCACTATCGGATCTCTTGGCTAAGGAAGGAAAAACACTGAAACCAATACTTGGATTTGAAGGAGAAAAAAAGGATAGCACGTGACTAGGAGCGTGTGCTTCGAGTTAACCAGATTGATAGCATTAAACTTTGAAAAACGTTGAGTATTAGTTGATGTTTCGCAAGAAGCGGGACTAGAAAGTGATCAATGAGTATGTCCAAGACCGGCTAGCAACATTCCAAAATCCAAATTTATGTTTGCAAATCTTTAATGAGAAAAAGTCTCTCACCCTGGCCACCACAAACGAGAATACCCCCCGCCCCCTTCCCCCCACCTTTCGGGTTTCTTCTCCCTTTGGGAGTGTCCATATCTGTTCAAGCCCCTCTTCATAAGGGCCTTGCTTTTTCATTCTTAGAATTTTTGGTCATAGATTTTGTTGATCCAGATTGCTGAAGCGACGAACTGGAATGAACTTGGTAGCAGTGTTGTCGGTGATGGTTAAGGGCGGTGATTTGGCGGTGCTCCGTTTTCTTGGGTCAATGGCGCGAGAGGGCTCAAATCAGTCTGCTGTATGTTAGGTATTTGAGGATTAAAGGTTCTTCAAAGGTTGGTTATGGAGTGAAGGTTGTGTTATGTGACTCAGTTGTTAGTGGTGGCCCTACCGTGACTCGGCTGTGACTCGGTGAGCCGTGTTAATAAATCAGGTGATTGGTTGTTTTATTAGTATTCAGCGTGGTAGTTGGGATCCGATATTGGCAGCTATTTTTCATTTCAACTTTGTGCAATTGTTAGAAAGCTTGTCGTCACTGGCACTTCTATTTGCATTATAAGTAGGTAAGGTGTCTTTTTAGTACAAGTAATCCCCCAATGCAGCTTGAAAACATCCCATCTATTAAGTTTGTTTAGAATTGCAGAGATTATTTTTCTCTTAATCATAACTTTACATTTTGCACACGTCAACTCTCATTGTACGCAATATCAATGAAATCTTATGTCACTCCTCTATTCCTTT
The DNA here is from genome assembly GCA_033070095.1 of Escallonia herrerae. NCBI lineage: Eukaryota > Viridiplantae > Streptophyta > Magnoliopsida > Escalloniales > Escalloniaceae > Escallonia > Escallonia herrerae. The sequence goes on from JAVXUP010000007.1 coordinate 68,251, forward strand.
TCATTTCAAAATTATAGCCAATGGAGGATTCTTAAAACACAAGTCCTCTTCTATATTTGACTAAAAAGCATACTAATGAGTAATGTGCGTAATTTTTGCTTTGTATCAAACTATTATCATCAATAGTTTGACGTTGCACAAAAAAGCTAGCGACATAGCTTGCAGAGATCCCCTAACCTCTTATAGTCCTGGAGATGATATTCAACCAAACGCAGCTTATCGTTTGCACCTTTGCCTTTATCTACCTAGTTTTGATGGTAACTATGCTAGACGTTTCATAAAAAGATAACTCATAATGAGAGGGGAAGAAAAGTCTCACGTCATAACCGCTACCAAGACAATAACTCCACAATTTTAACCTTGATCACGACTGCCTACCTTGGGTCATCCAAAAAAGTAACACTCACAGCCATAATTGTCGTAATTGGATTAAGCATCGAACTGACTGATGGACTGGTTCAGTACTTTAATGGTTCAATCGGGGGTTCAACCAATTCAACCGGTTTTCAAAATTAAATGATTTTAAAACTAAAATATTTTATCATAAATAGTTACATTCATAAAATATCCCAAAATATATGGAGTATTCAATTCATGTCAAGTGAAGAACAATAGAAAATAAGAAATGATATTGAAAATGTTGAACATATGAACAAGAAGTCAAGAACTTTGGGAAAAGGAAAAAAAAATAATTTTAGCCAAAAAAAAATGCAAAAATAAAGAAAGACGAAGAACAAAAAATAGAAAAGATGAAGAAATGAATTTACTTGTTGAAGATGTATGGACTCATCACTGGTTTCTCAAATAAGCTGAAGAATTAGTAGACAATCTGCAATTTATGGCTACATAATAAATAGAAAATATGGAAGGTAGGAGTGAAATTGTCGACTGGTACTGTGTGGCGGAATATCAATTCTCATATCTTGCATTTTGAGATGAAATAAATGGCTAATGTTTTAGAGCTAAAAGACATAAATGGCTAATGCTTAACCAAAAAAAAAAGTGCCTTACTTTAGTGCATAACTAGGTCTATTAGTACTATTTAACCGTTGTGATTTTATAAATACCGGTAGGGTCACGATTCTTACAAAAAAATTGCTGGTTGGAGCGGGTGTAGACGCCCCATTTTTGTAAACTTATTTTATCCTTTTTATTTATTTACTATTGGACTTTATTGTTATTTAAATTTATTTTCATTATGGGTCTACGCCTAATAATATATAATGAGCTTAAATTTATCTTAGTCCAATCTCATGAATGTCCAATCTAGTCATGGCTTAGTCTAATCATGGTCTAGCTAGGTTATGGTCCAGTCCAGTCAATAGTCTCATAGGCTGCATGAGGAGGTCGCTCCAATTGCTTAAATCATTCTAGTTAGTTGGTCTAGTTAAGTGGGTTTATACTAGGTTAAAGTTAAGAGATTTAGGCTTGATTCAAAATTTGATTTGGGTGTGGTCTTTGATTCAGAGTTGACTTGAGATTGATTTTGAATAATCCCCAAAACCTGTCATATCCGGCATGTATGACTTTAGGAGATTTTACCAGAATTTGGGATAAAATTTTATCTAATTGAGGGATAAAACCACCGATTTTTTGTTTAAACCGGCTAGTTCGGCATTTTAGTTGAGTAAAATCGATAGTAAGTTGACTTTTTGAACGTTGTGATTTGGTTTGGATTTTATCCTTTTTTGAGAAGGATATGCACAAAAAATGTCAGCTTTACCATTTTTTATTAGCCCCCAGACCCTTATAGATATTTCCTTTGGACTACAGAAAATGGGACTTTGGAATTTCGACTTTTAGCTTTTTCCTGTGATCTTTTTACTTAGAGAAACTATGCCAAGAATATGAGGAGAGAGAAGTAACTTCATTTCCAATCTCCCACAATCCCTTAATAGTCTACTCACATCATGGATCTGCCTCAATAGTGTGCCGAGCAACATCATGGATCTGCCTCAATAGTGTGCCGAGCAATCTAAGCAAGCCAAACTTTAAGGTATGGCCTTTGCAATTTCTTTTCATTTATATTATAGTTGTCTTATATTGTCTCCCTCACTGCGACCAGACCTCGGTTACAACTAAGAAAAAATAGAAGAAAAAAAGACAAAAATAGAGTCTAGAAGCATAGTCAACTAGAATTCTAAACCCTTTCGACTAGAAGAAGTCAATTTTTTTTTTTTTACATAAAACAAAGACCGAGATTTAGGTAGCCTCCCGTAAGGTCCAGTCAAAACTACGTAGTTTTGAATCTGGTTTGTCCAACCGGATACGTAGACCACTCAACCCCCGATGTTAGGTTCAAACCAAATTCTAGGCTTAGGAAAGGTTATTTTATGGGCATGTGATTAGTTGCTATAAATACCAAAAATTCGCAAAATGTAGAAAAGAACAATGAGGGTATAACGGGTACCTAATACTTTTCCATTGTATAATTTAGTCCCTCAATGCATAATTTTGTTTTTTAGTTCCATTAGAGGCCTATTTCGGCAAATCGGGTTGCTTATATTTCCTTTGTTAATAAGAATGAGATGTGACTCGACACATTTTCTTAGGCCTTTCCTGGGTCTAGAATTTTTTCAAAGGCGGTGCGCCACAATGGGTTTTCATAGTCGGTATGCAACTCCGGTATTTCAATTGACTCAAACTAGTTAAAGTTCCAGTTCACAGTTGAACCGGTCGAATTGGATGGTCCAAGTCGGTTTTGATAAACTATGCCCACGCCATTCAGTACTTCCTCTCTATAATGGAGGAGAAGTCGATTCTGATAAAATATGCCTACGCTATTCAGTACTTCTTCTCTATAATGGAGGAGAGAAAGGGAAGGATAAAAATTCAAATATGTAAACCATAAGCTTATTAAAGTGGTTTTGATGATAAGAATGTTTTTTTTATATATATTTTGGTTGTCTTAATAATGATTTTGCATACCCATCAAGCACGTGTGGACTTACTTTGGGAGTGAATTGCGAAGCAGTTGGAGCTCAATAATGATATATATGCTCAAGACGGTAAGCATAGTTTACTTAATCTACAGACAAGACTAGATTGGTTAGCAATTGTTAATTTTCAATTTAAGTAATTTTAAATTTTCCCACATGAACCCTTGAACTAGTTTGTAGTCGTAGTTTAGACTCATCTTCAATTCTACCTGAGATTATAGTCAAAACTTTAGAAGTGGCTAAGACTCAGGATCAATAGAGATCACGGGTGGCATCAATAATGGCCTTGAATGTCTATTGATTGCAATTGGTAAATGGTAACAAAAATGTGACACCCTCAACCCAGTTGACGTCACCGGGCTGAGTTATCGACCATAATTACATTCAAAACCCTATGCTGAATACAGAGCAACTACATCCTCATACATCATTAATAGACTCTCCAAAATGCGTCCTTACAAAAAAATTTCTTACAAACATACATTATACTGCAGCGGAAGACTTTCAAGTCTCTAAACAACATGAATGGTTACAACCTAATATACGACGGTAGTCGTATGACTCTAATCAACCTATTTTGAAGCTCAATCTTTATCTCACAATTTCTAGCTTGTCTTACCTCACACAACTTATCCCCTTTCTCAACTTTTCTAGCTTGTTTCTCTTCCGTTTTCTTGAGGGTTCTACTTGATCAACCTTATAGCCTGCACAATATAACATAAGGAATGAGCGTAAATCGCCCAGTAAATACAACACGAGGAGTACTGTGTACAAATGATTCAAAAGACTCGGAGGAATAATAATAATATCAACGATAGCAATGAATCAAAAGTAGTCAATAAATTTCAGAATCAACATAACTTGTCAAACGATAATTTTCTTTCGTTAGACTGAGCGGCTTTAAGGCCCAACAAAACAGCATTATTGCCACCTCCTCATGGACAAGACTGACTGACTGACTATGCAAGTGAACACTAAAACAGGAAATTGAAAAGAGAAGCATCAACGAAATACAAGTCATTAAAATCATCAACATCAAAAGAAAATCAAATGCAATGCAACTCAGACACGACATACTCGACTTGCGCGCCCTACATCCTATTTACCAGTGATCATATTTCACAGGCCATCCTCCTCATATTGATGTCCCATTTTATGGGATGTTCATCTCAGTCTCAAGTAAATAGAAGAGACACTGTCAACAAGCAGGGAACTCATTTAGAGTGCTTTCCCTAACCACGTTACAACCAAGCAACAAGACTTCATCAACGGGGCGGACTAAGGGAAAATTTATTTCACCTTATGTCCTCAACAACACAACTCCACAAGGAATACCGGATCAGAAAGTTAACCGGTGTTCATAACTAATAACAAGAGTTCAACGTAACATCATCAACAGGGCGGACTTAGGACAAGATTACCGCAAGCCCTCAACAATGTTCTTACATAAGAGAAATGTCGACTACCAATAAGTGCCGACATTTCATAATAACACGCAACGACCTCAACAACATCGTCATCAACAACAGGGAAGACTCGGGAGAAGCTTGCCACAAGTCCTCAATGGTGTTCTCAAAGATAAGAGATATCGGCTATCAACAAATGCCAACATCTAACAACAACCACATGATAACCCCTACGCAACATCATCATACTAGGATACCCATCATGCTCACTAAATTCCATCAATAGGGCGGACTAAGGGAATTTCTTATACCCCAAGTCCTCAATACCATAATTCAATATACATATACCGATCCCAATGACTACCGGCTTCCAATCATAACAACAAGAATTCAACAACACATCATCAACATGATATGCTAATCGAAATAATGAATTAGCATATTAGAACGACATTATCCTTACCTGATTGGCTTATAGCCGAAACAACTCGCAAACTCTGATTGCAACGACCTGCATCACCCAGTCAAATAATACTCTACTCGTTAGACATCATTCAACATATACGCACTCCTTATTCTACCCCTTCCCATTTAACTGCTGACAGCATTTTATGACAGCTTGTTAATACGATTCGATAATCGGATCCCTAACCCAGCCTAATCGACGCCTCCACAATAACCACTCCCATTATTTAAGCGTATTAACACCATTCCTCACTTCCCACCACTCCGGATGCATAATATTGCACGTTCGCCAACCTGGCAAATTACCAAAATACCCCTCTGATGGCTGCTACATCACAACACACCGAAACTGCTTTAAAACTACATTTTAGATACTGCATCATTTATGGACCAAATATTCCCTTAAAATATTTTAAAGGAAAAGTTATCAAAACACCCCCGACTTATGCAAAATTACCAAAACACCCTCGGCAGCCATCACCCCAACAAACATCTCAAAACTACTTTAAAATAACTTTTCAGGTGTCTTACACCCCTTCCTAGACTAACAAGTCCTTTGAAAAAACTTTACCCAAAAAATTACTAAAATACCACTCTTTGGGTGGTAAATTACTAAAATACCCCTTGAGGGTTCCCGAGATCAGAAAAATCTCAAAAGTGCTTTAGAATGCTATTTTAAGTCTCTGAAGTCATTCTTGAGCTAAAAAGTATTTTATAAAATTTTCGTCCAAAAATCCTGAACTGGTATCCGGACCGAGCGCTTAAAAGCCCATTCGGCCAAAAATAGCTAACGACTTTAAAATGACCCGAAATCTTGAGAAATGGAAGTTCTCGACATCTCAGGGTCCTCATAAATTTTTTGTGTGAAACCGCATTCGTTTAATATTTTAAATTTCACCGTAAAGTTCCAAACTTCATGCGTCTGTTCACCCTCTTCCCTACTTTGGAAAAATCTGAAATTATTCCACGATACAGGTCTTCTAAAACTAACTAGCGTATTTTTTTTGCACTTTGGCTGAATCTAACCCTAACTAGTTTTAAAAATTCAAATTTTAAACTGATTACTTAATTTCCACATTTAGTGACAAAACAATCACTATTCACATCAACACACACTAGTTCACCTTCACGCACACACACATCATCTTCTTCATTGTTCAGCCGTGACCCACTTCCCCCACAAATTACTCCCACAACTCACTAACACACCCTGCTCACACATAACCCCATCAAATCATGCCTTTAGTTTCTAAAACAATATGCTTCCTTCTCTAATCCCTAACCGTAACCATGATCTTCCACAAATCCCAGCAAGCACCTTCCTTCGTAGCCATGTTCATGGCTTCCTTGTGCACTCCACAGTTATGAAATGCACATAAAAATACTACAAGCACACACACTAGGGTATGCGTACTACAAATTCAGAGGCTTACCCTTGGAAAACAAGCTCAAATTCTCCTCTTTTCTTCCCTATTTTTCCCCTTCCCCTAGCTGCCTTATTTCCTCTGTTTCTTTTCTTCTTTTTGGGTAATGGTTACTGTTCATCCGAGATTTTCCTTTTTTTTTTTTTGTTTTCTTTCCAATTAGGATAAAATCATATAAAACACATGAGATTAGTCAGCACATGAGGTGGCATCTCCTTACACCAAAATTCCTGAAAAATTGACCTATAAGGCCTAATTTTTGGAATTTTCAACATAGCCATCAAGTTTTCAAAATAACATTTTGACCCCTAGACTTTGGGAAATTATCATTTGACCCCAAAATCACCCTAACCCTCATGTAGCCCCCTGACACCTCATTATCACCAAAGTGATACTACTTAATAAAGTATGCATTCCGTTCACCATATTTTTCAAAATTACATTTTTACGCCCTTTAACTTTTTAAATTACATTGTGACCCCCAAGGCCAAACAAACTTCCATTTGGCTCACTAACACTTAATCATCATCAACATATTGCTACATAATAAAAAAAATATCACCCCTTAATTAATCAAACTCGCGATTAGATTAATTTCCAGTATTTTCAGAATATCACACCCTCCCCCCCTTAAATAAATTTCGTCATCGAAATAGGGACAAACATCATTCTACTACTAGATGCGGACTTATTACCACATTAGCTCCTGGAGTTTCAAGGTAGCTTCCTTGACCACATGATTTTCCCCCATCAACTTTGACCACTAGCATTCACCTAAAACATGTTCCTTTTTATCAGTCATCTTCGTCGATACCTCCTAATACGAGATATTATCTCAAATTTCAACTTGTTCCAACTAGATCCCATGTATAGAATTGGGATCATACTTCCTCAAAATTGACACGTGATACCCGTTATGCAATCAACTCAATCCTAGACATAGGTCAAACCTGTACACTGTCTTCTTAATCCTAGATAGGATTTTAAACGGTCCGATGAACCTCGAACTTGACTTCATCCACTTCCCGAATCGTATAACTCCTTTCCACGGTGACACTTATAAATATTTACTAGGTCACCTACTTCAAACTCCAACATCCTACGCCTCTTGTTTTCTATTTAGTTGCATAGTCTCGTGCGAAATAGTCTTTGTTTCCCCTAATAGATTCTAATAAATCAACATGCAACATTTTCGGTTAAGGATATCTGATCACCCAAAGCTCTGCAAAAATGAATAATGCAGACCTTTAACTCTCTTGCAACATTGATATCGTACGTCCTGATTGGCCACCATTTGAGGTAAAAGGCTATCCCCATGGTTAACTCACTTCTTTCCAAATTCTGGAGATGAATCTTCCGTTTCTACCAGACACAATACTTGCTGAAACTCCATAACAACTAACCACTTGCTTAACATAAATTTGGGCAAGTTGTTCAAAAAAATATTCTTCCCGGATAAAATAATCAGGACATCTTAGTCAACCTATCCGCTACAACCCAGATAGACGTATATCCCTTGGTTGTTCATGGTAACCTTAACACCAAAATTTATCGTAAGGTGTTCTCACTTCCACTTAGGTGCAAAGAGTGGTTGCCACTATTTGGCAATCTTCTTATAATCTACTTTTACCTCTTAGCAGGCCAAACATCAGGATACAAACTTTTATATATCCCTCTTCATGTTAGGCCACCAAAATTTTAGCCATAACTTAGGGTTCATTTCTGTCTCCCCTGAGTGAATCGGTGCCCCAAACTATGAGTACCCCTACAATTCCTTTCCCTCATTTTTCATTAGGCAGAACACATATTCGACCTTCACATTCATAATTACCATCCTCATCACCATCAAATTTCTTTTTCATTCCTTTCGAATCCCCGTTAGTGCTCAACATCATTTCTCTTGGTCTTAAGCTTAATATTAAATTAGAAAGCATTGGTCTCATTTTTTTTTTTGTGAAACAGACTGTTACTTCCTTTTCTCCTTACTCGAGTCTAGACCTCGAGTTTGTTCACATTCTAATTAACTTGGCGTAACAACCATCGCAATCACTTTTCCCTAATAGGGCATCTTAGAGAAATTATCAATGACTTTCTGGTAGCCTCCGACTGACCTTAGGAAGCTACTCATCTCAAACGCCAATTTTTTGTCATTCCCCATTTCTCACTTTTTTCAACTTTTCCCCGATCTCTTAACCTGCTTTTGCATCGACCCCATATATCCAGATTTTCACGTCATAATTCACTTTCTTTGAATTTGACATGCAACCTAGCTTTCTTAAAATTTGTCAAACTTGCCATTGCGCAAGTTCTTCCTTGCCTTTTCTACCATCCCTAAGGTCACCAATAAGGCGACGAAACAACGATCAAGTACTCTCAAAAGACTTGATTCCTGAAATTTATAGATGCCATAGGGGTATTAATTAATTCACATGACATCACCAAGAATTCATAATGCCCGTCTCGGTTTCTAAAGACAACCTTGACAACATAATCCTTCTTCGTCCTTAACTGATGATGACCCGTTCTAAGGTCAACCACATAAAGAAAACAATTAGCACCAGACAACTGATCAATATATCATCTAAGTCAGGCAATGAGTACTTATTCCTGGCTGTTACCTTATTCAGCTTCTGATAACTGATACACAATCTTATAAATCTGTCTTTCCTTTTGTGCTTCAATGGCCATCACCCTCCTCTAGAACACATATGTTCAACATACCCTGGCTGTTGACATTTGAAACAACCTTTTTTGCTTCATCTTGCACATTAGTTCAATGACTTGCTCTCACACTTAAGGTATGCTTTACTTGCCTTAGCATAGTTCACACCCTCATGCCTCAATCCACATCATTTACATTTTTCTATCTCCTCCTCTTAGTTCTGAACTTTGTCCGGACTGTTTATCATGTACTTCTTACAGTTCTTTCCACTTCTCCAGTTTCAGTCCTGAATTCTACCTCTTTTCCATCCTCGCTCCCTTCCCTTTTTTTTTTCAGACCTCTTCTGCCTCATCGCACGTTGTCTTTACTACTTCTGTAGAAATTCCCCAACAGAACCTCCTCACCCGTCTTTTGAGGATTTTTTTTTCAAACCCTTTTTAACTGGTTCCGCCTTTAAAACTTCTCTATCATCACTTGATAAGGGATAATAATAGGCCAACTCACTAATTGCCCTAATATGCTTTTCCACCTTTCTATCTTTCCACTTAGCACGAGAAACATGTCTCCAACTTACTCTGCAATTTAAGAAGAAATATATATCATCAACATGTTACCTGAACTTATTACAATAATATAGGCTCGATAGGTACTCTTACTGTCTCAACTTGTCTGCGCTCGTACTTCTAATCACTAATCACTTAACTGCTCACAGCATTTTATGACAGCTCGTTAATGCGATCTGATAACCGGATCCCTAACCTAGCCTAATCGACGCCTCCACAATAACCACTCCCATTATTTAAGCGTATTAACACCATTCCTCACTTCCCACCACTCCGAACGTATGATATTGCACGTTCTAAAAAATTTAGATCCAACCTGGCAAATTATCAAAATACACCTTTGATGGTCACTTCATCACCAACTTCCCAAAAACGCCTTAAAACTACTTTTTAGATGTACTGCATCATTTATGGATCAAATATTCCCTCAGAAAAAATTTAAAGGGAAAGTTATCAAAATACCCCCCGACTTATGCAAAATTACCAAAACACCCCCTAGCGGCCATCACCCCAACACACATCTCAAAACAACTTTTTAGGTGTCTTACACCCCTTCCCGGACTAACAAGTCCTTTGAAAAAACTTTACTGGAAAAAATTACCAAAATACCCCATGAGGGTTCTTGGCATCAGAAAAATCTCAAAAGTGATTTAAAATGATATTTTAAGCCTCCTGAAGTCATTCTTGAGCTAAAAAGTATTGTACAAAATTTTTGCCCAAAAATTCCGAACCGGTATCCGGACCGAGCGCTTAAAAGCCCGTTCGACCAAAAATAGCTAACACCTTCAGAATGACCTGAAATCTTGAGAAATGGAACTTCTCGACATCCTAGGGTCTTCATTAAATTTTCGCGTGAAACCGCATGAGTTTGATATTTTAAATTTCATCGTAAAGTTCCAAACTTCCCGCATCTGTTCACCTTCTTGCCGACTTCGAAAAAATCTGAAATGTTTCCATGTTACAGGTCTCCTAAAATAACTAGGGTCTCTTTTTTCCATTTGGCTGAATCTTACCCTAACTAGTTTTAAAATTTTAAACTGATTACTTAATTTTCATATTTAGTGACAAAAACAGTCACTATTCACATCAACACACACTAGTTCACCTTCACGCACACACACATCATCTTCTTCATTGTTCAGCCGTGACCCACTTCCCCCACAAATTACTCCCACAACTCACTAACACACCCTGCTCACACATAACCCCATGAAATCATGCCTTTAATTTATAAAACAATATGCTTCCTTCTCTAATCCCTAACCGTAACCATGATCTTCCACAAATCTCAGCAAGCACCTTCCTTCGCAGCCATTTTCATGGCTTCCTTGTGCACTCCACAGTTACGAAACGCACATAAAAATACCACAAGCTCACACTAGGGTATGCATACTACAAATTCAAAGGCTTACCCTTGGAAAACAAGCTCGAATTCTCCTCTTTTCTTCCATATTTTCCCCCTTCCCCAAGCTGCCTTATTTCCTCTGTTTCTTTTCTTCTTTTTGGGTAATGTAAACGGGCCGGGCGGCCCGTGGGCTAGCCTGACCCAGCCCGGTTCTGGCCCGGCCCCGTCCATGAACAGTAGCGGCCCAGCACAAGTGGGCTTGGGGCCTGGGCCTGGACCAGGCCTTCAAATTCTGCGAAAAAGCCCGGCCCGGCCCGGAAACGGCCCAAGTTTGGCCCGGCCCGAAGTCGGCCCGGTTCTGGCCCGGTTTGGCCCGGTCTGCGGCCCGGGTCTGGCCCGGTTTTGGCCCCACCACTTGTTTGATTTTTTTGCTTTCCCCCCCTTTCTTCCACCCCTTTTCCAAAATTCCACTTTTACCCCCCCAACAGCAATATAACGGCTAGTTTGGGGGGTATTTTAGTCTAACCTATATTTTTCAACTCCTTTACACTCTTACCCTCCCCAACAACTATAAACGGATAGTTTGTAGGGGTATTTTGGTCTTTTGTGAAGTTTCTAAAATCTATAAATTCACACCATTTCTCTCTAATTTTTCACACCAATCTTCTTACTCTCTCTTACCTAAACATTCTATATTTCTACAAGCTTTGCTACTATTTTCCTCTCTAATTACTACTCTTGCTAATTACTACTAGTATTTACTAATTAGTACTCTTGTTTATTAATTACTAGTCTTGCTAAATTCTTTTTAATTACTAACTCTCTAATATTTGTTACTCGTTCATTCTTTTAATTGTTATTTCTTATTACTACTCTTATACTTGTGTATTTAGTTACTCTTACAAAGTTTAGCGTGAAATATGGCTGGATTATTGAAGAAAATGAGGCGTGCATCGTCATCACGAAAAACATCATCATCATCGCAAGCACCACCACCAGCACAAGCGCCAGCGCCACGGCCATCACAAACACCAATCCAAGCACCAACACAACCATTCGTTCCTGGACGAATGAGTACAGGCTGTATGATAGATACCCAAGCCAATTGGGAGTTCAATCAAAACATTCCAGATTTTGAATACACGCCTGATGAAGACCCCCCGCATTATAGTCAAGGACGCAGCTCGGTTGGCGAAGCTACTACTCCGTGGCATAATCTCAACCCTATGCCTGGTCATGATGAAGAAGGGCCGAGCAATGCCTCCGGTAATGAGCCAGAAGTCCAAAAGGGGAAAAAAAGAAAGCCGAGTGTTGGAATCATTTTGATGAAGTTACGGTGGACGGCATCCGAAAAGCTCGATGTAAGTACTGTGCTAAATTATTTTAGTGGTAATGGACATCTTAACAGGCATTACCCTCAGTGTGCACCTCGACAAGGCCACGTCGAACCTACCCAAACGCAGTTATCTTTTGACGGTAAGTTATTTGTTTATAATCAGCGAGAGCAAAGAGACGGTCTCGCTGAATTTGTTATTCATGATGAACAAGCCTTTTCTTTTGCCGATAATCCTAAGCACTCTAGATATATGAACACATACGTTCAACCTTTGTACAAAAAGGTTCATAGAAACACAACTAGATCCGATGCACTCCGACAGTACAATGCTGCTAAAGCACGCCTTATCGATTATTTCGATAAATTTGACGGTAAAGTTAGTCTTACTTCTGATATTTGGCAATCTCCTTATACTTTTGTTAGTTATTCTTGTGTGACCGCTCATTGGATTGATGCAGATTGGGTTATGCACAAGAGAATCATCGCTTTCGAGCACTTCCCTTATCCGCACGATGGAATGAACATTGCTATTCTTATATTAAAAGCATGCACCACATTTAAAATTAAGGATAAGATTATGAGTGTTAGTTTTGATAATGCTTCTAATAATAAAGTTGCTGTTGCAGCTTTAAAGGAGACGCTTCAACCTGTACTTAATGGTGAATTATTTCATGTTCGCTGTGTTTGTCACATTATTAATTTAATTGTTCAAGATGGTTTAGCTGCTGCAGGAGATATTCTTCTCAAAATGAGGGGTATGACAGCGTATGTTAATAGCTCGAGTCCGAGAACACAACAATTTAAAACGTTGTGTGTTCAATATAATATGCCTCGCAGGAGAGCAGTTACAGATGTGGTCCACAGGTGGAACTCTACATACCACATGCTTTTACACATTCTGGCATACCGAGAAGTCTATACGCATTTTCTACTAACCCAGTTCCCAGCCGGCTTGCCAACTCAAGAGGAATGGCAGATGGCCACATACCTAGCTGAATTTTTGGAGGTATTCTACACGTCTACCAATTTATTGTCTGGTACGTACTATCCCACCTCTCCTCTCGCTGTAATAGAAATTCTGAAGATGGCTACAATGTTAACAAAATGGAGATATATAGGACCCTTTAAGGAAATAGTAAAAGTGATGGATCAAAAATTTAATAAATATTGGAGTAAACTGCCTGCTATTTTTACTGTGGCTACTTGTTTAGATCCTAGGTTAAAGTTGCATGGCGTGAACGCCTCGATACAAGAGATATCGAAATTAATGTGCTACACAGCAGAGGAGACAACCGCATTCACAGCAAAAGTGAGCAAGAGGTTTGAGGACTTGTTCAACGTCTATCGTAATTCTGCTGACGTGCGCGGGCGAGCTACATCATCATCCACTGTTGAGAGGTATTATGCGCCATACCTTCAGGGCTTTGAACATCTAGTAGCAAGACAACTACCAGGTGAAGGTACTTCTAATTCGGCAGGTTCGTATACTTTTTCCTCTTTTAATGAGATTGGTGTATATGCAAATACTGATCATTATTCTGATTTATCAAGGCAAGAACAGGTTAATTTTAATTTGTTAAATTTTTGGAAACAAAATCAAAACATGTATAAAACTTTATCCCAAATTGCACGGGATGTACTGCCAGTGCAAGCCTCCACGGTTGCTTCAGAGTCGGCATTTTCAGCCAGCGGGAGGGTTTTGGATGACAGGAGGAGTCGTCTTAACCCCGAGTCGCTCGAGCTATGTGTATGTTGGAAGGATTATCTTGATGCGAAATACCGCGAGCAAGATAAACCGATTGATGATAGGAAGAGCAGTGACTCGGATATTGAAGTACTTCTGGATGATTAGGTAATTTGTTTTTATTTTCCTCTTTTGATTCTTTTGGTTGACGTTGCAGATTTCTTGATCTTTGATTGCTGATATTTTGGATAGACATGCATTATTATTTTGATTGTTAGAGTTTTAAGAATAAATTTTTTCACAAAATATATTTTTTTTCAATATATATAAAATAAATTTTTACAAGCAAGATATATATTTTTTCGTATATATAAAAAAATAGGTAACTTCGCCTGTTTGTTTACAAGCAGCCGGTCCCAAGCCCGGATAAAAGGAGGAGGGCCTATGAACACATTTATTATTTTTCTATATAAATTGTTATGTGTTAAGATTTTATTAATAAAGCTCACCAAGAAGAGTATGAAAATGTTTAACATATAATAAAAAATATAATGGCTAACAAATAAATATGTATATACATACATACATATATATATATATATGTATATTACTTATAATGAAATAAAAGGATAAAGATTAGGTTCGTTAAATTGTGAATATTGCCTAGAGATGAAATTTAAAATTGAATAACAAGAAAAAAAAAAAAAAAGGGCCCGGGCCCGGCCCAAGCCCGGCCCTAGATATTGGGCCTAGGGCCAGGGCCTGGAGGGCCTGGACTGGGCCTAGGTTTGCCTTCGGCAGGCCCGGCCCGGCCCGGCCAGGTTGGCAACCCCACTGGCCCTACCCCGGCCCCACAGCAGGCCCGATGGGCTTGGGCTGGGCTGGGCCGGCCCAAGCCCGGCCCTTTGACAACTCTAGGGTAATGGTTACTATTTATCCGAGATTTTCCTTTTTTTTTTTTACTTTTGTTTTCTTTCCAATTAGGATAAAACCAATTAAAATGATATAAAAACATGAGATTAGTCACCACATGAGGTGGCATCTCCTTACACCAAAATTCTTGAAAAATTGACACATAAGGCCTATTTTTTGGAATTTTCAAAATAGCCCCTCAAGTTTTCAAAATTATATTTTGACCCCTCGACTTTGAAAAATTATAATTTGATCTCAGAATCACCCTAACCCTCATGTAGCCCTCTAACACCTCATTATCACCAAAGTGATACTACTTAATAAAGTATGCATCCTGCTCACCATATTTTTCAAAATTACACTTTTACCCCCTTTAACTTTCTAAAATTATATTTTGACTCCCAAGGCCGAACTAACCTTCCATTTGGCGAACTAACACTTAATCATCATCAACATATTGCTACGTAATAAAAAAAAATAGCACCCCTTAATTAATCAAACTCACGATTAGATTAATTTTCGGTATTTTTGGAATATCACAAAAAATCTCAAGTGCATTTTTTTATTAGAACTATTCTCCATTGACTGCAGTCGTTGTGATTTAAAATGATATGCCGTAACGGCTAGTTATTTGTAGCATCTGGTTGCCCATTCATTACAATTTGGAAGTACTCATTAAATAAACAAAAGTTCAATATTTCTAAATTTACCACCTTTTACTCTATCCTTATATATGATTATCACTGGCAAAGTCTACCCAACACCAAGAAAACTATTGTTGTATTTTCCATGTTGCTATAGGCATAAAAAATGAACTTACATATAATTTTGAGAACCGAAGCTTTCCATTTTGAGAGCAGTCATTGTGCATAATTTTGAGAACCGAAGCTTTCCATTTTGAGAGCAGTCATTGTGCTTGCATTCAAACCTTTCTTATACTTATTATTCACCCCCTTGTAGATATGTCTTAAGATTTATGTGAGAAACAACTATTCCAAATCTCAATGTTAGATATTTATGCACTTTGGTTGCACGTTGTAGTCGAATCCCTAAATTGTTAGTTTGACTTGTGCCAGGTAAAGCGAGTGGGTCACAGTTGTAAAGGGCTTTGCGAGGCACCTTTAGCCTGAATCCTTCTTGTGAATTTGAGAACACCCATAACTTGTGGAAGTAACGGGTAGGGATAGAGGTGAAAAAACGTTGAACCATGAAGCCATGTCTTCTTATCTAGGTTGGCTCATATTAAGGAAAGTGACGAATGACCCCCTTCATATGTTATGAGTTAGGAGTGTCGGAGACGAAGTGTTACTCAAACTCACACTTTGCTGCACTCAAATTCACACTCATAAATATACAAGGAGTTGGACATGGAGAGAACTTAAAAAGAACAAACAATATGTTAAAATTTTATCTCATACTTCTTTTCTTTCTTCTTTCACCTGCACAATCTTATATCTTTTTGAAGTGCTTTTAGGTAATTCCTAGACATATAATTAAGCTACCACTAGCCCACTATTTTATTAACATATTAGCCCACTACTTACACTAATCGCATATTACTAATGTACTTGTAACTTGCGCACCACTAACACAATTTAATAACCTACCAACATGTCATACTAATAACGACTCTAAAGAACTATATCAAATTTATTTCCAACACCTCCCTATATACTTGATTTGCATTTTCAATTAGTCTACATGATTGAGCAGCTTGATAAGTCCCAATAATGGTCTTCATCTCCAATTCCATCAATAACAACAATCTTCTTCGCCATTCTTTTGAAGTGTGTCGCATGTGAGTCATCTTCTTATTGCACCTCTGAAAATATTTCATCGTTTGCGTGTATATTGAAGCATGAAGATTATCCCGAGACATTTCTTGTAGCTCCTCCGGGTCAAAGAACGGCTCTATGTTCACCCAGCCTGTATCACTCAACAAATTTTCCAAGCCAAGTTGAGAATGATACATACCTTATATTTCTCAGACAATCCCTTTCCTTGACAAGTATGACAAACTTGTCAAATTAATTATCATAGACATAATTTGCCAAAATGTCATCATCCTTGGTGGCGTATTCTTCAGGTAAAATTTTAATTTTCTTAACCACATGAAAAGTCTCCATTGCATTTTCAAATTGTGGCTCTTCATCGAGAGAAAATGATTTAAATTTATTTTCCTCTTTTGCATAAATGTTATATCTGAGGTGTTCACTGCTTGGCCACCATGAACTTCTACATCTTTATCAATGCTCTCATATTCCATCTCTTCATTTTGAACATTGGCATTTTCAAGTGGCTCTTCTCCATTTGTCAACTCTTGATTCTCATTGGCTTCAAAAGACTTAAACTCTTGTTCATCACTTGTCTCCTTTGTTCCTTTAGCTTTTGATGTGAGAAAATCATTTTCATCCTCCATTGGAGTTTCTTCCTTGAGATGTTCACCATCTTTGTTTGTGAACTCACCTTCTTCCCAACTTGTACCCAATACTCTTTGGGTAAGAAGTCATGTTTACAATCGGAAGCAATGACCTCTAATTTGCTCAACACCACTTCTAGATATTAAATCTTCAATGTGCATCCATATCTCAGTATGGACGGCCTTTTGCAATACTCGAAGTGCCTTTTCTTCCTTCTTTTGTAGAACTTCTTTTAACAAGCTACCATGTGGTTCTTCACCGACCACATTCCACAAATCACACGATTTGAGATACAAAGAAAGGACACTTTCATTCTCACATAATTTGAGAACTTCAATGTCACGACCCGAACCCACGAGTAAGCCCGTGTGCTAGGCACGTGACCGGCAGCAGGCCCATTCAAACACCTGCCAGGGCTCTGCCAGGCCTTACTACAATCCTGTGACTCCAAATTAATTCTAATTTACGGACTTCCAGAAATTCAAATAAAACTCTCATTACATGTCTTTAAAACTTATAAATAAAACTCGAGGAGACTTAAGCTCCTTACATCAGTTCAAGCATAACGTAAATTAACATAGACTATAATGTTCGAATAGTGGGCACTCATTATTCTAAAAGTTCTCTTCGGGCACTACTCCCCCATGTGGCTCATACTGCTCCGCTTCCCTTAAGTTGTCACTTGAAAAATAAGGAATGAGCGAAAGCCCAGCAAATACACCAGCCATGTTCCTAAAATAGTTTTGAAGTTTCTAAAACATGCCATGGGTTTTCTTTCAACAAATCAAACATTCGATTATTGTCATTCGTAAAAACGTCCTTCATATACATATACACATATACATGAAATTTTGAAAGAAAAGATTTTCAAATCTGAGTACAATCATCATTCATTCCATTCACATCAAACACATATATTTCTTTTCGTAGGTATGCTGCGGTCAGTGTACGAGCCCCCTGACTAGGGCCCGAAATCCCTCCTACACCCGGGATAAAATAATTATGTGGACGCAAAGGTGCACCACCAGCCACAGTACTGTGCATCAACGTACAAGCCCCGTTGACCAGGGCCCGAAATCCAACATTCCCCCGTTGGATATGGGGCACAACAACCAAGACGAGTTTCATAGCTCATTTCACATGTACTTAGTAAAATTATATGACTCACACAACATTCCATGGCATTCTTTCAAATTACACTTCTCATCAAATGCTTTAGAAATAAAACATATGCAGAATAAAACTTTAAACTTCAAAGGATCAAATCATAAATACATATTATAGGTTTTTGCAAATAAGTATACGGAGGAACATGACAGGGGTACTTACCTCGCTCAAAATCTGCTTCTGGTATTTGCTCAAATGCCGGCCCTAGCTCTTGACTATCAAAACCTAAATAAAAAATCATACGGATGTCATTTTTGTCGCTCGGGCACGTTTAGGTATTATGTTTCTTTTAAATGAGTAAAACTTTACCCAACCGTCCCCCGACTTATGTATAATTACCTATTTGCCCCCAATGCCTAAAGTACCTTATCCACCCAGATATAACCTAAAAGAGTCATTAGAAATAATTTAATAACTATCGTGATAATAAAGCGCTACGCTATATGCGTTCGGGCGCTACACTACTAATAACGCTAAAAATAGCAAACGACTTTCAAAACTTTTGAAATTCTGGAATATACATTATCATAGCTACGTAAGACTATTATAAAAGTATCATAATTTAATAACTTAATTTACTATTAAAAAAATGCACTGAAATCTCTTTTACGACTAAAATTACTTAGCATGCTTATCGAGCTCTGAAAAATATGAAACTTTTACTGTGTGTAGATCTTGCAAAATTAACATAACTTACTTCTTTGAGTTTTGTTCAAATAAATTTTCTAAATATATTTAAAAATTCAGAAGTGAACTGCTAAGACAATAGTCCCCTTTAGCGACACTTTTGAGTTAGATTTGAGAAAACAAAACTTTTCCCTCTCTTGCTACAGTATCATCTTCCTCATGCAAAACCCAGTCGTCCTCTTTACCCAGAACCACCTCACCTCTTCATTTTCCCTCTCACTTACCACCTACTTTAAATATGGTTAGACACATGTTTAACCCGTATACAATTCTTAAGACACACACCACAATACATATGCAACTACACGCACACTTACACACAGAAACATATTGCACCCACACACACAGCACTCCCAAAATAGCACAGCAGCTATCTGCTGTTGCTTCTCCCTTCTACAGCGGCCACCACTCCACGGCCAACACCAAACACACACTTATGCACACGGCTGAAACTTCAGCCCCTATTCTTTGCCACACAACTCACACACAGTAAAACACACACATGCACGAAACACTTGTTCATACGTTCAAAGCACTCTCAAAACACATCCACTGAATACCTTCTGCTCCTTCACACCCACTTGCACTTTATCACTCACTTGCACTCCCACACTTGCTTGCACCTTACACTCACGTTGTATACACAACCACACACTCACTCACAATACACACACACCCATATGCATATCACTCTATCTGCTTCAACATTCAATACCCATTATTTGCCTTAACCCTCAAGCAAGCCCTTCAAAGCTACTGCCTCACGGCAGTAGCCTCATTTTCTTCCTTCTTTCACTACAAGAAAACATGCTTTTAGCGACGGGGAAATCCGTTGCTAAAAGTCCAAAATCCGTCGCTAAAAGAATTAGCGACGGATTCACCGTCGCTAAAAATCCCTCTTATAAAAGCCCGTCGCTAATAGTTTACAGACGGAATCCTATCAATCCGTCGCTAAATATGTCATTTTTTCCGACGGATTTATTTTTAATTAGGGACGGATATTCCGTCCCTAATTATATTTTTAAAATTTTAATTTATTTTCTTTTTTGTCAAATTAGCGACGGATAAAATATTTTAGCGACGGAATATTCCGTCGCTAAATAACTGATTGTTGGAATACTTTTAGCGATGGAACTAATCCGTCGCTAAAAGACAATTTTTTTTTCAATTACCCAGACCTGTAATACAATTTTCAATTCTCAACAACAACGCGCAATAATGAATACAGAAAGAAATATATATAATCAATCATAAAAAAGACTCATATGTACAAGCCGGGAACCGGATACAGCCGGTTAGGAGAGGGGAGAAGAGTACAAGCCGGGCGCCGGGGGTGGGGGGGAAGCTAGGAACGGGCATGGGAAGGGGCTCATCAGGGGTTGCCGAGTGCCGGATCTGGATCCTGCTAATCCGGGGCTGGCTCGGCCTGCCCAGTAGTGCCCTGCTCCCTGATCATCCTCACCACCACTGTAGCAATGCGCTGGATCTCCTCGTCGTCCAACTGACGACGAGGAGCCGGTGTTTGTGGAGGGGCAGCAGGGGGTGAGGACGCTCCTATCAATGCACGAGTAGTCGTGCTAGGCAGGCCGCGTATGCGGCCTTTCGGCCAATTCACGACCTCCGGCGTATCCAGCCATCGCTTCAACCCCCCAGTACTCGCAGCCGTACTAGTGGACGCTGATGGTTGTCCGGACTACTGCTCGGACCCCCTTAGCTGTTCGTACGAGGCCTGCAAAAATAGTGGTTTAACGATATGTTAGGGCATTAATTAACGAAACGGACATTGAGGATAGAAAGAAAAAACATTAACAACTTAAATAAATTGACTCACATCGATCCGTCGGGCAATATCTAAAATATAGTCGCCCGCCCGGTGCGCCTCATCCTTGTCCTTCTTTCGCACATGCGTCTGATTATAGGTCAGAGCTATGACCTCATCCTGTTCCAGATCCGGGTGCTCGACCGCGTTCATGTGTCGGACGATGTCATGTGGCACCGACTAACTGCAGACAACAGTGTGTGTTTCGGAGCTCCATCCCACAATGGCTCTTCCGCAGCTCTCAACAACTCATAAAACTGATGAGCCCCCTCATTCGGCGGTTGTGGACTGTCGTCACCCCAGTCAACATTAGCATGCCCAGCATCCATAATCATATCTCGAGAATCATATTGTGCCTCCTCCCTAACTTCAGTTTGACTAGTCGGGTTGGACGACAATACTATCGTTTCCCTGTGCTGCGTCCACCTTGTGTATTCACCCATAAAACCGTATCGACGAAGATGCCATTTTACTTCAATTCTTTTTCTCCAGTGTAACAACTCACATCTACCGCATGGACACCTAATCTTATCAAGGTCAACATATGCAAGATGCGCATAAGCGAAGTCGAGAAATTCGTCAACGCGATACTCAAAATCTTCAGCATTCTTCCTTTCATCCAACATCGATCGACTGACATGACGACTGAATTATCATACTGTATACCACCTTCAATTATGACCAGTGATTAGGCATTGCCGATGTAAATATGAATGCATGAATGTTACAAATTTCCCCTCTACTCGTGTATGGTGTCCGATCGTGTCTGACACCTCCGGACACGTGTCCGACGCCTCCGGACACGTGTCTGACGCCCACCGACACGCACCTCCATACACATTGGCATACGTTAATTTATTTTTTAAATGTCAGACACCGTCGATCAGACGTGATATCCGTGTCTGCGCTAACTAACAGGTATCTCAATCCAATTGGGTCTCATCCTCCGTCAACAATCTCAATTCTCAATTCTCAAATGCTCAATGCAATAAAAATTAACAAAAATCACACATTCAATCCAATTGGGTCCTATCCTCCGTCAACAATCTCAATTCTCAATTCTCAAATGCTCAATGCAATAAAAATTAACAAAAATCACACATTCAATCCAATTGGGTCCCATCCTCCTTCAATAATCTCAATATCTCAAATGCTCAATGCACAATTAACAATTTAAAATCATCAATTAACAACCTAAAATCATCAATTAATAATCGCAATTACTTCAAATGCACAGCTAATAACCTAAAATCATCAATTAACAACATAAAATCACAGACCAATAATCACAATTCTCAAATGCACAATTAACAACCTAAAATTATCAATGTTCAAATGGGAAAAAATTGTTCAAAATGCACATATCCGATGTGCTTGAATTATTTCAATTTTGGGTTCGATTGTATTAGATGAGATTCAATTTAGGGTTCAATTTACAGAAATTTAGGGTTCAATTAAGGGGTTCTATTGATTTAATTTAGGGTTCGGTTGATTTGGGGCATTCAATTTAGGGTTCAATTATTTCAATTTAGGGTTCGGTTGGATTAGGGCATTCAATTAGTTTAATGTAGGGTTCAATTCGATTAGGGCATTCAATTTAGGATTTAATTATGGTTCAATTACTTCAATTTATGGTTCAATTAAGAGGTTCTATTAGTTCAATTTAGGGTTCGGTTGATTTGGGGCATTCAATTTAGGGTTTAATTAGTGCAATTTAGGGTTCGGTTGGATTATGACATTCAATTTAGGGTTCAATTGGTTTAATTTAGGGTTCAATTCGATTAGGGCATTCAATTTAGGGTTTAATTAGTGTTCAATTATATCAATTTAGGGTTCAATTAGGGGGTTCTATTGATTCAATTTAGGGTTTGGTTGATTTGGGGCATTCAATTAGGGGGTTCAATTATTTCAATTTAGGGTTCGGTTGGATTAGGGCATTCAATTAGGGGTTTAATTAGTTTAATTTAGGGTTCGATTCGATTAGGGCATTCAATTTAGGGTTTAATTACTTCAATTTAGGGTTCAATTAGGAGGTTCTATTAGTTCAATTCAGGGTTTGGTTGATTTAGGACATTCAATTTAGGGTGCCTGTTACGGCCTCTCTCCCTCCACCCCATGTATCCTCACAGCCTACCCACTCCTTTTACCCACTGCACACACTCAGCACTTTACACTGCACCACCTACATATATAAGTACACAACACACTATATGCACACACTGCACTCAGAAAATGCACTTGCAGTCACGGCTGCCATCACTGCGACTCCATAACCAACTCCTCACGCCTAGCCAAAAACACACCAACCTGCAGACCCCTCTCTCTCGGCAAGGCAGTATCAAATCAACACCTCAATTATTTTAATTTTTTTTAATATTCAACCATAGTTTTTGAGATAACCAGTCAAAACACCACATAATTAAACAAAGTAGCATGATCTAATCCCAAAAATTACAACAGTGGGTGCTAAATATTGACATATGTACCATGCCAAACCAAATAAAATTGACAGTGGGTGACTTACCTTCTAAGTGCGGCTGACGAGTAGTGGTTGTCGGCGGCAGTGGACGGCGGCTGTATTGGTGGCCAGGCGGCGCTGGCGCCGCGGCAATGGAGGTATATATCGGTCTACCGGCGTCGAGGGGAGGAAGTCGTGTCGCCGGAGGTGGGGCACCGTGGAGGTGAGAACGGCGGTGAACCGTGGAGGTGAGAATGGCGGTGAACGGTGGAGGTGAAAGTCGCCGGCAGAAACTGGGGTGAAGCTGATTTTCGAATAGAGAAGTGGGGAGAGAGAAGAAACAGATCTGGTTAATTTTAAGGATAGCTTTTAGCTACCGAATGACCCCGTCGGTGAATGTCGTACTTTACCGACAGAATTATTAGCGACGGGGACATTCCGTCGCTTCAATTTTTTTATTGAACCCTCCAAAAATTAAAAAAAAACTAAAAATCTTTTAGCGACGGAAGTTCCGTCGCTAAAAGACCGCCGGAAAAAGCCCGTTGAAAAAAACATTTTTCGACGGATTATTCCGTCTCTAATAATATTTAACGACAGATAATTCCGTAGGTAAATTACAATTTACCGACGGAATCCAGTCCGTCGGCAATATTCCGTCGCAAAATACCTATTTTCTTTTAGTGTTTCATTCCACATGCATATGCTGCCCACGGTAGCCCTGCTTTTGAGCCCATTGCCTCTCGGCAGTGGTGCTCTTCTGCCGCAAGAATTCAAGTCTATTACCACCAAACCAAACCCAACCTGAAATCACACAACCCAAGCACACATACACACAGTTATATACATACTTATCGCTCACCCGAGACACGATACCAGTTTCTGTTTATAATGATCCAACCACGGCAGCCTCCTTTTGTTCCTCGTTCGTCCATACAGGCACAGGTCACAGTCCAATGGCTGTGACCTGTTCGATTTTCCCGTTTCCCGACCGTAGTACATACAACCCATTCTAAAATACCCCCCTTACACTGCCTCCATGGCAGTTTTATTCTCTCCCTCACTCCTGTCCCTTATACGCTCATCCCCTGTGCAAGAACACGGTCACCATGATGGTGATCTCAAATGTATTACAACCCCCCTTTAATTCCATCGCTAAAAACCTCTAGCAACGAATCTTCACCATCACGGTATTTGCGACAGATTTTACGTCGCTAAAAAGTGTTAAATATTTTCAGCCAAAATTTTTAAATATTTTCAAAAAAAAAAAAATAGCGACGACATGTGTTTGTTGCTAAATAATCCGTCACTTAATATCTATTTAATGAAGGACTTTCTGTCGCTAAAAGTGCCATCGCTAAAAGTCAATAATAATATGACTTTTGGCGACATAATTTTAGTGACAGGAGTAGTCCGTCACTAAAAGTCTAGATATTTAAAAGATTACTCTCCCTTTCTTTCTCTCTTCCCATTTTTTTCACTCTTTCTCTCTCTTCTTTCTCTTAGAAACCAGCGCTTCCTTCCCTTCGGCGCCCTCCCCCCTCCCGCGAGACCCCCGATGGGGTAAAAGTCGCACTGTCGCGGTGGAGATTAAGGAAGGGGTGAGAGTCGACTACCAATTGTTTGATGAAATGCCACTGAGAAGATTTGATGTGTGAATTGTGTGTGGGTTTATGGTTAGGAATGTGTGGTGGTCGTGAAACAAGTCTTACTTTGCAAAAAGCAAGTAATTAGACACAACTTTTTTTGTCTGTTTGTATCAATATTCATCTACTCTCCAGACACCTACCAGCAATTTAACAAGTGAAGTTTCTCTAACTTTTTGGTTAACCATTTGACTCTCTGTGTGTGTGCGCGTGTGCGTGTGTGTGTGCGCATGTGCGTGTGTGTGCATGTGAAGCATGTACTCTTAATTACTGGAGTCTGGCAGATACTTCTATTATCACAACGAAACATACCGTACAAAGGAGAACCAAACAAAAAAGCCAAAGGAATCTCCAACAATTTAGACACCATAACTGTAAGACGATATTAACATTTGGGATGTCTGTACATCACTGAAGATATTTATAAGGAGATCTAACATACTAACACCGAATGAACTTGCATCATGACAAAGTGAATAACCTATGATCTTTATATTAGAAGTATACAAATTTACCCCCCCTGTCCTGTTGCATTCTTGTGTCCAATTTGTGGTCAAGTATGCAGCAACAGCAAATTGGAAACTTGCACACATTAATTTATTATACTAGTCAAATAGGAGGTCTTCAACTGCCGCAATGGATAAGTTGCTTACATGAGGAAGAGCAGCTTTCTCATCAAGCTAGTTTTGTGCCCAAATAAGCATCTTCAATATTTTCTGATTTCAGCAAAAAAATTTAAATATTTTCAAAAAACTTTTAGCGACGGAATATGTTTGTCGCTAAATAATTAGTCACTTAATATCTATTTAATGAAGGACTTATCCGTCGCTAAAAGTGCCATCACTAAAAGTCAATAATAAGATGACTTTTGGAGACAGAATTTTAGTGACAGTAGTCTGTCGCTAAAAGTCTAGATATTTAAAAGATTACTCTCCCTTTCTTTCTCTTTTCCCATTTTTCTCACCCTTTCTTTGTCTACTTTCTCTTAGAAACCAGCAATTCCTTCCCTTCGACGCCTCCCTCCTCCCCCCCCCCCCCCGACGGGGTGAGAGTCGCACCATCGCGGTGAAGAAGGCGGTGGAGATTAAGGGAGGGGTGAGAGTCGACCGCCAACTGTTTGATGAAATGTCGCTGGGAAAATTTTATGGGTGAGTTGTGTGTTGGTTTAAGGTTAGGAAGGTGTGGTGGTCATGAAACAAGTCTTACTCTGCAAAAAAATAAGTAATTAGATGTAACTGTTTTCGTCTGTTTGTATGAATATTCAACTACTCACAAAACACCTACCAGCAATTTAACAAGTGAAGTTTCTCTAACTTTTTGGTTAACCATTTGACTCTGTGTGTGTGTGTGTGTAGTGAAGCATGTACTCCTAATTACTAGAGTCCGACAGACACTCCTATTATCACAACGAAACATACCATACAAAGGAGAACCAAACAAAAAAGCCAAAAGAATCTCCAACAATTTAGACACCATAACTGTAAGACGATATTAACATTTGGGATGTCTGCACATCACTGAAGATATTTATAAGGAGATCTAAAAAACTAACACTTAATGAACTTACATCATGACCAAGTGAATAACCTATGATCTTTATATCATCGGTACACAATTTTACCCTTCCATCTTGTTGCATTTTTCTATCCAATTTGTTGTCTGTCAAGTATAAGCAACAACAAAGTGGGAACTTGCACACATTAAGGTCTTATAAGGAGGGTCTTCAAGTGCCGCGGTGGATAAGTTGCTTATATGAGGAAAAGCAGCTTTCTCATCAAGCTGGTTTTGAGCCCAAATAAGCATCTTCAATAAGCTTGGAAGCTTTGGATCTGCCTTTCATTTTATAATTCACGTATTTAGAGTCTCGAAGGCTGAGCAATAATATTTAACTCTTTTAAATCTTGGTTCGATCAAAAGTAGCAGTGCCCTCTGTACAACAACATTTAAAATCTATAGAGGTGCAGTTATTATATAGTTATGCTCTATGTTAACGTGATAACCAACACACACACACACACACACACACAGAGAGAGAGAGAGAGAGAGTCAAATGGTTAACCAAAAAGTTAGAGAAACTTCATTTGTTGAATTGGTGGAAGGTGTTTGGAGAGTAGTTGGATGTTGATACAAACATACGAAATTAGTTGCATATGATTACTTGTTTTTTTACAGAGTAAGACTTGTTTCACGACCACCACACCTTCCTAACCTTAAACCCGCACACAACTCACCCATCAAATCTTCTGAACGGCATTTCATCAAACAGTTGGCGGGCGACTCTTACCCCTCCCTTAATCTCTACTGCCCTCGATCTTCAACCTTCGCAAATTCCATCATCTAATCCTCAATATCATCTAACAAATCAATCCTCAATGTCCACATGTATGTGCTTTTTTTTTGGGGGGGGGGGGGGGGGGGGGGTAGTAGGGGATTTGTGCCTTTATGTGTGTGCGCCTGATTTGGAAGGGAAGAAGGGGAGGGGTATTTTGGATAGACAAAAAATAAAGTTTCCAAAAAAACCCATTTTTCTTAAGCCCTTTACAAAAAGGAACCAGCTTCACCAACTTCTAACCCAAAACCCACATCTTTGTAAATTTCCCTACATTTTAAACACCTAAATGAATTTGAAAGACAAAAACACTCCTATTTAGACTTTCGCCATGTTCACTGGTCTTTCCTGAGCAGCTCATTTTGCAGCTCCCCTCTCTCACTCTTTACTTGATGTTCTTTACTTCCTCAATTCAAGTACTATGAAATGTACACAAACAATGACTATATCACCAATCAAGAACCGCACCGGTCAACAAATGACATGGCCACCATGGATCATCATTTTTATCTTGGATAGCTCCATCACATTAGAAGCACCAACCATTTAAGTCATCCAGAAAACACAGCTTAACCACCATACGCCTAAACTTCGCAAAACTCATCAAACGAATTCTAAGACTAACAGGCCTAACGTGCATACATGTGAACATACGCCTAACGTGCATACATAGGAACATATAGAACTGAACTTCCCACCTTCGAAATACAGGCCTCCTAAAAGCTTGTTTGTCTGATAATGGAGTTATTCCGATCAGGGCACCTGGAAATGCATGAGGTGCTCGTTCAATCGTTGGGTGACTAAAATGGGAACTCGCTGTCTCGTCGTGCAGTTAGACTTTAGGAAGAAGTTGTATGGAGTTTGCTTGGATGACTAAAACAGCAACTTCATGCCTCGTGATATATATATATATATATATATATATATATATATATAGTTAGAATTTAGATAGAAGTTAACTCGTTAGTATGAAAGTTTGAATTCTGGAATAAGTTGCATGAGAAATTTGAAGTACAGAGACGTCGTAAGGGTAATCTACTATCCTAATTGTTTTGGAGAGAGGTCACTTTTTAATGTGTAAACTCACTCCCTTGTTTGATACTGTAATAGAAAGTCAACAATTGCACTAATTTTTTTTTCTTTTAACGCCAAACAAAGAGTAAAAATATATATAAAAAAGGTAAAATTAACAATTTCTTTCATTATGACAAGTATTTATCATAATCCATCAAGGTTACATCTTGGTTTTATTTGTTCGGCTTCCCCCCCCCCCCCCCCCCCCAACATCAAGTTTCATGGTGCTACATGTAGATCTTTGAATATCGATCGGTTTTTATATCTTACGCTAAAATGTAGTACATTATCTGCTTTCGTTTGATTATAATTTGTACTAGTTTTTACTTGATAGCCTCCTCTGAATTTGACCTTCATAGTCGTGCCAACTTACTGTAACCTTTGCTACATGACATCTAGTATGCCTTTTTATCTCAATTATCAAAGAAAAACTCATTTGGTGTAGACAATTTGGAGTGGTTAGGCAACTGTTTCTAGTTCCTTATTTAGCCTTTGGGCCGCTTCATAGAGAATAGGCCTTAGCATCCCATATGGTTCTGGAGCTCTGAATTTTAGCTCAAGAGTGTTCTTAGATCAGCTTTGCAAAAAGAAAACAGCCGACCCAGATTGCGGAGGACTCTACCCTCAAAGGTCTCATATTGTAAGTAATTATCATGAGAGAGAGCAAGAACGAAAGTGAGACCGAAAGCGAAAGTGAGAGAGAGAGAGAGAGAGAGAGAGCGGGGGCGCTCAAAGTCGTGTGTCCAAGGTAAATGGCGTGTTGGTTTGGAAATATGAAGATTATTATATTGAAATGATCTGGAACGTTAACATGCTTGTACAAAAGTCTACAGCGTTGACTTATGGGCTGCGTCCAACAGCCTTATTCCACAATGAAGACCACCAGAAATAACCTCGACGTAATCTTAATATATTATGTAAGAAAGTTTTGCCAAAAATAATCATCGATTTAGACTTTTTTCTTTTTGCCACAATGATATATACATATTCTCTTCCCCGAACGAGATCATGTCTCTCGTTACGTTTAAATTCGTGAACTTAACAAAATAACAATCACCTTGGTCGCAAGTGTTATTATATTACTTTCACAAAACTCGCTCATTTTATCATATATAATGCCGCGTAATTATCCATTTCTATAAACAAACACATACATCGCATCAAATCCAAGTCACGCGCACGATTGTATATTTAACTATAAAGAATGATTATAGCTACTTTGACGTAAACAATCATTGCAAAATGATTGCGAGGTAAGAGATCATGTAGTTAATTAAAATGTAAAGGATATTGAATTCTCAACAAAAAAAAAAATATTATTATTATTCCTTTTCTGTGTGATAAAGTCCAAAATCTTCCAATATGTAATTGAGGCTTAATATTATAGTATGAACTATTCATAAAACCGCAACCCTACGCATGAATCTGGATAGCTTGTAGATCAGAAATCAGAATCTCACTGCACCGGCTTATGTGACGTCCCAACCGCAAATTCAAAGCTCACCAAAATCAGATGGCTGACCCCAAAACTCCATTTTTTTGGTTAAATCAGTCAGTCAGCAGATCCCACATCATTAAGCCCATCGTTTTCGCGTTATTTTTCTCCCCCGCGGTATCCTTCACTTTCTTTGCCACGGCGAGTCTCAACCAAAAGTAAAAAAGAACAAATAAAACAAGAAACATGAGGAAAATAAAATAAGAGAAAATACACTTTGTTCCTTCAATTTTCAAACAAAGGGAACTCTGTTGGTAAAAACCCCATAAACATACAGAGAAAAATACCTTTGTTCCTTCCATTTCAAACAAAGGAAACTCTGTTGGTAAATCATAAGAAAATGAATCGAGGACATGCAGCAAGTCAACATTCAACAGTCAAAGCCCTTGAAATATAGTACATGCTTGTTTCCCCCTTCATTTTCCAGGATCGAACTCCACGCACTTGACAAAGTCAAGTTCACACAACAGACTGCGAGAAATGAGAGAAAAATCAAGTTTTCCCCCAACTTAAAAATCATGTTAAGACTCATTCTACGCCCACCTTGAGGAACCAAAAACCCCCAGCCCCCTCCACCCACAGACATGTCTGGCTGGAATGATCATGGCTTCCCTCCGCCGCTGGTCGGCCACCCGAGCAACACCTACGATGTCAACAGCAAGATCATGCTCACGGCAATCATCTCTCTCTCCGTCGTTGTCGTGATCGTCACCGCCCTCCACATCTACGCCAGATATATCCTCCGCCGCCAAGCCCGCCGCAGAGCCGCACTCCGCCAGCTAGGCATCTTCGCAGCCGTTCAGGTCAACACCGGCGAGCAGCCGAAAACCGGGCTCGACCCGCTCGTCATCTCCTCACTCCCATCCTTCGTCTTCAAGCAAACCGAGGGCAAAACCGGGTCCGCAGTGATGGAATGTGCCGTTTGTTTGAGCATGCTAGAGGATGGTGAAAAGGTCAGGGTTTTGCCAAACTGCAAGCACAATTTCCATGCAGAGTGCATTGACAAGTGGTTGAGTACGCAGTCAACGTGTCCCATTTGTCGCACGGATGCTGAGCCGCGGCTAATGAATGAGACGTCTGATGAGCTTGCGGTCGGTGTTCCACCCTCTGCTCCGCCGTCTCTCGAGGTCGTGACCTCTAATTTGACTGGCGGGGAATGTACAACGTCGGATGCTGCAGTACAACCCTCGTCTAAGGTTAGTGGATCGAGCTCGCGATTGAGTTCTTTTCGAAGGATGCTTAGTAGGGAAAGATCGTCGCGGCGAATTCAATCCAGTGGGCAAGAAGAAATTGCAGAAGACATTGAGAGACAGTGATCTTGGGTATTATCATCTCCTTCTTCCCTTCCTTCTTTACCCTCCCCCAAGACTCGGTAGTACCTCTGAGGCTTACACTGCCCCCCTTTTCTTTAATTATATTGTTCTGTTAATACGAATACAACACAAACACGCGCTACACAGTAGATAGCAATAGACGAATTTGCCGGTGCCGACCTCCGGATGGGGAGATGAATTTTCAGACAAGTATTTGTTAGAAGGATGTTTTGAAATTCAATATTGTGATTGTAATATTGCATTGAGATCAGATTCTCTGTTTTCTTGGTCATAACTGGAGAAAGTAATTGGGTTTGAACATGCAGGTAGCTGTACCCAAAAACAAACAATGTGACCACCAAGGTCAGGGAAAGAAAAAGGAGACAAATCCTGTTTCAAAATTAAGGAAATTAAGTTCTTACCACTGTAGGGGTGAATGATATGGGTTCCATTGAAATGTGTCAGAGAGATTAACAAGGAATCAAGTTTTCACCATGAAGGACCATATACACAAGTTGAGCTGAGTCGATCCAAAAGTTTAGACTTAGTCCATCCAAATATGTATACTCACCTTATTTTTTTTACTTACTGGATGTACAAACTCTGCGCACACATCTAAAGAGTAATGTGCACAAGATTTTTTAATTTATTCACAAAATTGTGTCATTAGAACAATGTTATTGACCAATTAGCACTTATTAGCTAGTTGCTTGAAGGTCAAAATAACTAATACATCTGCACTTCGGCCGGGGCTCAATATTTTGGTTTCACATCCATCGTTTGACACGTACCAAGATAGCAATAGCTCTGTGGCCAACGGGGCAAGGGGACGGGGCTTTTTCCGTGTGACTGAGCTGACTTATTTATATAATATATAATAAGCGAAACGAGAAAGGCATTGATAACTTCTTTTCGCGACACATCGTCGCTTCTTTATATGACACGTCATCAGATTCTTATTTTAAAATTAATTATCTTCTTTATTAATAAGTCTTATTTAATTTAAAAACAAACTCTAATAATTTTAAAACTCTATCTAATCAATATACTAATCTATTAAGACTTCTTCTTGGCAATTATGTCCTAAAAATTAAAAAATTAATTCTAACCATTCTCAAACTCAACCTTATCATTATAATAACTTATTATGACTTAATATTCACTTATGTATCTCCAAAACTACTCTCTAATATGAATAAAAAAACGAAAATAAAACTTTTGATTTAGAAAAAAATTAATTTAAAAACAAATTCTAATCATTCTAAAACTCTATCTAATCAATATACTAATATAGTAAGACTTGTTTTTGACAATTCAGTCCTTACAATTCAAAAACTAATTCTAATCATTCTCAAACTTAACCTTAACATTATACTAACTTTTTAGGACTTAATATTTACTATTGTATCTCCAAAACTACTCTCTAATATGAATATAAAAACTCATATATACAAAAAATAAAAATAATACTTTCTATTTAGAAGCAAAATTAACTTAAATACCAATTTTAATTATTCTAAAACTCAATCTAATCAATATACTAATCTATTAAGGCTTCATTTTGATAATTATGTCCTTGAAAGTGTTTTATAATATGGAAACTAAAATCCATAGATCCAAAAAATAACTTATGAGATTTAGAATAAAAATGTGATCTAATAATCAATTTAAATTTTAATAGGATCCTTATTTTTATATCTAATTAATTTTGCAAGAGTAATGATAGTCTCTTTAAGCCCATGTAATTTAACAACTAATTATAATCATTCTAAAACTCCATAATCACATACTAACTTATTAGGACTTAATATTGACTATTGTATTTTTAAAATTACTCCCTAATAATTAATTTAAATTATGATAGGATCCCTATTTTTATATCTAATTAATTTTGCAGGAGTAATAAAGCTCTATGTAATTTAAAAAATGATTCTAATCATTCTAAAAATCAACCTAATCATTATGCTAACTTATTAATACTTAATATTGACTATTATATCTTCTAAATTACTCTCTAATATGAATATAAAAACTCATATGTATATGTGTGTGTGTGTGTGTGTATATATATAAACAACTTACGAGACTTAGAAAAAAAATGATATAACAATTTATTTGAAGTTTGATAGGTACCTTATCTCTAATATGATTAATTCGCAAGAACAATGAGGGTTGTGTAATTTAAAAATTAATTCTAAATATTTTAGAACTCAAATACACTAACTTATTATGATTTAATTTTAACTATTGTATTCTTAAAACCACTCTTTAATGTGAATATAAAAATTCATACATCAAAAAAATAAAAATAACATATTTGATTTAGAAGGGAGAAAAATTGTATTCTAATTGACTTAAATTTACAATCATTATTCAGATATATATATATATATATACATAAGATAGTCATCGTTAAAAAGGAATAATGTGATATGTAGATTTAATAAATGATATATAAGTCAGTATTTTTAAATAAGACATCATAACTACCAAACTGGTTATATACCATATATAAGGATTTAGAAAACAAATCACACTCTTTACTACAATTTATTGTTGAAAAAGTCATGGTATAATTGTCGCCGTATTTGTAAATCTTATAAATCTAGAAAATCAATCGTATAACATTTAAACTCTATCTTACAAAAATATATTTACGTATTAGGCTTTGATTTTGACTATTGAAACCTTGATTAGATTGTAATTCAATTCTTGTATAACATTTGCATAGGCATATATGTTTGCTTTAGTTCTTCTCAAATGTAAGTCGAAAGAATAACGAGTAACTTGTGTTATAGTACCGCTTGACGATGTAAAAGAAAAGCTTAAAGAACGCAAAAATCTAGTGATGATACTGTAACACAATGTACTATTGTTCTTTAAATTTACAGTTCAGAGGAACTAAATAACATATATATGTGTCTATGCAAATATTCCGCAACAATTACACAATTTCTTGACACAGTGATCCATGAAGAAGATAAGAATGAACTATGACATTTACGATTTTAAAGATAAATAACTCTTAACCTAATTTTTCAAGCTAATAGGCTTGATTTTGAAATGTTACAGATTGGGTCACTAAAAGAACTTAATAATAATATAATCTTAACAAGTTACTTGAAACTGTTACAAATAAAGTATTAAATATTTCTTACTAGCAATTATAGTTTTAAAAAAAAGTAGATTTGTTTATAAGATGTTAATCTCTTTTTGTTTCTTGAAATGTGGTATTCATTGATACACTTTTTGTAACTTTTAAAAATATTTTATTAACTTACTCGAGCTTGACTCAGAATCCTGAGCAAGTATTCATTACATTGTGTTTCTAATATGATAAGAGTTATAAAACTAATGTTAAACATATTAATATTGACAAATCTCTAAACATTATTTTGAACAGGGTTCTTAGTTTTGCAATTAATTAAACCAGCAAATATAGTAAACATTTAAATAATAAGCCTTATGCAATTCAAAAATCAATTCGAAATATTCAAAACTTTCTAACCAATATAGTAACATATTTCGACCTTATTTGAATATTATATATCAAAAAAACTTTCTAACATGAAATATTAACCTGTAAAACAAAAATTACTTAAGAGATTTAATAAGAAAAATTAGGTACTATTTCAAATTCATATTTAAGTTTTTGTAAATTCAAATATGAATATAACTTGATTAATATGTTGGTTAAAAATTTTGGTCAATAATTTACATACTCTAAAGTTTTGCAGTATCCTATTTAGTCACATTGGTTAAATATAAAAATACTATAATATGCAGATTCTATATGAGATACATTAAAAATAGCGTAAATTTAAAACCTTAATTATGTGAGCATTTCTTAAATTCAACTAATTTTACGTTGAAAATGTTTTAAACCAATTTTTTATGATATTTTTGTTTTTATGTTAACTTTTATAATTATGAATGGAATAGCATATAAAATCTAAAAAGATATTTGTTATGTTGTGATAAATGTAGATAAAAAATCTTATTATATCTAAAGATAAATCTTATTTAGTAAGCACACCGTCCTTACTTAATTAGTTGTGTTGATTAACTTTTATAACATGTTATAAACAAATATATTGATCAAAATTTCTCTATCAAAATTAAACTAATATATAACTAATGTTATGGGCAACCCATTCAAAGGTACAAATTATTTTTAAAAGATACATAGGAAATAATAAAAATGTCTTATGCAATAGCAAATTGATCTCAATATGTTCTCTACATATCAGTAGAATTTTTTTTTGTGTGCTAAATAAACTTTTAATTTTTATTCATCTATATAGTTACCAAATCAGAATTCACGAATATGCATAAGGACATTGCTTATTGATATTTCATCAGAAGGGTTAATTTATTTTATTATAAGAAAGTTCAAGCCAAAAATTAAAGTAACTATCTTTGATGAAATAACCATAAAATGATAAAATGGTGCAAGATATTTTATTGTGCATTTCAAGACTACTAAAATAAATAAATGTTAATAAACTTTCCCGTGCCTGGAACATGATTTTGGGCTAGTACATATAATTGGTCTCTGTAAGCTTCTATCTTTTGATGAAATGCAATTCTGGTTAAAAACACCAAAAATGAAAAAAGAAAACTAATTTTAAAGAAGGTTACGGACCCTAATTCTACTTTTACCTGCTCCCTCTCGTAAGATGGATAAATTTGACCAAGGGCACGAATAGCACAGATTTTCCCACATAATGGCACAAGCTCTGTTCATTCACAAGTCCATGATGCATCATTCACTGATACCGCAGAATTATATGTAAATTCACCGAGAATTCTTGAATTTTTATTTTTTTTACTGGGATAGGACTGCAGTTTGAACGTTCAATGACAAGAACATTAACAAAAATAAATGCGTTCCACTTCGTCGTTCTTGACTTTTAGCGATGTTGATTAATCAGAATTTGCTGAATACATAGACGCGGATCTTGCTCATAACTTTACTTGCTTCACTATTGTGGATCTATTACTTCGTAGTTTTTAAGATTACGAAAAGGTGGCAAGGAAATATTACCTGTCACTGAAAATTACAAGCAAGGTAGTCCTACTGTAACAACTGTTTCCCAGCCCATTTCGAGCATTGGTGAGAGTCTAAGTAACTTGAATTGACCCAATCACTCAGCCCCCGGGAAGCAAGGACAACCAATAGCTGCAAACCCTTGTTGTTTAGGGCCCTGAATCCCGATGTTGCTTTGCTTGTCGTCATTGGTTGTCGTCGTCACTTGGCATGTGTGAGGCGATGAAGTTTTCTAGCCTAAGAATAGCCAGTAGTAAAAAAAAGATTAGATAGGCCATGTCAAAGTTGCCATAGTCAGGAATGACCAAAATTAGCCAGGAGGTAGGAGTATTTTCAGAGCTCTTTACTGCAGTGGGGAATCCCTTTTCCTCCTGATCTTCATACCATACCATGGTACTCGCAATCTTATTCAAATTGATCCGATTCTAGGCATGAAATTTTAGCATTCGTGTTTTTTGGTGTGTTCCTGATCTTCAGCACAATAAGTGCAAACTAGTCATGCAGAAGTATCAAAAAAAAAAAAAACTTTAAGCAACGGCGGCTTTGCACCATGTAACTATAATTTTGTCCAAATTCGGTCTGATTCCTAGGGAGTTAAATTCTGCCTTATGCGTGCTCTTGATCTTTTACACGAAAAGTACAAGTTAATCAGGCAGAAGTATCAAACAAACAAAACTTCAGCAACTGT
The DNA here is from genome assembly GCA_033070095.1 of Escallonia herrerae. Taxonomy (NCBI): domain Eukaryota; kingdom Viridiplantae; phylum Streptophyta; class Magnoliopsida; order Escalloniales; family Escalloniaceae; genus Escallonia; species Escallonia herrerae. The sequence goes on from JAVXUP010000007.1 coordinate 105,130, forward strand.
CATATACTTGCCCAACCTTGTTCTCACCACAAGCAAAATCAACTTTTATCAAGACGAATTTTGTTGGGACCGGCTATCGGTTGATCAAACTTCTCTCCTCCTTCTCTCTTTCTCTAAGAAATCCCTACCGCCACCCCTTCCTCCTTCAGCTACTATGGCTGTGAGGATGGAAGGGGAGGCCCTCCCTACAATCTTCCTCCTTTTCTTCCACTCTATGGCATCCTCTCCTCCTGCTCCCTCAGCACTCTATATCTACCAACTCGTGCCGCCCATCACCGACTTCCTCCACCAGCCGATCATCCCTTCCCCCAAAGATCGGAACTCCTTCGGCCTCAAGGTCTCTCCCCACCTTATGATATCCTCAGATCTGAGAATTTTTCTCAGATCCGTCATCAGCGTTGCCGGATCTATGATCTGGTTGGTTTGGTTAGAAACATTTGATGTAAATCAGAAATGGAGTACTTGTGGCTTGAAGATGCCGGATTTGCGAGAGTTAGAGGATGCACACTCCCTTTGAGCTGCGGATCACTTCGATCCGGCCTTGGATGCTTTGTCTTAGTTGTTCCAGGGATATCCGGGTATCGCCTTACGTTGTTATGGGTAATGTTATATAATGAAATTTGCTTCGAATTTTTTTTTTATCAAGACGAGACTGCTACGAGGACTGGAGGCCTACAACTCAACTTGCAACAAATGCTGCTAAAGAATATAGTAATAGAGACGCCGAACTTCAAAAAAAGTGCAAAAGGGCTTAAAACCTATGTTACATGGACTCGGTACAAGTGTCGGGGTCGAATATATGTTCAAGTGTCGGATCTATCTAATTTTTAAAACTCAAGACAGGGGGACGGAAAAAATTCGTTTCAACTATTAGTTTTTAGTTATTTCTATGGTAACATGGTGTTTTTGTGACGAACGTGATTTTAATTAAGACCTTGTCTCATCTCAAAGGCAAAGAATTAAAAGAGACTATAAATGGTGTTCATAGTATCATATCATATGAGATGTGTATCTCATACTTATGTCCAAGTGTCAAGTGTCCAACAAGGTTACCACACACATTCTAAAGAGTCCATGTAACATAGCTTAAAACTACGTCGTAAATTTGACTTTCTTCAGTACCTCCTTTCTTCGGTACCTCCTAGGCTACTCTTACTAAACAAGCTTGACTGCACAGATGAAGTACAACGGCGGTGAGATGAAAAAAGAGATTTTGTAATATGTTCCCATTGACTCAAGTAACCTAATATATATGATCATTACCCGAAACCTAACACAATCTTCTCGACGAAAAGCTAATTCCTCTGCGCATTACTTTCTTGAAAACAAAGATCTCAGCTTCTACTGACTACCGTAAAAAAAAAGCTCAATGTAACAGTAAAGAATAAATGAAAGATGATCAAGGACCAACCCCATCTTCCAGCATTAGAACGGCTACCACTCAAGTCTGCACTAGCTGATCCTAGTCCCGCAGTTGATGATCCAGATGAGCTTCCGTTCCTAACTGTCAAGCTGCATCACCAATCAATACAATAGCAGTTAAATTAAACACTTCCAAGTCAGAAAATGAAATCTCAGCAAAAGGAAATTACTAATGTCAAGGCACCGTTATGACGTCAATTTTTTTGCCAATGGAAGTCAATTCTGGTCAAATGACCTAATATGTTAGCCTAATTCTTCAGATTTGTGCTTTGAACCTGACAAACATGTTACATCTCTTCAATAGGTTCATACATAAGCATAAAGGCCATAATGTACCAACGGATGGAAGAAACTTATATTCGCTCTTGGGGATATTCACTAGTTATTGAACTATGTTCACCTATATATTTTCATCAATTTAGTCGAGTGGGTTTAATGGACAAAAAATGGCATACCCAAAATGAAATTGCACCCGTCCAATTTCCCATTCCAAAATTTCACTCTTGCAAGATGAAGGGTGAAAGCCCATTTCAACTACTTTTACCCCTTTCCATAGTCCCGTTCCAATGCTCCCACATCTCCCACCAACCAAGCTTTTATTGTCACAAAAATTCGGTAGAGCAACTTGGTTTGCATTAGATTACATGATTTGATAATGATATAAACATGGCAGTGCTTCATAGCCCCATCGACCTATCTTCTAATACTGCTAACATAACAATATCATCACTACACCGAAAGTGTAACCTAGACGGAAAACTTGAGTTTGTTACAACCCAACCCAAAACCGCAAAAATGTGGCCTTGAGTTTGGATTTTGTACCTCCAAATAATGAAATTGAATTTCAATATTAAGTCCATAATGCAGAGCTTCCACAAATTTATGTTGGTACTAATTGGAGTCTGGTTCCATTCAGTACCAAAACAGAGCACTTGGCACACCAAGAGATGTACAAATAATGCGGACGCGAAAATCAACTAACACTTGACACTTACCTTGATGGGAATTTGCAGTTATTATGACCTGCAATGAAGCAACAGAACAACAAAATCAAATGAGAATCACAGAATATGCAGGCAAAATCAATTAGGATGAGGCTAAACTTACACCAACTTTAACTAAATTCATATCCTTTTGTCGCAGGCCAGTGACAATTTATAAGCAAAAAAGTAGGCTTACTGGGATTAAGAGAAGTGAGAGCGGCCGTGTTGTCAAAGTTACAGCTGTCCTCCGCCATGCCATGCCTGAGAAAGTAGTCATTGAACGCAAACGACGCCGTCTTCTGGATGTCGGCCCCGTCGTAGCAGGGCCCGCCTTGCTGTATGGGCCCGCAGTCCGCTCCGCCGGCCCCACAGGCCCAGTCCAGCGCCGACTGCAGGGCGGCGTCCTCGGCGTTGTTCTTGGCCACGCACCAGAGCTCCACCGCCACGGCGCCGCCGTTCTGGGCCGCGGGTGAGAGGGTTACGGCGGCGGAGATGAGCGAGAAGAGGAGTACATAGCCATTGAATCGAGAATGCTGCCGCATGGGAAGAGGTATAGATGGGGCGTTATATCTGGAAAAGTGGAGTGTACTTTTTGTGTTGAAGTAAATGGGGGGTGGGGAGTTATATCTGGAAAAGTGACCGTTGGTGTACGGGGAATAGAGAGGGAGAGAGAGCATTGAGGAAGACAAGCGGAAAGAGCAGTTTGAGTGTGCAGGAGAGAGTGCACGAGGGCTAGTGGCATTTTTGTCGTTTTGCGTTGGCGATGCTAGGTTCAAGTCTAGGAGGTTAACCCAAGGGCGTGACAGAGTGATAAAGAATCTTGAGGTATTATTATCCTGAGATCACAAGTGAGGATGCTCGTACGGACGAACCATCTTAATTATAGACGTGTCATATATATTATAATTTTGGCTATTTAAAAAAAATTATAGGAGATTCGACAAATTTTGATTACAGCTTTGTGGGGACCGTAGAGGCTACCATCTTTAAATTATATAAACTAAACATATCTTTAAGGTAGTTATTTATTATTTAAAGTCTTTATTTTGTGTCATTTTATATGAAATTTCTTATAATGTCAAGTTTCATCACTCTAAATAGGTAATTATATAACACCAAAAGTTATATTATACGAGAAGCATAGTTATCAGTGTCGCACCAGCCGGTATGTATCACTTTTACTTTCTATTGGTAGAGTATCCCTTTATATTTCGTGTCAGTCAAAATATCGCTCTCTACCGGTCGGTACAGGTGATACCGGCCAAGATCTATGAACCAGTAGAGATATTGTGCTTTGTACATGTTCATTAAAAAAATGTAAGATCGACAAATTTGAATGGAAGCTTTACTAAATTGACTATATAAAGACTAAATAGAAAGTACCCTAAGTTCTATTATATCGATCAAAGTTTCTGTAACCTAATCCTTACAATATTCATCAGTTCAAAAATCTTTCTTGGTAAGTTTTCAATCTTCGTTACAATTTTCACTTTGCTTTTGCCTTTCCTCTTAACCGTGATATATTTCATAACTGAATGCTTTTGTCATATAGTTTCGTCTATATGATATACTGTTTTACACATGCACTCACACTAATAATTATTTTTGAACCTAAAGAAGTTATTCTTGAACAAACAACTTAATCTTCTATAAGGATTTCCTTATGAGATGGGGAGGGGGAATTTAGAAGGGGTAATTCAGTTAAATGAGCTATATGTTATGATCACAATTGCAGTAAGGAAAGAAACAAATTATTTGAAAAAAAAGGTCATTCACATTTTAGAGGAGCAGTGAGGAAGAAAATATATGTATATATTTGTAATTCACTAAATGAATGAGCATCAGAAAAGTTTGATGAAAATTTTGAGAAGGTACTTGTACCGTCCGTACTATTCCACGGAGAAAATAGATACGTACTCCAGTATGGTATGATAACCGCGATGCGCATGTAAAATTTAAGTTAATAATAATATGTGCAAAATTTAAGTTAATAATAATATGAATTTTCTTAAAAGCAATCAATCATCATGTATAAGTATTTATTATGACCTTTAAGAAACCAAACTTATACTCATAAGTAGCTATTTCCTATTTAAGCTTTTATTTTGTGTCATTTCTTAAAAAGAAGCTATAGAATGTCAAGTGTCGATATTCTGGATAACTAGTTATGTAACAACAACAAAGGTGTTAGACCTCTATGTTTTTCTGGCTTAACTAGCCATGGAAGAGAGGCGTGACGGCATGACGATGGATGATCGTCTGATGGTAAGACGTGACTGACATCGGCAAATTTGGCTAGTTGGTGGGTGATTCCTTGGCAGATTGTTGGATGTAGTGACATGGGTGGTTGATTAATGGTCGTGGATGTGCTGCTGAGATGGCCTGGGTGTGTGCAGTCAACAAATTATTTTAAAGGCGTTGTGTTCGTGAAGAGGTGGTGGCCGGCGGTGTTGGGTCATCGTGATGATAGTAGTGGTGGCTTTTGTGGCTTTCATGCCTCCGAGTTTTTATGGCTTAACTCGTCATGGAAGAAAAGCGCGACGGCATGGCAGTGGATGGATGCCTGGTGGCTGGACTCTATCTACATCATCAAATTGGTAGTCGTGGGTGGGCAATTCCTAGCCAGATTATTAGAGGCAATGTCATGGTTGGTCTATTAGTGGCCATTGGTGGTCCTATGTGTGCGGCTGACGTAGCCCTGATTGTATGTGTTGGCGAATTATTATGGAGGCAATGGAGGTTGTGTTCATGAAAAGGTGGTAGCTGGTGGTGTTGAGTCGTTGTGATGGCGGCATTGGTGGGTTACATGCCTCTGAGGTTTTTGGGCTCTTAACTCACCGTGGAGAGAAGTACAACGATGTGGCAGTGGTTAAACGCCTGGTGGCGGGAGTCGAATGACGTCGACAATCCACGGTCGTGGGTGGGCAATTCTTAGGCAAATCATTGGAGGCCGTGTCATGGTTGGTCAATTGGTCGTAGCCATTGGTGGTCTTCGATGTGCAGCTAACATGGTCTTGGGTGTGTGTAGTTGGCGAGCTGGTATGGAGGCAATGGTAGTTGTGTTCTTGAGAAGGTGGTGGCCGACAATGATGGGTCATCGTGATGGTAGTAGTGGTGGCTTGGAGGGCTGGTTATGGCTGTTGAGATGCGGTGGCTGGTGGTGATGGGTGAAAATAGCAGTGGTGTTGGTTCATGGTGATGGCAGTGGATTGGTGGGTGGTAAGGGATGAAAATGGGTGATGATGGCTGAAAATGGCAGTGGTGTTGGTTCATAGTGATAGTGACAAATTGGTGGTAATGTTGACTGATTGGTGGGCGACGAAAATGTTGGATGGTGTGTGGTGATGGATGAAGATAGGTCGTGGTAGGTGAAAGTAGGGAGTAATGATGTGTGAAAATGGCAGTGGTGGTGGTTCCTGGTGATGGCGACACATTATTGGTAATGGTGAACTATTGGTGTGTGGTGAGCGGTGAGAAACGGTGGATGGTTGGTGGTGGTGGATGAAAATGGGTGATGATGGTGAAAATTGCCATTGTGATGGCGGGCGATTGGTTGTAATGATGAGTGATTAATGGGAGGTTGGTGGTGAAAATGGTGGATGGTGAGGGGTGATGGATGAAATGGGTGGTGATGGGCGAAAATGGTTAGGGCTTTCACCGTGGCTGTGAGGAGGGGTGTGGTGGTTGGAAGTGATTGGTGGCTATGGCTATGGCTATGGGTAGGTGGGTGCGAGCTGTGCTAGTTAATTGCAGGGTAATTTGCATTGTTATTTAATGGCAGTAACACGTTACATCTAAATTTTATTCCATAGCTCCACCAATGCAAAAATTGTCGGTACGTAAACTATGTCAACTACATTACCTTATTCTAGTTTGACCCTTTTGTTAATTTTTCTGTGTGCAGACTAAAGGAAAAACTTAGGGTAGGTTTGACACTCTTTTTTTGCCTCTTTTTTTTTTCAGTTTTAAAAATTGAAAAAAAAAGAGCGTTTGGTAACCATTTTTTTTTCAATTTAAAAAACCAGTTTTTAAACTGAAGAGTAAAAAAAAAAACTCCAAAAACTGGTTTTTTTTTTTTCACTTTTGGTTTTTTTTTATTAGACCACCACCGGCAGCCACCTCAGGCGACCACCGCCGGAGACTGCTGGCCGCCGGCGACCACCGGCAACCATCGCTGGAGACTGCCAGCAGCCACCTCTGACCGTCGGCGACCACCGCCAGAGACTGCCGACAGCCACCACCGGCCACCGACGACCACCGGCGGAGACTGCCGGCAACCACCTCCGGCAGCCGGCGACCACAGGCAGCCACCTCCGGCTGCCAGAGACCACCGCCGAAGACTGCCGGCAGCCACCTCCGGCCGCCGGCCACCTTCGGCCGTCGGCCACCACCACCGTCGACCACCGCTACGCCCCACCACCGCCACCGCAAACCACCAAAAAAAAAGTCAAAATAAAAAGGGTTACCAAACACCAAAAAAAAAAACCTAAAAAAAAAAGGGGGTTATCAAACACCCACTTGTTTCTATAAAAAAATAAAATTAAGCTGCTCTTTAAAAACTGAAAACCAAATTTTTTTTTTTGTCAAACGAACACTTAAGTATCTCAACCAAGCAATACTCCAGCAAGCTCAAGTGTACCTTAGGAGGTAATTTATCAAAAAATATTCATTTTACTTGTATAAGATACGACTCTGTGGTCTTATATACAGGTTTTACTTACTTGTATGCCAATTGCACAGACAAGATCTCAAAGACCAGCATGACCTATACCAAGCAAAGTAAAGCCACCACTATCAACAAGCCAAGGCATTCTATTGAATATGAAATGTGAAAATCAGTGTGTGACTTGGTCTAACTTAAAGGTTGCAGTTGTTTAACTGAACTCAGGAATAGCCAAGTTCAATAGCTAAGGTGGTCAAGGCCAAGGGAAATAGAAGACTACTGCCAAAGAATAATCCAAGGCTGCCGACGAAGATCAAAGCCAAGGGAAAGAGAAAGAGAAAGGAGTCAAGCTCAAGTATAAACAAATGATGATGCAGGAAAAACAAATAAAGAGCAAGGAGTCGAGCTTAAGGACAACCCAAAGAAAGAGCAAGCAGTCATGATCAAGCATAACCAGGGAAGGATCAAGCAGTGAGGCTAATGGAGAAACAAGGACAGCAACAATCAATAAGGCTCAATGAAGGGTAAAATCAAGCAGTCAAGGACAACCAAGGGTAGCTACATAAGTCAAGGCCAAGGACAAGCCAAGACTAATTTTAAGGCCAACGGAAAACAAAAGTCAAATGCAGTTTAGCTATGTTATTGTTGTTTTAGGATAGTTTATGTAAAAGTGGAAACACAAGCCACAGTACTTTTTGGTTTTTGGACATGAGCTTGGCTAGTTTTTGGACGAAGTAGATAGATTTGTTGTTTGCTTTTGGTTTTTGGACAAAATTTACAACTCTTGGTATTGATGTTTTCATGCACGGGATAAGTAACTCAATTAAAAGAATATACGTTTGGTTTTTGCCATTGTTTTGCTGCATACTTTGAAATTGTTTCCCATTTTAATTGCATGCCCTTGTTTTGGCAAAGTTTGCTTGGCAAAGTTTGCATAGCAAAGTGATCTATTCGAGTGTATAATGTTTGCCAAGTTTGCGAACTTTGAATACAGGACTTCATAGCTCAACCAGTGCACTGTTCTAGAGATAGCACATTGACTTTATAAAAAAAAGAGTTCCATTCCATGGTTGAAAATAAGAGACAAACTCCATTGTTAACATCACTACAAACATTTAACATGGAACCGATTCCAAGTTGATTCTGTAGCTCAGTCATTGCTTCAACAACACATTACCCAACACCCTAGTGACTATGGGAGCCATGAGAGTTCTTGATTCCCTCCCTCCCCCCCCCCCCCCCAACCTCCCTCTTTCTCTTCCTAAACCCCGAAATTCGTATGTGTATGTGCAAATATTTAGAGAGAGGTATTTAGTAGGAAAACATATGTGAGGCAATTAGAGAGAAAAAGGATTAAGGGAATAGACCAATATATCCAAGGAAGAAGCGCATGTTATCGCTAGAAATTAGTTGGGCATCAGTGTTTGGACTGATTTGCAACGCTTTTGTGCAATACGGGGGACATTACCACCAAGTTTTAAACGCGGGAAGAGACTAAGAAGAACAAGTAAATTACTGAGAGACAGCTTGTCATCAACTCTGGAACTTTCTAACAAAGGTAGATATTATAAGTGAATATTTCTAGGAAGAAAATGACTTCTTTTTTAGGGTGACACAAGGCATAAATCTCTTGAAATAAGTTTAGTTGACTTTCTATTGATAACCTATTCTGGTCAGACCAGCAGGGCCTGCTAGGGGACCCACTTTGCACGACATATCACCCCAGTTGACGGTCAGTTATTCAACGCTCACAAGCCGGTCAAAGCGTCACATAATCAAGTCACGTGCTTTTTCCCGTTGAGAAGCAACCTTGGTATGCCTTCCCGCCCCCGAGGGGGTCGGCCACCCACTGGAGTCGGCCACCCTAGGGGGTCGACCACCCAAATGGGGTCGGCCACCTACCTTGATGACCGACATTCGTCGCCCATGGTCGCGCGCTATAGTCGCAGCGACCTTCGTCGCCCGCGTCCGCGCTCCAACTCCGCAACTCTCGTCGCCCGAACTCCAACTCCACGACTCTCGTCTCTCGCGCGCCATCTTCGTGACCTTCGTCGCCCGCGTCCTCATGACAGCTCCGCGACTCCCGTCGCCCGCACACCTTCGCCGCGACCTTCGTCGCCGCGCCCATGCGCCACTTCCATGACATGTGCCCCAGCACCAAGTATTGTTCCGCGACGGTTGTCGTCGCGCCCATGCACCACAATCATGTCACAGACCTCCGGGCATCACACTTATTCACCACACCATGCGCCCCCACCATGGACGTGGAACATGCTTCGATCCACTCTTCGAAGTGTGTGGCATTCTGGGGGCTCCGCTCGTAGTGCTCCGGCACGAAGACCCCTCACCGCGGCATGGGCTTAGCGCCATTGCCGGCTTAATCAAACTACGGGATGGGCTGTATGCCGTCGCCGGCTCAATCACCAGGGGCTATGGTCCTCGCAGCAGGATGGGCTCGCAACCCTGGAACCATCATCGGCACAACCTTGAAGCCACCGACATCATACTTGCAGGGAGCTCCTACGCGAAGACTTCACCACAGCGGACCCTAAGCACCAAGCGGTGACCATGGTCACTCATGTTGCTTTGGACCGTCGACACCACCAGGGCAATGACCCACAGGTCACTCCGAGACGGGAGCAGGTCCTTGGAGGGCATCGCGTCTGGTCTGCCTGATAGTTGGCTATAGGGACAACCCTCACCGCTATCAGGTCCTCTGCGCACCTCTTGATGCACCTCGTGGGATTCAGTAAGGCTTGGACTGGAGGCTGGGGCAACGGGCTACTCTGATCATGCTACTACAGCGTGATCAGTCTCCTCAGACAGGCAGAGGGATGCTGCGAGGGCAGGGCAGCACGGACTTGGGGACCGGCAGTCCAACGGAGAATCAGTACTTTGGCCCCCCCTGGCAACGCGTCATTCCTAGGGGTGACACATGTCAACTTATGACACATGCACATTTTTGCCTCTAAATAGTGGACTTTTGAGCTTTTTCAAAGATATTTCTCTCATTTGAACATTTCACTTTCTCTCTCTAAAAAGACATTTTCTCTAGAATTCTAGTGAGAGAAACACACTTGGACTCCCGTCTCCGGACCCTCGACGCTGCATCCTTGTCACGGACTGTCGACTGTCGCCCCTGTTCGTTGTCGCTCTGCCTGCGTGGCACTGCCAGCCCTCGCGACCTGTCTAGGGAGCCTTGCTCTCAGCCCTTACGCCGTCCTTGCTGTCTCCCGCTTTGCCTACCTGGAAGCTGACTCAGACTGCATCCTTTGTGGCACCTCCACGAAACACACTTAGACTCCCGTCTCCGGACCCTCAACGCTGCATCCTTGTCACGGACTGTCGACTGTCACCCCTGTTCATCGTCGCTCTGCCTGCGTGGCGCTGCCAGCCCTCGCGTCCTGTCTGGGGAGCCTTGCTCTGAGCTCTTACGCCGTCCTTACTGTCTCCCACTTTGCCTACCTGGAAGCTGACTCAGACTGCATCCTTTGTGGCACCTCCACGTAGCAATCGAACCCTTTTCCGTTTCAACACTTTCCAAAATAGTTTTTGTTGAGTAGGCTTAGTTTCACTTTTAGAATCTTTGTAGTGGTAAAATCTAGAAGACCCTTTGTATATTTTCCTAAATAGTAGCCATTGGAAACTATCTATTGAAAACCAGCTGTTGAAACTAGGCATTATGGATAATTGAGAAAAATAATCATTGAAAACCTATGCGTTAGAGAAATAGAGACTCTAAATAATTCGTAATCCGAATTCATACTATTATAAAATAAAAATGTTGGAAAAAGTGTAGAATTCATTTCAAAATATTGATTGTCGTATATACACGAGTAAGAGACCAGGTGAAATGCTCCAGTCATTTTATACACCATAATCCTTGCATATGTGGGGAAATCCTTCATTTTCTTTATTATTTGTGTCAAAGTCATAGACCATGCCATCAATCTCGCTTCTATTGAATATTTACTAGAGAGTGTTGAATTATTACACACTTAGAACAACTAATGTTGTTGATTTGTCAAATGCATGCGAACATACACATAAAGGCAGGGGTACACGGCGAAGGGGGCAGGGGGCGTGAGTGAGTGAGAGAGAGAGAGAGAGAGAGAGAGAGAGAGAGATAAAACAACACATTTGTGCACGGGTGCAAGCACATATTTTTTCTTATTTCCATAGTAAAAGCCTCTTTATCGATATTACTCTCCCATAACACAACCTTAGGGGAACTTGAAGCTCCTAATGTTGTAGATACCTTTGAAGCAGCTTTCCTGACAAGTTTGTATTGACTTTATATCTAGCACAATCATTGTTAGCTATTGAACACAGCAACAACAACAACAACAACAAAATTAGTAACTTCTTACATTATCCTATTTCTCCATGTAAAAGTAACTTCTTAAGTTTTATATGTAGCAATAATATGGATAAGTGTCCTAAGTCTGATAACAATTATGCTATTACATCTAGAAGCATGTGTTGCATTTAACACTAATATATTGTGTAAAGTTTTTGAGAACGTTATTGCAGTTAGACAATTGATGAAAAATCAGATAGGGAAAATTATAGGGACAAATGATTACTTGTGGTATACTTAATGCATTGATCAAGTAAGCAGCTAGGGTTATAGTATTGGAGTCCATCTACAGTAGCTGTAACATTTTTGGATATTGCACAAAATATGTAGCAACGCAAGTTACAGAAGAAATCTTGGCCACAAACTTTGCAATACTCGTAGCATCTTGAACTACCTCCAGATGATCATTGTACAACCATCCTGATCAAGATTGCAACCACCACGAGAGTAAGCTTTCGCTTCATATTTGCCTTCTCTTTAACTTGGTACTGATTCTAACCTCGAATATCATGAGTAAGTATTTCAATGGCATTTTTATATGTGCTTCTAAAGTGTTATTTCAGTTAAAAAAATATAACTAATAGGTTGACTAGCATTGAGTATGATGCTCTATCATGTTGAGATTACAAAGGTATTGGTAGATTTCTCCAAATTTTTGAAATCAAAAAAGAGATTCTGGTAATTTTGGTTGGCTATATCCAAGGTCGCCTTGGTGACATAATCATGGAATTATGTTGCTGCCCCAGCGAAGCTACATTTTTGCTCAAGGGGTCAAGATAGCGTTGACAAGTTCATCTCCCATTAGAAATGAACCAAAAAATTTAACTGTGTATGAAAGACTAATTTCGTTTGCAACTAACGAGTGTTAGATAACCGTGACATTTGCTTATGTTGTAACTTAAAAACTCTAATGACTTTTTCATATTTGACGTTTCTAATTGTTACTTATCAATTACAAACTGCATGGAAATCCCAAGGTAATATATCTATTTATATTACCTATAAAAATATGAATGAGTGTAAAAAAAAAATTGGACAAAACTATACGCATAAGATTTTCTAGTGGGATTATTATCCGTGGTTGACATGAATGAATTGATGTCAAGACCATGGAAGACTCTTCATCGCTTAATGTTAAATGTAGGTTCCTCTCATCAAGTTGATTCCCAAGTGCATGGGTTTGTGACCCCCCAACTTCTTTGACACACACACACACACACACACACACACACACACACACACACATATATATATATATATATATATATATATATATATATATATATATATATAGGAAGCTGATCCGTTGACCGCAGGGGCAACTTGGGTTAAGTTGCGTGCACGATCTGGCCTTCCACGTGCAATCTGTGGACTGTCCAGATCTTTTGTTTTTGCATTTTTTAAAGTCCGTCAGCCACGTAATGCAACGTACGATTTTTTGACAAAAATACCCTCGAGCAATATAGTTCGCTCGCTACATTATGTCGTGGACAAATAAGGCAGTAGTCTTCTCTTTCTCTCTCCCTTCTCTCATTAATGTGTTATGACTTTTTCTCTTTCTCTCTCGTTTCTCTCACCACTTTTTGTTTTTTCTTTCTCTCTCCTCTCTCTCTCTTTTGTTTGCAAGAAATTGAGACTCAGATCGATAATAACATAAGGGTTGCAACAAGAAATATATTTGGTGTAACAGATGAAGCTTTTTCACACGAAATACAAATTGATTTGTTCCTCTGGCTTTCATCTTGCTCGAGTTCTTCAGAGGTCAAGGGCAACTATCTGAACTTGGAACACAAAAAAAAATACCTCAGTAGCAATTTTTTGTCCAGAAGGATGGTAATATCAACCTGTAAATAACGAAAATTGTGCACATATCAAGATTTTGTCTGATCTTAAAAAATACCCTTGACAAAAATACAATGCATGTCCGCTACATAATGTAACAGACAGCAATTCTAGGATTCTTGTAACTGCTCCTTTAACATGTGTTCATCACCATGTCTGCTCCTTTCCCATACGTCCGTTTTGATAATACAAAGAAATGATAGTGTTCAAACACGCCGCAACCCTTTCAGGCATTTCATCAAACAGTTGTGTTGCCCATCCAAACTGCTCAAGTCTGCAGTGCCCCCAATGAGTCAGTGGAGATGAGCTAACTGAGAAACAAAGTAGTAACTTTACTACATTACAATTTGCAAGGGGTCAAAGCATAGTATCCAAGTTCAAGCTTCCATTCTTTTCATTTCTTTTCAAGTAAATCCTAGTCAAAATCATGGGTTAGAATGTATATACCTTGAATATTTGTTGATCACAGAACTTCAAGCCTTAAACCTACAAATGGATGATACATCAAAAGAATTAGGGTTAATTACAAAACTATCCCCTGAGATTTACACGTTTTTGCACTTTGCTCCCCGTGTTTACAACTTTTGCAATATTGTCTCCCGAGGTTGACAAAACCATTGCAAACAACTCCAAAATTGGACGTCCATCCAATTTTGGACATTAAGTTCTCATGTGCGGTGCACATGCCATTTTGGCATGGGCAAATTTGTAATTTCCCCTACCCATCTTCCTTTTCTCACCCTGTTCATCTCCCTCTCTCTCTCTCTCTCTCTCTCTCTAGACTTCATCATTATTACCACTATCAACACACCAGATCTAACTACACTAAGCAGATGAAACCCTAAAATAGTTTCCTCATTCTCCCACCACTAGTATCATGCTTCTGCAGAACAACATCATCAATATCAATCCCACCTGCAAACAGAAGGCACAAGCACACCAATACCTTGCGTATTTTGCGACCCCAATCATGAACATCCTAGCAAACCACAAAGATTGAATAAGGATTGTGATTATTTGGATGCATACAATAGATTATTCAGCTTCCCCTTGAAACGGGAAATGGTGGTAAAATAGAGATCAAGATCGTTCTCCATAGTTCTGGATTTTGCACGGGAAACTTCCATTTCCCGAAATGAATTCCTCAATTCGATCAAATCCCATGCCGGCAGCTGGTGACGAGGTAGTTTTTGCCGTTCGTCGGCACTGTCTTTGGCTTCAATTTCGGTATCATGAATGTGAATTCGGAGAGGTAGTTGGTGACGAGGCAATTTTTGCAAGTGGCGACTGGAGACGGAGGAGTTGGTGACTCGGAGGAGTTTGGACTCGGATCGTCAGCGTTGGTGACGTCGTTGTAGAGGACTCAATGGCTGAATTTGGCTGTGCCGGAGGTAGGCAATGGGGTGCCGGAGCTGAGGATTTGTAATGAGCAGGTGAAGCAGCCGCAAGAAGAGCTGCCGGCGCAAGTGAAAAAGAGCCTCTGAGGACCGTCTATCAAATGATGGGGATGGGAATGAAGATCAACGAAGAAGAATGAATAAGGAATGAGAAACATGAAAAGTAGAAAACATCCAGATCTTGAAGAACTTGTCAATTTAAATTAAACAATGAAGAACCCAGATCTTTAAGTGAAGAACTTGTCAATTTAAATTAAACAATAAAGAAACCAGATCTTTAAATTACACAATGAAGAATTTAACTGAGATTTTTTGTAAGTTTTCAACCATTTAACTCATAGAAAACGTCCAGATCTTAGTGATTGTATTCGAAATTTGCATACCCATATACTCCCACTCCATCAGAGGCACTTGCATTTGCAATCTAGGGTTTGCCGCATGAGAGAGAGAGAGAGATGAACAAAGTGAGAAAAGGAAGATGGGTAGGGGAAATTACAAATTTGCCCATGCCAAAATGGCATGTGAACCGTACATGAGGACTTAACGTCCAAAATTGGACGAACGTCCAAAATTGGACAAACGTCCAAAATTGGACGAACGTCCAATTTTGGAGCTGTTTGCAATGGTTTTGTCAACCTCGGGGGACACTATTGCAAAAGTTGTAAACACGGGAGCAAAGTGCAAAAACGAGTAAACCTCAGGGACAGTTTTGTAATTAACCCAAAGAATTAATGCTGTATAAATTATGTGATAGATCTTCTCCATTATAAGGAAGAAGCATGGTATGCACAATTCCTTAAATAACAGATGACTGGTGCCATAATCAACCTAAATTAGACCAAGGGTCCTTCGAACCAGCAATGATCAAATGAAGAAAGATAGACAAACACACAGCTGAAAATGGGTAAAGGTTCACAGTCCAACCATTCAAGACTTAACCTTGGCAAAAACAGAGGAATCCATTACAGTACAAACAGTCACGGCATTACAAATATAACATTACATGAAAGTAGAGGGCAGATTATCTTCAGATACTACAAAACCAAAGGAAATTGTAACATGGAGAATACTAATGGCAATGTGTAACATTCCACTAAGATAATAACATCCTCAAACTCAAACAATGAATGATTATTATCAGAGCAGCTAAACCTTTAATCAAACCATATTCTCAGTAGACCATCATAAATGATACATCAAACTAAGTCTTAAAAATTCTTAAATAATAATCATTACCTGCACAGGGTTCTAACGATCAATACCAAAATTTTATTCCTTTTCTTTCGCTCGCTCGGCTCCAATCCTTATTTGGATAACTTAATGCTGACTGCACCTGCGAAAGAGAAGTCAAAGAAGAGTGAGCTTTCGAGAGCCTAGTAAGGTCGATTAATGATTTAAAAATAATAAAACGATTGAGACATTTTGTTCATATAGAGTCAAATGAAAACTTTTTAAGAGTATTTATAGACAAACGATTCAAACATTTTTTTTTTACATTCAAGTTAAACAATATCTTTTCGAAGCACTTGTAAATGAAATCTCAATTATTTCGATATAAATACAGGAACGAGTATCAACTCAATCCCTTAAATTAATAGTTATTTCAAAGCAGGTACAATAAAACAGAAACATTGAACATGAGTAGTACGCTGTAACAAAACCACCCTAGCAATACTCGATACACTTTACATATACATATGGACACTGACTAGTCCATCTAGGTATTAATTTAACCCAACCAACAGACCATCCTTATAACTCCAACAATACAAATCATCCTTATAACTCCAACAATACAAATCATCCTTATAACTCTCAGGTTTACTAACTCATGTCAATATTCAAGGAATAAATGCAATTTAAAATGTTTTTTGATAATTGAATTCAATAAACAGATGAGCATGAGAAGAGAAAAGTACAACTCAAAATGTTTTACGATGAACGAATCAATAAACATATGAAATCGACAATGAATTCGAAACAATCGTTTAAAGGCTCAATTTAGGGTTTCAAGGATAATTGAAAACATTTTTATATCAATCGTAAATATTAGCATTCAATGCAGTTTATAAAAATTGTTATTATAAGCATTTGAAATTAGAGTAATGAAAGAGGGTTCAGAGAGAAAATCTGTACTTCGGTCCAGGATAAGCAATGCTACCAAACTTCGATCAATAATCTTTGAATGAACCTAGATTGACAATTTATTTGTTAGAACAAAATCTATACTACTATACTAATAACCTAATATCAGCTATTCACCATGTGTTCTCTTCTAACTCCGAAATCGCTAAACTTAAAGCGCGCCTCGCACGGGGCCAACTTACCCGAAAATCCCGTACACTCCCTAATGCTCAACAATATTTCAAATTACAATAAAATACTTTTATAGCTTAAAATTTTATAAAAGTAAAAATATGAATTTTCTGAACTTTTGAATATTTTTGAATTAAAATAATTTCTTTAATTACACTAAATAGCCATAATTATCTTTGGCTAAAAAAGTTCCCATAATTTTTATAACAGCTTTGGAATACTTATAAAAATTATAGAATTAAAATCAAAATTTAAAAGATATCAAAATTATTTTTAAAATTTTCATTTTGCTAAAAGCAATGCGATATAGAAACTATAGCAATTCAGCTCTAAAATTCACCAAATTTGATATGAGTCTTCTTTCTACCATAAAAACATTAACCTAATTTTTTCAAAACATTTTCAATGGTTTAAGGACTCCAAAAGGATTTTACAAATCTAAGTTTACAAAAAAAATATTAAAAACACCCACGATGTCAAAAAATCATAAACTTTTGCCACAAATTCTAATATAGCTTAATGTATTATACTTTAAAATTTTAAACGATTACAATCACTGTACGCTGTCTCATGTATGCATCGTACTTAACGCTAATCCGATAACCACTAATTGCATACTCGAAACCCACTTCCTTTCTTCTCCCTCGTACCTACGTCCAAACCCATAAGTTACTGTTTACGCAGCTTTATTTTCACCTCCTTCTCCTTCCTCTGTAACACTCCATAAGACACCCCTTCATGGATATATATCAATATACACACATAGCATACTACACACACTTGCACCTTTTTCTTTCGCTTTTTCTTCTTTCCTCACTCAGTCACTTACACACACTCAATACACATGACCACACAACACTTCCTCTCCACACCCACTTTCATTCACTCAACACACATGCAAACATATACATATGTACACACACCTCACACACAACACTCTCACACCCATTCACACCCATTTTCATTCTTGTTAAACCATTTAAACCTACACTAATACACCACATATATAGAACACACACCAGACCATGCATCACAACTACTGCCTATGGCAATTGCTCCCTTTCTGGGATAACATACTCACACACATGCACTCTTACACACATATATGCTGCCCTCTCTCTCAGATACCCAGTTCCTCCCCTTTCCTTTTGTTTTCAATCTTATACACCCATTAGAGCACATCATAAACCCAAAACTTTCTCTATAAATCTGAACCAACAGCTTATGCTCCCGATCTTTCTCTCTAACGATGGCCTTTCCTGGCTGCTTCTACCTCACCTCAAAATCGTACTCAAAACCTACGGCAGCCACCATGGCTACCCCAGTTCCTCTCTTCCCTTTCGGTAGTCATGGCTGCCATCCCCTCCACTCAATCTCACAGCAATAGCAGCCCAAAGTTGTCACCCACTCTCGGCCATAAACCCACAAACCCATACACCTTTCCCCCTCTATCTCTTTCAAAGATAAGAACTCACACAGACCCATATACCCCTTGATATATGTACACAAACCCATTTCAGTTTACCCCTCTCTCTCTCTCTCTCTCTACACACAGCCGCACTCAAACCTTCTGTCTCGCATCCCCATATATATAACCCATATATGTAGATTATACCCATATAAATATACACATCACAGCCATAAACTCATGATATATACATAGATAAGAACATATATTTTCAAGAAATCTACCGAAAAGCTTTGCCGGAAAACAAAATCTCTTCGATCTCTTCCTCTCTCTTCCTCTCTTTCTCTAGATCACGGTTCAGAAAATGGAAGAAGTGTTAGGATGGCTGCTCTCTCTAAAAAATGGTATAAATATATAAAACCCTAAGAGACAAACTACCAAACACTCCCTTGAGCTTTCATTAGTCGCTAAAAAATTTACTCGAACTTTTAATGATTGTGAAACGGTCCAAAATAAATTTTTTTATGATAAATACGTGTTAGAAATATTTGTGAACGGTTGTTACGCTATCCCACTTCACTATTTGCTGTTAAGAGTCGTTACTTAGTACATCAATGCTAAAGAAACTTAATTGTCGCTAAAAGTATACCGGTGCTAAGAAAGTAAATTGTCGCTATAAATACACGTTGATGCTAAGTATTTAAAAAATATCATTTATGCTAATTGTCACTAAGTACCCCCAATCAATATCACTCCTCGTTAAACTATAACTTATAATTTTTAAAATTTGTTGTTGAAGATAGCCGTTACAAATTTGGTCACGCTAATCGTCGCTAAATGTTACATATTTTTGAGGTTTTTTAAAGTCCGTCCACCACATAATGTAGCAGACAATTTTTTTTTTACAAAAATACCTCTTAATATCCAATTATATCTGCCCGTTGCATAATGTAGTGGACGAGAAAAAAAGAACTCCTTCTACTTTCTGAAAAAGAGACAACCCGTATGTCAAATGTCAGATCTAGAAAAAGAGAACTCCTTTTTATTTTCTCTCTCTTCCTCATCTCTCGTATCTACATCTCCCTTGTATACATTGTGTGACACCCCTATACTTTTTTCAGATTTATTTTAAGTTTTTAGCGGCGAATATATTTTTAGCATCGATATTTATCTGGATCGTTCATAGATCGCGTGTGAACGGCCAGATCGCATGGACAACTTAGCCCAAGTTGCCCTCGATATATGTAGCGGACGGCTTTTGACTGACAACATGTCACATCTTGTCCCCGTCTCCGTCTGCTACAAAGTGTGACGGATGAAGTGGCACTTTGTCCTTATCCAATATACACACCGTATGCTACATAATATAATAGACGGTTTATATATATACAACAAATTCCTAATTTTGAAAATCTTCTCCCTTCTTTCTTCTTCTCTATCTTCCCAGCGGCGTTGGCAAGTAGATCTGTGCATAATCTTCCAAAGAAGTCCTTAAATCGTCCAATTAATCACGTAAGTTGACAAATCAATACTTTATTTGTGTATAATCTAGAGTTTGTGAGTATTGCGCATGAGTTTGATTATGTATTTTGTATGTGTAGATATGTGTGTGTGTGTGTGTGTGTGTGTGTGCGCCCGCGCGCGCCCGCGTGTGTAGATGATGTATTATGTATGTCCTAGCGTTGGCAATTTGCCAACGTTTGATAGAAATTTCAAAACTTGATATTTTTGCATAATTTCAGTAGCAAAAAATGACATTTAATCCCGGACCAGAAGATCCATCTGTATTATACGACCAAGGAAACCATATTAGTACATCCATCTATAATGAACAAGAAAGATACTTATTTTTATTTATTTTTTAACTCTCACGACCAATGTATATCTTTTGCTTTACTTAAATAGTCTTTGTTAATTTGGAGGAAAGAGCAACACTTATCACAGTAAAAGTAACTGAACAATTCAGAGAGTGTCGATTAAACAAAACCCAAAAAAATTGCTGCATGGAATGGGTTTTGTGATTTTTACTTATGGCAATATCTTTCATCAACTTGACTGGAACTTAATAGGTGCCCTTATTGAATGGTGGAAAGTGAAATGAATACGTTTCACTTCCCTCTTGAAGAGATGACAATAGCCTTAGAAGATGTAGAGTACATCTTAGGGTTACCGGAAACAAGACGGCCGGTTATTTCTGCTAGGGCTTACGCAACAAATAAGAGAGCTATTAGGAACTTTTTTGGTTGGATACCCGAGAATGAATTTGGCAGTGATGGGATAAAGTTGAAGTGGTTGGTAGAAAACTTCAGGATTTTGCCCAAAAAACTACACAGAGGAGATGCTTGTGCTGCACACAAAGACTTTCCTGCTGTGGGTGGTGTGGGAAATTCAATTCTCAACGACATCAAAGAATACCATTCAATATAAATATTTAGCTCGGTTGACTAACCTGCAAGAGTTTGGGGAGTATGCTTAGGGTGCAGCAACACTTGTATACTTGTATCGAACATTGTACAAGGCACCAAGGCCCGACTGCAAATCTATATGTGCGTCTCTCTGATTGTTATAGCTATATCATGTAAATCCTTTTAGTTAAATTTTCAATATCTTATTAGTCAGTGCATAATAAATTTTGACAATACAACCCTAATTTGTGTTTGTTCTTAGGTGTGGTCTTATGAACACTTTAGTGTTGGTTCACCCAACCGTAGGGAGGGAACCAATAATGTGTGGCCTCGGTTATGCGCTTGGGAGTACAATTGGAGGGAGAGCCACTACCTGAGGAAACATGATCCTCATCATAACATTATGTTTTGTCGGGGGGAGTTCGACTCGCTATCTCTAGGCTAAATGTGTTGGGCGCCGTACAATCATTTGGAGGGACGGGTGGCAGAGTTGTTCGTATTCACGCTTTTTTCAGTTGTAATGCACTCCACTGATCCATTTCAAAATCGCGGAATGGAAACTACCCGATGGCGCCAAGCAACATTTTGAGTGTCTACAGGGATTACCAGCTAATGCCCCAGACATGAGGGTTAATAGGAATCCACCGCATGTCAAATGATTCGGGCATGTGAATGTGCTTGAATTGTGCACTGCCGAACTTAAACTGTGGGATTCTTGGCAAGACACACTGACAACCATTGTGTCAAAGCCCAACCTTGTGGTCAGCATCAAACAGTATCTGGGGTGGTACTACCACATCACCCAAAAGAGAATAGCCCCAAAAAGTGGACAAGAGGCTAGAAATATCATCCTAAGGGTTAGATTGATGAGTGTAGGGCATTGAGCCTGTAACTTTCCTAATGGCTTTTAATTGATTTTGATCTCGTAAGTTTTGCATTCAATCTCGTTCACGTTTAAAGTTACTTATTATCTAATTGGATGTAGATTGATGCTTCGCTCGCCTTCTTCAAGAAACCGAGTGAGCAGAAGGATCTTCTTGATGCCATGAGAGCTGATCTTCGCTTCCATGCTGAGATCTTAGTGCATGGGTGCAAGGAGTTTGTGAGCCGCTATACGAGACAGCCTTTGGGCATGAGCCCAGGAATGGATTATCCTGGGTGGCAGCCCCTCTATGTGAGCGAGGGATATGATGATCCCTCGAGACAGACTTCGGGGGTGAGTGAGGGAGTTGGTGGTTCTTCCTCAGCTAGGATGGGTGATGCTTGGGGGCCACCATCAGGTATGAGAATGGCTCATTGGGACAAGTAGAGTTAGCCCTTGTTTGCTTTGTTTGGAGACTCGAAGGTTACGACAGCTACTCGGAGTCAAGTTACACAAGATTCGACTTTACGAACTTCAACCTCTCCGAGTCACTGCCACTCATCCTGTGGGCGGGACCTTTCACTTTCAGCCTTAAGATACCCGAAGAGCCTCAAGAAGGACAATATTCCCCTGTTAATCCCCCTATCATTCCCTCTCATCCTAAAGGGCATCCGTTGAAGCCTCTTAAGCTGAAAAAACTTTCCCTAGTCCACCAATGGTACTTTAGCAAGCCCCCCCCCCCCCCCCCAAAATTACGCTCTAAAAGTGGTGTGGATTTTCGTGTCTTTGATTACTATGTCTTGTGGAACAAAATGTCCATATCAGACTGGGTCGTTGGTTGGAAGATAAAGTGATGTCTGCCTACACCAAGCTTCTAATGCGTCGGGAGAGGGATAGGGCAAATGCATATCCCCGTGTTTTTATGTTGGATATGCTTTTTCATGGATTGCTCTGTGAAGAATAGAAACGGTGGGAACTGGTGAGAGGGAAGAAAAGCTTGACCCATTGGCATCCGCCTAGGGAGCTCACTGCATTTTTTATGAATACTGCTAATTGGTGAGCTTCCTTGATGTGGATGTCTTCCTACTATCCTTTTTAGAGCACTCCCACTGGTGTTTGGTTTGCTATGAACCACAGGCTATGGTCATATCAATTCGCGACGGTCTCTACAACGGTACCCCTTTGATGCCCGTGAAGGACCTTTTCAAAGAACAATTAGAGGCTATGGTAATCTTTCGATTATTGTTAGATTTTTTCTATTTCTTAAGTTGCTTATTGTAATTCTTATCTCGTAGCTTACTCATTTTTATTCCTCCACACGATATGTTTTATGCCATGATCCAGTCTATCAGTGGACAAAAAGTACCGTCAAGGCCGAATCTTTTAGTTCGAGTGAAGAAATGAAGGCCCATGCAAAATAATCAGTCGGACTGGGACGTCTTTGTATTGATGTACATGGACTACATTTGTCTGTCCGAGAGCCTCAAGAATGTCGTCTGAAGCCAAGCAGACATAGACAACTTTAGATATAAGATAGCTTGGCAAATTCATAGCAGATGGGCCATACTAATTAGGGATATTGTAAATCCTGATCAAGATGAATGACATTGGAAATTTTATATTCTTATGTAATAAAAAAGCATTGTCGTATGCTCTGCTTTTGTTTATAAAATTTCATGTGTTTATGATTTCGTGTTGTGGTTGAGTATTTATTTTGGGAATTTTGTGTGTTATGGTTGTTGAGTACTACTTGAGATAGGTTGATTATGGGTAAGAAAATGAAGGAACATCGATTTAAATTAATTTGTTCAACCGTTCGCCACATAGTATAACGGAAGGTGTAAATGGCAAAAATTTTCTAAGTGTTGGATGTCAATGTTTCTACTAGGCCATCCGCCATATAGTGTATCTGACAGTGTAAATGACAAAAATTTTCTAAGTGTTGGAAGCTAATATTTCTGCTTGGCCATCCGCCACATAGTGTAACGGACGGTCTGAAGGGCCAATATTTTTCTAAGTATTGGAGGCCAATGTTTTTGCTTAGCCATCCGCTAGACTATGTAACGAATGGTCTAAATGGCCAAAATTTTTCTAAGTGTTGGAGGTCAATGTTTCTGCTTGGCCATCCCCGTCCGCTAGACTATGTAGCGGATTGCCAAGCAGAAACATTGGCGTCCAACACTTGGAAAATTTTGACCCTTTAGACCGTGTTGGAGGCCATGTTTCTACTCGGCCGTCCGCTAGACTATGTAGTGGGCGGTCTAAAGGGACAAATTTTTCAAAGTGTTGGAGGCCAATATTTTTTCTTGGCCGTCCGCTAGACTATGTAGCAAACGGTTATAGGGCCAAAAAAAAATTTAAGTGTTGGAGACCAGTATTTCTGCTTGGTGTCCACTAGACTATGTAGTGGACGGCTATAGAGCCAAAACAAATTAATTGTTGGAGGCCAATATTTCTGCTTGGCCAATGGTATGGTAAGACGTAAAGAAACATAATTCATGAATTACCTAATGGTAAGGTAAATTTTGAGTATGAACAAACATCTGAGATTATTACAGGATTATTACAAAGTCTATAACTCAAATATAACGTCCACAGACTTGATGGCTCATAAAAGATTATTACAAAGTCCATAGACTAAAGGTCCACTTCATCTTTTTCGGCATCATCTTCTTCCTTGTCTTGCAAACCTCTGGACTTATGTCCAGTACCCTGTAATGGTTCCACTTGTCATGGTTGGTCATTTTATTGCACAATGCACACCTTCTAAGCTTTCTAGGTTGGATTGCTTGTTCAATAGAGCTCTACATCCGTCTAGATCTCTTGCGGCCTTTTTTTGCTATATAATTGGATCCAAAGGCCAAATATCATTGTCTTTTTCCTCAATTTGGGTCATTATCTTTTAATCACTGCGTAGGCTCAATGTCAACCGCATTGCTAATTAAAGCTAGTTCAAACTGGTCAACGATGGGTTCTTGCTACTATGCTAGATCGCGGAGATGTTTATATCCAGCCATTGTAGCAGCACCCGTTATGGACAAACATGTGAACATTGTCACCAGATGATTATACCGCAACGTCTTTGATTATTCAAAATCAATATACGGATGCTTTGATAAGCCAATGCTACCGTGCAATTTGTTTGCAACCTTATTCCACCACGGCAAGACGTATTTATCAGGAATTGCCTTAATATTCTTTTGAGTGAAAACCCACAGAATGTGTCTACACAGCATACCATGAAACTCAAACTTCTTGCAAACACATGTCACCGAATCCATCTTTGTGTCATGGCTTGCCATATATAGTCTACACACCTTCTTAGGGCGAGGTCGTTCATCAATGAATAAACGTTGTATTCATGTGTAGACTTTCCTGCCACCTTGTTTATATTTTATCGTCCCGATTTTTGCAACTCTACTTGGTATTGCATAAACATCTCCTTTGAATAGACATTTGCACCATTCACCTCCAGCTAGGACTCAAGGAACCTTTTGCTTTGTTTGTACGTGCTTGTTAAGTCCGCAGCCCTTTCTTTCACGAATATCTGTCAACTTCTTTTTGGGCACTTATGGAGAAACTCTTCAAATGCGTAGATGTACCTACATAGTTACTAAATAGGGCATTCATAGACTCACTCCTGCCCGTCTTTTTCATGCTTGCGAAAAATACCTTCTCGTGTAAACACCAATCCATTGCTTTTTGAACCAAACAAGTGTTGGAGCCACTAGTGGTCTTGCGACGAGTAATCCTCAACAAGCTTTCTCACCTCTCTTCAAATTCCTCAATCGTTAACGACTTATTAATGCACCTGTCAAAATCCTGTTTAAAGTCTAGATACCTTACATCCACGTGTTCAGGGTATTTCTTACTTATGTGCACAAGTTGTATCGAGTATCTGGAAAGATAGTAGCAATAGCCTTTGTCAATGCCAAATCTTGATCAGTGATGATAACTTTAGGGGCTTTATTGTTCATGGCTTCCAGCCACGTCTTAAACAACTATACAAAAGGACTCTCGCTCTCATCTGTTAACAATATAAACCCAAACATGATGGAGTGATAATGACGATTAATGCCCACGAAAGGAGCAAATGACATCGAGTACTTGTTGGTACTGTAGGTGGTGTCAAAAGTCACAACATTCCCAAAATGATGATAAGCAAGTCTCGAATGACCGTGGACCTAAAAAATTGTGATAACTCGATGCTCGTCATCAAGTTATACTCGTAAGTAAACTGTGGGTCCACCATTTGCATCCGCTTTAATAAGCTCATTGTGGATTGAGTATTATTGATGTCATAAGTGGCTTGTCTTTGGATTCGGACCGCGTTATAAACGTCTGTAGTGCTGAAATTCATATTTTGAATTTCTCCAGCACGTTTAACAAGAACATTAACAGTATCGATAGGTAATATCTGCGTGTTACTCATTCTGTGAATCAGGCTCCTTGAGACATTACCCATCTTCTTGTGTTAATGCATCTAACTCACCTTCGAAGGAGTTACTGACGGGTGATTGTGTGTCAATTCTAAGCTAGTAATAAGCCAATAGTCTTGCTTGGGTTAATGGCTTACAAACATCTTAACCTTGCAATTCGTGAGCGGAAAGAAGTCATGTTTTCGCAGCACATATCCTATTTCATTATCACTATCATCATTACCGACGTGTTTCTCATTTTGCAATGAATGTTTGCTCCTGTGACACTCATATAATAAAGAGCATATATATATATATATATATATATATATATATATATATATATATATATATATATGTTATGTTCCTTGTTCTAGTTGTCTTGATTTTAATGCCAAAATTAACCCTCAACGAATACACTTGAAAACATTCTTTGGCTTCTTCCAATGTTCAAAACGTTTGCCCTAAATACTGGTCACTAGTATCTACTGGGGTGTTCGAGCTTGATGCGAAATCAGACATTGTGAAACAAAACCTACGAGAAATAGATTAATTTTAACTATCAAATTGTAACATTTTTAGGCATGAAAATTAATTACAAAATGGCATTTCTTGAATGTACTAAATAAGAATTACTTTGATGAATAGACTAATTTTGCATCCCAAATACCACAAACATAATTTCAAAAAACAATACGAATTTAACTATTAAATTGCAACCTTTTCTACGCGTGAAAATTAATTACAAAAATATAATTTCTTGAACATAACAAATTAAAAATACTTTGATGACTAGGTTGACCGCATGCCAAATACAACAAACATAATCTCCAAAAAAAATTATATAAACATTCAAAAAAAACTTCACCATTCTACCCATAAGCTCTTGAGATCACAAACTTACCTTACTTGAGTGAAGTTTCAAGCTTGGAACTTGAAGGGAGCTAAAAATGGAGGCAAGTGGAACTCAAGAGGTTGAAGAAGGAAGAAGAGCTAAGAATTAGGACACAAGGAAAGCAAACGACAGTGCTTTTTTATTACATAAGAGTATAAAATTTTCAATGTTATTCGGCCTCATCTGTAGCCAGATTTACAATATCCCCGACTAGTCTAAGTCATCCTTGATGACTTTGCCAAGCTATCCTATATTTAAAGTTTTCTATGTCTGCTTGGCTCCAGACGGCCTTCTTGAGGTTCTTGAATTGACAAATGTAGTCCATGTACATCAAGACAAGGATGCAGCAGTCCGATTGATTATTTTGCATGGGCCTCCAGTTTATCACTCGAACTACAAGACTCGGCCTTGACGGTACTTTTTGTCCACTAAGAGAGTGAAGCATGCACAAAACATATCCTGTGGAGGAATAAGGAAAATATATCCTGAGAGAGTTGGATTACAGTAAGCAATTAAGAAATAGAAAAACTCTAACAAGAATGCAAAGATTACTATAGTCACCAATTATTCTGTGAAAAGGTCCTTCAAGGGCAACAAGGGGACATCGTTTTGCAGACTGTCAAGGATTAAAATGACCATAGCCTATGGTTCATAGCAAACCAAATACCAGCGCGAGTGCTCTAAGAAGGGTACTTGGAAGACATCCGCCTCACCGAAGTTCACTGTATTTGCAATATTTATAAAAGACACAGCGAGAAGACTAGGCTGACGCCAATGGATCAAGCTTTTTTTCTCCCCCATCAGTTTCCACTGTTTCCATCCTCCACAGAGCAATCCATGGAAAAGCGCATCCAACATAAAAAACACGAGGATGTATATTTGCCCTATCCCTCTCTCGACATATCAGAAGCTTGATGTAGACAGTCATCACCGTATCTTCCAACCAACGACCAAGCCTAAAGGTGGACATTCCATCCCATGAGACAGAGTGATCAATGGCACGACAATCCACACCACTTTTTGAGCGTAGCTAGGGGGCTCGCTAAAGTATTGTTGGTGGACTAGGGCACGTTTTGCCAGTTTTAGAGGCTTCAACAGATGCCTTTTGAGATAAGATGGATTGATTGGGGATATTATCATCCTTAAGGCTCCTCGGGTATCCTAAGGCAGGAAGTGAAAGGTGTCGCCCATGGGACGAGTGGTGACTTAGAAAGGTTAAAGCTCACAAAGTCAAACTCTTGTGTGACTTGACTCTAAATAACTGGTGTAACCGTCGAGTCCCAAGCAAAGCAAATGAGGGTTGAATCCACACGTCCCAATGAGACATTCCCATACCCGATGCCGGCCCCCAAGCATCACCCATTCCAACTACAGAAGGACCACCAACTCCCTCGCTCACCCTTAAAGTTTGCCCCAAGGGATTACTGTATCCTTCGCTCACATGAGGAGGCTGCCCCTGAATAATCCATTCCTGGGCTCATGCCTGAAGGTTGTCCCGTATAGCGGCTCACAAACTCCCTGCAGCCATGCACCAAGATCTTAGCATGTGAGTGAAGATTCACTCCCATGGCATCCAACAAATCCTTCTGCTCACTCAGTTTCTCGAAGAAGGCGAGCAAGGCATCAACCTATATCCAATTAGATCATAAGTAACTTTAAAAATGAACGAGATTGAATGCAAAACTTATGAGATTAAGTTCAATTCAAAGCCATTAGGAAACTTACGAGCTCGAATGCTCTCCGTTCAGCAATCTGATCCCTAGAATGGTATTTCTTGTCTCTCGTCCATTTTTTTAGGGTTATTATCTTTCGAGTGATGCGGTAGTACCACCCCAGATACTGCTCGATGCTAACCACAAGGTCGGGCTCCGACACAATGGCCGCCAACGTGTCTTGCCAAGAATCCCATAGTTCAAGTTTGATAGCGCACAATTCGAGCACATTCACCTCCCTAAACCGTTGGACACCCAGTGGGTTCATGTTAACCCTCATGTCTGGGGCATCAGCTGGTAACCCCTGTAGGCACTCAAAATGGCGCATGGCATGATCCAACAGTTACCACTTTGCCATCTCGATATGGATAAGTGGAGTGTGTTACAACCCAGAGAGTGTAAACATGAATGAATTTGCCACCCGTCCCTCTAAATATTTGTACGTCGCCCAACACATTTTGCCAAGGACAGCGAGTCAAACTCCCCCCGATACAACGCAATGTTGTGATGGGGATCATCTCTCCTTGGGTAGTGGCTCTCCCTCCGACTATACTCCTGAGTGCACAACTGAGGCCACACATTATCGGTTCCCTCCCTACGGTTGGGTGTGCTGACACTAAAGTGTTTGTAAGACCACACCTGAGATAAACACAAATTAGGGTTCTATTGTCAAAATTTATTGTGCACTAACTAATAAAAAATATCAAAAATATAATTTAAAGTAGTAACATGATATAGCTGATACAATGAGAGAGATGCACAAGTGTTGTTGCACCCTAAAGATACTCCCCAACCTCTTGCAAGTAAGTCAACAGAGTTAAATATTTGTATTGTACAGTGTTCTTTGTTTTCGTTGAGAATAGAATTGCCTGTAACACCCGCAGTAGGAAAGTCTTTGTGTGCAGTACAAGCATCTCTTCTGTGTAGTTTTTCGGCAAAATTCTAAAGTTTTTTACCAACCACTTTAACTTTATCCCACCACTGCCAAATTCATTCTCAATTATCGAACCAAAGAAGTCCCCAGTAGCTCTCTTATTTGTTGCGGAAGCCCTAGTAAAAATAATCGGTCGTCCGGTTTACTGGTAACTCTAAGATTTACCCTACATCTTCTAAGGTAATTGTCATCTCTCCAAGAGGGAAGTAAAACATATTCGTTTCACTTCTCCAATGTTCAACAAGGGCACCTATTAAGTTCCAGTCAAGTTGCTGAAAGATATTGCCATAAGTAAAAATCCCAAAACCCATTCGACACAGCAATTTTTTCTGGATTTTGTTCAATTGCCACTCTCCGAATTGTTCGGTTACTTCTACTATGATAAGTGTTGCTCTTTCCTACGAATTAACAAAGACTATTTAAGCAAATCAAAAAGTATACAATGTTCGTGAGAGTTAAGAAATAAATTAAAATAAGTATCTTACTTGTCCATTCCAGATGGATGTACTAATATGGTTTCCTTGGTTGTATAATACGGAGGAATCTTCTGGTCCGGGATTAAAGGCCATTTTTTACGACTGAAATTATGCAAAAACATCAAGTTTGGAAGTTTCTATCAAACATTGGCAAATTGCCAATGCTAGGGCATGCATAATACATCATCTACACACACACACACATCTACACATACATAATACATAATCCAAATCATGCACTATACTCACAAACTCTAGATTATACACAAATAAAGCATTGATTTGTGAACTTACGCGGTTAATTGGATGATTTAAGGACTTCTTGGAAAGATTATGCACAGATCTACTTGCCAACGCCGCTAGGAAGATAAAGAAGAAAAAATAAAGGAGAAGACTTTCCAATTTAGGGGTTTGGTGTGTATATATACATTCTCCGCTATATTATCTAGTGGACAGTATATAAATTTGGATAAGGACAAAATTTTCCATTGTCTGCTACATTACATAGTGTAGCGGAGGAAGATGGGACAAGATGTTACATGTTCTTAGCCAAAAGTCGTCCGCTACACAGTGTGACAGATGACTTTTTAAGTAGGGATATTTTGGACAAAAAGCCTGTCTGCTACACTATGTATCGGATGACTGATTTCTTTAATAAAAAAATAGATCTAGGTCTTTCGTCCTTTAAGGATGGATGGCCAAATCGCGCGGACAACTTACCCGAAGTTTCCCGTGCTTTCGACGGATCAACTCCTATATATATATATATATATATATATATATATATATATGCGCACACCCACACACATATATATACATACATGCATGTATATATATACATACATATGTATATATACATTTATGTATATATATATATAAATGTATACACACACACACATGTATGTGTGTGTATGCGTGCGTGTGCGTACCTACAAAACCAACTCCTTGGTTAAAACATTTTGAGGACATATCTGCCCTCCTTAATATGTAAAATAAGATTGTCTTGTCATTAGTTTAAGTTTTACCCGCAATTTATTGCCCCTATTTAAGTTAATTCAACTTTTTGGCTCTTTCACATTAATTTGATGGATGTAATGGCCAAATTTCATTTCTGAGACGTCATGGCATCATAATTATGTGATGTAATATTAACAATGAATGAATTGTGTTATCTTTGATATGAGGAAATTTGACTTCATCACTTTTTTAATTTTTTTGAGTTGATCTTAAGTTATTTTATTGAATGGTTTATATTGTAAGATTGATTGGGTACAAATACAACTTATGGATGTTCTCTAGGTTTAGGTAGTAAGTAATGCCTAGGGGTAGTAGGGTCATATAATTAAAAGAGTAAAATGCACAGATGGTCACTAAACTATGACCCCTTTTACACTTAAGTCACTCAACTTTTTTTGTG
The DNA here is from genome assembly GCA_033070095.1 of Escallonia herrerae. NCBI lineage: Eukaryota > Viridiplantae > Streptophyta > Magnoliopsida > Escalloniales > Escalloniaceae > Escallonia > Escallonia herrerae. The sequence goes on from JAVXUP010000007.1 coordinate 136,640, forward strand.
CCATTTTGGCTACTGGACTATCAAATCTGTCCAATTTAACCATTCTGTCAGCTATGGTTAAATTTTCTCCGTTAAATGGTCACATGATGCACACATGGGGCATCACAACAGGGGGCAAAACCGTCACTTCAGTTCAATCTCTCTCTGTCTGTCTTTCCCCCTCTCTCTCTACACCCCCACCTTTTCTTTTTCCATTTTCATCTCAACAGATCTAGGCGTCTTGGCGTTTAGCGCAGGCATCGACATGGTGGCGGTCGTCGTCGCGGGCTTGGGGATGGGTTCGTCATTATCGTCATCGTCTTCTTCTCCATAAGCCACTCTCTTTGCAGCAGTCTTTCACAATCCAACTTTCTTAGAGAGAGAAACATTTTCATCCGTTCTTTTGTTGAGCTTTGAGATCGGGTTCTGGCCTAGCATAATAAGAATTCAACTTCAGGCTCTTCTCCTGAGGATGATGAGGTTTTTGGTGGGCGGATCACTCAGGCAAGGGGACCTTGGCCCGGTTGCCCTGCATGACTTGTGCTTCGACCTTCCCCTAGGACAAAGGAAGGCTATTTTGTGAAAAACTTCTATTACGTAGTGATGCTCGTTGGGCTTTCATACCCATTTCCTTTTCATTCAATTTGCTTTTGGAAGAGAAAATCTACATGTTGTTTGGCAATAGAATAAAACATTTCTTTTTCATTCAGTTTTGAGATGTCTTGTTAAAAAGTATAAAAGTAAATATAGACATTTGGGTGGGAGATTGTTAGTGAGAGAAATTGTGAGGTGTATAATGGCACCTAGTTTTGACTGTATAGCATCTAGTCTTTTGTGAGCAGAAGACAACAATGGAATTTTTTATGATGATGATGATTATGGGTTGGTGGATGATTTTGAAGCTACATTGCACCATCAAAGGAACCATGAACCCAGTAATCAAAACTTGAGCTTTTACTTGAAGAATACTTGAAGGGCTTGACACTGCAGAGTGACGAGTGCTTGGCTTTGATGCTCGAAAGGGAATGCGAGCATTTGCCTGAAAATGGTTACTTGGAAAGATTGAGGAATGGGGCTGTGGACTTGAGGGCTAGACAGGAGGTTGTTGATTAGATTGGAAAGGTCTATTCATGAGTCTCTTTCATGGATTCTTGGATGATAGTTTCCCAATCAATTCTTTTTTGTCGCTAAAAGGTTTAAAGCCACTTGTTTTAGTGACAAAAGATGATACAATTAAGTTAAATCAAGTCAAAAAAGAAAGAAATAAAGAGTTAGGTTGGTGAGACAATTTTGCCCTTGAGTTAAGGGTCATGTGCCTCACACATGACCACCTAACGGGACTCTTCATAACGTCAGCTGACAAAATGGTCAAATTGGATAGATTTGATAGTCCAGTGGCCAAAATGGCACAAAAAAGTTGGGTGACTTAAGTGAAAAAGGGGTCATAGTTCAGTGACCATCTGTGCATTTTACACTCATTAAAAAAATTATGGCGTTACAATATGGCATGGGTGGTGTTCGAGGGTATGGCTCTCAAATTGCAAAACATATGAAAAAAATATTAAAACTATGAAACCATTTACAAACACTACAGCGTTTGTAATTTCAGATAATCGTGAATGACTCTTTTGGATACAAAAGAGTTTTTATATGAAACAATTCATGTTCCTTACTAACCTCCATGCTTCTTTCGAGGCTAGATAATGTGAGGCAACTTTTCTTCTTCGAGCCTGATACATTTGTCGAGGTAGCTTTTTCTACTTGGGCTTGGGAATTCTGTCTAGGCGGATGTTTTTCAAAGTTGACTCTTTTCAAGACAAACAATCTGTTGAGCGCATCTTTTCTTTGGAGGCTGACTTCTTTTGAGGCCCATTTTGCCACGAGGCTAAGTTCTTCCAAGCTTCTTATCTTTTTCAATTTTTTCTTAGCTCTGAGAGCCCTTTTCAGACCCTGAGGATCTTTAAGCACATATTACTTTCTTGAAGACATCTGCAGTTCCACCCAAGTGTAATAAGGGTTTAAAAACTATATTACACGAGTTTCATAATCATTAACTTCATTAAGCACAATGATAGTCGTGTTGTGCACCGAGCACAATTTATCATGTGCAATTGTTGCAAAATTTTCATATATGTCATGTCGCATGTATTGACCCACACATTCTCTTTCTTGGGTAGATACACTACAATTGGCCTCTGTGCGTGCTTTCGTATATAAGGGTCACGTGTGCATAGCCATTTTCTATTACTATTAAGCGACATGACTTACTTGGGTGGCCCTTTCTCTTCAATTTTCATTTCAAATGCAAATTGGTGGCTATAACCCTTTTTAAGCTTAAAACCTTTATTTGCCTCCACATAAGTCAATGAGAACAATTCTTTCTTTATCTAGATTATTACATTCTTCTTTAAGAATCGTTTAGAGCTCCATTGCTTGTGCACTATTCCCTTTAAGTTTTCCCATCATTCATGCCACTATAGTAAAAACCCGCACTCTTGAGCCATGACCTCCATTTCATGGAGACCTTTGGCTGTACTCGAGGCTAAAGATTGCAAAGCCCCTTTCTTCAAGCAATATCAATTCCGGGTAGAAGATGAAGACTAACCTACTTTAGGGGAAAACATAGATCAATCCCTTTAGTTTTGAGCTACCAATTCTCCGGAGGTTACAGAGGTTCTCTTGCTCGAGACATTCTGCATTTTCAAATGAACATAGTTGAAACCAATAAAACAAATCGCGAGGGGGGGGGGGAGGTGAATAGGGTTTTTGAAAATTAGTGGGGAATTTAAACTAAGCACAATCCTGAATCTCAATCAAATCAATTAATACTTCAATGAAGATGCTAATTAAACAATCTCAAGCAATTACAGAACACTAAGTAAAAATATTGAGTTAGAGATACTTGACAAGGAGATTAAATAGCTCGGCTTGAACTACCTTCAAGCCTACATCCACCTCTTCAAGGAAGTCCCTTGCAAGAGCACTAGAATCTACTAGCAACAATCTTCTTCCTGGTCAAGATCAAAACCCTTACAACACTTGGTGATATCCCCACACCAAGCACAAGCCTTGAATCCACGTCTTCATGAGTGTGCATGTATATACCTGCTAAGAATACACTCAAAGCACACCTTAGAACATAATCAATGTGTGGTTATCATCCAAACAAGACGTAAGCCTAGGTTATGCAACCAGAGGGCTAACAATAGTAATATCCTTTTTTCCTAATTTTTACAGTCCATCTGCCCTGTGATGAGTGGAATACTTGGACATATGACATCCTATCCTACGATCCGTTTCTAAAGATCATTCAAAAAGCTGAGTTATAAAAAAAATATATTGCTCACAAAAACTAGCCATCTCCCATGACTAAGAAGCCTTTATGACATTGGTGCTTCATTGGTATACAGAGTACCATACCCACAGGGTTCAGTGAAATAATCGCTATCCTTGAGGATGTGTGAGAGCATTTGGGGATGGCTAGTTTCCTTGAGATATACGCTCAAGCACACTAACCATCCCCAAAAGCTTGTACACAAGATCATATTTGTTTAGATGTTAATTTAAAAAAATTAAAAGGTCCACATGACTAGAGTCAAGAATGTCTCAATGAGCAATGATTTGACGAATTTGTAAAAAAAAAAGCACACACACACACACACACACTTATATAATTATATAGATATAGGATTAGATATGGTTATTTTTCTTCATTCAATAGGAAGTAATGATGACAAGTTCTTATACATAACAAATAAATCCTTCCTTAGTAAAGCAATATCTTACCATCTCAACATTTAGCTCCTTAATTAACACAATATGTTCTAGTATAGAACAATGTTTGAGATTATCTCTAACATAAAGAACAACAACAAATTCACTAGGAAATACAAGAAAATGTCAACGCGTTGCAATAGAAATGGGTTCAAATCCATACCTAATTTTGACTGCAAGAAATAAATACCTATCGAAACGTGAAAAACGGATGCAAAAGCTACAACGATGTAATACTTGACATTAGGCTACTTCATATCAAGCTGCTCTATTTTCCATCTTCAAGCATTAATCTTGTATGGAAGACTTCCAAAACTCTTAAGAGGTTGTAGACCTTGCATTTCATATTACTGACTGTGAAGGTGTGGACAATATTCCAGCGTAGAAGCACTCATTTAGCAATAATTAAGCTCATATCTAGGCAACTTACTATGTATGCAAATATTTCCTTAGCCTTGATAACAAGGCAAGCGTCAAGATATGTGGAATTTAGATATGTTAATGCAACATTTAATACGTTTATATGTAATACAACTGGTGCAGTGATTGGTACAATTCCTTAATTCAAGTATGCCTTGTTAATCACTGACATGGGGAATTTACAATATGAAGGTTCCGTGCCACGCTACTGAGTATTTGTTCTGTATAAGAAGCAGGAAATATAAAGGCTAAACCTGTTCAAACAATTTGAAAATGAAGAAATTAATTGCTTCTTTTGGAACTATGAATGAGCATGTCCGAATTGAGAAGAGAAGACATAGATCTTTACTATGTCTAATGGTTTAGGGTGTATGAAACTTGCTACTATTTTTGTTACAAGTGCTTCTTATGACGAAATCACAACAATAAATCCAGAAGCACATGACTTTGAAGAGATATTAAAAGCTGGGTTTGATATTAACAGTGCTTATGTAATAGGATGTTCAAAGGAACAACGAAAGAGGCTTAGCATAGCAATGACAAATTCTTGAGAATACGGACACCCAATAGTTTAGCAACACCAATACTAATATGGTAAAAGTGGGATGATTCAAGAAATGGTGAACTCAATCTTGTGAATGTTAAAATTTTCCCTCTTTTCATAAAGTACTTTACCAAATTCTCCGCAACAAGGCATAATGAAACACGAGCATGTGTCAACCAACAGGGAATCAATTCTTAATAATAATAAAATTTGATAAAAAAAATTAACTGGTTGACTCATTAAAGCTAAGTCACGTATTAGGATTCTAATGCTATGTTTCACCTTCCATGTTGACTGGGAGAGTAACAATACTGCCTTTAAAAACTTTCTTTCAAATGAAAGGATGATGCACCTCAATATGCTGTGTACAGGCATTTAATATTACATTTCCTAACAATAGAATAATCTTCATGCTACTAATTGATGTCAAACTTATGTTACATGAGCTAATAACATTGTTGTGGTGCCATAGCTATTGCTTAGTATTCTACTTCAGTATCAAGCAAGAAACCGTGGGTTATGTCTTGTTGCGCCATCACATTGCTCTTGAACCTAAGCTACATAACTGATAGTTGACCTCGGTGTCAACATGTCACAATCATTATCCACATCTAACTACTTCACAAAAAGTCCCTTCTTTGTAGAGAATTCCAAAATCAATTGTGCCATGCGCTTATATATATATGGCATTGTAAGAGCTAAGTACGTTGTTTTGCCCTCTAGTAGCTCCCCTCCATCTACACTCAACTTCATATTTCTCTCAGCTGGACTTGAGATTGTGTTGCGGTCCTCCATTTTGGGTTTTGGTAACAAATCCATAACATACTTTTCAAACATAGAAACGCTACATTTTCACAATGTTGGTGGTATATATGGAATTGTTTCGTGACTGAAAGAAAATTGGCTTCGGGAACTTTTAACGCTTTTCTTAAGTTTATATTTGCTCCTCTAGAAATGGTGTGCAGCGGATTGTTGACAAATATCCTCCCAGATACAACGAAGTGCATTGGTGAGTAGCATTTGAACAAATGATATTTATCCCATTGGAAAATGTATAGAATTCTGGAGAATGGTTCTACAAGTAAGAAATTGTGCAGAAATTTCTTGTTGTAGAAAATTTGTATGAAAGGAAATAAGAGACTAAAGGCTAATTAAAGTGTCAAAAATATAACCATTGTGCTCTATGTATAGAGCACCAGTGGCTGCTCACCAAGTATCACAATCTCTCACAATGCACCCATTCAATCTGGACCATTGGATTAGAAATCGCAAAGATTAACGGTCCAAATTTTGGACCATTAACTAACCAGCTCCCAACGGGTGGGTCTACCCGAACCGGCACCATCCAGCTACTAACGGGTGCAGCTGTTCAGGTAATAACCCAAATTGGTGCAAGTGTAACTAACTAGCTGCCAATGGTCAGATCTAATCCGAACCGGTTCACCACACCGATCCACACCGAGTGCTCAGATTCAATCACAAAAACCTTAAGGCATTAAATCACATCTCGCGATGATCGCATGTGCAAAGTGCACCATGAAAAGTGCCATAGTGCACCTTACAACCAACTACAACGCTCGTGTGCGCACGTGAGCTTCCATGCGTGCGTGTGATCATTTTTCTTATGATGCTCTATACTCAGTACATATACATACACCTTAGCACACTACATAATGTTCATACCCTATCTTGGCCAGACCCCCAAGGCCCGCTAAGGGACCCACATCGCGCGACACATCACCCAGTCAACAGTCAATTATTCAAAGCCATAACCAGGTCAAGCGAGCATCCACTGACATCACCAATGCAGTGACGTCAACATGGTCAAACCATTGGAAAAGGGGGTCGGCCACCCTTTCCCTAATGGGGTCAGCCACCCCTTTCCTCAAGGGGTCAGCCACCCCTTCCTCAGGGGGTCAGCCACCCCTTCCTAAAGGGGTAGGCCACCTATTCCTTTAGGGGTCGGCCACCCATTTCCTCAAGGGGTCGGCCACCCCTTTCCTCAGGGGGTCGGCCACCCCTTCCTTAAGGGGTCGACCACCCCTTTCCTCAAAGGGGGTCGGCTACCCCTTCCCTAAGGGGGTCAGCCACCCCTTTGTTGTGAGGGGTAGGCCACCCCTTCCTCGAGGGGGTCGGCCACCCTTTTGCCTTGCAAGAGTCACGCCTCAACCCCGACATCATTCATCGCGCTCTCTAAAGTGCGCACTCGACACTAATGGTCATAATAATTATCACCGACCGTGCACAATCGTCACAACGGCAGCACACTATCCCAAGTATTGTTCCGCGATAGTCGTCGCTGCGCCCTTGTGCCATGCTTATCATACGTGCCCTTGGCACCAGGTATTGCTCCACGACAGTCGTCGCCGTGCCCTTGCCCCATGCTTATCATACGTGCCCACGGCACCAGGTATTGTTCCCCGACAGTCGTCGCCGCGCCCTTGCGACATACTTATCATACGTGCCCACGGCACCAGGTATTGCTCCGCTACAGTCGTCGCCGCGCCCTTGCGCCATGCTTATCATACGTGCCCACGGCACCAGGTATTGCTCCCGACAGTCGTTGCCGCACCCTTGCGCCATGCTTATCATACGTGCCCCCTATTGCTCCGTGACAGTCCTCGTCGCGCCCTTGCACCATGCTTATCATACGTGCCCCCAGCACCAGGTATCGCTCCGCGACAGTCCTCGTCGCGTCGTTGCACCATGCTTATGATACGTGCCCCGGCACCAAGTATTGCTCCGCAACAGTCGTCGCCACGCCCTTGTACCATGCTTATCATACGTGCCCCCGGCACCAAGTATTGGTCTGCGACAGTCGTCGCCGCGCCCTTGTGCCATGCTTATCATACGTTCCCACGGCACCAGGTATTGCTCCGTGACAGTCGTCGTCGTGCCCTTGCGCCACCCTGGTGATACGTGCCCCCGGCACCAAGTATACCTCCGCGACAATCGTCGTCGTGCCCATGCACCACAACCATGTTACAAGACTCCGGGCATCACACCTGTTCACCACACCATGCGCCCCCTGCCATGGACGTGGAACATGCTTCGACCCACTCTCTGGAGTGTGCGGCATTCCGGGGGCTCCGTTCGTAATGCTCCGGCACGAGGACCCCTCCCTGTGGCATGGGCTTAGCACCATCGCCGGCTCAATCAAACTACGGGATGGGCTTTGCTCCTTCGCGGGCTTAGCGCCATCACTGGCTCAATCAAACTATGGGATGGGCTTCGCGCCTTCGTGGGCTTAGCGCCATCGCCGGTTCAATCAAACTACGGGATGGGCTTCGCGCCTTCAAGGGCTTAGCGCCATCGCCGGCTCAATCAAACTACCGGATGAGCTTCATGCCTTCGCTGGCTTAGCGTTGTCGCCGGCTCAATTAAACTACCGGATGGGCTGTATGCCATCGCCAGCTCAATCAAACTACCGGATGGGCGTCGCGCCTTCGTGGGCTTAGCACTGTCGCCGGCTCAATCAAACTACCGGATGGGCTTCGCGCCTTCGTGGGCTTAGCGCTGTCGCCGGCTCAATCAAACTACGGGATGGACTGTATGCCATCGCCAGCTCAATCAAACTACGGGATGGGCTTCACACCTTCGCGACCTTAGTGCCATAGCTGACTCAATCAAACTACGGGATGGGCTTCGCGCCTTCGTGGGCTTAGCGCCATCGCCGGCTCAATTAAACTACGGGATGGGCAGTATGCCATCGCCGGCTCAATCAAACTACGGGATGGGCTTCGCGGGCTTAGCGCCATCGCCAGCTTAATCAAACTACGGGATGGGCTTGAGGCCATCGCCAGCTCAATCAAACTACATAATGAGCTTCGCGCCATCGCGAGCTTAGCGCCATCGCCGGCTCAATCAAACTACGGGATTCAGTAAGGGCTTGGACTGGAGGCTGGGGCAACGGGCTACTCTAATCATGCTACTACAGCATGATCAGTCTCCTCAAATGGGCAGAGAGATGCTGCGAGGGCAGGGCAGCACGAACTTGGGGACCGGCAATCCAATGGAGAATTAGTACTTTGGCCCCCCCTGGCGACGCGTCGTTCCCAGGGGTGACTTATGTCAACTTATGACACATGCACATTTTTGCCTATAAATAGTGGACTTTGGAGCTTATTCAATGATCTTTCTCTCATTTGAACTTTTCACTTTCTCTCTCTAAAAGACATTCTCTCTAGAATTCTAGTGAGAGAAACACACTTGGACTCCTGTCATCAGACCCTCAACGTTGCACCCTTGACTCAGACTGTCGACCGCCAACCCTCTTCGTCGTTGCCCTGTCCACGTTGCACTGCCAGCCCTCGCGACCTGTCTGGGGAGCCTTGCTCTCAGCCTTTACTCCGTCCTTGCTGTCTCCTTCTTTGTCTACCTGGAAGCTGACTCAGACTGCATCCTTTGTGGCACCTCCACTTAGCAGCGAACCTCTTTTCTTTCTCAACTTTTTGGCGACTCCGCTGGGGAGGTGAGCATCGTGTTGCAGTCTGCTGCACTTAGGCATCATGCCTATGCAACGACGAGTTACGAGGGCTACCAGCCAGAGCCTCATCCATCCCGTGCAAGAAGAGGACCACCCAGTTGAGCAAGAATGGACTAGTGCCCTGCGTCCCCAAGGCCACCCCACCTCTGATGTGCAAGTTGCAGTCAATGCGGCCATTCAGCAGTTCACTCCTACTATAGCTAGCATACAAGACTCGCAGGCCACTCTCATGATCACCATGAAGAAAATGCAAAGATCCATGCAGGCTATGGCCTCACAGCAAGTCATTCCACCAGTCCTGCCCACAGGACCCGGGCCGTCCCCTGACGCCGCCCAGGCCCTAGTGTCGCGACCGCTGCCGCCTCGGCCTTCTTGACCCCTGGCGGTGGGGCTCGCAACATCCTCTCTACCTGTAGTTGGCACGCTGCATCCCTCGATGCCATCGTACAGACCGTAGCCGGATCTGGGACAGATACTGCAGCAAGTCATCCCTGCTATTGCACCACAGCATCTACCGGCCAGAAGTTCTTCTGAAACTTATGAATCCATCGAGATGGAGCCTAACCCCTACCTAACAGAGCAACATCAAGCGACTGGCCAAGTGGTGGACATGTCTCACTCAACCACCCATGCTGCTGAACACGTGCCTACAACAACACCTACCCTGTATCATCCTCCTGCTCCCCCAACCTACCCAGTTGCATCGTTATGGGGCTCGGGGACTCGTGGAGCCCCTGCCAGCCATCAGCTGCTAGTTGGCCAAGAGGAGCCACTCCCTTATTATGTCTCCAAAGTCGCCTTCGATGCACTCCTCTGTCGACTGTCACAATAATTTGTACTTGGCTCGCTAGCGCGACTGACAGCCCACACACCGTATGCCAACGAAATGGCCACCGTACCCTACCCGCTCAGATACAAGCAACCCATTTTCGTGCTCTTCAACGGGCGTGAAGGCAACACCCGTGAGCACTTGACAAGATTCGTTGGCTCATTGGAACAGTACGGCCCGGGCGATAGTTTGAAGCTAAGGGAGTTTCACAAGTCCCTCACGGGCTTGGCATACACTTGGTATCATCAGATCCCCGCAAGGACAGTCCATTCTTGGGATGAAATGGCCCAACTATTCTTGGACAAATTCCACTACGAAGCTAAACGCGTCACCATAGTGGACATCGCCAGCATACACTAGAATCACGGCGAAGACTTAACCAAATACGTGTAACGCTTTCACCTTAAGTGCCTCGAGTGTGCAAATTTCAGCAAGGACGAGACATTGGTCCCCGTATGCATCAAAAACATGAACAACATCTACCGGGTACACATTGAGAACTTGCAGTTGAAGTCTTGGGGGCATCTCAAAGAAGCGGCACGACGTACTTACGAGACGGTCGGCCCTGTCAAACCGTGGATGACTCATACGCAGAATGCACTATTGGCCTCGACGAACACACCTAGTGCTCAGCGTGATAGCAACAACACCAACCAGAGCAACGTCAGTAATTACGCTGGCTCCAAGCGTCCGTTCCCGGCTAGGGACCAAAGCCCTGACAACAGGAGACTCCCCTGCCTTTCCGTGCGATCTGAACACAATGAAAGAACTCTTGACCGAATGGGTTGTTAATGACCGCAACTTCAGATTGCTACCTGTGTAGATCCCCGTCACAGACAAACAAAGAACCCGGACCAACTACTGTCCCTTCCATCAAGCCATTGGCCATCCTCTTCAAAACTGCAACGCACTACAGACTATCTTTGCAAGAAAGGTCGCGTCGGGCGAACTACAGTTACGGAAGAACAACGATGTGCGTAAGGACCCTTACCCGAACCATGGCAACAACAATCGAGGACATCAGGCACTCATGGCTGTTACTGACCACGTCGAAGCTCTAGTCCCTGAAGCCCCTACAGAGATCTCTCCTATGGTCACACCTTGTATACCTTTCGCTCTTCAGCCAGCGTCCTCAGTCGGGCAGATGTCAAAGATTAAAAGCTTTTTTGATGAAATGGGGTTCTCACCCACGGCACAAACTTACCTCTCAAACTGAATGCTTCGCTGCCCAAGCCGAACTCAGGCATGTCCCTTCTACCGCATTTATTTTCTCAGACAAGGACTCGCCGCCAATTGAACACCACAACCGACCGTTATACCTTGAATGCACCATTAACGGCACAGGCTTTCGTCGAGCCCTAGTAGATTGCGGCGCCTCAATCAACATCATACCTCTCATCACCCTGCAGCAAGCCGGCATACCACCAAGAAAGATCATCTGCGGCCCCATCAAGATTACTGGCTTCGGGCAGGGCCCCCAGTCCACCCTCAGCCACATCACTGTCGACCTCATGGTCAGAACTGTCCGTCGTGACACCACTTTTCATGTGATAGACAGCGAGTCCTCCTTCCACCTTCTACTCGGACGGCCTTGGATTCATGTTAACAAGGATGTCCCCTCAACGTACCACCAATGTGTAAAACTGGTGGCCGGTCATATGGGACATGAGGTAGCAATAACGATCCCCGCAACTAGGGCACCCTTCGAATGTGCCAAGTCTTACTTCGTCGAGGCCTCGTTCTTCACCGAGCTCACCCCGAATGGTGAGAACGCCACTCACATCCATTCCACCAAATTGCCAGATTGGGACGAGCTGTGCGGGAACAAGCCTCCCAAGTCCAAGTCCGAATCCAAGAAAGGCGACAAGAACAAAGCGGCAGCTTCAGCGTCACCACCCGTGGTCTTGACAAATCATCCGCCTTCATCTTCTAAGTCCAAAAGGCATAAGCCTAAACCTACCTTCCGACGCATCATCAAAGACGGGAGAGTGATTTACCAATTATGACGGTGTAAGGGGGTCCAGGTGGTTCGTCATCTGACCCCTCGATCCTGAACCAACCACAAAAATGAAATGGTGCTGCACGACCAAGCATTACTCGCCAGACCCCGAGCTTACTCCGGGCGCTGCACCACCCTACTATGAAGACGGCCCTCAACCACAGGCCGAAGATCTCGAATAAATTAACCTGGCTGACCCGAGCGAGGAACCTTGACTAACATACAATTGGCAATAAACTTGCCCCGGGCTGAAGAGAGGAATTGGTTACCCTCCTCCGCGAATATCGCGATGTGTTGGCATAGAGTTACAACGAGATGCCTGGATTGGATCCCGCCTTGGTGACGCACCATCTCAACATCGCTACCGGATTCACTCCTGTCCGACAGCATCCGAGATCTTTCCACCCCGAACTTGAATTAAAGATCAAGCAAGAAATTAAGCGACTTCTACAAGCCGGCTTCATCGAACCAATTACCCATCCCATATGGCTGGCCAATGTCGTCCCTGTCCATAAGAAGAGCGGTCAAGTCCGCATTTGTATTGATTTTCGTGACTTGAACAAAGCGTGTCCCAAAGACGAGTTTCCACTGCCCAATATCGACATGCTTACGAAAGCTGCCGCCGGATACGACCTTGTCCTTCATGTATGGCTTTGCCGGCTACAACCAAATTTGAATGAATCCGGATGACTGCGCCAAGATAGCCTTTCGAACTCTAATGGGTAACTTTTATTGGAAAGTCATGCCCTTCGGTCTTAAGAATGCGGGTGCTACCTATCAGCGAGCCATGACCGCCATCTTTCATGACATGATACACCGTACCGTAGAGAACTACGTCGATGATCTTATTATCAAGTCCAAAAAGGAAAGTGATCATCTCACAGACCTTCGAGCAGTCTTCGATCGTTGTTGACAGTACAGCATGCGGATGAATCCGTTGAACTATGCCTTCGGAGTCTCCTCTAGCAAATTCCTCGGCTTTTTGGTTAGTCGACAAGGGATCAACATTGACCCTTTTAAAGCTGCTTCTATCCAAGAAATGCCCCCGCCTAAGAGCACCAGACAGTTGAAGAGCTTCCTCAGTAAGGTTTCCTACCTCTGACGATTTATCCCTGCCTTGGCTGAACTTATCGCGCCCTTTCGGCACTTGACGCACAAAAGCACACCGTGGAGTTGGGAGGCGCCCCAACAACAAGCATTCGAACAGATCAAGGCGATCCTCATGTCACCACAGACCATGGTCATGCCTCAGCAGGGTGTTCCACTCTTGCTTTACTTAACCTCAACCCAGGTTAGTGGGGGCCTTGTTGGCCCAAAAAGTAGACGGGGTGGAGCGTCCAGTTTATTACCTCAGCCGATCAATCAGGGGACTCGAGGCCAACTATTTTGAGCTTGAGAAGCATTGCTTCGCCATGGTCTACACCTCGCAGAAGTTCAGGCACTACTTCTTGTCACACCAAATCTTGATTGTCACCAAGGCTGATCCACTACGATACATGCTCACAGCCCTGCCTTGTCTGGATGACTTACCCGCTGGTTATTGCTATTAGCCGAGTTCGGCCTGTCCATTAGAAACCCTACAGCTCTGCAGAGCCAAGCACTTGCTGATCTTCTTGCCTTCTTTCCGCTACAACAGTGTGAACCGACTTCAGAACAATTACCAGGGAAGGAGGCGACCCTGATCTCCGACATAGATGACTTGTGGATACTCGAGTTTGACGGCCATACCTCTTCGAAAAGTGGGTTGAGGCCATACCTCTTCGAAAAGCCACAGGAGGCGCCATTGCCAACTTCTTGCGTGATCACATCATCTGTCGTTTCGGCATCCCCCGATGCATCATCTTCGACAATGGCACGACATTCATCAACCAGGATGTTCGAACTCTCATGGAAATGCATGACATCAATCACACCACATCGACCCCTTACTATCCGCAAGGCAATGGTCAAGCTAAAGCCTCCAACAAAACCCTGTTGTGCGTTTTGTCATGCCTGGTTCAAGACGCGAGCGGCTCTTAGTCTGAAAAGCTAAGCCATTCCTTTTGGGCTTACAGAACTTTCAGACACACAGCTACGAAAGCCACACCCTTTTCCCTTATTTACGGGGACAAGTGCGTGGTACCCGTTGAGGTCACGGTCGCCTCAGCCCGACTAGCCCTCAGCAGCGGCCTCAGGGAGGAAGAAACTAGAATGATGGCCCTTGAAGGCCTGGATGAGAAAAGAGCCAATGCTATGCGCCGAATGAAGAAACACCACGAACAACTTGTCAAAGCCTACGGGAAGATTGTCAAACCCCGCTCCTTCGTCGAGGGCGACCTTGTCCTCCGAGCCCCCAATCATGTGCGGGCCAACCTGTCAGCCCCTAAGTTCACACCCAACTAGGAGGGGCCACTTGAAGTGCACATGGCCAGCAGCAATGGCTCCTATCTCCTACTCGACCTAAATGACGGGCGGCTCACGGCCCCTGTCAATGGTTGCTACCTAAAGAAATAAGATGCGTAGCTAGTTACAGCGTGTTCATCACAACCTCCCACACGCAGTTTGGAACACTTACACCGCATTTTGTTGTATATAAGTGCATACCCTGACTTGTAACCCTTGTCGCTCATTACAAGTTCTTTTTTTGTGAAACAACATTTTGATCCGAACATTATCCATACACAGTCTGTTCGCTGCACATATATTTATGCTTAGCCTGCCTCTTTTGCTCCTAGCCACTGAGCTGTTTGCCCTCGACGGGAAGGAGGGAACTGTAGGTCCCTAAATAAGTCCCTAAATACACCTAGAGGGGGGTGAATAGGTGATTTACAACTTTGAGTATAAATTTAAAAATGAAATTACAATGTAATGACAGATATAATGATAACAGATTTAACACAGAGATTTATACTGGTTAGGCCCCACCAGCCTACGTCCAGTCCTCGAGCACTCCACACAAGGGAGACATACTCGAGTCTTTCACTAAACCAGCTAGCTTCGGGTGCTAGCACAAACGGCAGTACAATTTTTGAAACCCTTCCAAGATTTCCAACTGATTACAAATGAAAAGAGATTTACACTTTGAATACAATAAACAAGCTCCTTCTTGAGCAGATGTTACAATGAAAATTTAAGACTAAGCCTTCTTAGGTGGGAAGATCTATATTCTTTCAAGAACCAAACCAAGAAGCTTACAAAGAACTTTCTCAAAAGTAAACTCACTCAATAAAGAATAGATGAGAATAAGAGATTTAGATGAGAGAGTTATTGAAGAGTAAAAAAGTTTGCGCGAGTAAAAGTTGTAAATGCTTTCACAGATCCCCTATTTATACAAATAAGAGATAGAGAGTCGTTAAGAAGGGAAAGCCAAACAGGAAGGATTTGACTAAAACATTTTGACTTTGACTAAAAGTCTTGGCTTTGACTGAAAGTCTTAGCTTCGACTAAAAGTCTTGGCTTCGACTGAAAGTCTTAGCTTCGACTGAAAGTTTTTTGCCTTCGACTCAAAAACTTTGCTTCCACTGAAAATCTTAGCTTCGACTGAAAGTTTTTGCCTTCGACTGAATAACTTTGCCTTCGACTGAAAAACTTTGCTTCAACTCACAGCTTCGACTGAAAGTCACAGCTTCGACTGAAAGAAAAGATTTCAAGTTTGAGTCGATTAAAAACAGTTTGCCTTCGACTGAAAGTCTTGGCTTCGACTGAAATTCTTAGCTTCGAGTAAAAAGTCTTTGCTTCGACTGAAAGTCACAGCTTCGACTGAAAGAAAATATTTTAAGATTGAGTCGACTAAAAACAATTTGCCTTCGACTGAAAGAGACGGTTTTGGTTCTTTACTAAAATTTCTGTCAGATCTTTTAAGAAGGGCTTAGAAAAAATGCTAACAAAGAGAGACTTCATATTCTTGCATCTTCAACGTAGTCCAAGTCTTTAAATCCCAAGTCCAAGTCCAAGTTGAGGCTTTGTCCATGTCAAGGTCTTGTCTTTGTATATGATTAAGATAAAGCCTGAAATATTTATCTTAAAAATGTTGTCAAATTGATGTTAGAAATAACAATATTGGAATCATCAAAATCAATAAGTCAACAGGAACACCATTAGACAACCATCAGACATAAGACATTCGATAATCATAACAAAATAACAAGAGCGCAATGCACCCACAACAAACGACAATAGGGCAACACGCAGCCACGTTTCATAACGCCAACAAGAAAATATGTGTACATATAAAGCTTTTTTGTATTTTTGTTGTTGGCCACTATCGGGCGCGATTTATACATCAAATCCGTCGTAAGTCCTACAGAAAACTAAATAACAACACTGCTACCGGATGAGAGCTAAAAGCCTCCAACGTGTGACGCTGATCCTGCAGCATCGACCATCCAGCCTCGAGCTCAGCCTGCTGCCTCGGACGCTCGGCCTCTCGAACCTCCACATTAGCGAGCCGCCTCTGCAGTCACTCAGCCATCTCTGTAGCTCAGTCAGCTGCCTCTCTTTCTCCACCACCTCCCTGTCAATGACGGCCAACTCTCTGCTAATCTCTGACCGCTCCACCTCTAACCCTGTGCGTCGCCTCTCGAGTAGCACTTCCTCCATCCGCACTAAGGCCATCCTCTCCACCATGGCACTGCCCTCGCTCCTCGACTTCAAGAAATCAGCCATCCAATTGAGCTGCAACCCTAGAGAGGTGAATGGCGCAAACTCCGTCAGTGACCGTTCAATAAATGCCGTCGACCAGCCTGTCATAGGAACACTAGCAAAGGTTAGCAACCACTCTACGAACCCTGCATACACCCACCTCTATAGTACGGGGTTCTCTACAGTCACTCCCTCGAACATCTGCGGGTACGCCGCCTTCACCAACTCCAACCGACGCAGTGTCTCAACGGGCAACTAGAGGCTTTCCCATGAAACGACGTCGGCCTGCCCGCTCGACGATCCCCTTCTCGCCTCACCAACCACTGCACCACCCACCACTGCCGCAGGCCTCTCCTGCACTCCACTCGCTGCCTGTGCACCGACGGTCATCGAGTGCATTGCCATCAATGTCACCCCCGCCTCGACAGCTGACCCCGATGACTCGTCCTGCTGATGCCTCGCAACAGGCTCTACCGGAATTGCCGGCTCACGAGCAAGGTGTGCCACCATGGGCTCCAGTTCCATCTGGTCCTCCCGCTCAACCTCCACGACCTCCGCCTCTGTGCCTGTCCACCAGTAGTCGCTGGCATCAAACATCAGCGACTGGTCGACCGCTCTACCATACACATCCTTCACTCTCTCCTTGGCACCCGACAGCGGGCTCACCCTGCTGCTCACGCCAGCCCCTGACGTATCAACCGCCTCTGGCTCACCCTCGCCAATTGGCTGGTCTACTTCAACCGCCACCCCCTCCTCTGCCTCGACAGCCGCGTCGATGTCACCAACTCCCTCCACCATCTGCTCCTCGCACTCATGTCAGTACGTCAACTCTTTTATTGTGATTTTAATAACATAGACTTAATCGAAAAGACAGTGTAATGCAATGGTAACAGCCAGTCTTACCTCAATCGCTGGCTCCTCCGACTCCTTCCGCGGCCTCTTCGACCCTACCAGGAGCGAACCCGAAGTGCCTACACTCGTCTGACGAGCACTCTCCATCATACTCACTCGAAGCGCTGACAGCGGCCCCTTACCGGGCCCAGGTACTCGCGGTGATGGCATCGCTGGCTCTTCCCCGCGATCCTCCCTCGGAGCCTCATCCTCGGACCTTTCTCCCTCCTCGTTCGGTTCCTCGCCTGGGTCTCTCTCAGAGCCCCTACCAGCACTCCCTGACACCAGCGCCAGCATGCCAGCCTGCCTCGTGGCTGTCACTGATATCAAATTCAATGCTCTATCGCATGCAAACACGTCCGCTAGTCGACGTGTGCCCTATGGTTGTGCCAGCCACTCCACCCAACTCGCACGCAGTCGCTCCTACCACTGCGCATATCCCATGGTCACTGCCCCCGCTACTGCTATCTCTAGCTGCCTCCACTCTGTCACCGGTGCCAGCCACTCACGAACTCTGTCATACCGCATGTACCCAAACGCGGTTGTCATACTCCACGGGCCGCGGTATCCACACAGAGGTTCCAAATCATAGCCGAACGCCAGCGACAGCCGATTTGGGCAATACCGGGCCACGGAATAAGGTTCTCCACGGGCTTCCCACCATCGTCAGTCAGCACCAAAAGCCAACCCGAAAAATAAGCCACCAAGAGCACAACATCCGCCGGCGCCAAGGACTCTCTCTTGGCCAAGTCCCTCGTCATCTCCTGTTCGTGCAACCAGGGGGCACACTGTACGACGAATGCATATCTCTGTACGGCCGTGCCAAGCATGCCTCGCAAGAATCTATCAACCGTGACAGCAGATAATCGGGCCTTTTGATGCCCGACCATGCGAACGCCCGTGATCCGCTACACCATACCGCCACCTCCTGTGATCTACCGCTATGCGTCACCGTCCTCATCGTCGGTACCAGATGCTGGCGAGGGAATCCTACCGGACGATAATCTAGAAAAACACTCATACAGGTACCGCTGCAAGAACATTCAGTCCACGTACGTAGCCACCTGATACTGCCCGTGCGACTGCTTCACGTCGTTCACCAGCTGATCCAGACGTGAGTACAGGGTGCCCAGATACACAGGGCCTAGCCCGACGCGTCTCCCCTGCGCCATCCAAATCGCCAAGGGGATCACCTTTGGAGAAATGCCATCCTCCGGCGTCCCCTCAAACACAAACCTGCAAGTAAACAACAACTCATTATACATGACATTAAATGAAATCACAAACACGAATGGGACCTATAGGAAGTACGATTCTCACCTCGACAGGAACATCGTCAGGAAAGCTACCATCTCGTACCACTTGTCCTTATGATACAGCCCCATTACAAAGTGAGCAGCAGCGCCCAATCTCTGCCCCGACCTCGCCTGCGCAGTGCCATAGAACAGTCGGAGCCATCCACCGTATGTCCCCTTCTGGTGCTGCTTCGTCTCTGCTAAGATGTCCAGCAACTGCGTCTGCAACAAGCGCTCCTCACCACTGAGCCACGTCACACGTGCGTCCAACTCGCCCTGCATCGGCAGACCTGTCAACATCATCACGTCCAGCAGCGTCGGCCCAATCTCTCCGAACTTAGTCACAAAGGTGTGTGTCTGAGTGCTCCACCTTGACAGTAGCAAAGTCATCTCGGGCGTGTCCCTATAAAACTCCAGACCCCTCCCCGTAATGTCCACCACCGGCAGCAACCCCAACCTATGTAATAGCGCCTGCCAATGCGGCGTCTCCACCATGTGCTGACACCAAAAGTCCCACCCAGTCGGCATCGCGCCATGCCCCTTGAACACTATAGGTGCCCAAGGTATATCTTCCCTCTCTACCAACAATCCTGGCACGTATCTTGGCGACATCACATGCGCCTCCTCCCAGCTCGGAGCGCGCACATATAGCGATGGTGCCTGTGGCTCCTCTCCCATCAATGGACCGCTCCACGGCACTGTAAAAGCTCCATCAGCCACTCGGATGGCAAGCTCCCTCCAAAACTCATGATCAAGAACTTATGGTACCATTCCCCTCACTCCCAGCAGTGTGTTCGTCTTGTCTGGGTCTGGATCGTACGACCTCACTCCACCATCGTCAAATGTCAAAGGCATGGCCGTCTCACCACCCAACGTAACTCTAGCCTTATTTGTCAGTGGCGCGGCCACTAGTTCTGTAGTCAGGACCCGCGATGGTCGTGATGCACTAGCCGCCGCACCCCGCGGCTTCGCCAACATCTTCTGCTTAACCTTTCTTAGAACGTGCATCTGCTCGACGGGCGCAGTCCTCGCTCCACCCAATGACCCCAACGACCCCCTCGCGGTTGACCCCCCTGGCTAGCTGACCCCTCGTGTGGCCGACCCCCTCCCCTTCCCCCTTCCTCTCTTTCTTCCCTTCCCCCTCTTTCCCCTGATGAGGCCGACCCCCCAGGCTGGCTGACCCCCCTCCCGACCGACCCACTCCCTTTTTCCTCCTTCCTTTCTTCTTCCCCTCTCCTCTCCCTCTTGCCACCTGGGCCGACCCCCTGGCTTCGTCGACCACCATCACTGGCCGACCCTTCGGCCGCCTGCTTGCCTTCTCTCATCATCTCTCGTTTTTCTCTCTTTTCACTCTTCTTCTCTCTCTGGACTAATGAGGTGCAAATGATTTCTTCTTCTCTATCAACTCGCCCCCTTCACTATTTACAGCTAACAAAAACCTATGTTTTTGTACACATATATGGGCCCTTCATGCAACGCCGTTGTAATCCACCACATTTTATGCTTGCGACGCCTGCTCGGGTTGCCCCTCCGCGCATGCCACACGCAGGGGGCTTATGTTCATACCTTATCCTGGCCAGACCCCTGAGGCCCGCTAAGGGATCCGCGTAGTCCGACACATCACCCAGTCAATGGTCAATTATTCAAAGCCATAACCAGGTCAAGCAAGCATCCACTGATATCACCAATACAGCGACGTCAACACGGTCAAACCATTGCAAAAGGGGGTCGGCCACCCCTTCCCTAAGGGGGTCGGCCACCCCTTTCCTCAGGGGGTCGGCCACCCCTTCCTCAGGGGGTCGGCCACCCCTTTCCTTAAGGGGTCGACCACCCCCTTCCTCAGGGGGTCAGCCACCCCTTCCTTAAGGGGTCGACCACCTCTTCCTTAAGGGGTCGGCCACCCCTTTCCTCAAAGGGGGTCAGCCACCCCTTCACTAAGGGGGTCGGCCACCCCTTTGTTGTGAGGGGTTGGCCACCCCTACCTCGAGGGGGTCGGCCACCCTTTTGCCTTGCAAGAGTCATGCCTCAACCCCGACATCATTCATCGCGCTCTCTAAAGTGTGCACTAGACACTAATTGTCACAACAATTGTCACCGACCATGCGCAATCGTCACAACGGCAGCACACTATCCTAAGTATTGCTCCGCGACAGTCATCACTGTGCCCTTGTGCCATACTTATCATACATGCCCCCGGTACCAGGTATTGCTCAGTGAAAATCGTCGCCACACCTTGGGCCATGCTTATCATACGTGCCCACGGCACCAGGTATTGCTCCGCGATAGTCGTCACCGCGCCCTTGCGCCATGCTTATTATTGTACCAACGGCACTAGGTACTGCTCCTTGACAGTCATCGCCGCGCCCTTGCACCATGCCGCCCTTGCGCCATGCTTATCATACGTGCCCACGACACTAGGTACTGCTCCCCGACAGTCGTCATCGTGCCCTTGCGCCATGCTTATCATACGTGCCCCCGGCACCAAGTATTGTTCCGCTACAGTCGTCACTGCGCCCTTGTGCCATGCTTATCATACGTGCCCACGGCACCGGGTATTGCTTCGCGACAGTCGTCGTCGCGCCCTTGAGCCACACTGATGATACGTTCCCCCGGCACCAAGTATACCTCCGCTACAATCATCGTCGTGCCCATGCACCACAACCATGTTACAAGCCTCTGGGCATCACACCTGTTCACCACACCATGCGCCCCTGCCATAGACACGGAACATGCTTCGACCCACTCTCTGGAGTGTGCGGCATTTTGAGGGTTCCGTTCGTAATGCTCCGGCACGAGGACCCCTCCCTGCTGCATGGGCTGAGCGCCATCACTAGCTTAGCGCCATCGCTGGCTCAATCAAACTATGAGATGGGCTTCACGGGCTTAGCGCCATCACCGGCTCAATCAAACTACGAGATGGGCTTCACGCCTTCGCGAGCTTAGCGTCGTCGCCGGCTTAATCAAACTATGGGATGGGCTGTATGCCATCGCCGGCTCAATCAAACTACGGGATGTGCTTCACGCCTTCACGGGCTTAACGCCATCGCCGGCTCAATCAAACTACGGGATGGGCTTCGTGCCTTCGTGGGCTTAGCACCATCGCCGGCTCAATCAAACTACGGGATGGGCTGTATGCCATCGCCAGCTCAATCAAACTACGGGATGGGCTTCGCGCCTTCGCGGGCTTAGCGCCATCGTCGGCTCATGGGATGGGCTTGAGGCCATCGCCGGCTCAATCAAACTACGGGATGGGCTTCGCGCCTTCGCGAGCTTAGCGCCATCGCCGGGTCAATCAAACTACGGGATGGGCTTAAGGCCATCGCCAGCTCAATTAAACTATGGGATGGGCTTCGCGCCTTCGCGGGCTTAGTGCCATCGCCGACTCAATCAAACTACGGGATGGGCTTCACGCCTTCGCGGGCTTAGCATCATCGCCGGCTTAATCAAACTACGGGATGGGTTATATGCCATCGCCGGCTCAATCAAACTAAGGGATGGGCTTCACGCCTTCACGGGCTGTATGCCATCGCCGGCTCAATCAAACTACGGGATGGGCTTCACGCCTTCGCGGTATTAGCATTATCGCTGCTCAATTAAACTACGGGATGGGCTTGAGGCCATCGCCGGCTCAATCAAACTACGGGATGGGCTTCGCGCCTTCACGGGCTTAGCGCCATCGCCGGCTCAATCAAACTATGGGATGAGCTTGAGGCCATCGCCAGCTCAATCAAACTACGGAATGGGCTTCGCGCCTTCGCGGGCTTAGCTCCATCGCCGGCTCAATCACCGGGGCTCTGGCTTTCGCGGCAGGATGGGCTCGCAACCCTGGAGCCATTATCGACATAACCTTGAGGCCATCGACATCACACTTGTAGGGATCTTTGACGCGAAGACTTCACCGCAGCGAACCCTAAGTACCAAATGGCGACCATGGCCACTCATGTTACTCATGTTGCTATTGATCGTCGACACCACCAGGGCAATGACCCACGGGTCACTCCGGGACTGGAGCAGGTCCTTGGAGGGCATCACGCCTAGTTTTCCTGGCAGTTGGTTACAGGGGCAACCCTCACCACTGTCAGGTTCTCTACACGTCTCTTGACGCACCTTGTGGGATTCAGTAAGGGCTTGGACTGGAGGCTAGGGCAACGGGCTACTCTGATCATGCTACTACAGCGTGATCTGTCTCCTCAGATGGGCAGAGAGATGCTGCGAGGGCAGGGCAGCACAGACTTGGGGACCGGCAGTCCAACGGAGAATTAGTACTTTGCCCCCCCCCCCCCGGCGACGCGTCGTTCCCAGGGGTTACACATGTCGACTTATGACACATGCACATTTTTGCCTATAAATAGTGGACTTTGGAGTTTATTCAAGGATCTTTCTCTCATTTGAACTTTTCACTTTCTCTCTCTAAAAGACACTCTCTCTAAAATTCTAGTAAGAGAAACACACTTGGACTCCTGTCATCAGACCCTCGACGTTGCACCCTTGACTCAGACTGTCGACCGTCGGCCCTCTTCGTCGTCGCCCTGTCCACGCGGTGCTGCCTACCCTCACGACCTGTCTGGGGAGCCTTGCTCTCAGCCCTTACTCCGTCCTTGCTATCTCCCGCTTTGTCTACCTGGAAGCTGACTCAGACTGCATCCTTTGTGGCACCTCCACGTAACAGCGAACCCCTTTTTACTATATACCTACTTACTTTTCCAATTCCCTTCTATGTGAAATTCCTCTGTCTTTGACTCTTTACGTTGTTTCATCATTTTGACACACAAAATGAACTCAAAAAATTGACACGATATTTGAAAAACACTAACAATCCCCACATTTTACAAAATATAAAATAAAAACAAAAATCAGATCTTATTATCCAGTAAAATACACTCATAAATGAAGATGTCTTACGAATTGAATCTTCCTTTAGTGATTACATAACAAGGTTAATCTGAATAGTGTGATAGATAAACTTTGAACCACTGATCCCTGTTGACTAGCCGGTCACATATCACACATGGACCTCCTTTCCACATACAAATCCATAAAATATCTTATAAATTAGAGGCCTTCTAATTTGTATCTTGTTTTCATGAGTGCTCCAGAATTAAGCCTTTAAACTCGACAAAGCGGCTCCATTTCACACTCACTAGTCAGGTCTATCAAAAGTGTATCATAACTAACACTCCCAAGAATAGTTCCTTATAGACCTATTAAGAGTGTAATGCTCACCTTATTCTTTTCATTATGGTGATCAAGCACAAACCCTTGGGATGCCTAAAATTTAAGTGCTTGCAATCACTATCATAATGTACATTTGACTCGTTGAACTCAAGACTTGGTGTTAGCTAACGTTGAGTCGAGATTTTCATCATTGGTGATCCTTGAAATGGGCTTGAGATCCATCCCTTGTGAAGTCCTAATAACCAATTCCCTTGAAAGTACTTTATTTAATGGATCCACCAAAATTTTTAATGACTTCACATATTTCAATGTGATTACTCCTTCATTAATAAACTACCTCACATAGCTATGTCTAAAACCAATATGTCTAGACTTCCCGTTATACACTTCGCTACATGCTCGTGCTAGAGTTGATTGACTATCACACCTTGTAGATGTTGGAGCCAACGCATTGTAAATCTTTTTTTCTCTCTAAGATATTTCTCTACCTTCTCTCTAAAAGTTTCCACTAAACAGCCACCGTGGCCACCCCACCATGCAATGGCGCATGTGGTGCGGTGGCCTAAATCTGGCTTAGGACTACATATTCAAATCGTCTTATTTTTTCGTGTATATGCTCTAAGGACAGGCAACCATAGAGGCCAACTGCAGATCGGGGATGGACGATAATGGACGATGATAGTGCGATGGTCGGCGCCATCCTCCCTAGCCATGATCGGATATGGTGATGCCTGTACATGCTCTGATTTGTCGGATCTCACTAGTTCTATAAAGATCTTGTGTATTTACTTGATCTTTTAGATCTGATAGGTCTAAATCATAGTGATGGTTGTGGGTTGATTGGTTTTTATTGTTGATTGAAGAGGCTTTCATTTTCTAAGGTTAAATATATTATCATCGGCAGCGGTCGAAATTCAACCAAAAGCAGTCAAAATTTTTGCCAGCAATAGTTAGGGCTTAATAGTTAGCTGTGGGGTTGTCCTTTGTGGTTATAGGGCACTGTGTCTAGGATTTTGGTGTGGTACATCATGATGTCCTTGGGGGTGGGTAGGGGGATAAGGCCTTGGGGGGTCTTGGGGGCTTTAGGTGTGTTTGTGTAGTGGGTGAGGGGTGGAGAAGGGGGGGTTGAGGGCCTGGGGATAGAGGAGGGGTTTTTAAGGTAATCTACCCTAGGGGTTTTCTATGTAGGGATTTGTGCCCCCCGGGGAGGGGGTGGGGGGACAGGATGGGGGGTGGAGAAAGTTGAATATAGTCTGGCTTAGCCCTAGTTTTGGTTTGTTACCTAACTTTATGGTGGCCGTGTGTTAATTTGGGGTGAAAATGCTGATGGAATATTATGACCATGGAAGTTTGACTCCTCTTGTCTTTGCATTGTGATCCCTTTGAGTGTCGAGTACATCTTCGATTTTTGTCTGGTTCCGGTTGGCTTCCTCAGGGTAATATTTGTGTTGTTTAGATTTACAACGTTTTGTCTTTTTTTCACTAGGTGTTTTATATAACCTTTAGGCCTTCACTTATTACTTAAAGTTAATCTAAAGTGTAGAATTTCATCTGCTTTAGTTTAATTGTAATTTGTATCGGATCTATAGGTTCATTGTTAGTTTCTGACCTTTGTGGTCTTGTATACAAAGAGTTACGAGAATGCCGTGACCTTTACTTGCCGTTGGGCAACTTTATAATCCCTTTAATTATGAATTTTATTCTCTTATTTGCTAAAAAAGATATTGGAGCCATGGGCTTAGGCCAAAAAGAAATTTCTAAAAGCAAATTCCTTAGTCATTCTGCCTCTTGCCCCATATAGTGAAAGCAATAAACTTTGTTGCCATGGTAGGATTAGCGATACAAGTCTACTTCTTCAAACCATGATATTTTGCCACACCAAGTATGAAAATCCATCCACTTATGGATGCATAATCCTCCTGATTCGTAATCCAATTGGCATCTGCCTATCATTCCAAAATAGAAGAATACCCGTTTACCCGTTATAACATATGGCAAAATCCATTGTTTGTTTAAGGTACTTAAAACCTTGTATACTGCATTCTAATGCATATTACTAGGAAAACTAGTATATCTACTAAGTTCCCTATTGCAAAAGCAATATCCGGTCTAGTACAAGTCATGGCATACATTAAACAACCTATTACACTTGCATACTCTAGTTGTCTCATAGGCTCACAGCTCTACTATTATTGGGAGACAACTTAATACCTTCATCTTATGGTGTGCTAACTGAGGTGCTATCCAAATGGTCAAACCTTTTTAACACCTTTTCAATATAAATAAGATTGTGACAGGGTTATGAAACCATTATTCCTTATGATTTTAATTCTCAAAATCACGTCAGCGACAACCATGTCCTTCATTTCAAAATTATCGAATAAGAATTTCTTTATTTTTGCAACTTGTTCCAAGTCAGTACAAAAATGAGCATATCATCTACGTATATGCAAATGATAACTCCCTTACTATCATTGTACTTGTTGGACACACACTTATCAAATTCATGTATTTTGAAACCATTAGACATCATAATTTGATCAAACTTTTGATGTCACTTCACTGCTTTGGGGCTTGCTTAAGTCCATACAATGACTTAATCAATTTACAAACTTTGTTTTCCTGCCCACGTACAACAAACCCTTTTAGTTGTTGCATGTACACCTCTTCCTCTAATTCACTGTTTAAGAATGTTGTTTTAACATGCATTTGATGAATTAGTAGCTTATGGGTAGAAGCCAATGCTATAAGCACCCTGATAGAGGCTATCTCTACAATTGGTGCATAAGTGTCAAAATAATCAAAACCTTCATTTTGGGAAGATTCCTTAGCCACACTAATCTTGACTTAAAATTTTCAATCGAAATCAACCTTTTTTTCTTTAAAGATCCATTTATAACCAATGGGTAAATCCACCAATTTTCATGTTTTATTTCCCATGATTGAATCAATCTCTTAATTTATATCTTCCTTCCAAAATGAAGAATCTTGAGACTTTGTTGCCTCATCATAGGTCCTAGGGTCGGATTTCACATTTAAGACAATTGGTATGGAGTTGTGTACTGCCATCCTAGTTCCTTCTACCAAATACATGTAGAAATTGGGTCCATAGGTTTTAGCACTTCTGATTCTTTTGCTTTTCCCAGGTTTCACTTCATTTCATGGCTTTCCTTAACTTCACATTGACCTTTATTTTGCTTAACTTGCTTAGGAAGTGATCGGAACCT
Source organism: Escallonia herrerae (assembly GCA_033070095.1). Lineage (NCBI taxonomy): Eukaryota > Viridiplantae > Streptophyta > Magnoliopsida > Escalloniales > Escalloniaceae > Escallonia > Escallonia herrerae. The sequence continues at coordinate 163,879 of JAVXUP010000007.1, forward strand.
GCTCTCATCAAAGATGGCATCCTTAGATTCAATTATTGTTTTTTAGAATAATAATCATTCTGTTCCACTATATTCAATGCCTCTTTCACCAAATTTCTTTCTTTTTGGTTCTAGAATGCTTACAATGGCCCTACAATCCCAAACTTTAAAATAGTTTAGATTGATCTTCCTTTTCTTCCATGATTCATAAGGAGTAACATTATTTCCTTTACTAGGAACTCTATTTAATATGTAGCAAGCGGTTTGTAAAGCTTTTCCCAAAAATCCTTTGGCATTAACCATTTCGACTAGTGTCCTATTCTTTCTTTCTACCACACCATGTTATGGTGCATAAAGTTCATGTATTATGCCATTTTCTTCAAAGAAAGGTGGCTCATAGTAGTCCTTCCCTTATCGGTTCTAAGTTCTTTAATTTTGGCATCACAAAAATTTTCTACTTTACTTTTGCAAGTGACAGTAGGCATGACATCATTGTTATTATGCAACAAATAAGCATAGAAATACCTAGATTAAGGATCACTAAAAGTTACATAATATGAGTTTAATAAGTATTCAAGTCTTCTAAAAACCTTTGTTTACATGCATACTAGGCAAAAGATTCAGTTTAACCACATTATTCATTTTTGTAGTATTAACATGTCCTAAACGATTATACCAAGGAAAAGATTGTGACTCACTAATATAAGTAGATTTAAGATTCTTATTATTAATATTGAGTTCAAACATTCCCTCACAAAAATATCTCTTTCCCACAAAAACCCCTCTCTTAGAGAATACAAGTTTATCAGCCTCTAAAACAAGTTTGAAACCAAACTTGTTAAGCATACAGTCTGAACACTAATTTTTTTTTCTAATTTCAGGTACATGACAAACATTAGTGAGGGTGACAATTTTTCCGGATGTGAACTTGAGCTCAATATTCTCTTTGCCCACAATCGACAAATTCCCCATGTAAAGAGTGCTTCCAACCTTTACTGGTTCATAGGTTGTAAAAAATCTCTTGTCCTTGCACACATGTCTTGTCGTGCCAAAATCAATCCAACGCTCGTCATCATCTTCAAGGACATTGACCTCACTAATTACTGCGACCAGATTAATTCATGTCACCCTTTTGTTTTTCTTCAAGGCATGGCAATCACGCTTATAGTGCCCTGGTTTGCCACAGTGATAACACTCTCATTTGTGCCTTTTCTTCTTGTCCTCATCGTCATTTTCTTAACGCTTCCTTTTGTTGTTCTCATGGGAGTTCTTCTTGGATGACTCTCTTTCCTCCACAGCCAAAATTTTAGAAGTGCCTTCATTTTTAGACTTTTCTTCCTCGTGCAAGTCTTCCTTAATCCGAAGATGAGTACCCAACTCGTCAAGGTTGATGTCTTCCTTATGATGCTTAAGGCTGTTTCTAAAAAATTTCTAAAGAGTAGGCAATTTATCAATGATTTAAATTTATCCAAGGCTAACTTGTGTTGAAAATATCAATCAAGAATGGTCTTAATCTCATTAAGTTGTTCCATACTGACCTACCATCAACTATTTTGTAATAAAAAAATTTAGAGACAATGAACCTCTTACTGGTGGTATCCTTGGGGCTCTAGCAATGCTCCAGTTGATTCCAAAGCTCTTTAGCAGTCATGACAGATAGGCATCGATCGAACAGTGTGTTGGACATGCCGTTCAAAATATGTCTGCGACATATTTCATCATCTTGATCCCACCTCAACCTTTCACGCATTTTAGCAACACTTTCTTTCTCATTTTCACCGGGTACAAGAGGTCTTGGATTCGCGATCACATAGTACACTTTCACGATAACAAGTAGAAAGTGCATATTCCTTTGCCAATGAACGAAGTCCTCACCATCAAAGCACTCCAAATAATGGAAATCACTATCCATATCCTTCAACGTTATGAACGCCATTATAGAAAAATAAAGTTAAGATTTTTTGTGGTATGCATGAGATGATTTCGTGACTAAAAGAAAATTGGCTTTGAGGCACGTTGTAACACTTTTCTTAAGTTTATATTTGCCCCCACTAGAAATAGTATGCATCAGGTTGCTGTCAAATATTTTCGAAGACACAACGAAGCGCACTAGTGAATAGCATTTGCACAAACGATATTTATCCCCACAGAATAATGTATAAAAGTTTGGAGAATGGTTCTGCAAGTAAGAAATTCTGCAAAAATTTCTTGTTATAGAAGATCTGCAGAAAGAAAATAAGAGACTAAAGGCTAAAATCTGTTCAGTATGCTCTATTTATAGAGCAGTAGTCGCTACTCACCAAGGGCCACACCCTTTCGCCATGCACCCATTCATTCTGGACCGTTGGATCAGAAACCATTAGAATTAATGGTCCAAATTCTGGACCCTTAACTAATTAGCTCTCGACGGGTGGGTCTGCCCCAACCGGCACCACCCAGCTGCTAACAGGTGCAACTGTTCGGGTATTACCCGAATTAGTGCAAGTATAACCAACCAGCTGCCAACGGCCAGATCTGATCCGACCTGAACCGGTTCATCACACCAATCCACACTAACGGGCGATATTCGATCACAAAGAAGTAAAATCGCACCTAGCGACGATGAGCACGTGCGAAGTGCAAAGTGCGCCATCAAAATGCTACATTGCGCCCCACAACCCACTGCCATGCTCGCTTCGCGCACATGCATGTGTGCATGCGTGCATTTCTCGTATGGTGCTCCGTAGGTGCACATGCATATACCTTAGCACACTACATAAGTATTAGCTAATTACACCTGTATCCCTGAGGTTTGGGGGTTATTACAGGTAAGGACAATAGTTTGGCAAAATTATACTTATGTCCGTTGACAAGACTGAATCTCAAAAACCCTTACGATTTTAATGAAAAGACATTATTGCCCCTAAGTTAGAACCTTATTTTTTTTAATGCCATTACTTCATTTAAAAAAATGAAATATTAATGCCAAACTCTAAACCAGATAAATTGGCCTAATCCATCACCTTGGCAACCCCTTCCCTCCCCGCCGGCAGTCCTCTTCCACGCCGACAGCCCTTTCTCTCACCCCCACAGTCCCCTTCCCTCACCCCGGCAGCCCTCTTCTCCGTCGGCAGTCCCTTCTGTTATTCGTCGAACAAAGCAGATCCACCATCGACGAAATCGACGTCGCTCTTCCCCCTCAATTTCTTCGCAGCAGCCCACTCGCTAGCCCCACGCTGACAGCTTCAACGAATTTCCCAACCCGAACCACCGCAATGACGCCGGTCAGAATACTTGCCGGCCTTTTCTTCCTCCTTGCCCTCCACAGTGGAACAGACCCTTTTACGCACAGATCCACCGCAGAGGCCATCCCTTTCTGTTTTCTCACAATTGGCCGATGTGGGTGGGTTGACCAAAATTTGCCGTCCCCATCGTCGCCAAAAAAAAAAAAACAGATCCACCGTAGCCCCCTGTCCCCTTTTGTTCTTTCTCAATCGGCTGGTGTGAGTTTACCAAAATTCACAAATTAGGTTTTGAACTAACCTGCTCATTCACAAATTTAAACTATCCTACTCATATTGAAACCCTATTTGCAAATTAGGGTTTTAAGACCCTAATTTGTAAATTAGGGTTTTGAAACCCTAATTGGCAGATAATTTTTTTTTGATGAAATGGATTGCAAGGATATAGAACAAATCAAGGTTTTAAAACCCTAATATTTAAATGAAAGCTTCCAACTTTTAATTTAAAAATTTTAAGAAAATTATGTATACAAAGCACAAGGGGTAATATTGGCATTTTTAAAATACGTATTGATGACATCATAAAAAGTACACTTTTTGGACGGAACTCTGACGGATGAATACGACTGATACATTTTAAAAGTGTTTGGTTACTGTATGTTACATTTTAAAACTTAATATCCTTGACTGTAATTATGCCCTAACCTCTGAGACACTGCTGTAATTACCTCTAAGTATTAAAGTAAGTGAATCTCTTTATTATTTACTCACTTGCTTTTTTAATTTTCTTCTACGTGAGATTCCTTATTTTTTTGCATCTTTACCTTTCTTCCATTATTTTGACACAAAAAATGAACTCTGAAAATTGACACAGTATTTCAAAAAACACTAGCATATAATACATACCTCGAGACAAAGGAAGTGCTTGAGGTCACCAAGCTCTGAAGTGCTTCAGATGACAGTAATGATGTATGTCTTTGCATATATTGGCGGAGTAGTCACTTCTCCAAAGACATTTGTGTACTAGTTAAAATGGTTCCTTTGACTCTTTAAAGGACAGCCTGTGAGCCTTTATCAGATTGGCATTGCACACATATTCTGTCTAAAGCAAGAAAGTTTAAGAGTTCTATATATGATGAATCCATGTTAAGGCTCGAGTCCCCTTTCGCAAGAATCTTTTCGTGTCTCAACCCCACTTATATGGACTTAAGTCTCTCTTAGACAATGATGATCACGTTTTCGTAGACCCCCCCCCCCCCCCCCCCAAGAGACGTTTTTATATGCTTAAGGCTATCAATAACCGAAGTCAACGTAAACGACTAAACAGGCATTTAGATAGATAGATAGACAGAAGTTACTACTTTATAGCGGGTTACTAGTGTCACATTCCGGCCCCTGCGAGCTGAGAGGGGGAACTCGGGCAGACGGTACTTCGCCGGTCGACATGACTCCACACCAAGAAATCGATTCCCAAATCACAAACCCTAATTCCACCCAAATTGAACAAAGTCGACCACATTCTCCCCAAACCGCAAGCCAAACCCTAGAAACCCTGATCACCCAAAACCCCGATCACCAAACTTCCGCCCCCACTCCGCAGCAACAAGAAGAGGAACAGGAACATGAACAGGAACCGGAACCGGAACAGGAACAGAACCCTCAAGTTCTTGATCAAGTAGAAGAACAAGACCCAGAAGAGCAATCAGGTATGACTCTCTCTCCTCCTGCTTCAACTGCCCAGCCAATGACAGGCCTTCACGTCACCCTCCCCGATCACACCCACGCACCCCCACTCACCTCACCCACCAATCCTCACCGCCGGCCTAACAAGCGAAAGCCGAAGAAGGGCGCTCGCAACACCAAGAAGCTACAGGCAATCGACAAGAAAGTCCAAACCCTGATTGAAAAGCTGAACCCCATCCCCTTTGTGCCCTCCAAAGCCCTGGATTTCTCTAAGCACGAGGCACTCCTGAGGCGCCTCGGGCTGTGGGATTTTGTGCACATCGAATTTAATCGGACCGTTAGGGTGGATCTCATCGCGCAACTGGTGGCTAGTTATGACCAGAAGAGCCGGTGCAGCTATGTAAACGACTTTAGAATCAATGTGAATAGGGCCGATCTGGCGCGTGCGCTGAAACTGCCTCCTGTGAAGAAGGAGAAGGGTAGTGCAATGGAAGGTGTGGATTTGGACTGGGAGCCGTTCTCAGATGAGTCAACTGCGTTTCTTGAGGATTTTGTGTCAAACTGGGTGCTCTTGCATGAGGACACGTGGATGATGCCAGGGGAGGTGATGAACTGGACTCTGGCCGTGAAGGATGGGCATCCGGAGAAGGTGGATTGGTCTAGTTTGTTTTGGATCATGGTGGAGAAGGAGTTGATGCAGGGGGAGAAGTTGGGGGACTGTTACTATGCCTCGCACCTGCAGTATTTGATAAAGTTCCAGCGCGAGGCGGTGTTGAGGGAAGAACCTAAGATGGAGTTGGTATTGGAGGTGAAGGAAGGGGAGGAGGATGGTGCTGGCGATGTAAAGATGGGTGGCGCGAACGAGTTTGTGGCGCATGACAATGTTATTATGGATGAAGCTAATATAGAATTGACTTTGGGGCAAGATGTTGTCGAGAAGGATGAGGTGAAGCATGATGCTGAGATGGATGTTGCAGCATGCAAGGAGGAAGAGGAACATGGACGGTGGCTTATGGATGGAAAGCAACTCAGCGGAGAGCATTTCTTGCTGCCTTGCCGTGATCAAACTGAGGGGAGTAAACAGGAAGACGAGGAGGTGGATGAGGAGAACGAAGAAGACGAAGAAGAGGAGGCTGGATTTGGTATTGGTCTGAATGGGCATACACTATCAGGGGATGGATTGACAGGCAATCTTCTTCATGGGATGGAAACAGCCCACATTCCATTTAATTTGCAGGGGCAATTTAATGATCAGCCTTCTGTGGAGCTTCTAACATCCACAGCTGAAACGCGAACGACTTTTGGTGGCTCGTTCATGTTTACCAATGGTGTTAAGAGAGATCTCGGGCATGAGCATGATATCTCTAATCATTCTCTCAATGGTAGCAATAAGAGGTTGAGGATTGATGGTCCGTGGGATCATAAATCAGATGATATTGGGAGTTGCTTGGAGGTAGCACACAACATGTTGGAAAAAGCTAGGATGATGCACGAGGCAAAGGAAGGGGCTTATCAGGACTTAAGCATGAATCAGCAGTATTTACTTAATGAGCTGCAGCGGCGGGACGCTGTGATTGATCACATGAACAAGACCAAGTGTGAAGAGCAACAAAAGAAAAATGGAGAGATCTTTCGGCTTGAACGTGAGCTCTATGTGATGGGGAATCTCATAGAGGGCTACAGGAAGGCTCTTAAAGAGAGCCACAAAGTGATACATGATCAGAGACAGCGTTGTACTTGTCAGCCTCCGGAAGAACCACTTTACAAGGATGCTGGTCCTGGGGGTCTTGTATTGAGCACCACAGAGCTGGAGAAACAACGAGAAAAGCAAGAAGAAGAAGAAAGGCTAAACCGATTTGTGGCAGAACAAATGTTTGAGGATGCAACAAAAATGTACATCGGTAAGCTTGAACTGCACCTCAACAAGATTACCTTGCTGGATGAGAAGTTGGTGCATCTTGAGAATGAGGTGAAACTGCTGCATGAATCATCTGCAAAAGGCAAAGTTTCAGAAATTCCGGCTATTGATGCAGTGCTGCAAAGTCTTCCTTCTGATGTTACTGACATGTAAGTGATCTACTGTCAATGCATGTACCATTGTTGATATGGCTTGTTCCATATAAGATTCGACTTGTAAATTGGGAGTCGACTTTTACATATTGTAAATTGAATCATTGGCATTTGCAGGTTTCAGTTTGAATCACTAATTGAACAAGTTCACCATTTAACCACCTATACACTAAAGAGTTGTTTGTAGCTGGGACATATTGAACAGACCCAAGACACACACCGTCACTCTGTTCTCCCCCACACACACACATTTCATCTCCTATCTCTATTGGATACATGCTCGCACACAACAAACACAAACCTGTAATTATCTATCTATACTAGTAACTTTCCTGTTACTTTTTCCTTCTTCTTCTTTTGCAGATATAGAGCAGTTATAGTAAGTACTATGGAAAAAGTTGCATACTGTGAAACCAATATCTTTGTATTTGGGGGGGGGGGGGGGGGGGGGTATTTTTTTTGAAAAAAATCTGTGTAATCAAATTTCAATTTGTAGCTTTTCTGAATTATGCATCCATTTATCTGGATTGTTTCTCTTTGGTGTATCTTTGGGCATATATTTATCTTTTGTAGAAGATCCCTAATGAAACGTTTAGCATAGATGTGCGCATTGATATTGCATGATCTCTCTCTCTCTCTCTCTCTCTCTCTCCCCCCCCCCCTCCCTCCCTCCCAACCTCTCAATCTCTCTCAACAGTTCAGACGTATTAAGCCACACAGGATCTATTTCTTGCTCTCTGCATGCGTACGTATTTACATAGCGAGATATCTTTTGTACATACTTTGTTCTTGTACATACACTATGTACTTTGAAGTTTTTTATAATCTAAGAAATCTTAGTTTATTTAAATCTCTACTTTCATTTTTTTTTTTTGCCATAGTTTGCTTTGCAAATCTGGATTGCTTTTAACACAATGCTGAGCTATTTATTCATTGGTATTGCCAACAACAAAAGTTGCTTTGGTTCTCGTGAATTCCTCGTTTTCCACTTGTATGACCTCTTTGTAGGAATTTGACTGGTCCAACTAATTGTGTTAGCATAAGTAAATGAAATTTTGGGTTGCTTTTTATTATGTTTTCTTCTCGGTTAAGAAGGCTGTACCTATAGATGTCTTTTGACGTAAAAATATTTATCTACTAAACAGCACCAAAAGAGGTGCACCTCCTCCTCTACCCTGCAAAAATTTGAAGAAAAAGAGAAGTTCCTCAAAAACTCTCCTGTTCATTTCCCTCCATACACGCGAAAGAGGCATGACGGAATCAAACTCCAGACCCTAAACACCTTTTCGTTTCCTCTTGAAAAGCGACCAGCACCTCAACAGCTCCACTACCAAGCAAGACGTAACCCAATGTAAGCCCAAAAGACTGAGTACCATGTCCCAAATTCCACAGGCAACCGAACAATGGAGAAGAAGGTGGTCAACCGACTCACCGTCGGTTTAGAAGGCTGTATTCTGTTATACTTTTACATTTTCTTATGTAAGACTGGTGGACACACACATTTGACCATGGCCCTGCACTTTCCCATTTTTGGGTGTTAGGACGTGCACTGAAGCTGGTTGCTGAAATATTTTATCGGCAAAGTATGGTGGAGCATTTCTTGTTTTTGATAAGATCTACAAAGGCAAATTGTCTCAATATATGATTTATCTGTTTTTGGTAATTAAAAGACTTTCCACTTCTCTGGGCCATCAGAGATGTAGGGATTTCCCACTGTATATAATCCTTCAAACGATTAATACTTTATATCCCTTAGTCTTTATGGCTAGTCCACCCTTCAAATGGGTCTGGGAGTCGTTCATGTATGTTTAGCTTTACCCCCAACAAAAGGGTACACGCAGTATTGATCACAAAGTGAATATCGCGTGGTGGTCATAGCAGATGATGTTTGTATTGCGTTACTGCAAGATTTATCCCGGCAAAATCTACAACTGGTAGGGATGCTGTTTCACAATACCCCAGTTTGTTTGTGGTGTTGCATCAGGATATCCTGGAATTCTAGTCGCGCTCATGCTAGTTAAAGAAGCCAAAAGTGATCTCGACAGTTGGTATCTGTCCCGCTATGTTATTTCAACTAACTTTAGCTGGATAAATTGTTGCATTGAGGGGAAATGACATTCCTGTTATTTTGGTTTCTGTGTGCATGCCTCTAAACATGCTTATTTTCTGTACTTCTGTAACTCTTATTCAACCTAAGATTGTGCTGGACTGTTTCCACTTCAAATATATAGGGTTGTGTATCCGTATTTTCTCATTTTGCCGTATATTGCAATTTAGCGTGTCTTTGGTGTAACATTTATGTTGTTTGCTGCAGGGCAGCAGTGATGTGATCGACAGAGCTGATAAAGGGTGTATGTTGCACATTATGCGACATTTACTTTGTAAACATATTAATATGTACTCGAGAACAGGTTTTTAAATCGTGCTGCTGCTATTAGGCTCTACTTTTGGGTTTTGATTAATTGCTTGCGTATCTTCTTATGAATCTACCTGCATTTTGATGCCACTCTTCGCTTTGTTCAGCTGTGGTTTTTAGAGCATCAAGGCTTTTGACAAAGTTTTCCGGCGCAGAGTCCTCGTTTCAACTTCAAAAAGTTGAATATGCATCCTCTTCTTTTTCGTGCAATAAGTTAATCCTTGATGTTAGTATAATATAAGGACTTGCTATTACTCATCTTGTGGCCATATGCAGAACTTTTTCTGAAGCCCCGGAATGTGTTGGCATTGAGATAATACAGATTCTTCTCCGATTGCAAAGCGCACAAACCACTGCAGGACAATGCAGTTAGTTAGACAAACACCCAGAAAGGAGTATCATTTTGGAGACACGCTCCGCTGCACCTATTGATGCACTGCTGCAGTTGTCTAGTCTTCCTTCTGATGCACAGAATTGGGAGTATCATTTTGGAGACACGCTCCGCTGCACCTATTGATGCACTGCTGCAGTTGTCTAGTCTTCCTTCTGATGCACAGAATTAGAGGTGGTGAAATCTTACTTTCGAAGCTGTGCTAGTGCTCGAGGCTTCCCCATTTGCCCTGTTAAGTCATCCAGTGCGCTGTTCAATTTGAGTTTTCAATGAGCTGCGTGTTAGTGCCTCTCAAGCAAGATTTTGCACTTGGGAGGGATTTTAATTTAAGATTCTAGGGGGTAATTCAATCCGAGAAGTTCTACAAATTTTGGGTAACTGCAAAAGTTTGTTTAATGTGCTAAATAAAGCAACTTAAGTTGAACGTCTTAAGCAATGAACGTCGTAAGCAATACACGGAGGTATATTTCCAACCTCTCTGGGTGTAGGAAGGTGGCGTGAAGTTAAGATGGGAGGCATATAGTTTGCCGCAGCCGTTTGCACCCGCATCGATGCAAATTGCTCTGACAAACCCGCCTAACCCGCCTGTACTTTTCATACCGACCGAAAGTGTCCTATGTATTTTGCAATTCTATTTCCTGTCCTTTAAAATAATTGATAAAAGTGTCTCCTGATATTTACATTTTTAAGACAAATATGTCCCTTATACCTTGTTACATGTTGACAAACCTATAACTAAATACTGACTTGTCCCTAAACACTGCATTGTGTTGTGTTGCAATTACAATACAGCACAATGCAATTGCATTATCACAATGACAGATTCATTACAGATATCTCTTTCATCACAAGTGCAAAAATATCTCTTTCATCATAGATTCACAACCAAATCTCATCAGAATTAATCAAATTACATCACATCCAACATATAGATTCACAACCAAATCTCATCATCAATCTTTCAATTAAATTACATCCAACGTAAAAAAAAATATATCATCCTTTCCGATTCCAATTGCACCTAACATCCAAAACAAGCCACCTACCAATTTATGTACTACCTTCCAAAAACCTTCTAACCTACTTATACATGGAGCAAAAACTAATAGTGAGTTCCCAACATTCACAAACTAGGCTACGCTTGCATCCTAACACTTTTGCTTTTCCTTGCCCTTTGCACCAGCCTTTGCTTGTCCTTCACCTTGACTCCTTATAGCTGCTTTTGATCTTGTGCTTATTTGTCCTCCGATTGGATTTGGGCCTCCCTTGTCTTTTGACTTCTCCTTCCTTTGGCTTGGACCTCCCTTGACTGTCTTCTCTTTCCCTTTGCTCTGGCCACCTTGGCTTTAGCCACCTCTAATAGCTGCATCTTTCAAATTTGACAAACTCACATACCTCTTACCCCCTCTATATGAATGGAGTGTCTTGGGCTGATGTTGGTGGTGGCTCTACCATGCTTGGTATAGGCCATGATGGTCTTTGGGTTGTTGACTATGGACTTGGCATAAACCTTGCTAATATCTGTTCTGTAACAGCTGAGCTTCGTGAAGCACCTTGGCTAGGTTGGGATGCAGTTTGTTGCTTCCTAGGCTGCACAAAGACATTTTTAGTAAATACATATAGTAATAAATACAATTCAAATTACATTTTCTGAGTTTACATGCTGGTAATTTTTGCATTCTTGGGGCTCTGCCCTCCCTTGTTGCCATATCTCCCTGTTGTGGGGCTTTGCCTTGCTCAGTTGGCATGTCGCCCTGTTAAAGAGGTTACAATACATTAAGGGCTAAAGTTTAAACAACAATTAGGCCAATTAAATATAAAAATCAATAAACATTGTCTTAAGCATTTCTTACTGAGGAAGTATTATGTCTTCTCCTCTGACGTTTCCCCCTAATGTGCCCAAGCTGATGACATATGTTGCATCTAGTTGTTGTTCCTTTCCTTGACATCTTGCCAGTGCCTGTGTTATCATCAGTTTCATATTTGCCTCTTCTCCTCAGTTTCTTAGGTCTGCCACTTTGCCTTCTATAAAGGGGGGGGGGGGGTAGAATGAAGGGTAAATTACTTTTAGGCCACATACTTGAACAATTCATTGGGTTAATGACTGGTTCATATGTCTTCTTGTATATTTCAATACTGTAGCACTCATTGATGAAATTCTCTACTACTAGGTTCTTTTACCAAATGCATGCAATGGAATGGGGACAGGGAATCCCATTCAAGTCCCACCTCCTATAGGAACATGTGTATTGCTTGAGATCTACATTAAACTGCTCCCCCCCATAGACATGCTACCTGAAATCTCAAATCCCTTGAGTGTGATGGTATCCCTTCCCCAGCATACACCTTCAATCTTTCAATTATAAAAAGTATTGTAGGACAAATCTCACTATTCCGTTCCTCAGCTTGTTCCCTAAAAAATCTCATCCTTGCCATCAAGGTATTTCTTATTGTTTCAAGACAAGTAACGATTAATTTATCCCTTGCTTCATTTCTCATTGCATTGAAGCTCTCACAATAATTATTCAAAAAAACATCGCATTTAACTTTTGTACTAAAATGTGACCTAGACCATTCTGTAGGTGGCTTATCATCAAGCCAAGCCACTGCCTTCTTATCTATGTCAGCCATCTCCTGTATTCTATGTTCCCATCTCACCACATTGGTTGCCTTGAATTGGCTGCAGCAAACAAAGCATCTCTCAAAGCAATCCCAGTAAACCATGCTGCCTTGAAGTTTTCATGTAAGTGCATGACACAAAACTTGTGCTTAGTATGAGGATACAATGTCACTGTGCTCGATCCCAACCAACCCTTTTTGCTTTTCAGACAAAAATAAACAACTCAAACTATCTTCTATCTCTAAGTCATCACTCAAAAGCTATACAAACCAACCCCAAGAGTCTCTACTTTCAGCCTCCACAATAGCATATGCCACTGGGTACATTTGGTTGCTGGGATCAATGCCAACTACAGTCAAGAGCTAACCACCAGTGTAACCTTTCAAAAAGCACCTATGTAGCCTATCAATCTCCTACACCCAGCTTTGAACTCTTCCTTCAATGCACCAAGACATATATAAATCCTTTGAAACCTGTACTCACCCTGTCCTAGGCCTCTTGATTCATATTGTAGATCCACAGTGGTGCCAGGACTACTTCTCCTAAGTTCATCAATGTGAGAGTTCAATTGCCCAATTTTTTCATTGTATTACCCTCAACCATCATTGCTGCCTTTCTTTTGCTTCTATAACTTGTCCAAAGTGGCATATCTAGTTGGCGATCAAGCATGAATGTATTTCTCAAAGTACTAACCTTCATTTAAGGATTTAATCTGAACTCTCTATTGTATCTAGCAGCTAGCCAAGTACTGGTCACATGTTTATTCTTGTGAACCCTGGTATAGGTGTGCTGGGTTACTGCAGTCTTCACAACCAATCAACCTCATTGTCTCCTTGCATCCTAGATACATACACCTGCCATTGACATACTTCTGAAACACACCTAGCCTTAACCCTCCCTGATTCATTCTTGGGGAATACTACTGGTTTTCCTTCCAAAATAGAATGTTGCCTAATAGCTCCCTTGAAAACTTTGTTGTCTTTAAACACCGTACCAATCCTGAATTTAGGCTGTCTCATGTCTGATTTATAGTTAAATTCCCAGGTTAGTTTCTTATTTCTTGCATTATTAATTTCACCCTTAGAATCTGATGGTGGATATGCAACTCATCAGATTCATACTCTTTCTCTTCAAAATTTGTCACTATTTGTTCCTTACCCTTGCTTCTACTGCCTACTCCTTGTTCTACTACATTCATGTGAACATTCTTCTCATACAATCTATCATCCTCATTGGCATCATACTCAATATCAAACAAAGATAAGCAATATGATTCATCATCAGAATCAGTGCCAGAATCACTTCCCCTTTGCCCCTCAGTACCACCACCACTTGGCCCCTCATTAGCACCAGTAGCACTACCCTTTGGCCCCTCAGTAGTGCTACCCCCTTGGCCCCTCAGTAGCACTGCCCCTTGCTGCCCTAGTCCTTTATTGTATATTTCTCCTCCCTTCAGTGCCCATTCCTGCCCTACTGCTTTGGTTTATGTTTCCCTCCCCCTGATTGCCCACTGTTGCCCTATTGCTCTGGTTTCTATTTCTTTCCCCCTCAATGCCCACATTTACTGAGGCTTGTGTACCAACCCCGTCATTACTAGCATGGCTTGGACCTTCTAGACTTAACCTAAATATAGAACCACCTCTCTCCCCCTGTGTACTTGCTGGCCCCTATTTACCTAAGCTCCAAACAGGCACAATAGTCCCTGTAACCCCATTACTTCCTACATTGTCTACATCATCAAGTTCTTCAATAACCACACTAGACCCCACAGTCTCTTTAAGCCCTAACTGAGTCTCAATAGATTCCATCATCTCATCTATTGACAAACTTTCCAAATATATTTCTACTTGGCCCTGTGAATTTATGTAGTCTTTCAATGCCAAAATGTCTGAGTCTACAATTCTCTGCACTAGCCTATTGTCAAGGCCTAACCTAGACTTCTTATAGTAATAGTTCTTAAATCCTACAGTTCCTACACTCTCTGCCATGTTATCAATCTCAATCAAACTTAACATGTCAAGGTCACAGTAATCAAAGTAGTCTATTTTGCAAAGGGTGTAAACCTTGTGTGACATGTTCTTAAATTGACTCCAATAGTGCAGTTTTATGGTTAATAGAAAAGAACGAGGATCTGAAAAAACACAAACAAACCCAGCATGCACAATAACAAATTAACTACTGAAAAAACATAAACTAATAAAAGTTCAAACTTCAAAAATATTATTCTATCAATAAACAACATGCACAAACAAACAACAAAACTATCACAAACAAATTATTTAATTAGAACTATGATTATAAAATAATTATAATGACGTGGGAGACATTAGTTAATTCTATACATAAAACTCAATATCCTCGTTTAATCCAACAGGGACAAAATACACGTTTCTTGAACTAACCATAAATAGGCCGTGCGACTTCGCTTTCTTGGGGTTGCCAATCCATTTTTGCTTGTCAATCTCCCACTTTTGATCTTCTTTGTCCCAAAATATCTTTTTGTACGTAGTGATAGCAGGGCCGTTCTCTATTTTCCCGCTTCTCTCTATTTCTCTCTCCTCAATGGTGCAACAATGGGTTTTTTGGATTCGTCATAACCGAGGGAACATGGCGATCGGAAATGACCAATCTACCTATGTGAAAATCGGGTGTGTGCTATGCACGTGAGCTGTGAACGACAGAATTTGAATGTTCGTTCGGTTTTGGAGCCATTAGCAATGGTTTTGTCAACCTCAGGAGAGACCATTGCAAAAGTTGTAAACACGAATGGCAAAGTGCAAAAAACATGTAAACCTAAGGGGACAGTTTGTAATAACCCAGTCACTTGCAGTTAGGCCATATCATTCGACATTGTTATTGCACCCATAAATTGCATTTTTCAGGAAAAGTGCATGGTGTATTAAGATTTTTGGTACTTAAAGGGAAACTTTTCATGGAACAAGGACTTTATAATTGAAATTTGATTTTCTTCCTCTAGTACATAGGGGCATCGATGTGCTCGAGTCACCAGACTCAATGCAAGGCACAAACTCAAATGAAAAATAGAGGTCTATGCCTGTCAAGAAAAATATGTTAAGCCACTTTTCCACCGAAGTACAAAGGTGTAGTTGGTTTGGTTTCCATGCGTCCATCAAAAGACAAGTCAACAAAGAGATCATTTGAACATTATAGATCAATAGTGTACAGTGACAAAGTAGTCACAGCCTAATAATCTTCACCTTTATTTTTTGTCATGCCATCCTAAAGATTATTTGAGATTATAACCTTGATCTTTTTGACATGTGTAACGATGTCACACCCTAGGATGATGAGTCAATCTTAGCGACATATAGATTGTTCAAGTTTGTGCAATGCTTGCACTCGCTTGTGGTCACTGCCATGTACTCTGCTTCCTTTGTAAATAATGTTATACTCACATCAAATGGATCCTCCACAAATTGTGAACATATAAGAAATCATATGCATGGACCTTCTTTAGTCAAAATCTTAGTATAGTGTGAGTTTATTACAAAACCAACGACCTATCTTGAAGCACCATTTAGATCAAACATGATACCACAATAACACTGATGGTGTGAGAGATGTCAAACCTCGTACAAACCATAACATACCTAAGACATCCTATTGCACTTGCATATGACATTTTAGACATAGGCTACACTGAGTTCTATGTACTCAAGCTTAAAATAGACATGCAATAATGTGCTTACTTGTTAGGTTTATAATATATCTTTCTAAACATTATTTTCGTGAGTGATCCATAACTTCTTGGACTGTTGTTCTCCAAAGATCTCCATACAAGGATCTTCTAAGGAGCTCCAAGATCTTTTGCCTCAACTTCTACTCTAACTAGAGCCTTTAGCAAAACAATAACTAATTTACACTTTGCAGCAGTTAACATATCAGTATAATGTCAAAAAAAATCTGTGATCCATCCGTAAGTGCTTTTTAATAAACACACACTTATACTTGTAATGAGTATATCAATGTGACACCATAAATGAGTCAAAGCACTTGTACCATTGATGAGGAAAGATATGCTTCAGATTGTAAATCGATTTTCTTTGGCGGTGTTATAAACCCCGTAGGCTACTGCATGTAAATCAATTCTTCCAAATCTCCTTGGACAAAAAGCAATTTTCATGTCTAATTCTTAGGTTGCAAGTCAAACATAGCTAAACTAGAATAGAGGTATGCTTTGTAACCGATGAAAAAGTCTCATTGTAAACGATACATTATTTCTTAAAATATCCCTTTGCCACTAATCATGCCCTGAACTTTTCAACTCCCTTTTCAGAAACCGCTTCTTTCTTTCTAAATACCCACTTGCACTCAATAGTTTTTCTTCCATGGACAGTTCTACCAACTCCCAAGTAGTATCTTTATGTAGTGATTCTACTTCTTCAGACATGGCTGCCTTTCATTTTTCTCTATCTTGATCACGAGTTGCTTCTTTGTAACAAGATAGATCTCCACTGCCTGCCACTAATGCAACATAAACCATATCCTCTAAACCATGTTTCTTAGAAGCCTTTATAGCACGTTTTCTCTACCTTTGGCTTTACTTTGCTGCTCGTCCTGGCCTGCATTGGGTCTTTTATGGAATGCTGATCAACTGGATGTGATCTTTGGTCATCTGTTTCCACCCCCATTGCCTTACCATAACTCTAAACAGCTATAGGTTTCACGTTGTTTTGTTTTGTGATCATGGAGGAGTCTTCAAAGATAACATCACAACTGACAATCTCTCTTTGGCAACTGGATACCACAATTGGTACCCTTTGACAACGGCTTAAAAATCAAAGGATTATGCATGTCCTTATTTTACATCTTGTTTTGAAAGTTCCTCATACTATACCTAGACATGAGTAGGTGTTGGCACCAATATTTTCACGAATGATGTGCAGACACGTGGCATAGTGATAACCACGAAAGAGTGCATAAATGAAGGAAATGGAAAGGGGACGGTTACAGTAGTTATCATTTGTTACTGAATCATAAGGAAATGATAAATGAGCAAAAAGAAATGGGAAAACCAAATATTTGAATAAACCGCACAAGAAGGAGGAAACCGCCTACCAGTGTCACGATGGATAACGTTGAAACAGACATGGAAAAATTACGCCATGGAAATCGGTTAATGGGATGTTGAAACGGACCATGATAGACACGTTTGAAGAAGTTTTGGAAGAAGCAATTGATCATGGAGATCAAGAAGTGTATCTAGAAAAGATAAAGAATGACAGTTACCAAGGGAAGGCGGTTACAAATATCCCCAAGTATAAAAGTAGATGGAAGGCAACAGAAAAGGGGTAGTCAATCTATCAACAAAAACTAGACTAGGAAGAATAGCTTCTTTAGACTTCTTTAGGTAGCTTGTTAGATGATCTGTGTAGTATCGATAGGAAATCCAGTGCGCTGTAGAAATTGTGTTTGTTACACTGTAAGAATTGTATTTGTGATTTCAATAGGCGCATCGTCTTTTGATCAATTCATCATATTGTCATCTGTTAGTTTTCCTTTTTAGCGAAGTTCTCAGGCCCGGAAGGCCAAAAAGATTCCACGCAGTTCATCGGTTGTGTCGAAAGTGCATGATCGATAGTGAGTTTGCCCAGCAGCGCAAACAATAGGACAACCAAAATTTTGTAACAAAGAAAAATCAACTCATTTACCTTTCCAAACCTCTTCAAGTACCTTTCCATCAAGTGTTAATGTTTAATGATGTAGCAGGCTGTTAACTCCCTCAGCCTAAAAACTCTTTGGCAAATTCACATATAACCTCATGCATCCATCTTTTCGTCACTTTTCTAATACCTCAATTTTGTTGTAGAGTTCATTTAACTGTAAAGTGATGGGTGATGCCTTCTCGCTTACAAAAGTCCAAGAATTTAATATATTTACATCGCGTGATATTGTCAGTTCTGAAGTACTTCAACTTTCAGCGTCTCTAACTTTTAACCTATTCCTCCACTGCTTGAAAATGCTGAATACTTTATATTTATACTTAGTAAAATAAAGACATACCTTATTTGGATAATCATCAATAAAACTGACAAAGGAGAATGTGCCACCATGTGACACCATAAGAAAAATGACTTTTAGCAACAAACAAATTCGTCGCTAAATGTCCTCAACCCGTCGGTAAAAAGTTTTAGCGACGAACTCTTTGTCGCTAAAAAAACTCCATTGCCTACAATCTCGTATTTAAAAGTTTTGCGACAAAATGTTTCAATTCGTCGCCTAAAGTCGCCTTCAATGACGAAATTAAAAATACAATTTGCGACAGATATTCCATCACTTATTTTATTTTTTGTATTTTAATTTATTTTCTTTTTTCAGAAATAATTTATTACCTAAAATATTTAGCAACGAAATTTCGTCGCTAAACATTTGTCGTTTAAGACGTTAGCGATGGAATTCCTGTCAGTAAACATCATTTTTTTTAATTAGAAGACTTTTCGTGACGAAATCAAGTTCGTCACTAAAAGTCAAACTAATTTTATTATTTTATAATACCAAAACTGTAATCACAATCCAACAATAAAATGTATACAAAATTCAGGAGGGCACGGGAGTGGGGTACATTAATAGAGTTGGTGAGGGGAGTACAAGTCGGGGGGAGGGGGCCGTATGGGAGCGGGATACAAAGAACTAGGAGAAGAAGGGCTGATCAGGGTTCGGTGAGTCCCAAATTAGATGGGTCCTGCTAATCATCCTCGTACAGGGGGCACTGTGATCCGGATCTGAATCGCCATATCCAGCAGCAGTGCGCTACATATAAAGGCACGAACGCATTAATCTCGATAACAATAGTTTAATGTTCACTAATTAAACGTATATAGTGGTTATACCTGATTATGCGTCGTGATCCTCTTATAAATCTCTGCAGCAATGTGATGGACCTCGTCCTCATGTAATGACGAGGGCTCCACGGTCGGTGTCTGCGTCTGTGGAGATGCAGCGGAGGGTGGGGACGCTCCTATCACGGCACATGTAGTCATACCAGGGAGGCCTTAAAACTGATTAACCCTAATTAAACTCCAGTTTATAATAATTATTCCTAATTAAATTCAACTAATTCTGATTAGCCCTTATTAACCATAATTTACCGTTAATTTAATCTCTAATTAGCCCTAATCACCTGTAACGATCCGATCCACGGCCCCACCACAGGGCAATGCCTCCCTCAAAAGGGCTAGCCAAGTAGGTACTTATGAGTTCCTTGGCAAGGTCTTATAAGGGTCATCTCATACTACTCCACATCCGATGTGGGATATTACAAAAATGTAACACCCCGATATTTTAACGTATTATTAAAATAAAATTTAGCGGCAAATATATTTTTTAGCATCAATATTTTTATTAACGTTGACGTATATTTTTAGCGACAAATATTTCTTTAAATTAGCGTTGATATTTTATTTTGTAACTTTTAGCGGCGATATGCAAAGCGAAGTTATATAACAACATGTTAAAATTTTACTAACACGTAAATTATCGTCAGAAATTGTTTTGGGCCTTTTTGTAATAACAGAAAGGTTCGGGTAAATTTGAAATGACTAACAAAAGATTATGGGGGTTTTGGTAAATTTTCAATTTAGGGTTTTTAATATAAAGCTTCTTTAAGAGATAGCAGCCGCATGCTCCCATCCCTATTTTTTTGAGAAGATACTTTGAAAGAGAGAGAGATCTCGAGAGAGAGAGAGAGAGAACAAAGGAAGCAGATGAAGTAGGGTTTTCCGGCGAGACCTTTTTCGGTAAGTTCCTACACCCCTTTTCCCTCTCTTGTTTAGTTAATTGTATAGGGGAATTAAAGTGGGGGCATGGGACTGCTGTAAGTGGTTTTGTGATGGGGGGCTGCGGTTTTGAGAGGAAATGGTTGTAGATGTGTATACGGGTGTTTGCTTGTGTGCACGGTGGTGCCGTAAGGTGTGCGCAAGCTTAATTCCGTAAGATGGAGTTATGGGTTGGGTTGAAAAGGTCACAGCCATGGTGGCTGTGACTGTGCTCGTGGACAGG
The DNA here is from genome assembly GCA_033070095.1 of Escallonia herrerae. Classification (NCBI taxonomy): domain Eukaryota; kingdom Viridiplantae; phylum Streptophyta; class Magnoliopsida; order Escalloniales; family Escalloniaceae; genus Escallonia; species Escallonia herrerae. Next base: position 184,278 of record JAVXUP010000007.1, read on the forward strand.
GGTGCAAGGGAAAGGGAAGAGAGGCTGTCACAGGCAGCCTGTGAGCTGGAAATTCTTGTGTGTGTAGTGCTTACATATAACTAATTGTGGTGGACTGAAAAATGGTGTGGGTGAAATGGTAGTGAAATATGGCATGTGTATGTGTTTAACCCAGCGATGTGAGGCCTGTGTATGTGAGTTTTTGTAAGGGTCCAATCTGCTGTAATTTAGGTCTAGGTGTTATGAGAGAACAAAAGGCAGCAGGTATGTGGTGTTTTGTGAAGTGAAACAAGGCTGCAAAACAGCCCATATGAAAATGCTGTGCGTGTATTTTTGTGAGTGGGTTTAGTGTGTGTGGAGGTGAAAGAATGGAGAGAATTATGTGTGCTTTGTGGGTGTCATGTGTGCATATATAAGTGCATGAGTGTGTGGGTTGGAGTGTTATGTGTGTATGTGGGTTTAGAGAGAGAGGGGCTGCAACTGTATAACTGTATAATGCTGAGTGTGTGAATGTGTTGGACAAAATGAAAGAAGGAAAGAAGACAGACCCAGCAGTGGGCATGCAAAATGGTGTATATTATATATAGGTAAGTGTGGGGCTATGTGAGTGTAGTGTGTGTAAGTGAAGATGTGTAGGTAATAGTGTGTACAATGGTTGGATGAGGGTGCGTGTTAGAGAGGGTGGGTCTGCTGTGTGAGGCGTGGGCCTGCTGTGTGTTAGAGAGTCATGGAAGTGGGTGCATAAGAGGAGATGAAGAAGCAGAGAACGGAGCGTGTAAACATGGTTAACGTTAAGTTTGCACGTGTATATGTTAGCGCACGCTTATCGTTAGCACTTGAAAATTTACAGTATAATACGTTAGATCATATTAGAATTCTTGGCAAAATTTTATAATTTTCTGAGATCGTATGAATTTATAGTATTTTCTATAATTTCAGATTTGGAAAATTCTTTTGGAGTCTTTAAACCCTGAACATGTTCTGGGAAAAATTAGAGTAGTGTTTAAATAGTATAATAAAGACTCAGTATAAATTTTATGATTTTTGGAATCGATTTGTTATCATTTTCAGTATCGCATTGAATTTAGCAAAACAAAAAATAAAGAAATAGTTTTTATGTCTTTTAAATTCTGATTTCAATTTCTATAATTTTTATATATATTTTAAAGTTCTTATAAAAATTATGGGACTTGTTTTGCCACTGGAAGTAATTATGGCTATTATTGGGTTTTTATTGAATTTTGAGAAATTATTTTAATTCGAAAATATTGAAAATTTCAGAAAATTCCTATTTTGACTCTTATTAATGTTTTCAGCTACAAAAGTATTTTATTGAAATTTATTATAAATTTTGGAATATAATTACGCGTTAAGTAGCGTACAAGATTTCCGGTTAGCTACGTTGGTCGTGTGTGGAATACGTTTCGAGTCGCGTGATTTCGGGATTAGAAGTAAACACGTGGTGGGTAGTCGATATTAGGGTTTCTAGCACATTAGACATAAATTTTGTTCTAACAATTAAATTATAAATTTAGGTTGATTCAGAAAATACTGATCGAGGTTGGTAGCATCGCTTAGCTTGGACCGAGGTAAGGATTTCTCTCTGAACCCCATTTTGTTATTCTATTTCAAATGTTTGTAATAACAGTTTTACAAAATACATTGATTGTTGATTTCTATGTTTGAAATAAAAAAGCGTTTGTTTTGAAACTGTCCATGAAACCCTAATTTGAGCCTGATAGCGATCGTTTGGAATTCATGTTTTATTCTCATATGTTTATTGATCTGACCATCATAAAATATATATTTTGAGTTGTACTTATCTCTTTTCATGCTAATCTGTTTATTGAATTCGATAATCGAAAAGCATTTTCAATTGTTGTTTAATCCTTCTTAAATGTTGACATGAGTTAGTAACTTGGGAGCCATAAGGATGGTCTGTATTGTTGGCGTTATAAGGATGGTCTGTTGGATGGGTTTAACTAGTACCTAGATGGACTAGTCAGTGTTTCAAATGACTATTATTTAAGGGATTGAGTTAATCCTTCTTAAATGTTGACTATTAAGCATTTTCAATTGTTGTTTAATCCTTCTTAAATGTTGACATGAGTTAGTAACTTGGGAGCCATAAGGATGGTCTGTATTGTTGGCATTATAAGGATGGTCTGTTGGATGGGTTTAACTAGTACCTAGATGGACTAGTCAGTGTTTCAAATGACTATTATTTAAGGGATTGAGTTAAATACTCATCCCTATGTTTATATCGTATTGTAGTGATTTCATCGAAAGCAAAACCTCTCAAAAAGATGTTATTGGACTTCAATGTAAAATCATTCGTTTTGTTCATCTTTGTCTAAATGTTGTATTTAAATGAAAATATTCTTTAAAAAGTTTTATATGAAAACTCGTCCGAATCGTTTTGTTATGTTTTAAATCTTTGATCGACCTTACTGAGCTCTCAAAAGCTCACTCTCCTTTGACTTCCTTTCTGCAGGTAGCATTAGCCGTAGATTTCCTGAGCATGGATTAGAGCCGAGCTAGCTAAAGGATTTAAATTTAAGTTTAGTATTAATAGTTAGAACCCCTGCGTGGGTAAATTAATATTATTGTTTAAATTTTCTTAGACTTAGACTTGGTATTTTAATTATGATAGTTGATTGAGAGTCTAGTTTGATTGACGAATAGTTGCTCTGACAGATTGATGGTATTATTTGGTCGCGTTTGAGATAGTATTATCTTAGTGTACCGATCGATTGAGCGTTAACGTTCCGGAAAATTTCGGGATGTTACATCACCGCTGACTAACCTAATTAAACCTTGACTGTCGTGATAAATCATAGACAAACCCTAATTAAATTCAATTAGGGTAATTAACTATAATATGTTCTAATTAGGCTCAACTAACCCTAAGTAGCCCAAATTAGCTCGAATTAATCCCTGAATAACACTAATTGAGTTTAATGAAACACAATTAACTGTAATCAACCCTAAGTAGCTCGAATTGCCCTAAATGCCCTTAATTAACACATTAACTAGGCATGTTCACTTTAATTAGCCATTATCCATTTAGGTTTGGTACAAAATTATTTGGTTATAGTGAAATTGAGCAAAGAAAATCATCATTCCTAAATCCTTTAATATCTAACGATCCACCAAATCAAGATTCTTAAGTAAACCCCGTGCTTTTGGTTGGTAAGTAATGGACTCAAAAATTTCCCTTAGCTCATCATGTTGAACCATCTCGTCTAAGATCTTATACTCCAGGACTTTAAATAATACTTTTGGCTCGCAACTCTCCAGGTCTGCAGAAGAGAAGACTTTCTGAGATAAAAGATCTTTCTCAGCCTGTCGCAGACATTTCCTGCCCTCCATTGTTCATGAGGTAATTAGATGATAAATACACACAGTTTTCTTCTGACCGATCTTGTATGCTCGACGTACGTATGGCTTGCCTTTCAACTGATGGATTACAGCCAATATCAAGCAACACAAATCTCGACGCCCCAACCAAATTTATGCCCCACATAGCTTGCCTTTTTAACCTCATTTAGCTCGAATTAGCCCTCATTAGCATTAATTGTATTTAGCTCGAATTAGTCCTAATTGGCCCTGGTTGCTTGATACTGGTTGGAACCCATCAGTTGAAAGGCAAGCCATATATCGAGCACATAGGATTGGTCAGAAGAAAACTGTGTATATATACCATTTAATTACCTCAGGAACAATGGAGGGCAGGAAATGTCTACGACAAGCTGAAAAAGACCTTTTGTCTCAGAAAGTCTTCTCTTCTGCAGACATGGAGAGTTATGAGCTAAAAGTGTTATCTGAAGTCTCGAAAGATAAAATCTTAGACGAGATGGTTCAACATAAGGCGCTAATGGAAATTTTTGAGTCCATTACTTACCAACCAAAAGTAGCAAGTTTACTTGAGAGTTCTGATTTGGTGGATTGTTAGATATTAAATGATTTAGGAATGATGATTTAATTTCTCTGCTCAAGTTCACTATAACCAAATGATTTTGTATTGAACCTAAATAGAAATAGCTAATTAAGGTGAAAATGTAGAGTTAATGCATTAATTAGGGGCAATTAGGGCTATTTGAGCTATTTAGGGTTGATTACAGTTAATTACGTTTAATTAGACTCAATTAGTGTTATTCAGGGATTAATTAGGGCTAACTCGGGCTACTTAGGGCTAGTTGAACCTAATTAGAACATATTACAATTAATTACCCTAACTGGGTTTAACTATGATTTATCAGGACAATCAGGGTTTAATTAGGTTAATCAGTGGTGATTAGGGCTTGTTAGAGATTAAGTTAACAGTAAATTAGGGTTAATTAATGTTAATTAGGGCTAATGAGGGCCGATTAAGGCTAATAAGCTAATTTGAGCTAAATATGGTTAATGCTAATGAGGGCTAATTCAACCTAAATAGGGTTAATTGGGTTTAATTAGCCTTAATTATTGTTAATTAGGGTTTAAGTAATAGCTAATTAAGGTTAATTAGAGTTAATATGTTAATTAGGGTTAATTAGGATTGACTCACTTTAGAATTTGTTGAGTTCATTCGCAGAGTTGATATATTGTCCCGCCTGTGATTGAGTCCACGATTTAAGTATATAGTTAGGGTTAGATTGTATTTAGGATAATTAGGAATATATTAATAGAGTTTAATTAGAGTTTAGTTAGGGTTAGTTAAGGTTATGTAAGAATGTGTTAGGGATTAATCGGGGTTAATTGAGGGTTAATCGGGGCTAATTAGGATCAATCGGGGTTAATTATGTTTATTTAGGGTTAATCCAGGTTATTTAGGTTTAATAATAGTTAATTAGGTTTAATTAGGATGAATCGGAATTAATTACAGTTAATCGGGATTAGTTAGGGTTGATTGGGATTGATTAAGGTTAACTAGGTTTAATTAGGGTGAATCAGGGTTAATTATAGTTAATTAGGGTTACCTAGGGATGTGTTAGGGGTTAATCGGGATTAATTAGAATTATTTTTTTACGGTTGCCCCTTGTGGAGGAATTCAATTTCTATGTGACTCCCAACTACCAATCAAAAGGGGTAAGACATCAAGTTCTGAAGCTTCACATTACAACAATTCTGGAAATCAGAAAGAACACTTCGACCCAGAATAACTTTTAAAAAAAATTCTAATTACCTATAATCAGAATAATTCAGCAAGTCATAGCAAATGCCAAGAATATAGCACTATGCAGGGCATGAGGGATTGATGAAACAGGGATACTACAGATTAATTGAGGGTTTAGTGTACTATGTAGAATGTATATAAACATAGACATGTAAGTATTGCATTTAATGGAATAAAGGACCTTTCAAAAAAAATATCAAAATAATTCTAACATGTAACAAAAATAGTTTCTACTGAAAAATGTTAAATTCTAACATTTAATTAAAATAATACGTATAAGTAGGCCGTTGGCCGGCAATGCGGTGGTCGGTCGCCGGAGTTGCGGGCGATGGACGGTGGGGCAATGGGTCAGTGGGGCATGTTGGAGGTGGGGGGTGGAGGGGGATCACGAGTAATTTGAATGTACTTAGGCTTTATTAGACTAATTCGGATGTAATTTGAGTAATTTGGATGTACTTAGATTAATTAGGCTTTATTAGGTTAATTAGGCTTTATTCGGGCTAATTAACATTTAATTAGGGTTTTAATTTAAGATTAACCAGTTCAAATAGGTTTAATTGGGGCTAAATACGGTTAATTGGTTCAATTAGGATTTATCAGGGCTAATTAGGGTTTATTGGTTCAATGAGGGTAAATCAGGATGAACTAGGCTAATTAGTTCAATTAAGTTGAATCAGGGTTAATTATAATTAATTGGTTCAGTTAGGGTTAATCGGGCTTACTCAGGGTTAATTACTATTAATTAGTTATATTAGGGATAATTAGGAATTGATTAGGGTTAATTGGGAACAAATTAGGGGTAATTAGGGTTTATCCCTGTAAATTAGGATTTAGGATTTAAGGTTAACTGGTTCAAATAGGTTTAATTGAGGTTAATTACGGTTAATTGGTTCCATTAGGATTAATTAGGGCTAATTGGTTTAATTAGGTTGAATCATGGTTGATTACAATTAACTGGTTCAGTTAGGGCTAATTGAGTTTAGTTGGGGTTAATTTGTTCAATTAGGGTTACACGGGGTTAATTACTGTTAATTGGTTAGATTAGGGATATTAGGGTTAATTTGGTTCAATTAGGGTTAGTTAGAAACAAATTAGGGGTAATTAGGGTTTAATTGTTGCAATTACATTACCACAAATTAAATACAATTACATTACAACAAATTAAATATAATTATATTACATCAAATTAAATTTAATTACATTATAACAAATCAAATGTAATTACATTACAACAGATTAAACACAATTACATTATAACAATCGATTCAATACGATAAATAATATCTAGCATACTATAATTTTTAGCGTATTATAATTTCTAACATTATAACAGATTCAATACGATATATAATTTCTAACCGGAAAAAAAAGTGAGTTCGGGCAGTGGTGGTGTGAGGCAGATGACGACAACGGTGCACGGAAGGCAGTGGCAGTGGCCCGCGAAAGGCAGTGGAGGGTGGTGGTGTGGCGGAGGAGGAGGAACTTTGGCGATGGTGGTATGAATGTGAGGTGGCTGTGGAGTGGTGGCATGATTGTGGGGTGGATGTGGTAGTGGTGGGGTAGCTGCAGGGAGACGAGGTGGCTATGGGGGCGACAGATGTGAGGGGAGAGGGAAGGGCAGTGTGGTGGTGGGGGCCTGTCACCGACGTGGGGGCCGGTGGGAATGGATAGAGGCGAGGGCCTGCCGCCGAAGTGGTGGTGGTGAGCGACAGAAGCCGGGATGTATGGTGGAGGGGACAGTGGAAGAGGTAGAGGGGACGGTGGAGGAAGAGAGAGAGAGAGAGTGCGGCAGGGAGAAAAGGGAAGGAAAAATAATAGGGTTGCATGACTTTTAGCGACGAATTTTTGCCATTGCTAAAGGTCCATGGCTGAAGGTAGTATTTTAATTCATTTTAGCGACGGAAACAACTGTCGTTATAATCCTTAAAAAATATGTAAAATATTACTTTCAGCGACGGACACACATCTGTCGCTAAATGTTCGTCACTAATTATTTTTTAAAATAATTTTATCCTAAGAAAAATATCCGATCAAAAATTAAAAAATTAGAAAAAAAAATATTTAGCGATAGAATTTATGTCGGTGTTTACCCATCGCTGAAAATCCGTTACATTCTGTCGGTAAAAAACTTGTAGTGACAGACTTTGAGCGACGGGTAATTCCATCGCGAAAAGTAACTTTTAGCAATGGAATTAGCTTCGTCGCTAAAAGGTCAGTCACTATAGACTTATTTTCTGGTAATGTGAAGAAGCAAGAGAAGGACCCCAAATATCAGAATGGACATAGTTAAGAACACCCTTGCTTGTATATGATGATTCAGTCTCATAAGTAATTATATGTTGTTTCCCTTTGCATAGTACTTTCAAAAATCCAACATGACTTTATGCTTTCTAATAAGTTTCTTTGTTCATTATGTGCCTGAGCCTCAAATGCGATAGAGATGAACTACAATATTGGATTATGCAAGTGTAATGAATGCTACTTCACCTGTAACAATGTTAACAACCACTCTGTTCAAGTTATCCTCTTTTTAACCTTTCATAATGACCATAACACCTTTGGTGACTTTTAAAACTCCATCTTGAGCAAAAACCATGTTCTTCATCTAATTTAATACTCTCATATAGGAAATAGGATCTTTATCAGTTCAGCAATTTTGACGTACTCTAGTTGAAGTCTAATCACTCCATCGAACTTTAGACTTTTATTGTGCCCATATTAATGGCTTTACAACTAGCATTATTAGCCATTCAAAAGCTCTTCACATCACATTGGCATAAGGTATTAGACCATTATTTAGTTTAGATCATTTGATATGAGCATGTAGAGTCTAAAATCCATATGTTAGACAACTGTTGCCAGTCAAAACTAGCTCCGGACAAGAGAAGGTCGGCTTCACCTTCATCTAATTCTCTTCACCAACACTAGCGGTGCTTACAGGCTTCTTCTTGGCTTGTATTTCCTTTAGGTACTTTCTCCTTCCTTGACAGAGATTTTTGTAGTGGCCTTTTACTTTGCAATAATGGCATATGACATTATCTCGCACACGTGATTGAGATCAAGCTTTGTCCTTGACATTTCTTTTTCCTCGCTACTAGTTCTTGTTGCACTTTGAACCCAACTATGGATCTACTCTTCCAACAAAGTCATCTTCATGGGAACAGTCTCCTGAATATTTGAGACTATCCATCTATAGGAGGCTCGTGGTCAATTCGTTTGTGAGTTTGTCATTTCCAATGAGGAATTTTGTTCTCAAGGTCTCATAAGTTGACTCCATTTTGCATCTGGTGTAATTGCTTCCTGAGATAGGTTGTTTTGTCAGACTTTAACTTGTAGATCTTTTTCAATCTACTCCATATGGGTAAAGGAAAAGTTTCTTTCAGCATGTTGTATTTGACCTCAAGAGCCAAACTCAAACGGATTGTATTGAAACCTTTCCTCACATTCCTTCTAATCCTCAATGTCCATCTATGTTCAGGCTTCTTTCCCATTCTTCTTGCACTAAAATGTTTTTGATAGTACTTTGCAAAAAGGCTAAGTTATTTTCCCATCAAAGGGCTCAAGATCGATTTTTGTGCCCTCCATCTTTTTCAGTGACAACAATAAATAATAAAAACTCTAATACCACTCGTTAGTGTTGTTTAGGCACGTGCAATGAAAACCTGGTTTATAATGGAGAAATGAGAATGAAAATTTTAACATAAAGAAGTGAGTGAAATAATATCCGGACTTTATGGTGGTTTGACAACTTCTTGAATATCGGGACAAGTACAAGACAAACAAACCAGATATTCTTATGCAATTAGAAATTCATTGTACAACCCACTAAATATTATCTCTGCATGAAGAAAGGTCACTAACTCTATCTACGTATTACACTGAGAGGAGAAAACTTGGAAAGATTTTATGAGGTCGTGTCACAATTTTATAGTCTTTTTTTTCGTTGGATATTTTGTAGCTAGGATGCCACCAAATCTAGAGCAAAAATCACATGCCAGAAGCCATGGCTGAAACTATAATTGTGTAGGTTGTTGGATTCTTAGGCCACCAAGAAAAAGATGCTCATGCCACCAAGAAAGGACAAGTTAACAAAGAGATCATTTGAACATAATTGATCAATAGCGTATAGTAACAAAACAGGTCACAACTCATCGCGAACCGCAATAATTCACACTTGCAACTTATTTTTCCTTTTGTCCCTTAGCAGAGTAGTGTAACAAATAATTAATTTCAATAGCTGAAGGGGCAATTCAACCTGATATCAAACAAATTGCTCGAAAAGTTGCAACCTTTCCAATAGCTGTAATATTTCACTGAAGAGTTGTACCCTCTAGTGAAATTTTCGACTACATAAAAATGTGTCCAGGGTCTGAAAAAACGTAATAGAAAAAATTTCTATGTCTTCCAAAATTCTGCTCTTTGATTCTTCGTTCCCATGTTTGTGTCCAAAAGAGAGAGAGTTCTGCAATGTTTTGGTTCGCCATGTCTGCGAATTTGGAATGCTCCTATTTTCAGATGTACTGACGTTGTATCTTGGGAGACTTTCGTAAAAGACTGTTAGCACAGTTGCGGGACAAATAAAGTCTTAAGAACAGTAAATCAAATTCACACCTCGGGTATCTTCCTTGCTAGTCTATATTTTTCCCGTGAGTTATTATATACAGTTCATATTCTAAATCTGTTTGTTTAGTTTATTATACTACAATACAATATTTTTAGTAGTTGTTTTTTCCTGCATAAGTATACACAAAGCAATATTTTTTTCTAACAATCTTAGGACTTTGGTCCGCACTTGTGTTTAGAATTACTATTTTCAAAACACTGCTTTCAAAATTTCTTTTTCTCATTGATTCTGTCATATTTTCTACTAAAATTACTTTCAAATTCTGAATTTATATTAGTATTCTAAGAAATTACTTTTTGTAATATTAAGACTGGATTTTTACAATAGCTGTTATAATTTGTTAATAGATATAACAATGACAACTAGTGAAACCATTCTTAAGAGTGGACCGGTTAATCCCAATGTGCAACATGGTGGTGGAATTATGTATGCAATGCCTTATGTAGCAACTGCTCATAGCTCCATTGGACTTGGTAAAAGACTGGAAAAGTTCAATGGAAGGGACTTTAAAAGGTGGCAACAATAGATATTGTTTTATTTAATCACCTTGAGCTTGGTAAGATTCTTACAAGAGGATGCACCAGAACTTGGTGACAATCCTGACCGGCAGAAAGTGGCTGCCGTGGATGCTTGGAAGCACTCAGATTTTTTATGCAAGAATTGTATCCTTAATGGTTTGGACAATGCGCTGTATAATGTGTATAGTACAATGAAAAATTCAAGAGCATTGTGGGAATCCTTGGAAAAGAAATACAAGAAATTTGTTGTCAAAAAATTCCTTGATTTCAAGATGGTAGATTCCAAGACTATTATAAGTCATGTCCAAGAGTTTCAACTAATTCTGCATCATGCAAAAGGTATGGTGCTTGGGGGATCTTTTCAAGTGGCGACATTCATTGAAAAATTGCCTCCTACTTGGAAGGAATTCAAGAATTATTGGAAGCACGAAGACAAGGAAATGAAACTTGATGACTTGATTGTGAGATTGAGGATTGAAGAGGATAGTCGCCAGTGAGAGAAGAAGGCTAGAAATTATCATCAAGAGGCTAAGGCAAATGTCGTCGAGCAAGGTCTGTCAAAGAGAATAGAACTTTTGACTACAGACGGTCCAAATAGAGCAATCGGATCAACTTCCAATGGCAGTGAGAAAAAGAGGAAGTTTAATGGGAGTTACTACGTGTGCGACAAACCATGTCTCGTGCTAAGGATTGTTACAGTCGCAAAAAATGAAAGAAAGAAGGGAAAGTATTCTCAAGCCAACATGATGGAAGTTACAAAAATCACCGAAGATGTGACATATTTGAATTTATCTGCGATGGTATCTGAAGTCAACTTAACTGGAAATCCCAAACAGTGGTGAATAGACATGGGTGCTACTCGACATGTATGCTTCGAGCGGAATATGTTTACTGCATATCAAAGTGCCAACAACAAGAATCTGTTTATGGGAAATTCTTCCTCTTCAAATGTGCAAGGAATGAGAAACGTGGTCTTGAAGATGACATCGGGCAAGCACTTGAGTCTCAACAATGTTCTTCATGTGCCGGAAATTCGAAAGAATCTAGTTTCAGGCTTATTGTGGAATAAAAATGATTTAAACTGTGTTTGAGTCCGACAAGTTTGTTTTCACTAAAAGTGAGATGTTTGTGGGAAAAGGGTACTTTTGTGATAGTCTTTTTAAGGTAAATGTAATGACCATCATACTTAAAGTTGTACCAAAGTTTGATATTAATAATAATATTTCTTCTGACATTGTAGATTAGGTCATGTAAACTGTGGTTCTTTGCAAAAACTTGTTAAAAATATTCTTTCGCCTAAAATTAATTTTGACTCACACAAAGCGTGTGAAATTTTTGTTAAAGCACAATTGGCAAAGACGTCTTTCATGTCAGTTAAAAGAAGTACGGAACCTTTAAGTCTGATTCATAGTGATATTTGTGACTTAAAGGTAGTACAATCTAGAGGAAAACATAATTTATTGCTTTTATTGATGATTGTACATGATTTTGTTATGTATATTTTCTTGGAAAGCAAAGATGAAGTCAAGGGCTCTATCAATTAGAGCTTAGGTGAAGACTCTAAGCATCCTCAGACGCTGAATATGGGGTGTAATATCCCACATCGGATGTGGAATAGTATGAGATGACCCTTATAAACCTTGCCAAGGAACTCATAAGTACCTACTTGGCTAGCCCTTTTGAGGGAGGCAATGCCCTGTGGTGGGGCCGTGGACCGGGTCGTTACAGATGGTATCAGAGCCGACTCTTAAAAACTCGGGCTGGGCTATCCAGCCGGGTTGCCGATGGTTGGGAAAACGAAGGCAAGCCCGGGTATATCCCACATCAAGAGTATGGTTGGGGCAACGAAGGGTGAGCCCGGTATATCCCACATTGGCTAGAGAGGAAGATTCTGGGCTATGTGTGATTGAGCCTTAGCGAGGACGCTAAGGTATAAGGAGGGGAGATTGTAATATCCCACATCGGATGTGGAATAGTATGAGATGACCCTTATAAGACCTTGCCAAGGAAATCATAAGTACCTACTTGGCTAGCCCTTTTGAGGGAGGCAATGCCCTGTGGTGGGGCCGTGGACCGGGTCGTTACATAGGGAGCCTCGGAAGCATTTATGTAATACAAAATTAAAGTTGAAAATCAATTTAGCAAAAAAATTGAAGTACTAAGAAGTGATAGATGAGAGGAATATGTTTTTCCTATTGAAAAATATTGTGCCTATCATGAAATTATTCATGAGACCACGGCATCATATGTGCCTCAGTCAAATGGAATTGTAGAGCGGAATAATCATTAAAGGAAATAATGAATGCTTTGTTGATAAATTCCGGACTACTGAATAACTTATGGGAGGAGGTGATCTTAACTGCAAATCATTTATTGAATAAAGTATCCCATAAGAAGTTGGAAAAGACACCTTATGAGTTATGAAAAGATCGTCCTCCTTCTTTCAAATACGTCAAAGTGCTGGGGGTCTAGCAAAAGTAGCAATCCCATCACTTAAAATGGTCAAAATAGGACATAAAATTTTTAATGGGATTTTTCTTGGATATGCAAACCATATTTTTGCATATAGGTTCTTAGTGCATAAATCTAAAGTTGATGACATACATATCAACACCATAATAGAGACAAGAAATGCTCATTTCTTTGAAGATGTATTTTCTTATACAGTTGCACAAGAATGGAATTCTTTGGATAGAACAAATATGGACTAATAACCCTCACAAGAGGAAGATGAACCAAGATGTAGCAAGAGAGTAAGAACGTTCCTCTGGTCCTGATTTTTTAACATATTTGTTAGAAAATGAGTCTCGTACCTACAAAGAAGCTATGTCAAGTCTTGAAGCTCAGCATTGGAAAGAGGTAATTAATAGTGAAATCGAATTCATCATGCAAAATCATATGTGGGAACTGGTGGACCTTACTTTTGGAAATAAACCCTTGGGGGTGTAAATTGATTTTCAAGAGAAAGATGACAGCTAATGGAACAATTGAAAAATATAAGGCCAGGTTCGTTGTCAAGGGATATAGACAAAAGGAAGGCCCTGATTATTTCGATACATATTCATCAGTTACAAGAATAACATCCATTTGAATATTGATAGCTATCGCAGCTATTAATAATCTTTAGATACACCAAATGGATGTGAAAACTGTCTTCTTAAATGGAGATATAAATGACGAGATCTACATAGAGCAAACCGAGGGGTTTGTAGCTCCTGATCAAAATAAGAAGGTGTGTAAGGTTGTTAAGTCACTTATTGTAACATCCCTAGAAATCCGGAGCTCCGTTGCCCCGAACTCCCGGGTCGTTAACCTACCAAATCACATCAAACCTGTCAGACCTGTTCACTAACACATATTCCAAATCATCTAATTCAGCATCAACTCAGATTTATCAAAATACTGGATCACCATTGCTTAGCTTAAACTATTAAAGCTTAGGTTCTTCGCAATTCAAATTTCCTAAGAACAAATTAACAGTACCGATCCGCGTAGGGGTCTTACTATACAATGGTGATAGGCTCATTGGAATCTCACTCAGACTCTAAACCCCATTCCTGAGCAATCTACTGATGATCAAAACCTGCAGAACGAAATTAAATGAAGGGTGAGCTTTTAAGAGCTCAGTATGGTCGTACAAGGACCAACAAAAAGATTACAAGATGATTCCGAGAATTCAACTGACGAAGATTTTTAGAATAATTCAAACGGTCACAACTCAATGATTTTCAAATAGGACAAAAAATTCATCAGAAGTAAGATACCAAAATCGCCACATACAATCACGACGGGTTCTAAAATAATCAATAACAAATCATTTCCAGAGTCATCATTTCCAAAATACAATGGAGATTTTCTCGAGGTATTTCAAATGTACACAGATCATCTGAGCCAGTTCTTTTCAAAATACACTGAATTTCTCAAGGGACTTTAACCCAAGCATAAATTATTTCAGAGAATACTTTCCAGTCATTACCGTAGCAGTCACGGCAATATGCAGAACAGAGAAAATCATAAATCAACGTTAATCCTGGGTGATTGCAATGCCATTTCGGCAAAGCGCAGAAGTGTACACATGTATGATGTAATAATTACTAGTTCACTTGGGTACTAGCCTGCATTCCATTCAGGATTCAGACCAGCCTTATAACGCCCACCTCAGAATAGAACAGATAACCCAGGTCAACATAGAAAAATCAATAATATTAATGAGCATTAACATAAGCTCAATCACCGAAATTAATTCAGATTCTAAGAAAACTAATCATACTAACACAAGTCAGCATTCGGAATTTTTAGAAGAAATTAGAATTTTCAGGAGAAAAATCACAGATAAACACGAATAATTATCGAGTTTTAAGCACAACAATCCAAAAGAACGGATTAGACAATTATCAAATCTTCTCAGCACAAAATAACAGGCGAGCATCACAAGATTTCTAAATAATCGATCCATGTTCAATATTAGGGTTTTCAGGACAAGAACATGCTAATATCAATGCATACTTCAGAGTTTAACATTAGTCATAAGTAATTCAAGAGAATACTTACAAGTACGAGTTATGAAAATAAAGGTTCGGACGAAAGTCCTTACCCAAGGTTCAGATAGAATCCCTTACCCGGATCCGCAGTTAAATTATCCTAACCGGAAAGTCTTTAAGCCTTAACCTAAACAGAATAATCGAATCATTAGAATACAACATATAGAACAAAATGATAATTTAATATGAACTCACACATACTCCCAAAATGAACCCCCCTCACCGGGTATGTAAAATTATCGAAATGCCCCTGGGTCGTAAAATTATCAAAATGCCTCTATCGGACTTAAATCACCAAAATGGTCTTCTCGTGAGTAAAATCACTACAACAACCTTACCATATGCAAATTTATCCAAAAATACATTTCTTAGGTCAAATTACCAAAATACCCCTCTGGGTGATAAGTTACCAAAATACCCCCTCGTTACACTTAAGTCGTCAAAATGACCTTTTCCTAAGCAACATTACTAAGATATCCTTATCGTATATAAATTTACTCAAAAATACCCTTTATGGGTAAAATTACCAAAATACCCCTCTCGGGGTGGCAAATTACCAAAATGCCCCTGGGATTTCCTACACCAGGAAAAATCCAAAAAATATCTTAAGACGCTATTTCAAGTATCCTGATGTCATTTCTGAACTAAAAAGTATTTTAAAGAATTTTCGTCTAAAAATCTCAAACCGGTGTCTAGACCGAGCGCTAAAAAGCTAGTTTTGCAAAAAAAATACCTATCCGCTTTAGAATTCCTCAAAATTTTATAATATGAACCGTATCAGTAAAATAGAGTTTCTATAAAAAAATTCGGATTAAAATAACTTAGTTTACTAGGATAAATAATTCTCTAATTTAGTTTAATCGATACCCTAATTTCGCCCCCTTCGCGGATACCAAAAATTCTCGAAAAATTCCAGAGCGTAGTTCTCGTAAATATATTTGGGGTTACAGTTTTGTACTTTGTCTAATTTTTTTCTTAACTATTTATACAAAATTGGATTAAAATCTGCTTAAATAATTTCTAACTCTAGCGACAATTACGTTTACTATTCAAATCATCACACCAGTTTTTCACCTAAATCACACACACCTCTCATCTTCTTCATCTTTCAGCCGGGATATTCATCCCACACCCACTTCACAACCACACACTACCTCCCTTTCAACCCACTCCAAACCATTAAAACCACATTACACCACCCTAATTCACTACAACACACACTTAAATACCCAATTTACACACATAGCAACATACATGATGCACACAGCAACTTCACAACCCACACACCTCCACTCACGGCTACCAAACCCATGACCTTCTAAAATCCACATAGCCACCCTTTACACAACCAATTACACATACACTCAATTGTATCCATGGCATCCATCGCTATACCCACCAACACACAGTGTACACACAGTAGCTCTGCGGCTACTTCCCACACCCCCTCCTCTGCTAAGCTTCATTCATGGCCATTAGCCTTAACCCTCATATAAACCTTCAACACCCCAAAATTCATAAACCATTACACCCGCATATATGCTTGTATACACATAGATTTGCACTGCTACACTCGCAAGCACACATACTTACACTGTTGACCCATATGTTGTATACACAGAGGAAATACACAACACCCATTAAAACGCACGCCAGAGAGGAGAATGGGATTACACTAGAAAATTCCTTCCTATTCTCTCCTTCTTTTCCACTGTTTCTTTCTCCTTCCTTCGAGCTACCCTATTTTGCTTCTTCCTTTCTCTGTTCTTTGTTTAGTTATTGTCCCTCCCCTTTTTTTTTCTTTCCCAAATTTCTCTTTCTTTTTTTTTTTCCCTTTCTTTCCACTTAGGATAAGATCAAATTAAAATAAAATAAAAGAACATATCAGATTACTCATACACCAAAGTTTCTGAAAAATCGACACATAAGAGTTAATCTTCAAAAATTACAAAATAGCCCCTAAAGTTTCAAAATTTATGAAAATGCCCTCAAAATTTCAAAAATTACGTTTTTGCCCCAAATTTCTTTTAAGCTCTCATACTGTACTAATACCCGAGCATTGCTCAAAATTATTGCCCGTTTATTTTTCGGGTCATCGATGGTTATTTTAACCCGCTCCCAAAGTTTGGGATATTACACTTATGGACTAAAACAAGCTCTGAAACAATGGCATAAGAAGTTTGATAAAGTCATGATTGAAAATGGCTTTAGAATCAACGAATGTGATAAATGTGTCTATATTAAAGGCATAGAAAAATTATATGTCATGGGTTGTATTTACGTGTATGACATGCACATTATTGGGAGCAATAATGAATTCACTAAGGCTACAAGGAAAATGATGACTAGTAAATTTGATATTAAGATGTAGGTGTGGCCGATGTTATACTTGGAATAAAATTTATCAAAAAATCAAATGGACTAGTCTTGTCACAATCTCATTATATTGAGAAAGTGCTAAACAAATTCAAAAGTTATGATGACAGCTCTATGAAGATACCACTAGATGTAAATTTATATCTAACAAAGAATACTGGTGAAGAATATCTCAATTAGAGTATTCGTGCATAACTGGGAGTCTAATGTATATCATGAATTGCATGAGACACGATATAGCATATGCTATCAGCAAACTGAGCAGGTATACTAGTAATCTAGGGAAGAATCACTACATAGCTATCATAAGAGTTTTAAACAGGTACTTAAAATTTACCTTACATTTTGGGCTGCATTATACCATATATCCAGTTGTATTAGAAGGATATAGTGATGCTAATTGGATATCAGATTCTAATGAAACAAAGTCTACAAGAAAAATATGTGTTTATCTTATAAGGGGCAGCTATTGCTTGGAAAATTGCTAAATAGACGTGTATTGCCAGATCCACTATGGAATCTGAATTCATTGTATTAGATAAAGCAGAGTGGCTTTGTAATTTCTTTGAGAATATTCCAAATTGGCATAAGCCTGTACCACCAATTTGCATACATTGTGATAGCCAATCTGCAATTGGAAAAGCACAAAACAATATATATAACGACAAGTCTGAACATATATGGCGTAGACACAATACCATTAAATAATTACCCTCTAGTGTAATTATCTCTATTGACTATGTGAAGTCAAAGGATAACATTGGGGATCCATTACAAAAAAAATTTAACCAAAGAGAAAGTAAATACGTTATCGAGAGGAATTGGTCTGAAACATATGAACTAAAGATTTGCCATAATGGAAACCTACCTAGCTGATTGGAGATCCTAAGATCTAGGTTCAAAGGGAAAACCAAACTATGTAAATATGACTCAAATAGAGCACTGGGGGGGGGGGGGAGTTTAAAATCCTCATATCCATTCTTATGATGAATAGACAGTGCCACCTTCAAAATTTTAGGTTGAGCTATGCTTTTAATGACTCTTATATTATGAAAATCCAAGAAGAGCTACAATGGTAACCTTTTAATAGGAAGTCACCTATGTGAATAAGAAGTGGGCCGCTTCTACGAGAATTGCAAGGATGATTTCTTAGAGAGTACTCATAAAGAAACAGGAGTTGTTCACCGCCAAAATGAACACAACAATAAGAACATTAAAACAATGTTTGAGTGGGAGTGTGTGAAGTTCTATTGTCTCAATATATACTAAAGGTTGAACAGTTCAAGACATCACGTTCATAGGTTAACCAATAAATCCAATATTTCTCACTAGTGAAGGTTCAAAGTCGTCGGCTACCTATCTTGCTATAGTCTCGTTTAATTGAACTCTTTCTAGTGTCAGCATTTGTTTGCGTATAGTATCCAGTCAATTTTCCATTCACATGGGGGATTATTGGCATTGTGGGTTTTAAACTCACTTTAAGGCGTTCACTTTAACTCAATTTTTAAATGGGTTCCACATCATAATTTGGTTAGGAACAAATTGATATATGTTCATCTATTAGAGTAGATGATCATAGTATTTTCATAATTTTAATACAAATGATGAATGAATGAGAAAGTTGAACTTGGAGTTGGTGGTTCAACTTGAAGGGAAAAGAAGATCCTACATAGAAGAAATAAAGTAAATGTGGTCTCCTTATAAGATCTATCCTTGGGTTAAGTATTGGGCCCCTTAGGGGTATTCAAGTTTTATAAGGAGGGAGGACCGAGGTTGCCCCAAGGTCCACAACACACACGCGGCGCTTGTCTGTCTTATCCCGGTCCGTGGCTGTGGCTTGGGCTTGGGCCCATCAAGCTTTATTTTTTTTGATACAAAAAAATTATAAAATTTTATTTATTTAAATTCTTTTATGAAAAGTTGCAGCCTTTCCAACAGTTGCATTCTTTCAGTGAAGAGTTGCACCCTCTAGCGAATTTTTTCAGTATATAAAAACGTGTCCAAGGTCTGAAAAACATAATAATAAAATAAAATATCTCTCCCAAAATTCTGGTCTTCCATTTTTTCACTCCTGTGTCTATGTCCAAGTTCTGTATTGTTTTGATTCGTCAGGTCTGCGAATTTGGAGTGCTCCTATTTTCAAGCGTACTGCTGTTGTATCCAATGAGACTTGTTTTTAGCATCGTTGCGTGACGAATAAAGTTTTAAGGACAGTAAATCAAATTCATGTCTGGGCTATCTTCCTTGATGTTTTATACTTTTCTCGTTAGTTATTATATACAGTTCATATTCTAAATCTGTTTGTTCAGTAAGTATAGTATTTTTAGTACTTGTTTCTTCTTGCACAAGTATACAAATATTTTTCCAACAATACCTACTCTTGCTTACAAGAACCGAAAAAATATGGCACGTAACCCATTGACAATGCATAAATTTATAGCTAGAAATATCGGACCTAACTTCACTATAGAACTGTCGCGGTTTTTAGTAAAATGGTCGCAAATGAATACCTTGAAATATAATATGATGCCATAAGGATTGCAATGGGTAAACCCTGAAATTGTCTAGTAGAAAATACCTAGTACTTATCTTCTCATATTTACTACAACAGACTAGGTCGTTCGATTTAGTCAAGCCATAGACTTTCAGAAATCTAGCAGTTACGTTCAAATGTCCCATGTCTCCAATTATCGTCCCATTTTCCAAATCAGACTCCTCGTACCCCTCTTCTCACACAACGGCTGAAGAAGAAGGTTCATATTCTTCTCCTTCTTACATAAAGGTTGTCTTCGATAATAAGGACCATTCAATTCAGATTGTTGTCTTCTCGTTTCTCTCTGAGGTAGTTTTTGGGTTCCTTGTTGCCAGTGGTGGAACCAGGATTTTACTTTAGGGGATGCAAAAAATATATCAAAATCACCAAATTTTTTTAATAAGTAAAATAATACACAAAAAGTGAGTACACATTTTTCGATAATACACAAAAAGCATACTAAAAAGCATCTACAAGGTCATATTAAAGTTCATGAGATTGTAGCCAGGTACCAAACTTAGTGGGAAACTCACTGCCGGGCGACAAGAATCAATAAAGGTTTTCTGAATTTCTAGTCCATTAAACTTGATAATAAACTGAGCTTTTAAGAATTGTCAATATAGTATCTCAATCAACAGGTACTCAGGGAATCAAATCTATCAATATATGAAAATTGAATTAGGAAAGCAATTGAGATCCGAAATTGAACTCGTTGTTGCATTCTTTGTGGTACTAATGTTCAGGTTCTAAAATAGACCCCTAGATGAATAAAGTCTGGGTCAAATGTCGTAAATATTTACAAGCACTTAAGGGACTAAATGTGAATCATATGAAACACATCGGAATGCATCTTACAAGAATAGAGCAAGAGCACACACAGACATATAAATTAAGTAGAAAACATTGATGTACAACGTCATTCTTATTGTATTCTCTCTTTTCTCCAAGCCAAAAACTGATAGCTATTATGGAGTTCAATGGAGAGGATTCCTATATTTCGGCTACCTGCTTATCTGATTCACCATTGTTACATGTCTAATCAATTAAGAACATGCAGAATGAGTGAAAATGAACAAAAAGCTCCTACCTCCTCTCCCTTTTCATTACCAGCAACGATGCTATACAAATTGCCACGGAAGCCAAGGAAGCACATAGCCAGTAGAAAGACCCATTCAGTTCCAATAAAACAAACCTCAATGTTATAAATGCCATCAAATGATGATGCTGAAATGACCCAGGGATCTTTGGATACCAGTGAACATCAAAATTCTAGTTGGTTCCGGTAGGCAGTTCAGAGACAATCTGGAAAACGAAACAGATAAACATCAAAAGCAGCATCACAGGGTCAGGAACGAGCAATGATTGGGACACTACAAGCCCAAAAGACACATAGAACAAGAGACACTAAACATATAACAGAATTTACAAATTAAGGTAAATAATCATACCTCTCCTGAAACCATGTCCCAACAAATAGTACGATTGTCCTTGGCACAGGTAAGCAAATAGGAGCCATCACTCTGTGTCTCTGTGAGTCGTCACTTTGTCCGATTCATCACCACCAGCTCATAGATCTAGGCTAGATCTGGCCGAAGTTGGTTGAGGTGAGGTCGTTGCTCGTCAGTGACTGTGAGTCATCATTTCGCCCTGTTCGTTACTGCTGGCTCATAGATCTATACAAGATATGGCTGGAGTTGGTTGAGGTGAGGGCCGCCGACTGGTGACTGAGGCACCGTGAGCCCGTGACCGGTAACTGTTGCTGCTAGTATATGTTCTTGTCCACCCTAATTTTGTAGGTTTCATTTCATTTCATGACCACCCAAATACAAACATTTTCATGGTGATCTAACCTAGTTCACTAGACATTGAAACGAAGTCCTAGAGTACTCCATCATGAGGAAGGTAAGTTATTTCACAAACACAAATAAAGATCTCTTGTAGCTCAATAGAATGCTCTTTTTGGTATCAAATTGCTAGAAGTGCATGCGTCGTTAAGTATTCTCTTTTGTGACGTTTGAGATTATGTTACGATTTTGGAATGCCGTTGTTTTACTTGCAGGCTACTGATTGTTATTTTCTGGCGAGATCTTGCTGACAATGATAGTGATGTTACTTCGCGTCGTGGATCCCAAACAACTTGAGACACTAAAATTAAGAGGATTTGCCGGCACACTAGTCTATTTTCAGTAATTCATATGATGTACTAGCATGTGTACTTTCTGTACCAAGATGCTGAATAAAATATGAAAATATTTGTAGGAACGTCGGATTGTAATAGTTTTTTTTTTTTGTAATTAGTAATTGATATGATGTACCAACATGCTGAACTTGTGATAGTAACATGTGGTGCAGTTGATATGTAACTTGGTGAACATTTTTTTGCTTAGTAATTGAGATATTTATGGTTTCATGTATTACAAATTTATCTACAGGGAGATTGCAAATAAAATATAGAAAAATATATGTAGGATTTATTTTGGAGTGCATCTTTTCAATATATATATATATATATATATATATATATATATATGGAGGCCGATCCACACCCACCGGTGGAGAAATAACATTTTCTCCACCGAACCGCAGGTAAGAGCAGCGGTTGGGCCACGTGGCGCAAAAGGTGTACGGCCACCGCATTAATGGCAAAAAAAGCACGAGAAATGACACGAGAAACGATGAGAAAATGGCGAGAGAGAGAAAAAGGACACCAACCGCATGCACAACCAGCGGTTGGCATTAATTTGCCTGCCACGTGGCGTCCCCCACCCCTGCCAGGTGGCCCAACCCCATGGCCCCTGCCACGTGGCGTCCCCTCCCCCTACCACGTGGCCCACCGGCATGGCCAACCGGCGGTATTGGCGATGGCCCTGCCACGTGGCCCAACCACTGGAGTTACCAGCGGTTGGTCTCCCATTCCTGCCACGTGGCGTCCCCTCCCCCTGCCACGTGGCCCAACCGCCGGTACCACCCGCGGTTGGTCCCCTCCCTCTGCCACGTGGCGTCCCCTCCCCCTGCCACGTGGCCTAACCCCACCTACAACCCGCGGTTGGTCTCCCGCCCCTGCCACATGGCGTCCCCTCCCCCTGCCACGTGGCCCAACCGCCGGTACCACCCCCGGTTGGTCCCTCCTCTGCCACGTGGCGTCCCCTCCCCCTGCCACGTGGCCCAACCGCTCCTACAACCCGCGGTTGGTCCCCTCCCTCTGCCACGTGGCGTCCCCTCCCCCTGCGGTTGGCATTATTGCCTTCCGTGACCCCACCCCCCTTGCCCCCCCCCACGCGTCACCCCCCTTGCCCCCCACCCCCTTGCCCACCACCCCGTGGCCCCCACCCTATGTCCTTTTCCCCCACCCGTGAACCCCCTTCCCCCACCCGTGAACCCCCTCTTCCCCCACGTGTCATTACCACCCTTCCCCCCACCCCCACGTGTCATTCCCCCCTCCCCCTCCCTGCTGTTCACTCACGGTTCTTCCCTTCCTCTCTCACTTTTCTCTCTATAAAATCCCTCCTCCCCGAATCATTTTTTCCACCCTCCTCATTCTCCCTATCTCACCTACATACAAACAAAAAAAATTTACGCTAGAAGATCGGTGGATAACCGCTAGAAGATCGGTGGATTTTTCTTGAAATATATCAAGTTAAAACAAGTAAGTATTTTTCAATTTGTTCATACCAATTGATTGTTTAAATTGTGTTACGCTTAAATTGTTCTTACAATAGTCTAAAATTCGTGTTTAGGGCGTCAAAATTACGTTTTGACAAATCGGGGTATTACATTCGAAAAATTCCAAAATAGCGATTTTTTAGGGCGTCAGAAATAGAATTTTTTACGAATTTATAAAAAATAGCTAGAGCTAGATTTTGCCAAAATACGAAACAGAGACCCTAGTTATTTTCAAAAGATCTGTATCAGGTAAAAATTTCAGATTTTTCCAAAGACTGGAAAGGGGTTAACTGATACACGCAACCTTGTAACTTTGCAGTGTAATTTAAAATATCAAGCAAGCGCGATTTCGCGCGAAACTTTTATGAAAACCCTAGGGTGTTGGGAAGTTCCATTCCCCAGGAATTCGGGCCATTCCGAAGCCGTTAGCTAATTTTTTGGCCGAACGGGCTTTTAAGCGCTCGATCCGGACACCGGTTCGAGATTTTTAGGCGAAAAATCCGTAAAATACTTTTTAGATCAAGAATGAACTCAGGAAGCTTAAAATAGCATTTTAAAGCACTTTTGATATTTTCTGAAGCCAGGGGGTATTTTGGTAATTTGCCACCCCGAGAGGGGTATTTTGGTAATTTTCCCGAAAAAGTTTTTCAACGGACTTTTAAGTCCAGAAGTGTAAGTAAAACGCCTGAAATGTTGTTTTGCAGCTGATTGCGGGGCGTAATTGTCGCTAAAGGTGAAAACTTAATTAGAAGTTTTTTCACGAATTTATAAAAAATAGCTAGAGCTAGATTTTGCCAAAATACAAAACAGAGACCCTAGTTATTTTCAAAAGATCTGTATCAGGTAAAAATTTCAGATTTTTGCAAAGACTAGAAAGGGGTTAACTGATACGCGCAACCTTGTAACTTTGCAGTGTAATTTAAAATATCAAGACAGCTCGATTTCGTGCGAAACTTTTATGAGAACCCTAGGGTGTTGGGAAGTTCCATTCCCCAGGAATTCGGGCCATTCCGAAGCCGTTAGCTAATTTTTTGGCCGAACGGGCTTTTAAGCGCTCGATCCGGACACCGGTTCGGGATTTTTAGGCGAAAAATCCGTAAAATACGTTTTAGATCAAGAATGAACTCAGGAAGCTTAAAATAGCTTTTTAAAGCACTTTTGATATTTTCTGAAGCCAGGGGGCATTTTGGTAATTTGCCCCCCCGCGAGGGGTGTTTTGGTAATTTTCCCGAAAAAAAGTTTTTCGGACCAGAAATGTAAGTAAAACACCTGAAAGGTTGTTTTGAAGCTGGTTTGATGGGCGTTAGGGTGACAATGAACCCCCGGGGGCTATTTTGCTAATTTTACATTACACAAATTTGTAAGCTTAAAATAACTTTTAGTTCAGGAAAGGGTGTGAGACACCTGAAAAGTTATTTTAAAGAGTGAATTCAGGAAGCTTAAAATCCCATTTCAAAGCACTTTTCAGATTTTTTTTGTCAGGGGGCATTTTGGTAATTCGCATCCCCGATAGGGGTATTTTCGTAAATTTGCAGCGTTAAGTTTTTCAAAGGATTTCTTAGTCCAGAAATGTAAGCAAAGCACCTGAAAGGTTGTTTTGAAGCTGATTTGGGGCGTTAGGGTGATAATGAACCCCCAGAGGCATTTCGGTAATTTGCCGCTCATCGGGGGCTATTTTGCTAATTTTACATTATACCAAATTTCCCGAAAGACGGTGGTTTAAATAAATTTTATTCTTCTTTTATTTAAATTTATGACTTGTTGAGAATGATATAATTTTTATTTTTTAGATTACAGTATAAATATGGATGCAACTGGAGGAAATAATTTTTGTGAAGGTTCTGATCCACCTTACGTTGGTCAAGTTTTTCAAGCACTGGACGAAGTTGAAGCATACTATAGAGCATATTCGAAAACGATAGGTTTCGGTATTAGAACTAAGACGACTAGAAAACGGGCGAATACAGATCAAATTTGTGCAAGACTATTTGAGTGTCATAGAGGAGCACCGCATGTAACTCCGGTCGTTCGGATCAGTGACGAAGGGACAACAAGACAAAGAAAACGGGACACATTTCCGGGTACCGGCTGCAAGGCCCATGTGTATGCAGTACACCGAAAAAATGAAAACCATTGGGTTGTCACAGGAGTGGAGTTGAGCCATAATCATCAGTTGATGACCCCCAGTAAGATTGGTCAAATTCATCAACACCGAGAAATAAGCGCGGCACACAGACAACTAATTTTTACAATGGCCGAGGCTAAAATTCCACCTTCTAAGATGATGGGGGTTTTCTCAAGCCAGGTTGGGGGGATTGACAAGTTGAGTTTCAACGAAGTAGACCTTCGAAATGAACTTCGTGCTCAGAGGAGAGAGTCTTTCGGTAAGAGTGATTCTCAAACTACACTTGATCTCTTCAGGTCCCTTCAGAGTGAGAATTCTGGATTTTTTTACAGTCTCCAACTGGATGATGAGAACCGCATTAGTACTATATTTTGGGCGGACCCCCGTTCTAGAGCTGCTTACCAAAATTTTGGGGATGTTGTGACGTTTGACACCACATACCGCACCAATAAGTACTCTATGCCTTTTGCTCCGTTCACCGGGGTGAACCACCACTATCAGTCAATCTCGTTTGGCTTTGCCCTGCTTAGGGATGAGACGGAGGAGTCATTTACGTGGTTATTTGAAACGTGGCTTCAAGCAATGTATCATATTCCTCCAAAGACCATCATCACCGACCAAGATCTGGCAATGAAAAATGCAATCGCTAAGGTCCTTCCAGATACTCACCATGGCCTGTGCACATGGCACATAAGCAACAAATATCCCGAACGGCTTCACCATGTATATGCAAACCATCCGTCATTCAAGACTGACTTTAATACATGTGTGAAGAAATCGTTGACGGTAGACGTGTTCGAGGAGAGGTGGGCCACGTTAATGGATACTTACTATTTGCACAATCACGAATGGTTACAATCGTTGTATGAGATCAAGACACAGTGGGTCGGTGCCTACACCAAGAATTTTTTTGCAGCCGGAATGACTACGACCTCGAGAAGCGAAGCTATGAATTCATTCTTTGATGGGTACGTAGGCCAGTCTTCAAGTATAGCGGAGTTCGTACTAGAGATGCAGAAAGCCGTTGACAGGCAATTGTACCGTGAGAGAGAAGCCGACGCGGCTACAGTTTGCAAAGAAAGAGCTATACTACTTTATTCACCTTTAGAGGCTCATGCGGCTCAAGTCTATACCAAGGAAATGTTTCGACAGTTTCAAGAGGAACTACTAAAGTCGAATCAATATGGCATGACAAAGTTGCACGAGTATTCCACCAGAGATATCAAGGTTTATGCTTTGACAAATGTGACGAACTTCGCCAATCCGTGCTCTTCGTCGGCTCCGAGGACCAGACGACATTTTACCGTAGCAGTTTGTAAGGACACCGGGTTGGTTAATTGCAACTGTCAACTGTTTGAGCATAAAGGTATACTTTGTCGACACGCGTTGAGGGTTTTGAGCGCCAAGAATGCTAGTGAAATCCCTCCACCGTATATCTTGGAACGGTGGACGAAGGAAGCCAACAGAGTCCACGGTCACATTCCTTACGTGCCCAATGTTTCAGTTGATTTCGAGCAATCTGAGACGCTGCGATATAATCACCTTTGTAACATCATGCACGGTTTATCAATGGATGCAGCGTCGACATTTGATGGGTACAGGTATCAAGTTGAAGCAGCCGCACGGGATAAGGCTAAGCATGCACAGTTTAGGATGGCATTACCAGAAACTGTGGACACTCCGACTAGCCACGCAACTCCAGGCGGTAGATTCAATCGAGCCAAACAGCCAGTCATTGACGGTACTGACCTACAAGGTGAGGAGGACGATATTTTTGATCCAATTATTTCTCAAACAAAAGGGCGAAAACGAGCAATACGCATGAAGAATCCGATTGAAGAAGCAACGGGTCAAAAAAAATTACGAAAGTGTGCGTTGTGTAACAAGATGACTGATCATGACAAGAGAAACCATTATAAAGTGTTAGGTATCGAACCTGGCAGTATGGTCGAGGAGGACGATGATGAGGAAGAGTGTTAGGGTTAATGTTTCAGTTGTATAAATTGAACTTATATAATGTTTAAATTTGTGATTTGGTTTGTGCAATCTTTAATTTGTGATTTGGTTTGTGAATTATTGATAGTTTTGGTAACTCCGTTTTCGGGCACACTTTAGGCCCCATTTGATAGCTTCCGAAAAAAGTTGTAATTTTTTTTGTCACTTTTTTTCCGCTCATTGCACTTCAGGCACGCTAGTTAGCCCATTTGTAAGACTTTCGGCGAAAAACGAGACACATTAATTTTTGAGTTTTCCTAGGAAGGGCCTATTCGGGCACACTTTAGGCCCCATTTGATAGCTTCCGAAAAAAGTTGTAATTTTTTTTGTCACTTTTTTTCCGCTCATTGCACTTCAGGCACGCTAGTTAGCCCATTTGTAAGACTTTCGGCGAAAAACGAGACACATTAATTTTTGAGTTTTCCTAGGAAGGGCCTATTCGGGCACACTTTAGGCCCCATTTGATAGCTTCCGAAAAAAGTTGTAATTTTTTTTGTCACTTTTTTTCCGCTCATTGCACTTCAGGCACGCTAGTTAGCCCATTTGTAAGACTTTCGGCGAAAAACGAGACACATTAATTTTTGAGTTTTCCTAGGAAGGGCCTATTCGGGCACACTTTAGGCCCCATTTGATAGCTTCCGAAAAAAGTTGTAATTTTTTTTGTCACTTTTTTTCGAATGCCGTCATATGAAAGGTATATTCGCGCACATTTCAGCGCCAAATTCAAAATAGCGAAAAATTATGTACATTTCTTTTTGGTACAGTTTTTTGTAACATCACAGCAGCTAGCCACGCACGTCAGGATAATGGTAATGAAGGCGTCTAGCTTCATTCTTTTTCAGCTCCCAGGCTATCCTATACCTAAACGTCAAGGCATCCTTCCTAGTCCACGAGGAGTGTTTGAGCACTTCCGAGCGAGCAATGTAGTCCATGTACTTGAGGACGTAAATCCCGCAATCGTGACCGTTATATTGCTTTGGTCGGTCCTTTATCATCACGACCGTCCAAGGGTCACCCTGTGGCCGTCCGCATGCTAGCGAGAGGACAGTAGTCTGCATCCAACAATAAAAACGAGAATCAAGCCTATGAGACAAGAACAATATACTATGAGCCAAGGTCAAAAAATAAATACTAACCACTAAAGTGATGTACTCGTTGTACATCTGTGCCAGCAGCTGTCCAGGCTCGTCCTCCCTTAGGCTATCGTATATGTGAACCGTTCTGAACGCTGGATGGAGAAGTAATAGGAACCAGTGGTTTGCATGATGACAGGGTATCATGATAAGGTTCGCATCAGCAGCGGGACATTGATAGTCTGCGTTCATCATGCCTAACACGTTTCGACCTGGTTTCCACTTACTCCTGCCGCCCCCTCGCCTCCATTCTGTGAATTCTCTCACCGTTAATTCCACAAAATGAGTGGGATACATGTTAAGCTTCAGATATTCAGAACGGTTAAAACGTTGCTCTCTAATCCGGAGCAGTTCTATGTAAGCGTTCATGACAAAATTTGAAAGATCTGTCTCCGGCGCCAACGTTCTGATATCCTCATGACCTAGGAATGTCGCAAGGGGAAAGTCTGCTGAATTGACAGGCTCATGCCCGAAGTAGTGCCGGTCGATCCAAGCCATCTTGTCCGACCTCAATGGCTTCGTCGCTTGTCCTTTGTCCGACTGAAAGCTTGGGCGCGAGGCCTGGATTCCTACTTGGGGAAGCTGACTCTGGCACTGAGAGTCGTATGCGTTTGGAGGCAAGCGACTATATGGCTCCCATACCTGACTCTGGGGCTGATAGTCGTACGCGTCAGGAGGAGGGCGACCAGACGGCTCCCACACCTGACTCTGGGGCTGATAGTTGTACGCGTCAGGAAGAGGGCGACCGGACGACTCCCACACCTGACTCTGGGGCTGATAGTCGTACGCTTCAGGACGAGGGCGACTAGACGGTTCCCCTTCGTAACCCCGGTACGCAAGACTAAAGTTTTGAACTTCAGTCTTGTACTTCTCAATGGACCTCTTAAGATTGTCAGGAGCCTGCGCGACAAACCAGTCAAACGACTCCAGCTGCTTGAACACCTCAATGCCCTGGTCAACCTAAAAAACATGCATAGAAAATATGGCTAATCATATTTGACAAATGGTCGATAAGGTGCGCAAATAAATTATCAAACAACACTAGCATGACTTACAATGGCCAATGCCCAGAACTGGTCATAGACCTCACGTGGCGCGTACGATGTCTTCTTCACTGGGGAAGGGCGATTCACCCTCGTGCGCGTCACCCTGAGAAACCACTGTAAGTATTCCTCAGTACTAATGCCGTCGTGCTTCAGCGATACAAGGCTATCATACGTTTCCTGCCAGGTATTCCACTGGTGCACCTCGTCACCCAACAAAATCAAGGCATCAGCCACCTCGAAGTTCGGCCCTCGACCACCCCTGTATGGCCGCATGTCTACAGCGGGTTTTGGTATCCCTTGTGGACAGCCAGCTTGCTTCATAGCTCGATCGGGCATCTGAAACTCACATTCTTCGAAGTGAATGAGCGGCACCCGAACCAAACCTGCCAGCACGTACGACACCGGAAGTTGCCAACACCACTCATCCAACAGATGCATCACCTTGCCATATGGCTGCCACGTCACCTGGGATGCATCTAGTATCTCTAGTTCCCCCCGATAGAACTTTAGATGGTGGTGAGGGTCTACCCGTCTCCCCCTCCGGTTGGTCGTAGGCCCCCAGGCCCACACCCTAGGCCACGTCTCATCGGAATCTACCAACGGTTGTGGACGACCCATGGGTAGCCTCTCGTAAGACCAAACCTGTGAATGCAAACATTATATGGAATTAGTAATTAATCCCGAATATATTGACTAAGGATCCTACCAAGAAAATAAATGCTCATACCTGTAATAGAGTCAGGCAGGCGGCAATGGACTTGGCACCGTTTCTCGTAGCCTTATGCAGTGCTCGATATAGGTGCGCAAGGACAGCTGAACCCCACGAATAGGAGTATACCTCCTCAAGATCCTCCAAGAACACCATATACTTCGGATGCACCGTGTTTTTCGAATGCGTCGGAAGTAATATAGCTCCAATAATATACAGAAGGAATGCCTTCGTATACGTCACGAAATCTTGAGGAGTGTATTCATCCGGTAGCACGCCGTACTGCTCTCTCAGCCATTTAAGCTTGACGCCGTTTGTTGTAAGCGCTGCCCTTGGAATTCCCGGAAAATACTGCATAGCCATATTCGCTATGGATGCAGACGGCACGTTCAAAGTAACGGGTCTGCCGTGACATGGGATTCCAAGTATAAATCCGACGTCCTCTAACGTAACAGTCATTTCACCAAACCGGAAGTGAAATGAGTTCGTCTCGCTCCTCCATCGTTCAACTAGAGCGGATATAAGGCAATCGTCGTGTCGAGACCATTTCCCGGGATCGGTGAACAGGGTTAAATTTTGACGGTGTAATAGCTGTATTTGTTCCTCGTTTAGTACCCACTCTTCAAGGTGCCTTGTGCTTTGAATTGTTTCCAAAACACCCCTATCGACACCGTCAAATACGTGCCTCGCGACGTGGTCATCGTCATCGTATAGGATTGATGTATCATGAGGTCCAGAGCTGAAATTCATACCTTTAAGAACAAAATATAATTATAAACCAACTTAGCGTCCATAATATCCATAATATTTACATTCCAAAACTATAACTGGATCTTTAACCTAGCTTACCAACACATTAGCAATAGTCATTATTTCAATGTATTAAAACAAATCCTCAATTCCCACCACTCCGAACGCTTAATTACGCTAGTTCCCACTGAATTTAGCGCCAACGTGGTTATATAGCAATATATAGCCCGATGGCCCCTACACCTCCAACACCTCAAAACAGCTTTAAAGTCAAGTTTTTAAATGTATTACGTCAATTATATACCAAATATATCAGGAAAAATTTTAAAGGGGGCAAGTTACCAAAACACCCGCTACTTATGCAAAATATCCCCTGGCAGTCATCGCCGGTGCGTCACAAGGTTCAGAACATCTGGAACAAAATAAGTTTCGGGTGTCTCACACCCTTTCCTGAACTAAAAGTTATTTTAAGGTATGAATTTTAAGCTGGATCCTTCCTAGCAAAATAGCCCCCGATCAGCGGAAAATTACCGAAATGCCCCTGAGCGTTCACTATCACCCCAAAGCCCCCGAACCAGCTTCAAAACAACATTTCAGGTGGTTTACTTACATTTCTGGACTAAAAAGTCGTTTGATGGACTTGGCACGGGAAAATTACCAAAACACCCCTTGGCGCGGGAAAATTACCAAAACACCCCTACGCGCGCCACGTCAGCTTCAAAACAACATTTCAGGTTTTGTAATTATATTTCTGGACTAAAAAGTCCGTCAAAAAACTTAGCACTGTAAAATTACCGAAATACCCCTCTCGGGGCGGCGAATTACCGAAATGCCCCCTGGCATCAAAAAATATCAAAAGTGCTTCGAAATGCTACTTGAGGCTTCCTGAATTCATTCTTGACATAAAAAGTATTTTACGGAGGTTTCGCCCAAAAATCGCGAACCGGTGTCCGGATCAAGCGCTTAAAGGGCCGTTCGGCCAAAAAAATAGGTAACGACTTCGGAATGGCCCGAATTCCTGGGGAATGGAACTTCCCAACATCCTAGGATTCTCATAAAAGTTTCGCGCGAAATCGCGCTAGCTTGATATTTTAAAATACACTGCAGAGTTACAAGGTTCCCTGTATCAGTTAACCCCTTTCCAGTCTTTGGAAAATTCTGAAATTTTTACCTGAGACAGATCCTTTAAGAATAACTAGGGTCTCTTTTTTGCATTTTGGCAAAATCTAGCTCTAGCTATTTTTTATAAATTCGTGAAAAACTGTCTATATTTGGTACCCTAAAAAATCGCTGTTTTGGAATCTATAAATGTAATACGCTGATTTGTATAAACCTAACATTGAATTATAAGGAAATTCAAAATACTTACTTGTTGTGACTTGATGTATTTAAAGAAAAAACTACCGATCTTCTAGCGGTTATCCACCGATCTTCTAGCGTAAAATTTTTTGATTTGTATTGTTATGGAGATTATGTAGGTGAGATATGAAGTACGAAGGAAATTGGTAAAAGATGACAGAGTGCAGAGTGCAGAAGAAGGGTTCGGGGGAGGGGATTATAAAGAGAGAAGTGAGGAAGAGAGAAGAAAAAAGACAGAAAAAAGTGAGGAAGAGTGGTTGTTTATGCGGTCAAAGGCTGCTGAAAAAAAAAATTTCGGCAGAAGGACACCACGTTGGGCATCACGGGGGAGGGAAGGACGACACGTGGCATCGTGGGGAAGGACACCAGGTGGGGCATCACGCGGGGGGCGCCACGTGGCAGGGCATCACGCGGGGGGCGCCACGTGGCAGGGGAGGGGGGAGGGACCAACCGCGGGTTGTAGGTGCGGTTGGGCCCTGCGGATGAGGGGAGGGGACGCCACGTGGCAGTGGGAGGGGACCAACCGCGGGTTGTAGGTGCGGTTGGGCCACGTGGCAGGGGGAGGGGACGCCACGTGGCAGAGGAGGGGACCAACCGCGGGTGGTACCGGCGGTTGGGCCACGTGGCAGGGGGAGGGGACGCCACGTGGCAGGGGCGGGAGACCAACCGCGGGTTGTAGGTGCGGTTGGGCCACGTGGCAGGGGGAGGGGACGCCACGTGGCAGAGGGAGGGGACCAACCGCGGGTGGTACCGGCGGTTGGGCCACGTGGCAGTGGGAGGGGACGCCACGTGGCAGAGGGAGGGGACCAACCGCGGGTGCCACCCGCGGTTGGGCCACGTGGCAGGGGGAGGGGACGCCACGTGGCAGGTCCATAGCATATACCGCCGGTTGTCCATGCTTGTGGGCCACGTGGCAGGGGGAGGGGACGCCACGTGGCAGGGCTATGGGATTGGGCCACGTGGCAGGGGTTGGGGGCGGCACGTGGCGGGCAAATTAATGCCAACCGCTGGTTGTGCATGCGGTTGGTGTCCTTTTTCTCCTCTCAGCCATTTTCTCGCCATTTTTCTCACCATTTCTCGTGCCTTTTTCGCCATTAATGCAGTGGCCGTACACCTTTTTCGCCGTTTTGCGCCACGTGGCCCAACCGCTGCTCTTACATGCGGTTCGGTGGAGAAAATGTTATTTCTCCACCGGTGGGTGTGGATCGGTCCCCTATATATATATATATATATATATATATATTCCTAGCAAAAGCCACTAATTATTTGTGTTAGCTACAAAGTGCAAGTTCTTAACTTAAAAATGTGAAAAACAAGGGAGAAAAAGGTGGGGTGCAAGACCATGCAAGATGAACCGAAATCCTTGCATGAGAACTTCATGAGTGGGGCTGCTAGCAAATTTTTGTGTTTGTACAAGAATGATGCAAGTTCATAGTCAAGGGTGTAGAATGATGAGTCGGTCGTGAATGGAGATGGAATAGGGAAAAGTGTCAACTTTGTGAACACCCCACCCCTCCCCCCTAAACAGTGAAAAGCATTTCCATGATGACAAATCAAATGTGCATAAAGTGTGCTTGCGCCTGACAAAAAGAGGAATTAAGAAAGTAAGAAAGCTGTACCAAGGATACTGGATATGATGATTACCTCAACATAGTTTTGGGGTTTTTGTTGGTGGTGGTGGTTGGTTGGGGGGGGGGGGGGGGGTAGGGGGCTGTATCTCCCTTCCTAGGTGGGATTTGGCTTAGTAAATTAATGGGGATGCGGAGATAGCTTAAAGTCAAAGCATGTGGAAGGTATAAAAGGCTATATATTCTGGAAAAGAGGGTTAGAACACAAGAGAGAAACAACAAGTGGAAAAAAGGAAAAATGTTGAGAAAGAAATGATGGCGCCGCTTCTATGAATTATACCACCACGTAATGAAACTTGGTATGATCGGCATGAAAATTTAATACTACATACTAGTTTGTTGACTGGGTTGATGTGGAAACCAAATGGTCGAGATCATAGTTGGAGGTCTGTATAACGGCAATTTTATTTCATCTTCTACAGCCACCTTTTCGGTGGCATCTTTTCATCGCTAGTTGTGAATCCACCTTTGCTTATGTGATACTTATTCGTGTAAGTGTTGATTCAAGATTTCTAACTTAATGGCTTTAAGCCTGAGTTATTGATGTAGTGGAAGTACTTCAAAAGTTGGCCTATGGTTTTTCCCTTTGCTTTGGAGGGTTTTCATATTTTATACTTGTTTGCAGTTGCTAGCAAAATCACAATTAATTTGTAGGCAAACTGCTATGATTGATTTACTACTTGGATTCTTTTTCACCTCTCGTTGAGGACTTTTCTAAAAAGGGAAAATTGCAAAAACCACCCTCGTGGTTTGGGTTAGTTGCAAAAATACCCCTGCGGTTACAAAAGTTACAAATGAACACCTGTGATCGCAAAAGTGTTGCAGCCGTTAGAAAAATCGTCCAAACTAACAGCATGTATTGCTCATGCTCTTGAATAGTGCGTTTCATAAATATTAATATAATAAAATGACTAAAATGCCTTCTATTTATTTCTCTCTCCCAAATCCCAAACTTTCTTCCCTAATCTAATGAAACCAAACCCTAGCCGCATATCCACCTCCATCACCCCACCCCGTCTACCACCTGCCCTACCCACGACCACCCCAGTCGCCACCTGCCTCATCGAAACCCGTTGCCGCCATCACCGCCTCATCAAATCCCATCACCGCAACACCCCCACGCTATCTCGTTGTCGCCATTACCACCCAATCCCACAATCATCATCACTGCCTAGTCCCGTTGCCGCCATCACCGCCCAATACCGCAGCAGCCATTACCGCCTAGTCCCATCGCCGTCATCCGCATACCAACACTGCACCACGACCAAACACCACATACCCACGTCAACAACAATCAAGGGTTTTAATCAAGGGTTTCAATTCGAACCCTAATCGCACATACTTAGATCTAGGGTTTCAATCGTAAGGTGCGATTGAAACCCTAGATCTAAGTTTGTGCGATTCCGGCAAATCAGCAACATCAAAGTTTGTGAAACCCTAGATCTAAGTTTCAAAGTTATCGTCATACTATAGGGGTAAAACTCGGCAACGATGAAAAAGAGGCGGGGTGGCAGTGTGATCGATGTGGCGACGAAGGAGAAAGGCCGATGGGTTTCGCGGGGTTGTGGTTGTGATGATAGGGAAGGGCATGGGCATGTAGAGACGACTGGAATGCCGGAGTGGCGACGGTGTCTCTAGGGTGGTGGTGCCGCCCCTCTGCTCGAGAATTTCGATGCACAGAAACAACCTTAGGGTCTATATACAAGGGTATTTTGGATAATTTTTTAATTTTGTTACAGAAACCATCGGTTGCAACACTTTGCGATCACAGGTGTTCATTTGCAACTTTTGTAACCGCAGGGGTCTTTTTGCAACTGACCCAAACCACGAGGGTGGTTTTTGCAATTTTCCCTTCTAAAAATTGAAATTAGACATCAACTACACTAAAGCAACAAGAATTTGAATGCGCCCATAAAAACAGAATCTAGATTTGATTTATGATGATGAGAGTTTAAAAAATAAAAAGACCTAGGTTTGAAACCCGAATTCAAAGTTATAATAGATTGACAGCAAAGGTCAGGACACTAGAAGAAAAAATGTAAACGTAAGTCATGTCTGTTTGGGGTGTTGAATTATGTCCTTGCAGAAAGTGTAAACTTAAGTCATGTCTTGTTTGGGAAACTATGCCTTATTTCCCTGCAGAAAGTGTACGTGTGCGCTAAAAACAACTTGCATTAATAGAACCTCGGTATGTACAATTCAAGGCTAATTGATACGTATGGACGCACGAGCGCGTGAACACACACGCGCGCGCACCCCTACACACAATGTATATTGTGAGTGAAATCATTAAGACTTGGACGACATAAAAGGTATATTGTGAGTGAAATCGTTAAGACTTGGAGTTCTTTAATTTGTTTATGAATTCATTTCCATGAATGAAAATTGTGTTCAAAATTTTCTTCAGCTTTAATGATACCATATCGACAATTTCCTTAATGACCTTTATTATTGTTACAATTAGCACTAGGGTAGTCATATTCTTAGGTAGCATTTGGTAATACTTTCAATTTTAGTTTTCTGTTTTTTAAAAAATAAAATAAAAATCAATACCAATTTATTTTATTATTTTTTTAATACAAATGGGTGTTGGATTACCCAGTTTTAATTTTGAGTTTTTTTTGAATGCTTGACTATCCAGTTTTTATTGTGAGTTTTTTCTTTTGTGGTGGTTTGAGGTGGCAGTAGTGGGGCATGGCAGTGGCCTACGGTGGTGGTAGCCGGCCGTCGGCACCACCACCTTCGGCGGCAGGCGATGGCTGACGGCCGTCGGTGATGGTCACTTGTGATGGCTGGTAGCCGCCGACAGCCACCAGCGGTAGACGCTGGTGGTGGCTGCTGATGGCCAGAGGAGACTGTTGATGGCCGGAGGAGGCTGCCGGTCACCGACGGTGGACAGTGGCGGTGGGCGGTGGCCGCCGGCGATGGGAGGGTGGTGGTGGTCTTAAAATAAAAACAGAAAACTCATTTTTTTAGTTTTTAAAAACAACCCTGTTTTAAAAACTAAAGAAAAAAAACTAAAACTGTGTGCCAAACACGTTTATTATTTCTAGTTTAGACAAGTTGAGAAAAACCGGAAAAAAATACGTGTTTCCAAACGGAGTCTTAGAGTTGGTGCGCGTGATAGTCGAGCTTCGGCTGATAGTTTAGTTATTACTACGTCATATGTTATGTTCATCTCTCAGACTCTTCATTAAAGCAGTCCCTAGTTTCGTGCCGTGTAAATTAAAAAGGTATTTGGGATTGATTTTAGGATGATCAAACTTGATTTAGATTATATCCGGCATGTGGGTGTTTGGTAAAAAAGATTAAGAGATTTAATTTGCCTCCAAAAAGATAAAAACTGATTAAATTCATAATCTTGAAAAGTGAGAATTATGAAATAATAGTTTTTTTCATAATCAGAATTGACTGTCTAGTTTACCATTTTATCCTCATATTTCTCACAAAAGAACATCACAAACCCGTTTAACTAATTTTAAAAAAGTGACTATACTATAAACACTAAAGTGAGAATGTGGGTGTTTTAATTTAGAAGAGGAAATAAACAACTTTTGTAGGTGCATAAAAATATTTTTTAGTTAATTAAATTTTTATATATTATAGTTATTTATAAATGAAAGTTATGTTAACATTATCTTTCTACATGAATATTAGAGACATATTTATTACGTGTTCTCTACGGTCATTTTGTCATAGTGGAACTTATCTAAGCACATTTTTCCAAATACTTTTTGTATCTTTAAAAGATAGTTTACAATCATTTTTGTCAAACAACAAAATGATTCTGTTTAAAATAGATTAATGCAATTTTAAAAACTGATTATGATTTAAAGTAAATTCTACTTTTCAGAATCGATTCCAAATGAGTTCTAAATTACTTTGTGGAACTACAAGGTCACATTAGTTTTGTGTCATAAATCTATCTATACTACCTATAAAAGTACGAATGCCGTAAATCTGTTCTGGACAATTATATCATCTGTTTATTATATCAATAACATTTTTACCCTCTATTTATGACTCTCTATTAAATTTGGTTGAAATTAAATGAACATTGAATAATGAATCTAATTATAAACATTGGGAAATAAAAAGTCAGATGAGAAAGAAAAACAAAACAAAGAAATTCTTTTATTACTCCCTTTTAAATTTCGTTGAAATGAAATAAATATTGAATACTGAGAGTTGTGATTATTTTTTCTTACATTTTTAGATTAGCAAACAATTAATCAATTGACAAACTGAAAAACAAAAACAAAGCAAACAAATTAAAATGCGTGAAATATCAGTTAAGGACAAAAGGCTGTTGGAAAAACGAAAACAGAAAAAACAAAAAATGATTAAATATGCATCAAAAAATGAGAAAAAAAATAAGACTTAAATATGGCGCAAATTTGAACTGAAAATTTATTCAGTTACACACATGGTCCGGAAATTACACATCTTAAGTGTGTTCCATAAATCAATTAACTGATTACAAAAATAAAGACGTAGATTCATTCTTTTAATTTATATATGTACTTTTCTTTTATGCAGTATCATCAAATATTTTTTAAATCCAGAAGCCTACAAAGAAGATTTTTAAATATTAAATGGATTACAATTGCGAGTATCAAATATATATTTATTTTAAAACAAGTCACAAAAGAAATATGAATATAATTGAATTGAATTATATTATTTTGATCCAAAAAAAAATAATGATATCAATTCAAATATTACTTCCAATCATGTTCACGTGTAACGTCCGTGCTCAATACTAGTTTTTAAAAAATTGCAGATAGGTAGTACGGTGCAGGGTGTACAATAGTTACTAGAGCATTTTATCTTTTCAAACACCAAAATGGATGGAGAGAAATGGAAAAGAGTGAAAAGACAAAGCAATTGCAATGATCTAAAATGAGGCCAGGAAGATGATTTGGGATTTGTTCACCGTTTTTATGGGTCATGCAGATGTGATGTCATCTTCTTGCTCTTTCTGCTGCATGAGGAACTTATAAGCAACGGTATCAGCTTGGTCACACAACCCAGGTTGGTACGTTGTGAGATTTCACAGCAACCTTTTTCTATGAAATTATAGAATTCCCGAGTGCTAATCTGTATTAGAGTGTTTTCAATCATTTGAGACTGGCCAAGGTATTTAAACTTTGACAACTATTATATAATTCCCGAGAGGACTTCGTGAGAGTTTTTGTCCTACTTAACCGGCGATGGATTGGGCGATCTTTTTATCCCGTTTTCCCTCTTCCTGGATGACTCTTCGTCAGAGGTTCACCTGGGGATGTGTAATTAACTGGTATGTCTGCACCTTTGTGTTTCCCGTTTTCTTCCCCTGTTTCATCTATTTTTGTTGGTGCCTTCAGTTTTGGTTGTTTTGGCTCTGGTATCTACTGATTATTTCTCCTTGTATCCATGTATACGATGGAGAATTCTTTCAACTTGGAAGTGTTGAAACAATTAATTGCGTTACCACGGAAGACGTAGTAGGTTTAGAACATACCTTATGAAGTCCCAAAAAATTTCAACGAACGATCCTTGTTGTTGCAAGCCTCCAACACGCTTGATCTTTTTTGCACGTATGAAAACGGCTACTAGAGTCGAGTTCTTCGTCTATAGACCAAATCCTAGAGCTCGGTGATGCTCTAGAGAGAGTGCAACAGAGAGAGGGATTGTCCGTGACTTATATTTTCTTGGGATATCCTTAGCCTTTATATAGAGATGACTTTACCTCAAATACTTAGAAGATAAAGATGTATTTATCTCAAATACCTAGGACATATATATTATATTTATCTCAAACAGTTAGGATATAAATATCCTCTAATTAACTGTAATAATCCAGACTAACAAATACACAGTATCTGTTAGTGGGTGAATAATGAGTCAATTGACCCAATTTATTAACAGCTCTCACTCATCCACACACAGGGCAAATAAATCGTGCAGTCCCTCCTTACCTCTTGTCCACTCATCTCCTCATACAGGAAATGGAACGTGCGACCTACAAGAAAGGATGTCCAGTTGAGGAGTAATTTTTTATCACCAAACTAACACAATACATCACTCCAAAAAATCTCGTATGTACCCCATATAGTTTAACCACACCTGATTAAACACTCTCAAATCCCTTGTTATGAGCAGTGTTAAACCTCTTATATGTTATGTATTCATGACTCATATGGAAACGAAAATCGACAAAGTCGCCCGGGCTATGAATCACACAACATTGTATAATATTGAACTTTCTTCCCAAAGCCCTCATGTCATTCCAATTAAACCCAACCGCTTTTCTAGACATGCCCTGCGAGACCGCATCATCCATGATCGAAGGGTACATGCTAAAGTAGCGACATTGAGTATCCTTTTCATGACATAGTCTAAGGTAAAAGGGTACTACATAGAATCAAAAAATATTTTGATCCAAGTGGCTCACACAGTGACGAAGTTAGAATTCATTCATCACTCCCACTGTCGGTCTGAATTTAGCACATGCAGTATGATTTGCATGCTATGGCGTAACCCACAAGGGCGTGTCACATAAATGTATAATAAAATACGCCATACAAATTTGAGTCTAGTCGCTGTACAACGCCTAACCTGAGTTTTTTAGCCCAGTCACTCTCATAGTGCCTACCTGAAATCTCACATTCGGCTGTAAACATGCTACATGGAGTTGTGGAGATACTCTATGATCGACCTATCTTTTTAGGTCTCATCTTAGCTCCAACTAAGGTGACATGTTTGCATTACAAGCTGTATCATCTTATTAGCCCTCTTGGCGCCTAAGATAATTATGTCTCATCTTGCTCGCTATCTTAGCGCCAAGGTGAATTACCCGTGTGAGTGGGTCAATTCAAGCCTGGTGACACTCTTAATAAAGATGTATATGTAATCACAAAGATTATACATTCATTCCAAAATAAACTCAAATCAAGGAATGAAAAATATAATAAATAATGTCAAGTACATGAGATGCCATAAGAGACATATCCAACCATACGTAGTCTTATACTCTTAATGAAATAAATAAAACATCTCTAGCAATAGGCTTGGTCAAAGGATCAGCCACCATTCTGTCAGTAGGTATATGCTTCATGGTCAGCTCTCCTTGCGCAACTAGAGTTCTAATAAAGTGATAGCGAGACCTATATATATGGCCTTCCCATGATACTTGGGGTCCTTTATGAAATCTAGGGCAGCTGTATTGTCACAGTATACAGTGATAGCCTCATCTACATGAGCTATAACCCCTAGAACCTTTAAGAATGACCTCAACTAAACAACTTCCTGGACTACTGCTGAACTAGCAACATACTCTGACTTTATCGTGGATAGGACGATGTAAGAATGTGTCTTGCTGCACCAAAAGATAGCTCCACCTGAAAGTGGATCGCTCATCTCTATCAACGCCCAATCAGCATTACTGTATCCTCTTAGTCTCAAGTCTCCACTATGATAACACAAGACGAGATCAACGGGTCCACGTAAGTATCAAAGAATCCTCTTCAACGCATTTCAACGGCAAAATGGGTCCAAGATTACTATGATAACGACTCACCATTCCAACGGCATAGTAGATGTCTGGACGCATACACATCAAAGCGTACATCAGACTCCATACTACAGCCGCATAAGACACTTATGACATTCAATTTTTTTCCTCATCATTCTTTAGGCATTTGCATCTGCTTAAAGTACATGTCTTGTCCATTGAAGTTTCCATAGGCTTTGAGTTATGTATACGGAATCGTTCAATGACTTTCTTAATGTATGTCTCTTGAGACAAACCGAGAAGCCTCTTTGGATGATCACGTATGATTTTAACCCCGAGTACATAATAAGCTTCTCCCATGTCCTTCACGTCAAAAATTAAGGACAACCACTGCTTAGTGGGGACAATAGAAATCATGTCATTCCCAGCTAAAAGAATGTCATCCACATAGAAAGAAAGGATCAAAATACTTTTCTTAGATCATTTTACATAGACGTAATGGTCTTGTTCAATCATTTCAAAACCTATAAAGGTAATGTCATGATGAAACCCAAAGTACCGCTGCCTAGACGATTGTTCAAGATCATATATAGAACGTTTGAGGCGGCAAACTTTACGCTTATGTCCCTTGACTTTAAAACCCTCAGATTGAGCCATATAGATCTCTTCGTCCAGTTCTCCATTGAGAAACGCAATTTTAACATTCATAGGAAAAAATTCTAAATCCTGCTGGACGACAATAGCTAAGATCAGGCGAATTTGAAATGAATCTCACCACTGGGGAGAATGTGTCTTCATAGTCCACACCCCGCTATTAGTTATAGCCTTTCGCCACAAGACGTGCCTTATACTTGTCAATTGACCCATCTGTCTCGTGTTTGACTTTTAAAACCCACTTGTTTTCAATAGTCTTGCGCCCTGGTGGAAGGTCAACCAACTCCCAGGCCTGATTCTTCTCTATTGATTTCAACTCATCCTTCATTGTAGCCATCCACTCATTACAAGCAGACAAAGATAACGCTACTTCCACTGAAGTGGGCTTATCTTTATCAGTTGGAATGCACATGAGAATTTTTCTGTCAATCTCAAAATGATGACGTTGAACTCTTACCCGTGCACCTCTACGCAGTTGAGAATCTTGTTGACTTGATGGTCCTGGTGGTGTGCTCCCATTCTCTGGGATGCTCCCACTAGGTTGAGGGTCACTTATACCATCTTTAACGACAACCGGATAAGGAACTAATTTCCCACCTTCGCTTGGAGATGGTAAAGTGGCTTCAACCTTCTCTAACTCATAGAGGTCAAGATTCTTACTTGCGCCTCCAATGCTAGGAAAATCAGTCTCTGTGAAATCGACATCACGAGACTCTATTTCAGTCTTTCCACTATTTGGATGTTAACCATACATCACATAGCCTTTAGAGTTTTCAGAAGTACTGTGAACATAGCCTGTTGAGCCCCAAGGGTGCAAGTTTCCAAATTTGGCTTTTGGCCATTCCAAAGCCCATATGGGGTGGATTTGATTGATTGTGAAGGCACATGATTAAGTATATAGGCTGCAGTCAAAAGGGCATTCCCAAAAAAAAAAATATTAGGAGGTTTGCTTGCATCATCATAGACCTAACCATATCTAACAATGTTTTGTTCCTTCTTTCTGCAACACCATTTTGTTATGA
Organism: Escallonia herrerae; assembly: GCA_033070095.1. Lineage (NCBI taxonomy): Eukaryota > Viridiplantae > Streptophyta > Magnoliopsida > Escalloniales > Escalloniaceae > Escallonia > Escallonia herrerae. The sequence goes on from JAVXUP010000007.1 coordinate 227,586, forward strand.
AATATTAGGAATAGTAAGTTGCCTGCGTATTCCTTTTTCCTTACAAAACTTCTTGAAGTGATCAAACAAATATTCGCGTCCCAGTCAGTGCGAAGAGTTTTTAAACTCTTCTCTTTCTGATTCTCAACCTCTGCTACAAGTTTGAAACAATCCAAAACTTCATAGCGGTAAGATATCAGATGCACATAACCATATCGCGTATAATCGTTTATCAGTGTAAGAAAATAAGAGGCATCATGCCGTTCTTTACACTCATAGGTCCACATATGTCAGAGTAAACTAGCTCAAGTGGTTGAGTTGCTCTCACAGCCTTTCCAAAAGGTTTCCTGCATGCTTTACCCTCCAAAAAAAGCCTCACATATTTGTAGATTGACTTTTGCGAATGGGCCCAAAAGGCCTTTTGTAGCCAAATGAGTCATTCTATCTTGGCCTATGTGGCCCAGTCTTATATGCCATGTGGTAGAATCATTCACAATATTATCACTCACCACATAAGAATAAGAGAACTGAGAATCAATTAAATTCAATTGGAAAAGACTATCCATGTGAAAACCATGTCCGAACAAAACATCATCCAAAATGATCTCCAACTTACTACCCCTAAAAATAAAGGAAAAACCACTGTCTAATAAAGTAGTAACTGAAAGTAGATTAAGCAGAACAATGGGTGCATAACGCACATCCTCAAGAAGTAATGTGCGCCCAGTGCGCAACTTGAGCTACTAAGAACCAACCCCTAGCACCTCCGCGGAGCTATTGTTTCCATGAAGATATGTTTGCTTCCCACTGAAATCCGGTGATAATCTACGAACTCTTCTCGATCACGTGCTCCTTTTTTGTTGCACCTGTATCCACAAACCACACAGGTTGGGAATGAGCAACGATCACATATGAGGAAACACATAACTGAGAGAGATTCAGAAGATACCCTCTTCGGCTTAGTACAATCACGAGCGAAGTGTCCTTACTGTTGACAGTTGAAACATTTAACTTTAGACAAATCCTTTTTCCCACCACGTTTTTCCCTCTTGCATTTCTTTATTTTCCTTTCCTTTGGCTCAGTAGTGCTAGCCTCGCCTTTCTTACTTTGTCTTCTGCGCTTGCCAGTTGCATTGCGCTATTCCTCTTCGGCTACATAAATGAGGGTCTTGTCAGCATCTCAAGTCTCAGCCTCAGGATGACATGCTGTGAAACATCAAAAAAGTTCCTGATGTTTTCACTATGGGTCAATATATGTTTTATATTGGCCCATGAGGTTGGAAGGAACCTTATGACAGCTCTGACTTGCTGCTCATCTGTGAACGCATGGCCAGCATCCCTTAGCTTACCAATCATGTTGGACATCACCCTCGGATGTTCATTCATGGTATGCTTTGGGTCTTTTGTGTATTCCCCAAACTTAATCACAAGACCCCGAAGCTGCGTATTACAGGTTTCATTAAAAGAGAACTTGAGCTGATCCCATAAAGCTTTGCAAGTTGGAAGTTCCTCAAACTGCCAAATTAGATCATTTTGCAAGCTGCTCAACAAAGTGTAGTGCGCACTACGATCTTTCTCATTCCGTTTTTGGTAGGCCACATGGTCACTTAGGGGTTGCCTCTCAGTGGGTGCGACCATCTCTTTGGTCAAGTGCTCCTCGAGCTCTTGTTCGTTCGGCATGAATTTCATCATTTTGTATCAAACGTCATAATTATCTCCGTTAAGTTTCTCACTTTTAACGAGAACAGCTATGACATACTTGGTGGCCATTTTATTCACTACATTAGATTGCGTAATAGAAAAAATATTAATTATACATCCTTTGATTTATTTCAAAATTCAAATGAAAAATATTATCCTTCTTCATGTCCTGAAATCGAAAATTTACTAAGCTCATAATCATGTCCCACGTATGTAAGTTGGGAAAATACTTTTCAAGTTATTTTTCGCAATAAATTTCATCATCGTATAAGCCACAATGTAATAAATCATCCACATGATAATTTAGAACAATATAAAATTGTACCAAACAACAAAGTACGTAAGGAATCCATTGAGTCTAATTGGCATTCTAATTAACTTAAAACAAAAATAAACACACAACTTTATCTAGAATGTGAATCTAATATCCATCCATTTAACCTAAAACTTGCATGCTCAAATTATAAGTTAAAGGGCCTTTACTTGGATGAATAGGACACATCCTCATCCTAAGGAAAACGGGTGCGGAGGCCTTGAAATTGGGTTTTAAAAAGTGTAGGCTTATCAAAGCCCAACAAATATACCTCAACAAAGGTATATTTAAACCATAACACAAATCAAGGCAAGCATGTAACAAATAAGACATAATTTATCTATGTCATATAACTCTCCAAAATATTTATTTCTGCCCACAAAGTGCCAAAAAAAGTTTAATATTTGCCCATTATTCATATTTTTTGGGACCACAAAATACTCACATATAGCGCAAAACGAGAGATAAATTCTTAAAAGATGACAAACAGTAAATTTAACCCTAATATACCCTTTGAAATTAAGGAAAAAATTATGTGTGCATAAAACAAAATTTTAAAGCTAATTTCTAAGTGTAAAAATTATATAGAACACATACAGAGGGTATAAAGATAAATTTAACACCACAGAAAAACTCAGGGAGCCAAGATGGATCTTCACTCACCGGTGGTGAAGAAAATTGCCCTATAGCCGTCACGCACCTCTACGCATTATCGTGCACGTGGGGCAGAGTCTAGATTTCTTGACAGGCGCGTGTGGAGCACGGACACACGTGGGGGCGCTTGGAAGCAGCCATGCGTGGTGTGTGTATGGCGCTTGGAGAGCGCGTGCCACCAACCTCAACTGGCGCGTGGGCAAGCGTGGTAGCGCAGCTTCGCGCACATGCGGCACGTAGAACGCTGGCTTGGCGTGTGACTCGCACGCTCGGCTCGTGGTGCGCGTGTTTGTCTTCTCTTTTTAAAAACCCTAATTTTTCAGTAGCCGCCATGCTACGAGGCCAACTTCTGAAGGCCATATCTCTCTCATTTTTAAGCCAAATAATACGTGCCATATATTGTTGGAAAGCTTATGCTACATAGATTAATTTTGTATCATCGATCATGATAAAAACTCGATATCATGCTCCAAATTTAAGCCAAAAACTAAAAAAAAATCACAATTTTCTTGAAAAATAAAATCGTGATTTCTAACAAATTATGCATCCAATTATCACGAAATTTTATGGAGTTCATCCTTAAGCATAGGAGAACAAAAACCATATAATTATTTTTCAGAATATCTTGCTCAAAAATTTCAAAATTTTCTTGATGTGTCTCATATATGTATCCGGACAAAAAAAAAACGTAACATGCACATAATTTATACTAGTATGTTACATGTGAATCAATAAGTAATCATGCTCTGATATCAATGTTAAAACAATTAATTGCGCTACCACGTATGACGTAGTAGGTTCGGAAACATACCTTACGAAGTCCCCGAAAATTCCAACAAAGGACCTCATTGTTATGAGCCTCCAACACGCTTGATCTTTTTTGCAGGTACGAAAATGACTACTAGAGTAGAGTTCTTCGTCCACCAACCAAGTCCTAGAATTCGGTGATGCTCTAGAGAGAGTGCAACAGAGAAAGAGATTGTCTTGCGACTTATTGCCAGTGACTTATATTTTCATGGGATATCTCTAGCCTTTATATAGGGATAGTATTAGAGACTGGTTTTACCTCAAACACTTAGGAGATAAAGATTTATTTATCTCAAACATTTAGGAGATAAATATCCTCTAATTAACTATAATAATCAAGACTAACAAATACACATCATCTTTGTTCATTGGCATCAATTCAGTTGGGGTTAATTGCATTCAGCACCCCCAAGTTTGTACGCGGTAGCGTTCTGCACCATAAAGTTTTTTTTAGCTATCTGCCACCCCAAAATTGCATAAGTGTGGCGTTCTTCCCTTCCTTTTTTAATAGTTCTGACCAAAATGCCCCCTTGTTCAAGTTAAATTACTTCTCCGGCGAGGCTGTTGGCCGGAATTCGGACGGAGGGTGTTGGGCGCCACACTTATGCGATTTTGGGGTGGCAGATAGATAAAAAAAACATTGTGGTGCAGCACGCTACTGCGTGCTAACTTGCAATTGACCCATTCAGTTGTGTTCCAAGGTTGGATTTTTGCATGGTGAATATTTGGATCCGTCTCCATGACATTATTGCTGGGTTATTCCTCTATGAAGTCACAGAACAAATGGGCACATGATTGAGTGAAGTGTTAATCGTGGACTGGTCGGACTATCGCCACTAGCAACACGATTAATTCCATGTAAAAGTGTGCATTTCTATTTTTGATCCTTGGGTGACTGGGGTTTATGTTCCTACAGTTGAAGGACATTGTAATTAGATTTGGGCCTCGTATGAAAAGGTATTCCATGTTTGTTACCGTTGTGGAATGATCGGCCATGTGAATGCCTATTATTCTCCAACTCTGGTTCAAGCTCGTCAATTATTGGATGTTGTTTTGGCTCACTATCCTCCTCTTGTTTATGCTAGGGTCTATCTTTAAGCACACCATACAATGTTCGTGCTTATGCAAACACAAACTGGAATCGCACAAGTCGGATTAACATTTTGAATGATTGGGTTGTGTTAAATGTTATGGAATTAGATAATGTTTCTTCTGATGCAAATTCGGGTGATGGTGGCAGTCATGAAGCTATGACTTCTATTCGTGGTTCTATCTCTCATGTTGTTGGTTCAGACTCCAGCGAGTCTTCGGCGTCCTCGGCGACGTCTTTTTTCTCCTGTGCAGCAATACTACCAGAAAATCATAATTGCTCGCCAAAAAATTCACCATCGATGCAAGTTGACTCTCTTCTGGATGTTGCCAGTGTTGTATCGTCCGAGGCCACTCAGACACTTCGGGATGTTAACAGTTGTATGGCCACCTCTTGATCCCCCAATCATAGAGGTCACACTTGTCCGTTGACTTCTAGGCTAGAGTCTACCACTACTTCTAATGTCGAAGAAGATCAAGACAGGAATTTGGTCGGTGGGGATACTTAGACCTACGTAAACAATGGGCTGAATACATTTTTTGCCCAAAAGCCTTAAAACTTAATCTTACTGCGGATGGACCATACCCCCCTGCTATCCTTTTAACTCAGTCCTGACCCCTTCCCCTGAGCCCAAGTCTCCTCCTATTACCAGGCTTCATACGTCTAACCAGATGGATCTTCCCTACTGCGATGGGCTTCCGTTGACTAGTATGGCTCTAATATAGCCCATAACATTTTAAAGCTTTCTGTTATGGACCCGTCCTGTTCCCCAGAACCTGATCCTGCTCGAGCCAGCCCCCCCCTCTTGCCTCACCTTCTCGTTCCCCGGCCTCTATTATGTGCATTCCCTCCGCCTTGGATTTTCTGACTGAGGATGAAATGCAACCCCAACCCATCTTTACTATCGGTGCTCTCTTGTGCTCTCCCTCTCTTCATCTGGGTTTGGTTACGCTAGAAGATCGTCAAGATTCTTCTTCCTCTACCTCTAGCTCAGGTAAGCGTTCGAGAATTTGATTCTGTAATGGATGAGCATGAATCAGTGGAAAAGAAGCTTAAATTTGAGGGTGCTTCATTGCTGGTTGATGTTTCTGAACCAATTAATGCTAATTCTTCTCATCCAGGATCTTCTTCCACTACTTCATCTGGTTCAAGGAAATGTGGATACAAGGATTACATTAAATCTGTTTCTTCTGCTCTATCTTTGAAGAAGATCAAATTATTCTTAGACAGTGCTCTGTCCCACCCGCCAGGTATGAACTCGTATCTGCTCGATATACTTTCTGTCATTTGTTTGGACGGATAATATTACTGCTCATTCTATTAATCCATACATGCCTTCCTCTGCTTTATTTAATTTGTTGGGGCTTAATTATGGAGTTAGGTCGGTTAATCCTTTTGACTGCTCGGTCTCGTTTTTTAAGGCTTTGGTGATAGGGACGCACCAATCATGCGTTTACCAATGAGACTACCCTGTTGGAATCAAAGAGGGATTGGGTCAGTCCGCTACAGTTCAGACAGCTTTATCTTTGATCCGTGTACATAACCTGGATATAGTATTTTTAATGGAAGCTAAGATGCATTTTTGTAAAGTGGCGCTGTTTTTTTTTTTTTTCTTTTCGTAAGGAAGGGTTTATTAACTTTGTTAGGCTGAATCCTATTGGTTTGAGTGGTCGTGTATGGCTTGGCTGGAGATCTCCTGTTTGTTTATCCATCCTTAGTGTTCATCCAAATTTTAACCTTACTAAGTGTCCATGTCCTACGAACACCAACCAAGTGTTGGATCCAACAGAAAAAACGGGGGTGTAATTCTCATATTATTTCGGGAGTGCAAAGTTTTCGTGACTTCTTAGAACTTTTTAGCCTGTTAGACATAGGTTGGGTTGGCCCAATTTTTACTTGGCTACACGGTTCTCCTGAGCATGGGTTTGTTTTTGAAAAACTGGATAAGGTGATGGTCTCTCCGGAATGAATTGTTCTTTTTTGTACTGCGAATACGACTAATATGGCTATCCAGGGATCTGATCATGTTCCTTCTTTGTGATACTTCACCAATACTGCGTTCTTTCCCTTGCCCTCATCGCTCTGAGGCTATGTGGCTATCAGATCCCTCGTGTCTTTCGCTTATTGACCGCATTTGTACTAGTCCTCCTGTTGGTTCCCCTTTGTCCCATCTTATGCGTTATCTACAATATATTCTTAAGACTCTGCATAGTTGGAGTCTTAGTGGTTTTGGGAATTTGTTTGCACAAGTTAAAGCTGTGAAAAACTTTCTTTTGGTTTCCCAAGCCTCTCTAGCTACCCTTGAGGTTAGCAGGCTGGTGGATTTTTAGACTCGATGTAGGCTGGATTTTCTGCTCGAGTGTAAATATGTTTTCTGAGCTCAGCATTCCAAAATTTCGTGGCTAGACGATGTTGATCTTAACACTAAGTTGTTTCATACGTGTACCATTATTCAACATCGTCTTAACCATATTCATACTTTAAACACTGAGCAGGTTGTGAATTAAATGATATTGTGGCCATCCATACTTATCTCATTTCCTTTTCTTGTAAGCAGTATTTATTATCCTTCACCAGTTTCCTTCTAGAGATGACGTGCTCTATTATTTAAATTGCTTACCTTTGCAAACCCTTTCAAATGGTCTTTTGACGCTTTTACTTCACCCTTATTGAAACTGGCTTTTCTTCGCACTGTGCTCTCTCGTCCTAGAGTTCCTAAGTCATTGGACGAACATGCTTCTTCAACGTGAATTTAACTGTTTACTCAATTTTGGTTAACGGTGCTCCTACGCCTAGATTTTCCCCGTCTTGTGGCCTTCGACAAGGTGATACGCTATCATCACGTATTTTCATTCTTTGCTCTGAGATTTTGTCGGCAGCTTTACTTGATACGGAGCGTCAGGGTAAAATAGAAGGCATCAAAATGCGTAGAACCTCACCTTCGATTACACACTTCATGTATGCTTATGATATATACCTCCTTTTGTATCTTTGTAAAGGATATCAGTCGTAGAATTGCACAAATTAGGCATGTACTCACTCTTTACTGCAGTTGTTCAGGCTAATGCATTAACTGGAGTCTGCCCTTTCAATAAGTCCTAATGCTTCTAGTTATAAATCATTGAAAATGGATTTGATTTTCAAGCCACTCCTACCTTTGGAAAATATTAGGGTGTTAATTTGGATGTAACGACTCAGAAAAAGGATATCTTCCGTAGTCTTGTGGTCATCAGGGTTCAGGATCATTATGCTTATTGGTTAGGTCTCCTTCTCAACAAGGCTGGGTGTGCTAGCTATTCTGATCCAGCCTGTTCTCTCCTCTATTCTGGTTCTTTATATGTCTGTCTATAGATTTTCTGTTCATATTTGTTCACAGCTAGATCAAATTTTGGCTTGTTTTTTGTGGTCCGGGGAGGCAAACCTTAAGTCAATTCATTGGGTTGCCTGGTCCTCTCTTTGTTTACCCAAAAGTCTAGGTGGCCTTGGTTTTTGAAACTTTCATTTATCTAATAAAGCTTTACTCACTAAACAAGCATGGAAGCTTAGAACCTAACCTAGTTCCCTTCTAACTCGTGTCTTAAAGGGGCGTCATTTTCCTTTCAAAGTTTTCTTAGAAATTCAGCACACTAGAGTTGGGTCTTGGATTTGGCGTAGCCTGTTGGCGGGACAAAGATCTTTAAAACAGGGTATTCAATGGCATATTAGGGATGGAATGTCTATTTCAGTTTGGATGGATTGGTGGTTGCCAAATATTGCTCCTGTAGAGTTACTAGTTTTTTGCTGCTCTGATATCTCCCACTTAAAACTCTGTCGTCTATCCTTCCAAACTCGGGAACTTGAAATGTTAGCTTACTCTTCAGCCTTTTTCCTCCTCAACTTGTCCCTAAGATCCTAAACCTGGATCTTAATTCTGACATTGCTCAGGATGTTAGATTCTGGCCTTATGAGCATGCTGGATGTTTCTCTGGTAAGGACACTGATCAGGTTCTCGTTCTCCTGAGTCCTGAGTAAGAAGCACTCAGAGCCTGTGCATAGCCCAGGTGTTTGGAAGAATCTTTGAAAACTTCCTATCTCTGAAAATTTTAAATATATCCTTTGGCAATTATTATATGAACATTTGCCACTCATGTATGCCTGACGTAAGCGTAATAGCCCTATTTTGGATGTTTGTCCCATTTGCTCTCTTTCGACTGAAACGCATTTTCATATCTTTCTGGATTGCGGTCTTGTTTAGAATGTTTGGCACACTGATCATGGTACTTATACTATGGGATTCAATTGGGTCCTGTGAAATCCTAGTTAGCTAACTGGTTTAATAAGCCTCTTTTCTATTGCATGGCACCTATGATGCATTTTCTTTGGGTGGTGCTAGTACTTTGGCATATCTGGATTGGATGGAATGCTTTAATTTTTATGCAAGAATATTTTTGGCCACATGAAATCGTGATAAAAACTCGTGCCGCTTTTCATAGCATCCGGTCAACTCATTTCTTCTCTTTATGTATACAGAAAATTCAGCGGCGTGAGAGTCGAGCTGATCATAGAACTGATCTTAGACCTCCAACTTGCCTCTCTCCATTTGAACATCTCTATCCTCCCCTTCATCCTTTTCATTTCTCTCATACCTATCATTGTCCTATTCCTACTACTTTTTGTTCTATTTCCGTGAAGCCTACTGCTGTTGTTGATCATTTTGGAATTGGTTTGGTTTTGCTCAATTCATCACGGGTTTCAATGAGTGCTTGTAATACAGTTTGCTCAGCGTCAGGGATTTTACTTGCTACCGCTTCTGTTGTTATTTATGCTATTGATTGGCTTCATGGTGCAAATTTCTTGCAATATTATATTCTTACTTGCTTCCTCACACTTCGTACATCAGATCCAAAGTAGTGAAGCTCCAACCATAGCCGATGTACCTATTTGGTCCTAGATGACTGTTAACTGTAGGTAGTTGCATTCGGTGCATATCGCCTTGGGTACAGCAGGACTCCAGTGCATGTCATCAGCTCTCGCTTCTTTTGCTTGTCGATTTGGAATCGGTGCTCAATAAGACTGAATTCTGCCTGCAAATCGTCGCTCTTGATTGACTCCATTGTTGATGTCTTGCCCGTGTGGTGTTTTGTTACCTGTAGTTCATTTTGTAGTAATCTACTTTGGCCGGATGGAGTTGTCGTTCGTTTGGCTTTTCTTCCTCTACTTGTTTTCTGACTGCTTTTGTGGTTGGGGTTGTCAACCACTATGATAAATCTTTGTATATTCCCTCTTCTACTTGGTATATATTTTTTCCTTTGATTAAAAGAAAATGACAACGTTTTCTCTTCATCATCTAAACCAAAGTCCTTCAAGACTGCTGGATAAGAGTCCTTTGCTCATAGATTCAGGTGAATGTGATGACAAAATTATCATGGTAGGCTGACTTCGAAGGTGACATTTCCACTTTTACAAATCATCACTGACTTAGAGGCCTAAACCTGCCTTGTAATTACAGTGAAGAAAAAGTATTGTCTTACAAGATATCTTATCCTACCTCACCTTCTGGTTAGAGGTTCAACCCTACCTTATGGTTGAATTACCCAACACCATCATCCTGTTACAGGTATAGTCTTGTCTTCTGCTAATATTTTAACTGAACACGTTTGTTATCTTCCATGTTCAATCTAACCTCGTTCTCATACTACCACATTCCATACCTTTATGATTACAATCATGAGTAATAGGCCACTTCCAAAATGATGCATTTTGCGAGCCTGGCCATAAGCTAGCCTGGAGACTTACCAACTCTTAAGCTCCTCTTTTGACAAGCCCCGACCTTTTCATTACAAAATTATGGCGACGTACTGTCATTCAAGCGTCTATTAAGGCGCCTGCTGAGTCAGAACACTTTTTAATTGAGCCGTCCCTTACAAAAACAATTTTCTTTTTCTTAGTAAAGGTTGTCAATCTTACACACGAAGATTCTACCAAGACACCCTCTACCAAGTGTTAGTCTCCACTCAGACATGCTCTATATGGTGCTGTGCCAGAGTTGGTCAACGTTTAGAGAATCTTCTAACTACGAGTTTGCAAAACGGACTCAGACCTACCAAAGAAAAAAAAGGCTAGTAACAAGGATATCTCTTTTTTGCACCCATTAAACAGCTTCAAGTATGATTTATGGAAAGCGTGTATGATTTATGGAAGTTAAAGAATAAGATATATGATAAGCATGGAAAGCCATTCTTTCGCTAAGAGTTGCAAAGCAAGACTTATACTTGTGGAAGGTAATTTTGCCAGTGATGACTTGCAACGGAGGAGCTTATGAGCTAGGGGAGACAATAATGATAATACTAGAGGCAGTATAGATCACGGACGTTCCTAGACAACTTGAATAGTAGACAATCATGATATCGATGTAGCTACTCAGGGGAGCAAGATAGTCTTATATACGAGAGAGATAACTGGATCGATGATTCATGTGAAGATTACTTCGTTGGTCTACACCACCACCACCACTATCACTACTATTACTACTACTACGAGAGTGCAAATCGACTGACAAAAGATCCAACAGTAATAAGATCAAAGCTTCAAGGGAAACAACATTTTTGGCTGTTTTTCATGAGAATGCGAGTCGACCGTAAAAGATGAAGCACTCATATGAATAGCCTTGAGTTTTGGTTTTTACTCGTTTAATTCGGACAAATGTTGCTAGCATTTCTACACAGGCAGTCTGAAAATTTCTAACACAAGTATAGTACTTTAGGGGTTTTAATGTAATCCACCCATAACCCTGGTGCGTTCCAATTCAGTTTTTGAAAACTCTTGACAGTAGTCTACACCTTCACTAAATCTACTTTAGCAAGAGGCACCTCTTTGAGATAACATTTAAACACAGCCGACTTTTTATATTATTTTCCTTGTAACATGATATGCTGGTATATATGTCGTTTTGAGGCTAATTGGCATTCAATTCTATGGTTTGTCTATTTTGAAAAGTAAAAACTCTTGGGATTTGAGATTTCATATGGAGTTACTACCATCCCAACTATTTCAGATCATGTCAAGTCAGAGGAGTTAAACTCGAGATTGTTATTCCCTCTTCCCAGTTTGCCCACCGTAGCCATCGCTCACCACCATCACCGTTACCACTTATCTCTCTAAACAACCTTGAAATTACAAAATTAGAACCTCTATATTAGTTAAAAAAACCAATTACATATCAATATGTACCTCAATTTGATGAAGAAACATGAGAAACCTCAATTGACCCAATTTTCACAAAATACACCTTGTCAACATTTTTCATCCTCAAAGTCAATCTCACAAGCAAATTGCATGCCGTGCCATTTCACATAAACTGAGTGATGGATCGCTCATTTCAGTATCTAAAAACATCATTGATTAATTAAATGTTCAAGATCGAAAACAACATGCGCATCCCAACTATTGGTAGCGCTTATGCAAATGCGGTGAAAACACTGGTTTATAATGGAAAATTAATGACGAAACCTATAATTTAAAAAAGAACCTATAACCATATTTGGACACAAATGATTCAGTTACAACATACTTACCTCCACTGAACGGGCAAACTTTTTCATACTATGAGAATAGAGAGAGAAATACAAGAAAACACTTAGGAGTTTCATCCCAAAAGGAAAAGAAAATAATAATAAGATTCTTATCCAACTGGATACCCTTCGTACACCCACTCAATCGTACCTCAAAATTAAGAAGGTTTACTATCTCTACCTCACGTGTTACACTCAAATGAGAACATTGGGTCGATTTTCTAAGATGGCTGAGTGGTCCTTTTGTACACTTTCTTTCACTGCATATTTGATAGGTGGCTTGCAAGTACACAACAAAAGTTACATGCCAAAAGCCATGGCCGAACTACAATAGTGTAGTTGGTTGGATTCTCATGCCACAGCAAAAGACAAGTCAACAAAGAGACCATATCAAAAGACAAGTCAACAAAGAGATCATTTGAACACTATTGATCAATAGTGTACAGTGACAAAGAAGTCACAACCTAAAAATCACCACCTTTATTTTTTTTGCACCGTCATAAATATTACCTGATATAATAACCTTGATTTTTGACATGTGCAACGATGTCACACCCTAGGATGATGAGTCAATCTTAGCGACATAAAGATTGTTCAAGTTCTAGCAATGCTTGAAGTCGCTTGTGGTCACGGGCATCGTCACAATGTCAATTGTGTTCTTACTGGTTTTGATCTTGGAAAAATTTAGAACTAATTCACTCCCTTCTCCGATGATACACATTGATGTTCCATGATGTACTTGGTTCTTTGTCAATTGAATTGCAAAAGTATACCCTCTTGCTTAAAGCCAAGTTCTTCAACCAAACCTTTCAACCACAAAGCTTCTTTAGATGCCTCTGTCACTGCCATGTACCCTCTTTTTGTTGTAAATAATGCTATTGTAGACTACAATACTGACCTGCATTAAATAGATCCTCCACAAAATGTGAACACATAAGCAGTCATATGCATGGACCTTCTTGTGCAAGATCTTAGCGTAGTCTGAATTTATTACAAAAAACCAACAACCTATCTTGCAGCACCATTCTGGTCAAACATGCCACACAAGATCAATTGTATCTACGATGTATCAAAAAGTCCAGGTCACAGAATTCCAACGCTTTTTGCTAGGATTTGCCATGTACACGTTAACAACATTGATGGTGTGAGAGATGTCAAGCATCGTACAAATCATAACATACCCTTGCATATGATATTTTAGACATAAGCTCCACAACATTCTATGTACTTGGGCTTAAAATGGACAGCCAACGATGTGCTTACTAGTTTAGCTTAGACTATACTTTTCTGATCATCATTTACTTTTCTGATCATCATTTTCCTAAGTGATCCACAACTTCTTAAACTGTTGTTCTCCAAAGATCTCCATTCAAGGATCTTCTAAGCAGCTCCAAGATATTTCCCTCAACTTCTGCTCTAAAGCAGTTTTTAATTTACACTTTCAAGCAGTACGTTAACACATCAGTATAATGTTAGAAAAAAACTATGATCCATCCTCAAGTGCTTTCTAATAAACATAGCACCTATACTCACAATGAATATATCAATGTGATACCATAAATGTGTCAAAGCACTTATACCATTGACGAGGAGATATGCAACACAATGTAAATCGATTTTCATTCGCGGTGTTATAGACCCTATAAACTACTGCATTTAAATCAATCTTTCCAAATCTCCTTGGACAAAAAGCAGTTTTCGTGTCTAGTTGTTTCAGTTGCAAGTCAAACATAGCTAGAGTAGAACCAAAAAAAATAAAAAAATCGAGTAGAGGTATGCTTATCAACTGGTGAGAAAATCTTATTATAAACAATAACTTTTCTCTTAAAATACTCCTTTGCCACTAATCGTGCATTGTATTTTTCACCTTCGTTTATAGAGACCGCTTCTTTCGTTGTGAATATCCTCTTACACTCAATAGCTTTTGCTTTCTTGGATAGTTCTACCAACTCCCAAGTAGTATTTTATGCAGTGATTCTACTTCTTCAGACATGGCAGCCTTCCACTGCCTGCCATTAATGTAAAAAAAATCATATCCTCAAAACCATGCTAGTTAAGAGCCTTTTTTAGCACGCTTTCTCTCCCTTTGGCTTTACTTTTCTACTCGCCCTAGCTAGTATTGGGTCCTCTATTGAATTGTTGATCAACTTATTGTGATCCTTGGTCATCTATTTCCAACTCCATTATCTTACCATAATTCTGAACCAATTCAGGCTTCTCCTTGTTTTGTTTTCTCATCGTGGAGGAGTCATCAAAGATAACATCACAACTGACAATCCGTCCTCAGCAACTGGATCCTACAATCAGTAACCTTTGACAATAGCTTAAAAATTCAAGAAATATGTGTCCTTATTTTGCATCTAGTTTTGAAAGTTCCTCATACTACACATGGACATGAGTAGGACAACCAAAAATTTGTAACAAAGAAAAATCAACTTGCTTACCTATCCAAACATCTTCAGGTACCTTTCCATCAAGTACTACTATAGCACATCAATTGATGATATAGCAGGCTACATTAACTTCCTCAACCTAAAGACTCTTTGACAAATTTGCATGTAGCCTAATGCATCTATCTTCTCTTCATTCTCCATATACCTCCATTATGCTATAGAGTTTAACTATAAAGTGATGAATGATGCCTTTCTGCTTAGAAAACTCCAAGAATTTAATATTTTTGTATCGCGTGCTGTAGTTAGTTCTGATACTTCAACTTTCGGTCGGTCTAATTTTTAACCTGTGCTTCCATTGCTTGAAAATGCTAAAGATATACCTTATTAGTATAATCATCAATAAAACTGACAAAGTAGCATGTGCCACATGCTAAAGATATTTGAGATTTATGCTTAATAAGATAAAGATATACCTTATTTGGATAATCATCAATAAAACTGACAAAGTAGCATGTGCCACCATGTGAAGAAATAAGATACGGACCCAAACATTAGAGTGGATATAATCAAGAACACCCTTACTAGTATATAACGATTCAGTCTCATAACTAATGATATGTTGTTTCCCTTGGCACAATGCTTGCAAAAATCTAGCATGACTTTATGCTTTCTAATAAGTTTTTTTGGTGAAGTGCTAACATATCTTGTTCATTTATGTGGCGAAACCTCAAATGCCATAGAGATGAACCAGTATTGGTATTGGATTCTACAGATGCAGTGACTGCTACTCCACCTGTAACAGTGCTAATAACCACCGCATTCAATTTACTCGTTTTTGACCTTTCATAATGACCATAACATCTTTAGTGACTTTTAAAATCCACCTTGACCAAAAACAATGTTCTTCATCTAATTTAATGCTCTCATATAGGATTAGGTTCTTTCTTAGTTCAGGAATTTTTCGTATATATAAAGTCTAATCACTTCATCAAACATATGACTTTTATCGTGCCTATGTTAATGGCTTTACAACTATCATTATTAGACATTTGAAAACTCTCGGCATCACATGGCATAAGCTATCAAACCAATATTTATTCCGGATCATATGATATGATGAGAATGCAAATTCTAAAATCCATCTGTTAGAGAACTCTTACCAATCGAAACTAGCTCCAGACAACAGAAGGTCTGCTTCACCTTCATATGATTCTCGTCGACAACACTAACGGTGCTTATAGGATTCTTAGCGGCATGTATTTCTACTTTGCAATAATTGCATATGACATTATCTCGTGCACGTGATTGAGATTGAGCTTTGTCCTTAGCATTTTTTTCTATTGCTGCCAGTACTTGTTGCACCTTGAATCCATGTGTAGATCTACTCTTCCAACAAGGTCATCTTCATGTGAACTCAGTCCTGAATCTTTTAAACTATCGCATCTGAAAGAGGGCCATGGTCAACTCATTTACTGTGAGTTTTCCAACGAGGAATGTTGTTCTCAAGGCCTCCTAAGTTGATTGAAGTGATCGACAAGAGAAAAACCATGGCTAGACTTCATCGATTTTAATCTCCACGTTCAGTGATTCCATTGTGATATTGTTGAATTTATTTAAATGATCTACAATATCTGAACCGTCATCCATTTTGTAGCTTGTATAAATGCTTCTTAAGATGTTGCCGATTCGTCACACTTTGACTTGTGAATCTTTTTCAATCTACTCCTTATGGTTAAAGGGTAAGTTTCCTTCGGCATGCTACATTTGTCCTCAGGAGCCAAACTCAAACTGATTATACTGAAATCTTGGCTCACAGTTCTTCCAATCATCAGTGTCCATCTACGATCAGGCTTCTTGCCCTTTCTTCTTGCACCAAAATATACTTTGCAAAAGGCTAAAGTTATTGTTCCCATTAAAGGGCTCAACATTGATTTTTGTGCCCTCCATCTTTTTTCAGTGACAGCAATATATAATAAAAACTCTAATACACTTGTTATTGTTGCTTAGGCACATTCAATGCAAACCTTGGTTTATAATGGAGAAATAGTAATGAAAATTGTAACATAAAAAAGTGAGTGCAGTAATATCTAGACACAATGTTTAAGGTGGGTCGGCAACTTCTTCGTACCATGAGACAAGTACAAGACAAACAAAACTGGGGATTATCTGTGCATGAAGAAGGTTTCTAACTCTATCTCACATATTGCACTGAGAGGAGAAAACTTTGAAAAATTTTATAAAGTAGTAGATTGACAGTTTTACGATCTTTCTTTCATTGGATATTTTTGTAGCTAGATTGCCACCAAATCTACAGCAAGGCTGAAACTACAGTAGTGTAGTTAGTTGAATTCTCAGGCAATCAAGAAAAGGATGCTCATGCCACCAAGAAAAGACAGGTTAACAAAGACATTATTTGAACACAACTGATCAATAGCACTAAGTGACAAAACAAGTCACAATCCAACGCACTCCAATAATTCACACTTTATAACTTATTTTTTCTTTTGTCTCTTCGAAGAACCGTGTAACAAATAATTAATTTCAACAGCTGAACAGGCAATTCAACCTGATATCAAACGAATCCCTCGAAAGCCTACTTACATCCCAAACAACCCCACTATCCAAACTACATTCCTTTAAGGAGATCTTGAATAAAGTAAATTGACAATTGAGTAAAAACAAGTGTAAGAACCACACTTTCCCGTATTTGTAAGAAAGATTTAACCTCGGTTTATACTTTTGTTTAAGTGGTCTTTGCTTACCCATCAACCATCGTTGATGTAATTTTCGTGGGCCCCACCCTTTGATGGATAGAAATCACGTGAATGGGCAGGGCTATGGTCCATGACCTCTTCCTTAGGCCCTGGTTAATAATATTCCCTGCATGGTAGAAGAAGTGATAAACTAATTAGAACATAGTGTGTTTTCAGAAAATTATACATGGTTTTCTTCTATGTTCTTTAGGTTAATAAAACATTTTCTTCCATGTTATTTAGGTTAATAAAACTTTTACTTCTATGTTCTTTAGGTTAGTAAAACATTTTCCTAGCTAGTTCTTCTAATCATGAAGGTATTTGATTTTGAATCCTTACCGGCAAGAGATCAGTAAAAAATGAAAAATAATGTGGTTTTTTATGTCTGTCAATTGATCATAAGTTGCTCCTTCTGTGCGGGCATGTTGGCATCAGAGAGTGGTGATTGAGGTTGTGATGGTTGGGCTGTTCCGTTTTCCATCTTCAGGTTTTGTTGGTAATACACTTGTCTCAGTCTTTCTATTTCCCTCTTCAGTGCTTCTTGATGAGCTGCATTTTGTATGCATACCAATGTAGTAAGCACTTTGTAAATCAAGAAGTACGAGAAAGAAACTTTTCATTATGGAGTATGAATATTGTCTTTCCAATGGAGAAGGCAGGATTTTGGTAAACAGGCTTCAAAAGTTGTCTACAATAATGCTTAAAATTTGTGAAAGCAGTGATCATTTGCTCTACAAACTTGGAGTCAGTCCAAAAATTTATATCATGCAAACGGGACAAAATTAAACCAAATAGCTTGTCAAACCCGGACTTAGACAAGATATAATGATTGAAAATTTGGTTAATAAGCTCAGGATAGGTGACTATTGATCCGTAAAGTATATCAGCCAATTGGAATCATCAAACAATGAAGACACAAGTTACTAAACCGTCACTTTATCCGTGTTTTCTCTATCATTTCTTGCCCTAAGCATTGTTCAGAAAGAACGTTCTACCCTTGAAGTTAGTTATCCATCTCTCCACAGTCCACATGGCTGGGACAAGTAATTCAAGTTCTCAAAATGAGACTAAATCATCAGTTTGTCCGTGCTCTCTCTCTCTCTCTCTCTCTCTGTACAAAGTTTATATGTGCTTTGTAGCCCTAACTTAGGGCCCTTAAACATTGTTTTGAAAGAACGTTTCACCCCGGAAGTTACTTATCAATCAACCCATATTCCACATGGCTGGGACCAGTAATTCAAGCAGTTGCTCGTATGTTCCTATCTGATGTGGAGCCTGTGTGTGTCCTTGTTCACATACAATGTTAACATGGATGGTGAAAACAACTGATCGTGAGAGAGAGAGAGAGAGAGAGAGAGAGAGAGAGTGATAATTAATCAACTTAGTTCATATTTTGGGTTACCCAAGACCTTACGGCTTAGTTTTCTACTGTCCTACCTTGCTATCGTGTCCCTCAAATGTTTTAGCTACTCAAAAAGTTGAAACTAATTTTATGGGAGTAGTAGACATATTTCTGTTCCCAACCTATTCTGTTCACACCCAAAGGTCCACTTGGAGTCCTATTTTGCATGACACGTCTGCACAAGCACAGTATTCAATGCTTCGAACCGATCAATGTGCGTGCGCCCAAGTCACATACACTCTTTGCTTCACACGCCTCACGCGCGACTTAGTCACCAATTATTTTACATCAGTGTCACTGACGCTAGCGCGACCGTCACACCGAGACCACCGGAACACCTTTTCATCAAAAAACTTCGACTGACGGCGCAACTGGAGCAAGGGGGTCAAGGGGCAAAGGCCTTGGCCAAACCCATTGGGTCGGCCTCGGCCTCACCCAAGGCCATGGGCTCGGCCTCGGTCTCCCATGGGGGTTTGGCTTAGGCCTTCCCCCCCCCCCCCCAGTTCTTCACTTTTCGTGGAAAGTCATTTCCGCACTTTGTTCATTTCGTACGCTTCGTATGTGATTTTAGCACCTTGTTCGTCACGTGGGTACGATTCTTGGCAACACGCTCGTCGCAATGCAACTTTTGGATTTATCATTGCCCATCAAAACACCTACTGTCGGCGCTCCCGAAGTTCACCGAAATGTGGGGTGGCCTTGGCCTCCCTTCATGGGAGTTGGCCATTGGCCTTGACCACCCCTTAGGGTCAGCCTCGGCCTCACCAAGGGGTCGGCCTCGGCCTCCCCAGGGGTGGTGGCCTTGGCCTTCCCCTAATCTTTGGCCTGTGGCCTCCCCTCCCGCGCGCACTTGTTTTCTCAAGTCTTTGCACCTCCGCGATGTTTACGGACGTTCGTACATCAACCTCGCAACCTCCGTCGTGCATGAACCTCGTGACGTCCGTCGTGTATCAACCTTGCGAAATCCGTCGTGCATCAACCTCGCGACGTCCGTCGTGCATGAACCTCACGACGTCCATCGTTCATCAACCTCACAACGTTCGTCGTGCATCAACCTTGTGATGTCCGTCGTCCGTGACCGCATACCGCATACCGCTCCCGCGATGCCTATCGCCCAAAGTCCCGCACTACCACCGAATGACCAGTCACTGACGACCGCGTACCATCACTCCCAACTTTGTCATTACTACATGTTGTATTCATTATCTTGTTATGACAGGTACACTCAGCTCACATACCATCTTTGGGACACCCGACGCGTGCCGGTGCGCCAGCTTCGCGACGTTCGTCGCCGCACCCGTGCTCCATCTTCATGATATGTGCCCCTGGCACTGAGTATTGCTTCGCGACGTTCGTCGCCACACCACTTTCTTAACACTTGCCCCAGCATCAAGTATATCTCCTCGACGTTCGTCGCCACGCCCATGCGCCATTCTCATAACATGTGCACCGGCACCAAGTATTGTCTCCGCCACATTCGTCACCGCGCACATGCGCCACTTACATAACATGTGGCCCGGTACCAAGTATTGTCTCCGCGACGTTCGTCGCCGCGCCCATGCGCCACTTCCATAACATGTGCCATGGCACCAAGTATTATCTCCGCGACGTTCGTCGCCGCGTCCATGCGCCACTTCCATAACATGTGCCCCGGCACCAAGTATATCCCCGCGACGTTCGTCACCTGCGCCCATGCGCCATTGTCATGATACGTGCCCCGGCACCAAGTATCGTTCCCCGACATTCGTCGCTGTGCCCTTGCGCCATTCTCATGATGCGTGCCCCCGGCACCAGGTATTGTCTCTGGGACATTTGTCACCTCTCCCGTGGGCCACTTTCATAACACGTGCCCTAGCACCAAGTGTTATCTCCGCGACGTTCGTCGCTGCGCTCGTGCGCCACTAGTACAGACGTGCCCCCGACACCTTACTCACTCCGCTGCACCCATGCTTCGCGCCACAAACACAGTCATGCCCCTTCGCTCTCTGTCAAGCTACCATGCTCCTTGCATCGGTCCATCCTTTCACAACACCATGCGCACCTTGCCTTGGTCATGGAACATGCTTCGACCCACTCTCCGGAGTGTGCAACATCATGCGGGGATAGGAAACTCCTCTGGGACACTATCTCTGCTAGGGAGCTCTTCAACTCCCTTTTTGCCAGGTAGATTGCTCCACCGGGATGCTACCTCAGCCAGTCGAGTAGACGGCTCCTCCAAGATGCTACCTTGATGCCCTCCGAGTGTTCTGCACAAGGACTCACCATGGGGATAGGCGACTCCTCCGGGACACTATCTCCGCCGGGGAGCTCTTCAACTTCCATTCTGCCAGGTAGACTGCTCCTCCAGGATGCTACCTCGGCCTACATAATAGGCGACTCATCGGGGACACTATCTCCTTCAAGGAGCTCTTCAACTCCCTTTCGCCAGAGAGACGGCTCCTCTGGGATGCTACCTTGATGTGCTCTAAGTGCTCTGGCATAAAAACTCACCCGCGGGATAGGCGACTCCTCCGGAACACTATCTCCGCCAGGGTGTCTTCGTGACTGGCCTACGTGCTCCGGCACTGGGGGCTTGCATCGGCACCCCTATGGACTATGACTGGCCTACGTGTCAAAGACCTGCTCCGAGACGGGAGCAGGTCTTCGGAGGGCATCGCCCCTAGTTCCCCTGGCAGTTGGGCATCGGGTCTTCCCCACCACTGCCAGGCCTGTGGGACTCTGCAAGGGCTTGGATTGGAGGCTGATCAAGGGGGTTCTCTGGCCACACCGACGCTGTGGGAGCCAGTCTTTCCAGATAGACAGAACGACGCTGTGCGAGGGTAGGCCAGGTGAATATGCGATTCGACAGTCTGTGGAGCACCGACAGCTGTGGACCCCTCGGTGACGTGTCACTCCCGGGGAGCGCCACATGTTGCGTGATGACATCATCATCTTAACCTCCATAAATAGAGGTCTTGAGAATTCATTAGGAGGACTTCAGATTTTCAGATTCACAAAACTCTGATATTTTTACTTTCTCACTCTAGAATCCTAGAGAGAAACATACAGGGCCCTAACTCTGGACCTAAGCATCAGACTGTGACTGTCGTCGTGTATTCACCCCGTGCCATCGCCCTAGCAGCATTGCCACCCTCAGGCTCTGTCTAGGAAGCCCTTGGTCTCTGCTCTTGCTCTGCCCTTGTTGTGTCCCACATCATCACCCTTGGCATCTGACTCGGACTGCATTCCTTGTGGCACCTCCACCTCGACTACGAACCTACTTTCTTTGGCATCAATTATAAAGCAATACTTCTCCAAAACTAACGTACAGGGAGAGATTTCCTTACCGTCTTTGAAAACTTTGTCTTGCGCAAGAGCAGCGAGTTGCTGCTTGAGAACACTATTATCGACGTTGAGAACCAGGCGTTGGTGATCCAGAAATGCAACCCGAGGTGACAGCACTGAAACTTCTGCCTTCATTTATGACCAAAAATGAAAACTTGGTCAGTATAAAGCATGCAGTTCAATAAGATATCGTACAAAAACAAGAGTCGGGAGGATAAGTTCCTTACTTGTAATGAGTTGACACTGCGTTCTAGCTCGGAAATGTATTGTAATTTCCTCACCCGTGATCTTTGTGCGGACTGTCTGTTGGCCAGGATCCTAACAAAATAACAAAAAGAATTATCATTTATACTGAGGTTGGGCGTCAGTTATATAATACCATCAACACATAATTTCTCGTGAAGAATTTTCATTTATACCAATCAATTTAGAAAGTAGTTAGCGATATTGATGGTCATGATTTCAACTAAGTGGAAATCAATTAATGAGCTTGAAGATATTGTTAGGGTTGTAGTGTAGTAAATAATGCACATAACAAAATCCTACTTGCTATGACTTTTTTTTTTTTTTCCAATTTAAGTGCTGGCAATACCTTACACGTATCGGTTATTACAGAGCTAAAAAAGACGTATGAAAATCCTATACAAGGCGCAATTGCATAAATGATTACCTCTTAATCCTTTTTGGGTCAAAGATCGTGTCGTTGGAATTTTCCTCGGTTGCATATGGAGTAAGTTGTCCATCCGATTTGCATGAGCTTTCTGCCTCCTCGGTTTCAGTTCTCGGTTGATGCAACTGCTGATCGGGCAGTGTTTGTTTGTGATCATCGTTAATGCTGTTGTGATCGGACGGCGACGACGGGTTGGAGCAGGGCCCCACGGATGTGGCAATGTCGTCGATGAACATGGACGTGAATTGCTCCTCGTCAAACCGGTCGAACTCAGTTGCGGTCCTTGACCCCGGGGCGCCCACAGCGGGAGCCTCGAGGAACGCAAGCGAGTCGCTTATGGATCTCCGGTGGGACCCGCGCTTCGACGATGAGAAGTCCAGGAACTCATCAACCCATGAGTGGTTTTGGGCGATGTTGTTCTTAGTTGCCAAAGTATCCATTGATGGCATTCTTTGGTGGTGCTGTGACATGTCAGGCCAGTTTGTCGTCATGTTTGGTACTTTTGGAGGCAACTGTGCCATTCTAACAAGTAACAACACAATTTAGAGGAGTAGGTTCAGAGAGAGGATGACAAAACCAAACCAAAACTTTAAGACAAATACGAGAGGCTCTTATATATACTTGAGAAAACAAAACATGCTGTGCTAGAGATTGGAAGAAGATAGCCACAGAAACATCATCATCATCGTCATCTTTAACCTCCTCACTGTGTGTGTGTGTGTGTCTGAGATAGATAGTGGGGTAACATGGGGAGATTGGGACAGCTATCCACAGCTGGTAGGAAGGTTGAGTCTCAACGGTATTTCTGGAAAGCAGCAGTAGTTTAATAACTAGAGGAATCAGAAACCACGTGCACTTGTGACCCTTCTTTCCATTCAGCTGGAACTTATAATAGTCTCATTATTAACACTACAAGAAACATCCCATTATAGTCCTTTCATATATTTATGCGAGCCATGCTTGATCTGTCCGTGACCATTCGATGTGTTACAGACTTATGGTGAAGGCCAAGAAACAGGATTATGATCCTCTAGAGTTGCCAAGCAACTCCGGAGCTGAATTTCACTAATTTAGTCCCCAGCTTCATGGGTGAGAAAACACTTTCTGAGGGTCATCTTTCAACTTCATCTTCGGAGTTGCCTAGCAATTTCCGGAGATTAAAATCACACTAGGTATTTTATGTCAATATGTTCAACAACTAGAGAAGTCTAGAACATAAGCACAAGTTTTTTTTAAGGAAATAAAAGAGTTAGAAACTCATGAAGCCCCCGTTGTGCCTTTGCCACGTATTGTCGCTGACTAACACTTGTTATTAAATTACTAGTACATCATAAGGTAGTGACTAGCACTTGTTAACACTTTTAGACACAAAAAATGAGTCACACATTGTGATTCAATGCGTCCAATCAAGATGCTGATGCCGAACACATTAAACCAGTTGCTGCCAGCCCAAAAGAATCATTGCCATGTGTGATATCTTTGTGTTGCACTAAAGCATACATGAGGGTGTTCCTTTAGTTCGTATTCAAGATGGTACAGAAAGATAGGAAGAATAAATTTGTTGGAGCTGTGGGATTAGGGTATGAGCTGTGAAAAGTGAGGATGGCTGAAAGGGATCATGCCGTGCCATGTGAATTATTTGCACGCTCTAAGCTTTACTTTGTCTCCAAACCATATACCCACATGTAGGGCATGTGTCCCTAATTTTCTCCACAACTGTTTCTTGGTACCTTCTATCAACCCCCAAAGTGGAAGTTAAACCTAGTCTATTATAAACCTGTTCAAGGGCACTAATCATGATTAATAAAGGAAACCTGTTCAAGGGCACTAATCATGATTAATAAAGGAAAGCTTATAATTTATAACGATAATTTTGCCGCCAAGAAGGCTGTCATAGTACTGTTTTTCGAGGAGCTTAATAATCATTCGTAGACCATGAATGTTCTGCAAACCTAATCTTTACGTTTCACTCGCACAGATATAGGATATGGTGTAAGACGAAGGAAATGCCTTTCCGAATACTACGCTTATAGAAAATTTGTTTGTGAACCAACGTCTTTATTTTCATTGCAAGACAAAAACCCCATTACTGGGAGAGGGCTCATTGAGCAAGGGCTTAGAGGGAGAAACTCCAATCTCTCTCTAGATACTGCTCAAAATTCAATTCGAAATCAAAGCTGATGAATGGAATCCAGATTACGCATTCAACAGAAACTGAATCCTGAGCATACAACCATGAACACACCATCAGGAGTTCCATCGCGAAGATCATCTCGATTGCGAGGAGCAGTTAAGGATGTATTTGCACACGAATTTGTAGGTGTGGAATGGCACCAAACACATACAAGTAAGCCTAATGCCCTTCCATCGAATCAAACTCCACACGAGTAGTATCTTTAGGCACAGAAATCAGGGACGTTGGTGACATAAGGCTGGAGAAAATAGCCGAAACTAGCACTGATTCGGATGAAGATCATAGCCTAAATGAGCTCGCGATAGAATTAAAGAAACTAATTGAGAGTTTAAGACAAGAAACTTGGAATCAAAGTTGAATTTCAATGCAAATCTTTGTACTAATGAAGACCGAATTTTGAAGTCCCAAGAACCGGTAACATTGAATGAGAAGGAAGAAGATGACCAATTGGGTCGGGGGCGCATGGTTACCACGCTCAAGTAGAAAGAAATGGCAGCCACGCCGATCAGATTGCTGAGGTGGCAAATATACAGGCGCCGAGTGACAGCCCCTTTGAAAAACCATTAGAAAAAATAGATGAATTTCCACCGCTACCCTCAAACAACAAAGATAATTTCAAATCAATGGCGGAGACTGGAATTTCATCAAATTGGGGAAGCAAGAACCCTAAGAATTCGTATGAAAAATAGTAAGGCCTAATTGAGACTATGTACATAAAATAGTTTGAACAATGTCAAACCACAGGCGATCAATGGACAACAAGGAGTTGAGTTCACAGAGGCCGATGTGAAATCTGAAGTACAGGAATGGGAAAACTCAATGGTGGTGTTCGTTCTGGGTTCCGTCCACCAATGCACGTAATGAATGGCTACATGGAGACAAAATGGAGTCACTTTGGTGCATTTTCGGTAAGTCTCCTGCAATCTGGTATTTATATAATTCGTTTTGAATCTGAGGATGCTAGAGCACAAGTACTTGGCAACAGACCATGGTTCTTTGATAATAAACCTGTGGTACTGAAACCCTATACATCAGCCATGTCAGTATAAATAGATGAACTCACTGCAATACCTATTTGGATACAATTACCAAATCTCCCATTACAGTTTTCGTCAAAACCAATGGTTAGCAGAATTGCTAGTGCTATAGGCAAATCGCTGTTTATAGACAGCATGGCAGCAAAAATGGAACGATTGGGGTTTTTTAGAGTGTGCGTTGAAGTGGAATTGAACAAACAGTTGTCGAAAGTTATACCATTGAAAGGATCAAATGAGTAAGTCATGTATCAAAAAGTGGTATATGAGTGGGTGCCATTTAAGTGCTTACAATGCCAAAATTTTGGGCATCAAACCACTAAATGCTATAACAAGCCACAAGTATCCAAAATTTGGAAGCCAAATATCCAATCAAATTGGAGGGAAAAACCTAAGCCAGATAAACCTACTCAGATTCAGGACACAAATGGTCATCAAGAGGTAAGCCCAGGAAGAAATACTGTGAGGAATGGCTTCTCTATACTGGCAAATAAGGATAGCATGGAAGAGGTTATACAGAAGGAAAGTTCACAACACAAAGGAAAATTTGGCCAAGGAAAGGAGAAAGAAAGGAAAATGCAGATAGCCAAGGGTAGTGGTAGTAAAGGGAAGGGTGTGAAGTATAAATAATGAAGATTGCAAGCTGGAACATTAGGGGTTTCAATGACCCTGTCAAGCAAGCTGAGGTAAGAAAAAGTTTGAAAAACAATAAAATGGATCTAGTTGGTTTATTGGAAACAAGGGTCAGAGAGGAAAATGTGGGCATTAAAAGGAAATGGAATAAATCCTAGAAGTTTGTGCATAATACTAACCAGAAAGGTGTGTCCAGAATATGGATGGGCTACAATAGTACAGTGGTGAATATTACTGTGGAAACTATGACAAGCCAACGTACACATAACATGGAAAGTCATGGCCGAGCTCAAATCCCAGCACAATATTTTACCCTACCTTTGTTTATGTAAATAACAAAGGAGATAAGAGGAGACTACTCTGGCAAAACATGGTGCAGGATGCATGTGTTATTGGTAAGCATCCTTGGCTGGTGGTAGGAGACCATTATGTGGTCGGATACACAACAGAGAGGCAAGGAGGCAATGGCATCACTAATAAGGATGTCATAGAGTTCAATGAATGCCTAAGTCATGCTCACCTTGAGGATATGAATACTGTGGGGGTCTTTTATACATCGTGTAATAAAAGGGAGGAAGAATTGATCCTATGTATATTGGATAGGACTCCTCAAAATGAAGGATGGATGGAGATGTACCCCAATACTATAGTGGAAGCTCAACCTCTAGGTATATCTGACCATGCATTATTGATTATACAAATGATGCAGGACCAACATCAGACCCTTCAAGTTCCTTAACTATTGGATACAACATAGTAAATTTCCTCAGCTGTTGAAGTTAGTGTGAGATTTGAATATAGATGGAAGTACTTTTTATCAACTAAAGGAAAAAATTAAAGAAATTGAAACCAGTATAAAAGCAGCTAAATAGAGAATATTACAATAACATCTCAAAAAGAACTGCCACCAAATTCAAATAGTTGCAGGATACTCAGAGTCAGATCTTATTACACCACCATGCAAGCCTTGAACAGAAAGAAAATGAACTGCATCAGTAGTATTATCATTTAGTGCAAGCTAAGGAGGCATTTTATCATCAAAAAACAAGAATTATGGATATGAACCTTGGGGACTGTAACACCACATATAATTTTTTTTTGGTTGATACAGATACACAGAACATACAACAAAATTCTTGCAATCAAAGGAGAACAAGTGGTTGGGGCAAAAAAGATGCATCAAGTAGCTAAACAACATTTTTCAGAATTTCTGGGAACTACGGGGCCACACCAACCACAACTAAGGGAAAGATTGATCTCTGTGATTAAAAAGCACATATCACAAAGTGAAAGAGATATGCTAGCAGCCATTATGGATGATCAGATAATTAAAGAGGACTTTTTTCTCTCTTAAACCCAACAAGGTACGAAGGCCTGATGGATTCATTTCTCAGTTTTTTCAAAAAAAAAATTGGGAAATGGTGGGGCACTAGGTGACAGCTGCAGTTAAAGAAATGCTAAACAAAGGTAAGGGCATCAAAATATTTAATAGCACCAGCCTAACCTTAATTTCAAAAGTCCCTTGCCCTAATAGCATGAATGAATTCAGACCTATAGCTTGTTGCAATGTGGTATACAAACGAATCTCTAATATCCTTCGTGCCAAAATTAAGAAAGTTCTACCTAATTTTATCACTCTTAGACAATCTGCTTTTGTAGCAAGGAGGAATATACCTGATAACATAGTATTGATGCAAGAGCTAGTAAGAGACTATCATAAGAATGATGGAGCCCAAAATGTGTCATGAAAATTGACTTACAAAAAGCTTATGACTTAGTTGATTGGAATTTCTTAAAGTCAATTTTGGAAGTAATGCAATTCCCCACTAAGTTTGTGGATTACGTGATGCAGTGTGTTACTACTGCTAAATTCTCTATAACCTTAAATAGGAATATGGAGGGATTTTTTCTAGTGCAAGGGGACTGAGGCAAGGTGACCCAATTTCTCCATACTTGTTCTTGCTAATAATGGAGGCTTTCTCTGGATTGTTGGATACACACACATGATCCTTCATTCTCATATCATCCCAAATGCAAAGACTTTAATCTTAATCACTTGAGTTTTGCTTAATACCTCTTCTTGATGGCCAAAGCAAACATAAGCTCATTCAGGATCATCAAGCAAGTATTAGCAGAGTTTGAACAACTCTCTGGACCAGCACCTAACCTCAGTAAGAGTGCTATTTACATGGCAGGAGTGGATGATGACACTGTAACTCATTTGGTTGAGATTATTGGTATTCCTAAGGGAATATTTCCAGTAAAATACTTGGGAGTCCCATTGATATCAACAAAGTTGTATTATAAAATACTACAAAGTGCTAGTGGAAAAGCTCACAAAAAAAAGAAGAAGATAACAAGCTGGGCTACAAGGTACCTCACATATGCTGGCAGGATACAACTTGCCATATCTATTTTGGTGAGTATGCAAGTCTATTGTTGCACTATTTTGTGTTACCAAAGAAAAAATAGGGCTAATTACACCTATGTCCCTGAGGTTAGGGGGTAATTACAGTCAATGACACAAAGTTTCAAAATGCAACATTCCGTGACCAAAAGGGTTTCAAATGTATCACATGTATCCATCCGTTAGGGTTCCATCCAAAAAGTATACTGTTCATCATTACGTATTTTAAAAATGGCAATACTGCCCTTGTACAGTATATCCTAAATAATTTTTATAATTTTCAAATTAAACCTTAATTTTTTAAATTTAGGGTTTGCAACTAATTTGCAAATTAAGCTTTTGAAATCCTAAAATTAGGAGGATTTGAAACCCTGATTTAAAAATTAGGGTTTTGAAACCTTAAAAATAGGGTTTCAAAACCATAATTTTCAAATTAGGGTTTCTCTTCTCCAGATCTGATCTCTCCGCCCGTAACCCAAGCCTCCTCCCTCACCCCACACCACAGGCAGCCTCTCTCGGCCCACCATCCGGTAGACTCGCCCCACCCCACCAGGCCAGCAAGCCCCTTGGCAAACCCATGCCGTTGAGACACCGTCGGCAGCCCTTTCTCACTTGCCAATGCTCCATTAACCATTAACTCATTTCTTAGGTGTTTTGATCATGCCGTAGTAAGGGGAAGTGATCTGGACTTGATGACGGGGTCTTTGAGCGATAATAGGCGTCCGACTCGAGGAGAGGAGAGAAAGATGTGCGACGACGGGGGAGGGGTAGGGTGGGTGCGATGGCCGGGGAAGGGGGAGGGTGTTGCGGTGACGGGGAAGGGGTCAGTGATTGTAGTGACGGCGAAGGGCGGAGGCAGACAGGGTGGGTGGGGGGTGACCGAGGGAGGGAAGGTTGGGGGGCCGCGAAGGGCGGGGGTATGGGTGGCGGTGAAGTGGGTGGGGAAAGGGTGGGGGAAGAGAGAGAGAGAGAGCGAGTAAAAAAATTAGGGTTTTTATTTTTTGATTTTCTTTTCTAAAAAGAGACAATGGCATTTAAAAAATAACTTTCTAGCATAAGGGCAATAAAGTCATTTTGTTAAAACCGTTAGGATTTTTAGGGTTCCGTTTGGTCAATGGACACAAGTGTAATTTGTCCAAACTATTGTCCTTGCCTGTAATTACTCACAAACCTCAGGGACATAAGTGTAATTAGCCCAAAAAATAAAACAAATTGAAGGAAGAATTAGAGCTTTTGTTTGGCATGACAATGATACCAAATGTACTAGAGCAAAATTTGCCTGGAAAGACCTATGCCTTCTAAAAAAGAAAGGGGATTAGGACTGAAGAGAATGGCTGAGTGGAACAATGCTGCCATTTACAAGCATCTATGCGACCTAGCATATAAAAAAGACTCACTCTGGGTCAAATGGTGCCACATTTATATATGTCATAAAACAAAGACATCTACGGACATTTAAACTCCCTGTGGAGATATCATGAACATGGTATAAAATTATGAAGATTAGATAGCAATTTAGACATTTCTTCAACTATCGTATGGATGATGGTAAAGAGACTTGACTGTGGCTTGACAGATAGATGTCTGGGGATATTCTTCTAAATAGATTTGGGCCAAGAATAGTATATGATACTGGCTTGAACTTTAACAGTAAAGTTTGTGATATTATACACCTAAATTCATAGAGATTACCCAACATCAGGTCCAATGAGTTGAGAATATTGAATCAACTACTAGTAATGCACCTTGACCTAACTCTCTGGAACTAGATAGAGTTGGGTGGAAGTTGCACCCAAAAGGTGAATTTACTATCAATACAGCCTGGAATGGTATCATAACTAAAGCCACTGAGGTCCATTCATGGAAACTAATTTGGTATTTAGGTAACATTCCAAGGTGTGCTATGATCCCCTTTGCAAAGGTGGTATAAGAACAAAGATCAAACTAAAGGTCTGGAATATTATTCTAGAGGACACATGTGTCATGTGTAGCAAAGATCCTAAGACCATTGAACATCTGTTCATACAGTGTCCATATGCACATAAGTTATGAAAAGAGATACTTAGCACGATGTAATGTGACTTAGTTCTGGATTCTTGACCTGCTTTCCTACAAGCAAGAAGTAGAAGATTTAGAGGGAAGAGAATGAAATCTAAGCAAGCTAGCAATCGCTGTCACTGTCTATGGATTGTGTAAGGAAAAGAATGCAAGGGTTTTTGAGAAGAAATGGGATACCGTACAAGGGTGTCTACATGTTATCCAACAATGGATAAAGTATAGAGTACATAGTTCGAATAAAGCTCCAAGGACAAAGAAAAAAAGGGGGATATGTCAAGCATGGCAGTTGGACACTCAAAGAATCCTCAAAGAATGAGTGTAGAGCAATTTTCATAAGTTTCATGTATTGCAACTGGATAGTATTGTTGTAAAGGATGTAAATAGTTTTTGAGCCATAAATGACATACAAGAATTTCTGACCCAAAAAAAAACACCATTAGTGAAAGTGTCATTCTCGAAGAATGCCCTCCCGTAGGTATTTGTTTTCTATGCATATATTTGTTATCTTGACTAGCCCAGAAAACCGTGCCAAGCACGGGACGATATTATTAACAGTCATTTATTTTAATAGTTTTAAATTGTATGATAAAATCTATTACACAGTTCATAATTTCATGGCTATTACACCAAAGATGGTCACTTTTACTTTTGACCTTTGGGTGAACTTTCTTTTAGTTAAATAAATTAACCATTCTGATGAAATATCAATAAGCAATGTCCTTATGCATATTTGGTAATTCTTAGTATTTGGTAACTATGTAGATGAAAAAGATTATAAATTTATTTAGTACACAAAAAAGAAAAAAATAAGTTCCACTGATAAAAATGTGGAAAATATATTGATATCAATTTACTATTTCATAAGACATTTTTATTAATTTCTAAGTATCTTTTACAAACAATTTGCACATATCCATGGGTTGTCTATAATAATAAATAAATATTAGTTAAATTTTGATTACGAAAATTTTGGTCCATATACTTTTTTGTAGCAAGTGATTTATAAAAGTTAATCAACGCGACTAATTAAAAAGTGTACAGAGAAAATAGCAATTTTTGAATGAGGTAATTACATAAGGTTTAATAATTTTAATCAATGTGACTAAATAGGATAGCTCAAAATCTCGTAGTAAGCAAATTGTTGAACAAAATTTAACCAATATCTAACAAAATATATAATAAACATGTTTGCTAAGTCAGATTTATCTTCAAATGTAATAAGATTTTCAATCTGAGTTTTGGTGTACATTCATCACAACATAACTAATATTTTTTTAGATTTTACATGCAATTCTAATTTTAAATATCTAGTTTTCTCTTATCATTTTAGAAAGATTCTTTAGAAGTATAAAAGTTAACATAAAATCATAATATACTGGTATATTACTAATGCAAAGTTTAGAATGCTTAATAGTTTAATTACTTACAATAAAGACATCAAAAAAAATTGTTCAAAACTTTTCCAACATAAAATTAGTTGAATTTAACTCATGCTCGCATACTTAAGGTTTAAAATGTACACTATTTTTATTTAATATATCTCATATGTAATTTGCATACTATGATATATCAACATTTAACCAATGCGACAGAATAGGATCGTGCAAGAACTTAGAGTAAAGAAATCATTGACCAACATTTTTAATCAACTTATTTATCAAGTTAGATTCATCTTCGAATTTATCAAGGTTGACAATCTAGTTGAAATATGACTTAACCATGTTAATTTTATTTCATTCTATACGTATTTTCACAATTTTACAATAGCATTTTTGTGTAATACATCACATCGTGTATTTAATGTGAAATAAATTTTACAAACACTGTACATAGAATTCAAAAGTGCTACTAAAGGTTAATATTATCTTGGATGGGTCCCTTATCTCTAGATTAGTTAGTTTTTATATTAATAAGCCTTGCATAATTTAAAAACTATTTCTAAACAATCTAAAACTCTTCCTAATAAATATACTAATCTATCAATACTCAACTATGACAATTATATCTCTAAAAAGTTTACTATAATATAATATTAAATATCGACAGATCCGAATAAATATAAATAGCTTTTGATATTGTAAAATAAAATAATGATCTAATAATTGATTTAAATTTGATAAGGTATTTTTTATATATATAATTAATTTACGGGAATAATACCAGGACTTAATATGATTATTGAGTCTTAATAGATTATTACATCAAAAATATGTCTCGCGCGCACAAAAGCACACACACACAAAAATAAATAAATTCTTAATATGTTGGTATATTAATAATGTAGAACTTTAAAATTAAAATTGAATTAGTAGTAAAATAAGGACACAATAAAAAAATTGATTCAAATTTTATTTTATTTAATTCAGCTCTTTATTTATCTATTATATTGTCTAGAACCTTTGTGAATTGATAATATTAGATTTATGAGAGCTTCTATCAATCTCTAGGCTTCCCCACTTTATTTTTTGACTAAAAGATAAACAAAATTTTGTTATTGCCTTTTTTATATCAAAGTACACTATATAAAGAAAAAATTCCTATATTTATTTTCAAACATTATAAGGTTCGATATTACATGTTATTTTCAAAAGTAATTACTAAATTCATTATTCTATTATAATTCTCATATGTGAATTTTTTTTCCTTTAATATAAATTTGCAGGTTTTTGTTTTCATGTTATCTAAGTTTATATATTGGATTGTCTATAACAAATGATAAAATTGAGGACCTTGTAAGAAAATATTTTTCTGTAGTCCATATACCATAAGGTTATCAAACTTAAATGTGAATTTAATTATAGTACCTAATTTTACCTATTAAATCTCTTAAGTAATTTTTGTTTTATGGGTGATTATTCCATGTTTGAGAGCTTTTTCGATATATGATTTTCAAATAAAGTCATAATAGGTTACTAGTGGTTAGAAAATTTTGAATGTTTTGAATTGGTTTTCAAATTGTATAAGGCTTACTATTTAAATGTCTACTATATTGCAGATTTAATTAATTGTAAAGTTAAAAACCGTGGTCAAAATAATGTTTGGAAATCTTTAGCAACATTTATATGTTTAGTATTAGTTTTTATGACTCCTATTACATTAGAAGCAAAATGCAATTATCATTAAAAAAAAGTTATCATTGCATTTCTTGTCTCAGTTATTAGATATTTTAACTCAGGATCCTGAACCAAGCTGGGGTAAGTTAATAAAATATTTTAAAAAATTGCAAAAAGTACATCAATGCATACCACATTTGATGAAACAAAAAGAGATCAACATCTTATGAAATATATATATATATATATATATATATATATATATATATATATATATATATATATATATATAAATCTACTTTTGCTAAAACTATAATTACTTGTAGGAAATTTTTAATATTTCATTTGTAACAGCTTCAAGTAACTTGTCAATGTCATAGTATTATTTAGTTCTTTTAATGTCAACATGTAGCCTTTCAGAAACAAGTCTCTTAACTTGAAAACTTAGAATAAAGTTCTTTATCCTTAGAATCGTAAAATATCATAGTCCCTTCTTGCCTTCTTCATGAATCATTGTTTCAAGAAATCACTAACTTATCAAGATACAAAAATGATATATCCAGCAGAGCATTTATTCATCTCATACACATTTAACTTAAAGTCTTGATTAGATTGTCATGCAATTCGTGAGTAATATTTGCATACGTACATATGTTTGCGTTAATATATTTGAATTGTAAGTTGAAAGAACAACAATTAGATCGTGTTACAGTGTTGTTACTCGTATTTGCATTCTTTAAGCTTTCATTTTACATCATCATTTCAAATGAATATATGCTTTGCACTAAATATAATTATAATTATGATTAAAAAGGGAGGGGGGGGGGTGGGGGGGCACCACTTAGATATCTATTTTAGTTCTAAACGCTTTTATATATATATATATATATATATATATATATATATATATATATATATATATATAAGTCATATCCTTCAGGTTTAGAGAGCTTTTAAGGTGCTAATGACCAGACATATCCCACATATGTTAATAGTGTTTAAGTGAAAATTTTAAAAGTCTTATAGACATCCCAATAATTTCAAGTATGTTATTCACTTTTATCGAATAATTTAACAACTAACAAAATAATATCAAAAAATATATATTATAAACTTTGTAAAATGCGTTTGTGAGGACATTTATTCGGTAAAGATGTATCATTGTTTTGGAGCGTTTTTGTGTAAATATTCAAAACTAATAGTTGATAAGTAAATACATTGATAAAGTATAGTTTAAAAGAGGTTTACAATTAAAAGGTTTGACTTTACTTTTCATATCATATACGTCTACTATTTGTCACAAAACTATAGTTCCTACATTCAATAGATGCCTTCGGTGGTACTTTTCATGGATACTTATTTTATCATAACATAATGTAACTTTTGTATACCAGCTTTTGTCGGATCATTCTTGTTGACTACAGTGAGCTTCTAAAATTTAACAGATATCCTTATGCTAAGCTAACAATTATATGGTGGAGATTAGTTCCAATAATTGTTATTGATTGCACACAACAATCACGACTCATAATTGTAATCGACTCTATTATAGTAAAAATTAAGTTCTGAAACTTATAATTAGTCAAATATTTACTAATTGGTTCATGTGAAATTAATCAACTACTAAAAGAATATATTTTTATTGGTTGTTAGGATCCTACTAAAAATAAATTGTTAGTCTATATTCGATTACAATAAGCTTTGTAATATTACTTAAATCAAATTCACTCTAAAGGTTATATATATTTCTTCAAATAACATTAAGAGCACAATATCGTAACTTTTTTTCAAATCTCATATTTGATATGTTTTCTAAATCTTTTCACGGGATATAACCAGTTTGTTGGTCATGAGGTCTGCTTTAGAATTGCTGACTTATAATTCGTTAATTTAATCTATATATCACTTTATTCTATTCTTATGATGACGATCTTATGTATATTATGTATATATCAATATATGGATAAAGATTGTACATTTAACTCAATTACAACATCATTCTTTTCCTTCTAAATTTAATATGTTATTTTCATTTTTAGATATATGAATTTGTATATTCACATTAAAGAGTGGTTTTAAGAATATAATAACCAAAATTAAGTCCTTAGTAAGTTAGTATATTGAGTTTTGAAATGATTAGAATTATTCTTTAAATTATACAAGTCATATTAATATAACCCTCATTATTCTTGCCAAATTAATTAAACTTAAGGACCCATCAAAATTTTAATCAATTGTTTGATCATTTTTTTTCTAAGTCTCATAACTTTTTTAATTACCTCAATATATTGTAAAATTATTTTTTCTTCTAAATTAAAAATATTATTTTCTTTTTTTATGTATATAAGTTTATATATTCATATTAGATAGTAGTTTTAAGGAAACAATAGTCGATATTAAGTCCTAATAAGTTAGTATATTGATTAGGTTGAGCTTCGAAATTATTAGAATTAGTTTTTCAATGACATAGAGCCTAGAGAAAACCATCATTACTCTTACATAATTAAATAAATTTGAAAATAAGGATCCTAATAAAACTTAAATCAACTATCACATCACATCACTTTCTTTTTCTTTTTTTATTTCTCATAAGTTACTTTTTTGGGTCTATGAATTTAATTTTCATATTAGGGAATACTCTTTAAGGACATAATTGTCAAACTAAAGTCTTAATAGTTTAGTATATTGATTAGGCAGAGTTTGAATTTGAATGATTAAAATTAATTGTTAAATTAATTAAGGATTACTAATTTAAAAAATAATTAATCTTAAAATAAGAAACCCATCCAAGATAATATTGGAGGCCTTTAGTGACACTATCTTATTATGTCTATAATGTTTATAAGTCTATTCCAAATTAAAAACATAATGTGATACATTTAACTCAATTAGAACATCACTTTTTTCATTCTAGATCTAATATGTTATTTTCATTTTCAGACATTCTAAAGAGTGGTTTTGAGAACACAATAGCCAAAATTAAATCTTAATAAGTTAGTGTATAGATTAGGTTGAGTTTTGAAAGGATTAGAATTATTTCTTAAATTATACAAGGCCTACTAATATAACCCCCATTATTCTTGCGAAATAATTCAAACTTAAAAACCCCATCAAAATTTAAATCAATTGTTAGATTTTTTTTTTTGTAAGTCTAATAAGTTGTTTAACTTCACTTTTAACATTATTTTCTTCTAACATGAATATGAGTTTTTGCATTCATATTAGAGAGTGGTTTTAAGAAAACAATAGTCAATATTAAGTCCTAATAAATTAGTATATTGATCAGGTTACACTTTAGAATGATTATAATTAATTTTCAAATGAGACAGGACTTACAGAAAACTATCATTACTCTTGCAAAATTTGTTAACTTTTAAAATAAGGATCCAATTAAAACTTAAATGAATTATTAGATCACGTTTTGTTTTCCTAAATCTCATAAGTTACTTTGTTTGGGTTGTTGGATTTAATTTTCATATTAGAGAATACTCTTTAAGGACATAATTGTCAAAAAGAAGTCTTAATAGATTATTATATTGATTATGTAGAATTTTAGAATGATTAAAATTAGTTGTTAAACTAAATAAGGATTAATAATATAGAAACAAGTTGATCTTAAAATAAGGAACACATTCAAGATAATATTGGAGACCTTTAGTGACACTATCTCATTTATTATATAATGTTTATGAGCCTATTTTACTTTAAAAACATAATGTAATGACGTGTCAAAAAAAAGTGATGATGTGTAACGCAAAAAAGTTAGTACTTTATATTTTGCTTTGGATTATCATATACCTATAGATATCGATATAGATGCCCTAAAGTGAATATGAAAGCCCTTGCATAGCTTATATTGAATTGTTTTAGCAGATGGCACAATAATGTCTATGCAGGACAAGAAGATATTAATGACTCATCTGGGACGTGAGGCACAACCAGTTGGTCCACAATTAGCTTCTTCAACTTGGCTAAGTTCTACTGTATTATTGAAATTTTCAATGTAAAAGCAGGGGTCGTGATGGTTTCCTCTTTATATCCGTGGAAAGAAGATAAAAAATGTTGTTGGAACTTGAATCTCATGTAGAAGAGAAAGAAAGAGAAAAGGGTATTAAGTGGAATTTCACATATAAGTTTAATTAATGGTATATGTTATCGTGTGGTACATTTGCCCCCACGCATCGCGCAAGCGTGCATGAGCACTGTGGTGGGTTGCGAGGCGCTTCGCATGTATGCATCGGTACGAATTGGGCGAGTTAAATTTTTTCTATTCAATGTGTTGGGTTGATCACAAATGGGTATGATTGAATAGATGCATCCGATCAGAAATAATTTGACCGTTGATCTTGTGTAACTGTCAACAGGATCTAGCAAACAGTTGCTAGATCTGGACAAGAAATGCTTAGGTGCACTTTTTTTTATTCTTATTTTTTTAGAATAGTCCGAATTGTAATTTATGTAACTCATCAGTACGAAGATTCGAAATCGGAACCTTGAAGTTGTTGCTCAAGGCCATTTGTCACTCAACCAACCCTTGTATTGCATCGGTCTATAAACTGGCTGATTCTGCAGCAATTTTGGGCACACCAAAATTCTACGTTTCCTCTTTCTTTCTCTCTGCATTTTCTACTTTCCATACTGATTTGTTACAAATAAATTATGATCACTATTTATGCACTATAACTGTAATCAGACACCTTGGCATACTTGATATTACTTCAGAGTTTTAGATTCTGAATTCACTAGTGCATTGTGCAGGCACACAGATTTTTAGATCGGATTCATTGTGTCCTGTTGACAAATACGCCAGCAACCGTAGTGCATAGTAGAAGTATTGTGGGGTCAAATATTGTCTTAAAGAAATCATCTACAAGACGTGGCGTGAAGCGTTTTTTGCAGAAGCGTTATTGCAGCATTTCAGTAGTAGTAGAGAATTTACCTTGTTGCTAATTATGTTAGTTGTGTTCTCTCCTATGTTACATGGACTCGGTACGAGTGTCCGATTAGGACACGTGTCCAAGTGTCCGACTCGTCTAATTTTGAAAACGTAAGACACGGGGACACGGAAAAATGTTCATATTTATTAGGGTCAATTACACTAGGCACCCCGAAGTTTTCACGCGGTAGCGTGCTGCACCACAGTTTTTTTTAGCTATCTGCCACCCCAAAATTGGGTAAGTGTGGCTCCCAACACCCTCCGTCCAAATTTCGGCAAAAAAAATTAATAAGCTAAACTTAGGAGGGCATTTTTGGAACATCACAGAAACCCTAATCTCTAAATTGGGTCAATTGCACTAGGCACCCTGAAGTTTTCACGACGTAACGCGCTGCACCACGAAATTTTTTTTAGCTATCTGTCACCCCAAATTTTCGTAAGTGTGGCACCCAACACCCTCCGTCCAAATGCCGGCTAACAGCCTCACTGGATAAGTAATTTAACTTAAACAATGGGGCATTTTGGTCAAAAAGATTAAAAAAAAGGGAGGGAAGATTGCAATGGGTTTATCAGGCGGCGGCGCGAGGCTGTTGCCGCTGTGGAGGGCGGGGGAGAGAAGAGGAAGGAAGAGAGGGGCTCTGCATCGCCGACAGGGGGAGGGACGTTTGTAACACCCCGATATTTTTCTCGATTTATTTATAAAAAAAAATTAG
This sequence comes from Escallonia herrerae, assembly GCA_033070095.1. NCBI lineage: Eukaryota > Viridiplantae > Streptophyta > Magnoliopsida > Escalloniales > Escalloniaceae > Escallonia > Escallonia herrerae. The sequence continues at coordinate 267,250 of JAVXUP010000007.1, forward strand.
CGGAGAAAATATTTTTTTTACTTAGCGCCGATATTTTTATTTAGCGACGAAATTTTTTGGTTAGCATTGATATTTTCGTTTAACAACTTTTAGTGACGAATAGTGAAGCGGGGTCCTGTGGCAAACCTATTAAAAATTTTCTAGCATGAAAATCATATCATGAATATTATTGTGGACCTTTTTATAAAAAGAAAAAGGCTTCAGGTAAAAATAAGAATAGCCAAAGAAAATTTGAGGGGGTGTTTTGGTTATGTTCCAAATTAGGGTTATTATATATAGATTATAGAATAGTGATCAGCCGTCATAGGCTTTGTTGGAGACCTATTGCGGCAGAGAGAGATACCGGGAGAGAGAGAAGAGAAGGGATCGAAGGAAGAGTTTTCCGGCGATCGAGATTCAGTTTTTTTTTTCGGTAAGTCTCCTTCTAGCTTCTTTCTTATTTTGTTTTAGAGTTCGGTCAATTGGGGGACATGAGAGAACCGTAAAGATTCTGGGTTTAGGGCTGCGAAATTTCAGCATATATGAGTGTCTTGAACGTGAACGGGTGTATATGAGGGGGTGTGTGAGTAGGGAGCTTAGGTGCTGCGTGTTTTGTTGTTTGCAGATCCGTGTATATGTGCAGGGACGAGTCCCTGCCATGGTCGTACCTTTTTGGTGTGAATTTAGTGGTGTTTGTGGTTGCTTATGTGCTGTATATATGTTAGTTTAATGGAAAGGAGAGTAGATGGGCTGCCATAGTTACAATTTACAGTGCTTTGTGAGAGTGAAGGGAAGGGTTCAAGACTGCCATGGCCATTTTCTTTTGTGTGTGAATGTAGTGGATGTTCATGGGTGCGAATGAGTGTATATTGTGTACAAAGAGCAAGTGTAAACTGTGTGTTTGTCTTCATAAGTATGCTGGGAGTGCGTATGTTGTGTATGCGGCATGCATTGTGGGGGCTACCGTGATGGCAGCTGGGTGTTTTTGTGGGTTTTGTGCGCCTGATGTGAGTGTATGCGGTGCACTTTGGAGCAAATGTGAGATGTTGTATAACCTGTGTGAGGGCTGAATGGGGATTGAGAACTAAGGTGTGTGGGTGAGTGTTATTACCGGGGTGAGATGGAAAGAAGTGGGTGTGTATGGTGCAAGGTGTGTGTGTTTTGTTGGGTGAAAATGGTATATATGTGTGTATGTAATAGCAATGTGTGTGCTGTGAGTGAGGGCCTGTGAGGGAGTGTAAGGAAATGGAAAATGCGTTCATAAGTGCATGAGTGGTGGGCTGTAGTGCTGGGTGTGTATGTGGGTATTAGATGAAGGAGTCGGTGTAAAATGAAGAAAGCAAAGAGAGATGCAGTAGGCATGTGAGGTAATGTTTTGAACTGTGTGCATGTGTGTATGGGTACCATATATTTCTGAGTGTGGGTGTGCATGGTCACTGAGTAGAAGAAAAAGAATGGTTGTGTACCTGCTACGTGAGTGAGGCTGTGTGTGTATTGGGTGAGTGTGTGAGTATGTGGGTGAGGAAGTGTATGAAAAATGTAAGTTAGTTGGTTGTTTTATGTTGCATATGGATGTAAACAAACAAGAAGAAAAGAAAAGGGAGGGACTGTCGTGAGTGCACCTGTGTGTGTGTGTGTGTGTGTGTGTGTGTGTGTGAGTGTGAGTTTTTGGTCAGTAGGTAGAAAATAAAAAGGAGGAAGAAGAAGAAAAGTACGGAGCGGGGTAATTTGCGTTAGCGTTAAGATCGACACTACGTAGATTAGCGTATGGTTATCATTGATATGTAAAACTTTACAGTATAATACGTTAGACTATATTAGAATTTCTAAAAAAAAGTTTATAATTTTCTGAAATCGTATGTATTTTTAATAATTTCTGTAGTTTCAGATTTGTGAAATTCTTTTGGAACCATTAAACCCTGAAAATGTTATGGAAAAATTATACTAATGTTTTCATAGTATAATAAAGACTCAGTAAAAGTTTGATGATTTTTGGGGTTGGTTTGCTATGGATGCCATATCGCATTGGTTTTAGCCAAACAAAAAATTTAAAAATAGTTTTTATGTCTTTTAAATTCTGACTTCAATTTTTATAATTTTTGTATATATTTTAAAGTTCTTATAAAAATTATGGGGCTTATTTTGCAGCTGGAAGTAATTATGGTTATTATTGGGTTTTTATTGTATTTAAAGAAATTATTTTAATTTGAAAATATTTAAAAATTCAGAAATTGCATATTTTGACTTTTAATTATGTTTTAAGCCATAAAATTTTTAGTATGAATTATTATAAATTCTAGAGTGTCGGTACTCGTTAAGGAGTGTATAGGATTTCCGGTCAGGTTGGCCGTGTGCGAGAACTGTTTTAAGTGCGCGATTTTGGAGAGAGTGGGTACGCAGTGGGTAATTGATATCAGGGTTTATAGTGTATTTGGCATAAATTACGCTCTAACAAATAAATTGTCAATCTAGGTTTATTCAGAGAATTTCGATCGAGGTTTGGTAGCATTGCTTCGCTTGGACCGAGGTAAGGATTTCTCTCCGAACCCTATTTTGACATTCTGTTTTCAAATGCTTATAGAACAGTTTTACAAACTAAATTGATTCAATTTTCTACTGATATAAAAGATGTTTTAAACATGTCCATGAAAGCCTAACTTGAACCTTAAGCGATCGTTTGGAATTCATAATTTGTTTATTCTCATCTGTTTTATCGATTCAATTATCATAAAATATTTTGAATTATATTTATTGTTTTCTCAATGTTGACATGAGTTAGTAACTTGGGAGCCATAAGGATGGTCTGTATTGTTGGCGTTATTAGGATGGTCTGTTGGATGGGTTAACTAGTACCTAGATGGACTAGTTAGTGTTACATATGCATATGTAAAGTGATCGAGCACTGCCGGGGTGGCTTTGCTTCTGTACTGCTCATGTTCAACGATTCCTGTTTATGCTTTATTGCACTTGAAATGTTTTGAATATTATCCATTCCTGCTTTATTACATCCGAAGTGTTTTTCAACTGACTATTAAAGGGATTGAGTTGAATACTCTTCCCTATGTTTATATCGTATTGTAGTGGTTTCATCGAAAACAAATCCCTCAAAGAGATGTTATTGGACTTGAATGTAAAAGCATTTGTTTTGTTCATATTTGTCGAAACGCTTGAAAATACTCATAAAAAGTTTTGTTTGACTCTATATGAAAAACCGTTTGAATCGTTTTATGATTTTAAATCTTTGTGCGACCTTACTGGGCTCTCAAAAGATCACTCCCCTTTGACTTCCTTTCCGCAGGTAATAATCGACAATAAACCGCTATGAGTATGGGTTAGAGCCAAGCGAACAAGAAGGATTTTAAGTTTTAGTTCTGGTCATTAGAACCCCTGCGTGGGTTGTTACTGTTATTTAAAACTTTTGACTCGGAATTGATGTTCCAACTATAACAGTACATTTAGAGTATTGTCTTTTCGATGTTTTAGTTGCTCTGACAGATTGATGGTAGTATTTGGTTGAGTTTGAGATAGTATTATCTTAGTGTAAATGATCGAGCGAGTGTTAACGTTCCGGAAAATTTCGGGATGTTACAACGTTGCCGACCGCGAGTGCAACTGTTGTAGGCGCGAATTCTTGGCTGTTGATATGCATTACTCCGTGACGGGGGCGGGACTGGTCGGGGGGTCAACGTCGCGGATGAGGGAGGGATTGTCGGCAGAGAGTGCGGCACCGACCTAAGATGCGAAAGAGGGGCAAGGGACAGCAGCGCAGGGCTGTTGCAGCCATGGGGTGGGAAGAGACTTTGCCGGCGTGAGATGCTGAAGGAGGGGCGCGGGGCGAGGGGGGAGAAGAGGAAGGAAGGCAGGGGACGAGGTCGGCGTCGCCGACGGGGGGAGGGGCGCTATCAGAAGAGGGGGACACCAACATGAGATGCCGGCGCAAGGGGGTTGGCGGCGCAAACGGCTGATAGAGATTATGGTTTCTGTGGATGTTCCAAAAATGCCCTCCTAAGTTCAGCTTATTAATTTTTTTGGTCGAAATTTGGACGGAGTGTGTTGGGTGCCACACTTATGAAAATTTGGGGTGACAGATAGTTATAAAAAACTTTGTGCTGTAACGCGCTACCGCGTGAAACTTCGGGGTGCCTAGTGCAATTGACCTTTTTTTAATCTTTCTAACCAAAATGCCCCCTTGTTTAAGTTAAATTACTTATTTGGTGTGGCTGTTGGCCGGAATTTGGACGGTGGGTGTTGGGCACCACACTTATGCAATTTTGGGGTGGTAAATAACTAAAAAAAACTTTGTGGTGCAGCACGCTACCGTGTGAAAACTTCGGGGTGCCTAGTGCAATTGATTCTATTTATTATTGCTTTTTAGTTAATTTTAAAGCAAAAAGGTGTTTCATGTGATGCATTTGATTTTAATTAACAACTTGTCTCGTCTCAAAGCAATAACTAATTAAACAAAAGACTATAAGATAGTATCATAATGACATATCCTATGAGATGTGTCGGACACATATCTCATACCCATGTCCAAGTGTCGAGTGTCCGACACGGGTACTTCACACAAACCGAAAAGTCCATGTAACATAGGTTCTCTCTGATGTCAAATTTATGTCCAAAATTGGCGGCAGTTATTCACCGCTTATATGGCTCCTAATTCTGCTAGTCTGCGGTCTTAGTCCTCTTGGGTTTCTAGCATGAGTAGTTTGTATATTTAGTGGAGTATATATTGATGTCAACTTAAGGTATCAGCTCAACAGAAATGTGTACATTCTCGGGTTCAAAAGGTACAGCAGTTCCAAATAAACAGTCATTTTGGTACTACTTAAGAAAATAATAAACCACTGCCTTTGCAGTTCTATTAGCTTTTTTAATCTTCTGCTTGACTAGCTACTTTAGGTACTACTGTGTAGCAACTATATATTACACTCAGATCCATTCTCCTCAAGGACGACATGCCTTTGAATTGTATGGAAAGGCCGATTTTCTTTTCTTTTTTTTTTTGATAGGTAAAAGTGGTTAAAACAGACCACAGAAAATGACCTAGGAGATCCCCAAGGTCACACCTAAAGGACTCGACAACTCTACGTGCCATTGGAACCCAAAGCCACTAACATCAAGTAGATAATTATTGAAATTCATTGACAACTCATCCACAGGGCAATTCACAACAGGAAAGCTCCCACCTCAGAACACCATTTGAAGACAAGTCCACCGAACATGAGCATAAAGCTAGATAGAAGCTTGATCATTCAATACAGTACAGCGGTCAGGGCCTCAAGGAAGCACCATCAACAATTCAGATACTAATAGTGGACTAAAACAGGAACCAAAGAATAGTCATTTGAAATGTTAGTCCATAGTAGCAGCACTTTTGGTTATGTTGAGAGCGATAATGACCTCAATAGATGAGCATATCACTCGTGGAAGCATAAAATCAAGGTAGGGAGATTTGAGTTTCAGAAAACCTTATTAACGACACCCCCCTGTGTAATACATTCCTTTTACTCTGCACTTTTGAGCTTTGGCAAAATTACTTACCAAATAACAGAACTACTGTGTTTTATATGATATAGCAATTTGGGACCTCAAATACTGGAAGATGGTTCTTAGGACTTAGATGATGGATAACAAGAAAGTTGTTAAGCATTTTACCAGTTTTGTTGCTCTTCGTAGTTTGGCTATTGACTTTATATCTAGTGTGTCGATCCAACCAGCCATTTCTCTATTTCAACATGTATTTAATACAAGCCAAACTATTTTTCGTGGGACTTGAAAAGCGTGAACAGAACACATAACAAATAAGCATACAAGACCTCCCTCCTTAAAATGCAGAGGCGCAAAAGAGCCAAGGTATACCGCGTAAGTCCAACACTCTAATAATACATGAACAAGCATTGGTTTTTATATAAATAGAAGCTCATAAAGATACATTTTCATCCTAGATAGATCGGAGTTTGCAATGGAAATACCTATTCGCTTGAGTACTGCTTACCTGATTGTATTATGTTTGTGGATTCTATGCACGCTTTCAAGAGCAAGTTCAAAAGAGCATAGACCTACAGAATATAAGCCAAAATTTTTTAAGGAGAGGTAAGAAAAGCGGCTAGAATGGTATGGCAAAAAGTACCAAGGTGGTGAATGGGAAATGCGCTTTGGGATTTACTAATCAAATATTGAGTCATCGACTACATAAATGGCCAGAACCTTTCATACAAACTCGTTGACAATGAATTTGCAGGCATGACAAATGAAGATGCCAGATGATACATACTACTAGTAGAAATCAAAGATGATGTATATATTAATAATAGAAATCAAAGATTTTGGTAGAATAATATTTTCATTTATACTCTTTACATTGTGTGTACATGTATATATACTAGTAGAGCAACCAATCTAGATCCTACAATCACTACAGATCCTATAATCAGGCATACAACTATCCCTATAATTAAGCAGTCATTATCTACAATACATAAAAGTCTTCTCTACAAAATAGGAAATGATCATAAGAAAATCATCCAAATCGCAACACTCCCCCTCAAGTTGGTGCATAGATATCCCACATGCCCAATTTGCTCAAAAGCTTCAAGAATACTCTACTTAAAACTGCTTTAATTTAGTGAGAATATCAGCCAATAGATCCTCTGATTGAATATGAGGCAACTCCACAATCTTCTCGTCCAACTTCTCCTTAATGAAGAATCTGTCTATCTCCACACGTGTTTGTGCGATCATGTTGAACTAGATTATTTGCAATGTCACAGGCTGTTTTATTGTCACAATAGAGTTTGATTGGCTGCTTAGATACACAGCCTGGATCTTGTAACAGAAATCTTAGCCATAATGCCTCACATACTCCAAGTGCAATACCTCTAAACTCAGCCTCTGCACTTAATCTTGCAACAACATTTTGTGTTTTGCTTCTCCATGTAACTAGATTACCTCCTACAAAGGTGAAGTAGCCTAAAGTAGAATGCATGTCATCTACTTCTCCAGCCCAGTCTGTATCTATGCATCCACACTCTGATGATCTTCATTTTTAGTGAATAAAATTCATTATCCAGGAGCAGACTTTAGATACCTCAAAATACGTAAAACTGCATTCATGTGTTGCTCTCCAGGATTGTGCATATACTGGCTTACAATCTTCTCGTCGAATATGAGGCAACTCACAATCTTCTCGTCCAACTTCTCCTTAATGAAGAATCTGTCTATCTCCACATGTTTTGTGCAATCATGTTGAACTGGATTATAAGCAATGTCACAGGCTGTTTTATTGTCACAATAGAGTTTGATTGGCTGCTTAGATACACAGCCTGGATCTTGTAACATAAGTCTTAGCCATAATGCCTCACATACTCCAAGTGCAATACCTCTAAACTCAGCCTCCGCACTTGATCTTGCAACAACATTCTGTGTTCTGCTTCTCCATGTAACTAGATTACCTCCTACAAAGGTGAAGTAACCTAAAGTAGAATGCCTGTCATCTACTGCTCTAGCCCAGTCTGCATCTATTCATCCACACTCTGATGATCTTTATTTTTAGTGAATAAAATTCCTTATCCAGGAGCAGACTTTAGATACCTCAAAAAACATAAACCTGCATTCATGTGTTGCTCTCCAGGATTGTGCATATACTGGCTTACAATACTTAACGTATAGGCCAAGTCTGGCCTTGTGTGTGCTAAGTACATCAATCTCCCTACGAGTCTCTGATATCTTCCATTATCAACCTGTACTTGATTGGATTCAATACGTAATTTTAATCCTTCTTCCACCGGTGTATCTACTAGTTGACATGCTAACATACCAGTTTCTCGTAATAAGTATAAGGCATACTTTCTTTGAGATAGAAAGATCCCTTTATTAGACCAAGACACTTCATTCCCAAGAAAATATTTCAAGGGGCCAAGGTCTTTCATTTTGAATTCCCTGTACAAGTGACCCTGTAGAGCTTCCCTTTCTTCATGATCATTTCATCTAACCACCATTTCATCCACATACACAATTAAGGCAGTGATTTTACCTTGCTTTTTCTTCAAGAATAATGTATGATCTGAGTTACTCTAATGGTAACCAAAAGCTCTCATTGACTTTGTAAATCTTCCAAACCACGCCCTCAGAGATTGTTTCAACCCATACAATGCTTTCTGTAGTTTGCACACCTATTGACTATCTATTTTAGGCAGCATGCATCCGGGTGGGAGTTTCATATAGACTTCTTCAGATAAATCTCCATGTAAGAAGGCATTTTTTACATCAAACTGCTGTAATGGCCAATTCAAGTTCGCAGCTAGCAACAGCAAGACTCGTACTGTGTTGATTTTAGCTACAGGTGTGAATGTCTCTGTATAATCAATTCCATAGGTTTGGGTGTACCCTTTTGCCACTAATCTCACCTTAAAGCATTCAATTATACCATCTGCTTTGTACTTCACGGTATAAATCCACCGACATCCAACTGGTTTCTTTCCTGGTGGACAATCAACAACTTCGCAGGTTTTTTTTTTCTTGCAATGATTTCATCCCCTTATTCATAGCTTCTTTCCACCTTGGGTCAGCTAAGGCGTCATGCACATTGTTAGGAATAGATACAATAGATAATTGATTTATAAATGACTGTTTGATTTTGACAAACGATTGTTTGACACAAAATGACTCATGGGATATTTAACTTTGCTACACAGTTCAAGTTCATATGTGGGTATAGGTATACCTTTGGTGAGATGAGGTGGTAGCTATTTTATATGTGGTTCAGAAGCATCCTCAGCAAGCGATTGGTGTGGTGTATCAGTTGCATGCGGTGTGTCAGATTCGAACTGAGATGGAGTTACAACTTCAGTTTCTGCATGCTCTTGACTACTTTCTTCAACCAATTTCCCCACTTGATTTACAGGTTCAAAGAGTTCATCTTCAGAGATGTCCAAGTTACCCTCATCTTCAGTGATTTGAGTATCTTCAGAGATGTGTACATCCATATTTTCAGGGACTTTATCATCATAGTCTAGAGTCTAAATTTCCTGCTGATACTCCCCCTGAAGTTTAGACTCAATGGAAAAGTTCATCAAATCTTCATGAAAAACACATCCAAAATAATAAACATTTTATGGGTAGGAGGATGATAGTATCAGAACCCCTTTTGATGAGCAGCATATCCTAGAAAGACACATCACAGCGCTCGAGGGGATAGCTTGTTGCGCTGATGCTTATGAAGATGTACGAAGGCAACACAACCAAAAACAGGCAGAGGTAAATTCGGAAGGACTAGAGCAACAATCGCCTCAACGAGGGCCTGAGAAGGTGTCTGATAATCAATAGGCCTTGAGGGTACCCGATTAATCAAATATGATGCCGAGATGAGTGCTTCGCCCCAATATGACAATGGTAAATATGCTTCGATCAATGAAGTACGGACAACCTCCAACAAGTGACGATTTTTTCTCTCAGCCACCCCATTCTGCTGAGGTGTATTTAAACAAGTAGTTTGATGAATGATTCTTGTGCTTTTAAATACTGCTGAAGTTCAGTACTCAAGTATTCGCCTCCATTATCACTTCGTAGAACTTGAATTCATTCATTGTAATGAGTATGAATCATTTTACAAAATTGCTGAAATAATACGTTCACCTCACTTTTAGATTTCATCAATTGCACCCAAGTCATCCTCGTATAGTCGTCAATAAACGTAACAAACCAACGTTATCCACCCAAGGAATTGACTTTTGATGGGCCCCAAACATCCGAGTGTATGATCATAAAGGATCTGAACTTTTATTCAAAGCTAACGAAAACGAAACACAATAACTTTTTGCAAGTTCACAAACTTCATACTGAAAACCAGAAACATCACATTTTGTAAATAAAAAAGGAAATAATTTCTTCAAATAACCAAATGAAGCATGTCCTAGACGTCGATTCCATAACCAAATTTCAAATTTCTCCCTTCGAATCATTCACAATGAGTGCCTTACGCAGCTTGTTCGAACTCTTTGACACCAAGTCCAAGTAACACAATTTTCCTCTCCTAACACCACAACCAATCGTTTGCCTCGTGCGGATGTCGTTAAACACGCAAAAATTAGGCCAAAAAATTACAACACAAAATAAGGCAGTGGTAATTTAGGAGACTGACAACAAATTATAATCCAAAGATGGAATAACTAAAACCGAGTTTAGATTCATATTATCAGTGAGAGGTAAGTGTCCTTCTCCAACAATTGGAGCCGAAGTGCAATTTGCAATGGTAACAATTTTTTGTGAGGACTATTTGTCTGAAATCAAATGTCATATGATCCGTAGCACCATAATCAATTATCCATGCACTATTAGTAACAAGTGTAGACATATCTAAAGCCTTACCACCATTACCTGCCATCGCCTACAGTGACGAGTGTTGTCCAGTAACACCATCCTCTATCTTTGTTTCAACCACTGCAATACTGGAGGTCCTTTTAGAGTTTCTCTTTTGCAGATCTCGGTTATGGTCCCACCATTCTAGATACCCCATAAGTTCAAAGCAACAGCTTTTGGTATTACCGTTTTGATTTCAACGGGTGCATTTGTAGGTGGATTTATCTGCAGCATTAGTGGATTTAGGCTGGCTTTGAGAAGGCCGATACCGGGTTACCATGGCTGAAGCTTCAGTCCTTTCTGATTCTTCAACCATCTTTGTGCGTCGAACAGATTCACGACGAATCAATGCATAGCATGCTTCTAATTCGGGAATAGGATCCTTCTCAAAATTTCACCACAAACTTGTTCAAATTCACCATCGAATCCAGCAAGAAAAATATGCACCCTTTGTCGTTGGACTGATTTTCGATAAGATTCAACATCATTCTCACTCTCCATGATCACTTCATCAAGGTGATCTAATTCACCAAAAATTTCAGTTAATTCTCCATAATATGTAGAGAGCGTTCGGCCATTTTGTTTGGCCGAAAAAGTACTCTGATTCAATACAAACACCTGCAATTCATATGCTCCATCATAAAAGGCTTTAAAAGAGCTTTCCAGATGTCTCGAGCTGTGGGTAAACGAATATATCATTTCATGATTTCTGGGGACATAAACATCAATAGCCATTTCTTGACTTTTTGATTGTCTGCATACCACTTCTCATACAAATCATCCTCCTTAGTTGGTGTTTGAGAATTACCTCAGATGAATGAAAGTTTATCCTTCTCTACAATGTGCATCTCCATAATTTGAGACCACAAATCATAGTTTGTGTCATCGAGTACTATCCCTACTTTGAATGATGAACCTTCAGATTGAATAACAATGGGAGAAGATTTGGTCCCGGATGTTTCCAAAATCTGGATTGGTCATGGTTGAGAGAGGGATTCAAGATTCAAGTAATTCAGGCTTCAAGTTTTATGGCTCTGATGCCAAGTAGAAATCAAAGACTTTGGTAGAATAATGTTTTCATTTATACCCTTTATATGTACTAGTATATATACTAGTAGAATAATGTTTTCATTTATACCCTTTATATATACTAGTATATATATATATATATATGTATATACTAGTAGAGCAACCAATCTAGATCCTACAGTCATTCCAGATCCTCTAATTAAGCATAAAACTATCCCTATAATTAAGCAGACAAATATCCCTATAATTAAGCAGTCATTATCTACAATACAAGAAAGTCTTCTCTACAAAATAGGAAAGGATCATAAGAAAATCATCCAAATCGCAACATTAATATGACAATTACCTTTTTCCTAATGTCCTATGTCTAGAACATTTTAGAGTTCTCCTAACTTATATATGATTCTCTTTTCTCTGGTAGGATATTTTTCTCTTACCTATAGAGAGATCTCATAGTTCTCTTCCTTTCACCTTTCCTATCATGGTATCAAAGCCATACGATCTGCCGATTTTGAGAGTCTTTCGACTTTTTTCGCAAATTCTGGCAAATAGCCTTCTGCCATTTGCCCTGGCCAATTCATGTGTTTTTTGTTTTTTTTCATGCTTTTCTTTTCTTCTTGAGTTCAGAATTTTGATCTTTCTTTCCTGCCTTTTTCATACAGTGACCTTCACTGATGCTAAAACCCTAGCCACCTCCCACTCTTACTATTCATTAACTCTAGCTTATCTCTTTTACGCAAACCAAAAAAAAAATTATTTCATTCCTTCTTCAGTTACCTCTGTCTATTTTCTTTAGCCCAAACCCTAATCCAACACCTCTATAAGTTTTTGTTCCTTCCATCGATCACAACGCTGCCAACCATGCCACCAAGCCTCTCATTGGTTCCTAGAATGGATCCTGCTCTTGTCTTGTTCTACTTTATGTCTTATTCTTAGTCATCGGACCTTACCCCAAGACCTTTATGGTCGTCGGACCTTACCCCGAGACTCTTGCTCTATTATGAGTCTGCGGACCTCGTTCCGGGACACTTGCCTTATTATTAGTCGTAGGACCTTACCCTAAGACCTTATGGTCATCGGACTTCACCTTGGGACTCCTAATCTGTTCTTAGCCGCCGGACCTTGCTCCAAGACCTTGATGGTTGTCAAACTTCGCTCCGAGACTCCTGCTCTGCTCTTGCATCGCCTGACTTTACACATGAAAGTCATCTCACCTAATGTAGCTAGTATCAAGACATCACTCTGGACTTAATCTCCAAACGCAAGCTCGTACTTCTCTACCAACTTGAGTTTGAAGGGGGATGTTAGATGATATACATTAATATGGAAATTTTCCAATTGTCTTATGTCTAGAACATTCTAGAGTTTTCCTAATTTATATAGGATTCTCTTTTCTGTTTCTGATAGGTTATTTTTTTCTGGCCTATTATAAAGACCTCATTGTACTTAGTTTTATTATGCTTGCTAATATAATTATCTTTTCATTCATCTTTTCTATCAGAAGACTTCATGTCAATATATACAGGACTTGGAACTGATCTGCCTTTAAGTGAGGGACTGGAACTCACAGTAAACGAGAAGAAAAACCTCTGGCGAGCCGCATGGACCAAAGAGAAAAAGGCACTTTGGCATCTGTCAAGAATCAAGGACGATGTGGCACCAAACTCTTATGTTCACCACTAAAAAAATTGATCATGCATTTTAATATAAAGTTTTGAGGGAGATTGAATAATTGTGCTTGTGTACCGTCTTAGACCATTTTTCTGATCAGAACTTACATGTCGGAACAAGTCAAATTGCAACATGGCAATCACAACTTCTACTTTAGCAGTACTATGTTCTAATCCCACATTGAAAGCTGGAAAGTCCCGATCCTAATGGCTTAAGCTAGCTTTTGGGTCAAGATTCATTTTATTATGTAGATCACAACCTTCTGCCTTGGATTAGCTCCTAACTTTCTACCATACATCTGACATTAGAAAGATGCATCCAAGCTCTTCTGCAAAGAAAATAAAAAAAATACCCGGTTATAGACATGCATTGTTGAATGAAATCCAAATTAATTTTCCCATATTTTATGGTTCGTGCCAATAAAGCACAATCATATATATTTTGGTTGTGATTATCTGTTGGAAATCAATGTACTTAGCTATTGATTTTTTTATAAACTCTGTGAAATTTAGTCTTAGACTTCCAGAATGTCCTAGCTATGGTGTCTGTTCATTTTCCAGTACCAGTCTAGAGAAATCCATACCTATATAAGTCCACTTGATCCTATAAATTTGTATCCCCAGCATATGTAAAATGTGAGTGTAAGTAATAAAAGTTCAGTTCAAATTTGCTCTCCGTCACAGTGAATGTTCATTAGAGAGTTCACCTTTAGCAATCTCTATTATTCTCTTATTTGCATTTTTAGTTCATTTCCATCAATATATAGCGCATGTTTTTGAGAAATTTTCAAGTTACATGGTGTGTCCTCCAACTTTATTGCTTTGTAGAACATTATAACTTATTACTGCAGGACGTTGTTGGGCATTCACTACCACTACAGCTATGAAAGGCATCAACCAGATCAAAACAGGCAAATTGGTAGAGCTGTCAGAACAAGAGCTTGTAAACTGCAATGTCAACAATGGTAATCGAGGCTGTTATGGTGGATATATAGAAAGAGCACTTGAGTTCATTGCGAGAAATGGCGGCATCACCACAAGGGCTAACCACCCCGATGTAGGAATATGTAGACGATGCAGTGACTGTTGAAAGATTTAGGTTTTGATTTGTATTTTCTACGACAAAATATTAACAATACCAAGAGATTAAACATAGCAAAATAATAACAAATAATTAAAAGTAATTATATATGAACTCTTGATAAAATTATGTAATCTAGAGTAGTAAAAGGATATAAAAATAACTGGTCCGTGAGAGGCACGACAAAGTCGCTGTCCTAAAGACGTTATCGCCTCCATGTGTGCATGTATTGACAGCAGATAAAGTCTTCACAATAAAATCCATTGACGCAGCTATGTCTCCTCCATGTGCATGTCCACAAAAAGGCGGTATGAACCAGTCCACGATCATGTTACCCAAGTATAAAATATATATAATAGATAGAGAAAAGCATTGTGATAGTAGTAGAAAACACTAAGTTTGGAAGCATAGTTGCTTCAAGTATATTTTTTCTATGTCACACACCATGGCGTTATATACATGGTCAATCATAATCCATTTATTGACCACATAAGTAAGCTTAAAATCTTTTGTAACTTACGAAATAATGATAATCTTCTCAATAGTGTCAAATAATTAAACATATTATATATTTCATAAACAAATATGAGTTAGTAATACTCATTATTGCATGTGTAACTCATTTCATAATATATGAGTGAGTAATTACCAAATAGCCATAACTAGCACTATAATTATAATGCTTTAAGGTACATTTTTATTTTATTAAAATATTCCAACAGTGACTAGAAGTGGCTACGCAATAATTCATAATAACTAGAGAATGCTACAAATTACAGCTGCCAGCCAACCTGGAACAGTTACAATCGATGCTAGAATTTTAAGCTATACAAAAGTGGGGTATTTATGGGCTATTATACATCAATGACCAATCATGGAGTAGTAGTAGTTGGCTATGGAAAAGAAGGCGGAATCTTGTATTGGGTGTTCTAAAGAATTCATGGGGAACGGGTTGGGGTGAAGGTGATTATATGAGGATGCAGCGTGGTACTTCTGTGCCTAGGGGTATTTGTGGCATCACAAATCAAGCTAGCGTCCTCGTAAAGAGATGAAGATTGTTGTTGATCAAACTAGCTTGCTCCATTTGAATGATGAACGACTTTTATAATATGATAACATTTGGAGTGTATAAAGCACTAATTCAACAACTAAACACACTTTTGGCGACCGTTTGAGTGAGTCAAACACCTACTTTGATGGTCCCAAGATAAACATGTTTACATAATTATGGTAAACAAGGTTTGTGATAACATGAATTGGAATCTAGTTCGTGTCCGGTGCTAAAGAGGATTAGTTAGGACAATAATTATGAATTTTATAGCTGAGTTATAATCATTAAGCCTCACGTCGATCCAAGTTGGAGCTGCAATGTGTCCACGCGTGCCTGTTCCACCCTTCTGCTAGCTCTAAACTTCCTTAATTGATTTAACTTTACCACATGTTGAGGATGGATAGGGCGTCTATTTATATTCTTGGCTTAGTTTTCATCTTGCCTATGCCATGTTTTTACAACTCGTCTCTTAACGACATGTTGCACAGTTACGTTGCATAGTTAAAACTTTAGGCCTTGTGAGAGTTAGCCATGTGTCCCTCCCTTTCTCAGAACTGGTCATGCGTCAATTAATCATTGTTGTCTTTGGTTTGACAGTTTGATTTGATAGTCATCACCTATATTCGAGGAAAAAACAGCCTTGGAACTTGTTCTCAGGTCAATTCCCAACTCCTTGATGATGTGGTATGTTTGATGCCCTCTAGACGACTCCCTGGTACATCAGTTGTATTTTTACTTGGTGCAAAAATGCCCTCCAGAATAGCGCAATGATGTCACCGTGCTATTTTAACTGTTTACGAGTGTCATGCCACGTGAGGCTCCTCCTTTACCTTCAATAGTTAACGCAGTCTTAAAGATACGTGTATATGCCACCGTTTTTGGCACCCTTTCAAATTTCAAATAAATGCTTCCCAACGGTTGGATGTCTATTGGGAGTCATATTCTCATTATCATCTTCAGCTGTTGTTTTTTTCCTCTTACTTTTAACCCTCCAAATTTTCATGCCTCTAATATCTCTCTTACTTCCTCACATTCCAGAACACCTTTTGCAACCTTTTTATTACTTCCTTTTATTTTTTTTATATGTATTACCATTCTAATGAAAAAAACTTTGGATTAATAGCCCATACTGTGCTATTCTCGTTTCATAGATACCAGCATTATTAGACCCATTTTGTTTGATCCTCCTTTGTAGTCCAACACTATCATAAGATAATGGGTAGAAGTAACGTACCGCCATAAACAAATTCCACCTTATTTTGAAGGACTTTGATGATGCTATTGAGAAGAAGATTCACATTGGAACCGAAGAAGTTGGGAATGCCTTGGGACCAGACTTCAAACTAACTAGGATCCCACCCCCTACACTTCATGAAATTTATCTTAACGCTAAGGCCACCTGCATTTTGATGTTTGAACTGCTACTTCTTCAAATCGTCAGAGTTGCAGTTGGACCTTCATCAAGCGCTGGCTATTTTTTAAAAAGTCCTGGAATCTATGGGTGGATCAAATGATGGCCCACTTCATCGCTCATTCGCAATAAATTGGTATATATGAGCCTATCATGTTGTCTAAGTGTAAATTAGAGCATAATAAGTTCCCCTTATATTCTGCCCCTTTACTCTAGGCATGGCGTGATGTCCGTTACCCTCAAGGATCTAGTGATCAACGCCGGTTAGGCCGTTTGGTACTCCTTCGACTCCCTCTTTGATGTTTGAGACAGAGTATACTTTCCCCACCGATGCCAACCAAGGAGGAAACTTGGGTGAAGTAAGGAAGTACGAGAAGCTGATGAAGCTAATGAGGACAGATGTTGGACCTGTTAGAAGGTTTCCTTCCTTCCAATTTGGATCTCGTGGTTCTTGTTGTTCCTAGGTCGTGGAATTCCATCCTCTTAAATTTGATCCTTTGAGAAATAGTCCGTGAAGCAGACTGAGATTGCTGTCAGCAGTCAGGCCATCAACTCAAAAGAAGAAACAAGGCAGGAATAGGCAACTTGGGAAGATCATACTTTGATACATGAGACACTCATTTCAATTCACGTGGCTGAAAATTTTTAATGGACCTTGATTCGAAACTTTGTTGAAACTTCACTTCTGGACTTCTTTTGGAAACTCTAGGCCAGCCAATATTCCGTCGATTGTCATTTCCATCACACGTATAGATTGCCAACCCTAAATGATCCTTCAATGTAGGATAGGTAAACCAAACATGATAAACAAGCGTAGCAAACAAACCTCTGCATATACTCACAACGCACAACACATGAACAGAAAAAGGCTCAACTGAAATACGTAAAAGATTTGTATTTAGTACATGAACCCGCACAAAAGGTGCATTGTGTAACCAATTGCAAAGACATGTATAAGAGTTTCAGACATCATCTCTCATTCCCTAGATGATCAAACATATCAGTGAAGATGCCTATTTCCTCGAGAATGGCATTCTTGACTATAAGTCTGTGGATAGTATGCATGCTGTCAAGAGCAAGTCCCACGCAGCATAAACCTGCAGCATATGACCCTAAATTGATGAGGAAGAGGTACGAAGAGTGGCTGGATCGACATGGAAGAAAGTACCAGGGAGATGAGTGGGTTTTGCGCTTTGGGATTTACCAATCCAACGTTCAGTTCATCGACTACATCAACGCACAGAACCTTACATTCAAACTCACTGACAACAAATATGCAGACCTGACAAATGCCGAGTTTACGTCTATCTACTTGGGTCTTAGGACTGCTGTGTGTTCAGGTGAGGGGCTGAACTACACAAGTCAAAAATTTAAAGCTTTGCCGAGGAGCGTGGACTGGAGAAAGAAAGGAGCTGTGACTCCCATCAAGGATCAAGGCCAATGTGGTAATGATTAACAACTTCATGTCTGTAAATTGTCCATGTCCGTGTTTACATATTTTCTGGGAAGAATGACTCCGCGTAACCATAACCATCTCACGTTATCTTGCAAAGTAAAGTTCACATGTTTATCTACATGTCCACCTCCTAGACAAATAAAGGCACGTACCCAAGCTTTCTTTCCGAGAAGACCCAAGGTATTTCAATGAAATCTCATATGGTTATTGAAGTCATATATGGTACAACGAACTTAAAGAAAAGCAATAGGTCCTAAAAATATACCAAAAGTAATTCTTAACAATTCTGTTAGTTTACACTTGCACAGGAATAACACTAATCCAATTGGCGAACAATCAAGAGGAAAACATTGTGAGTTGGTATATATGCTGTAATGTAGCCTAGCTAGGACTTTTAACTCTTCTTGATATTGAACAGTGTGTACAAGAGCAAAATACACTAGTACTACATAAATTTCATGCAGGGAGTTGTTGGGCATTCTCGACAGTGGCAGCTGTAGAAGGCATCAACAAGATAACAACCGGCAGATTGGTCTCCCTCTCAGAGCAGGAGCTTGTGGATTGTGATGTCAACGGCAATAACCAAGGCTGCCATGGTGGATACATGGATAAAGCATTTGACTTCATCAAAGAAAATCGCGGCATTGCCACAGAAGCGGAGTATCCTTATGTGGGGAAGGACAATAAATGTGATACCCTAAAAGAGAGAGACCATGCAGCTACAATAAGTGACCACAAGAGGGTCAGAACCAATGACGAGACAAGCCTCCAAGCTGCAGTTGCCAACCAACCCGTAGCAGTGGCAATCGATGCTGGCGGATACAATTTTCAGCTCTACTCTCACGGAGTCTTTTCCGGATATTGCGGGACGAACCTCAACCACGGAGTAGCGGCAGTTGGTTATGGAGTAGAAGAAGACGGTACCAAGTACTAGCTTGTGAAAAATTCATGGGGCACTGGATGGGGTGAAGCCGGTTATGTCAAGATGGAGCGCGGTTCTTCCGATGACAAAGGTACCTGTGGCATTGCCATGGAAGCGAGCTACCCTGTTAAGGATTGAAGAATCCTTTTCGGTGAAATCAGCTCTCTGCAGTTGAATGATGGATGTAGGCCTAATTTCCATTGGCTACTTGTATATTATGGCAATAGCATGTAATATCTATACCGAGATTAACACGGAATATCACAAAGTACTGAGCAAATTGATGAACAGTTACTGCTGTTACAGATCACAAGAAGGGTTGTGTGGAGAAATAATTACATGAAAGTTGCTTGATGGTCATCATTTCTTGTGCATTACCTCCGATAATTGTGGTTTCCAGACGAAACTATGGAGATTGCTCTTTACACAACTAGCCATGTTTGCACTACCTCTATTTCGATGGACATAACAATTAACATTTCAACATACAAAGGGACTAGTGTATTTTTTTTTTTGGTACAAAAAAAAGCTGGACCGTAAGGCTCTAATCCAACCGGCAGGGAGTATTGCGCCTCAGGGACCTACAAGGCCGCCACATACATCTGAGCCCCCGATTCCCGCACCTATGTCAAGGCCGTAGCGCACAAGGACCCGTGTGTGGAGCACAAGCAGGGTAAGGACATAAGTTTGCCACCAACAAGTGCGGCGGACAGGATTCGAACTCAGGTGAGAAAGCTGAATTGGGATCCTGGGGACCGCTGAAACCAACCCTAGTTGGCAAAGGGACTAGTGTATTACGGTAAGAAAGTAGCGTCTAACCCAAGAAGTCATTTACTGTCACAAAATACTTGGACCTTG
The DNA here is from genome assembly GCA_033070095.1 of Escallonia herrerae. Taxonomy (NCBI): domain Eukaryota; kingdom Viridiplantae; phylum Streptophyta; class Magnoliopsida; order Escalloniales; family Escalloniaceae; genus Escallonia; species Escallonia herrerae. Next base: position 287,066 of record JAVXUP010000007.1, read on the forward strand.
CTTACTTTTTCCACTTTTTCTCACAGAGGACTGAGATACGTAATGATTATGCGTATAAGCGACTTGTTCTTGGATATGCAAACAAGAGATTACATTCTTTGGGTTGAAACGAAAATGATCTGCTTACAAAAGGCATTTCAGTGGGTTTCAAAATACCTTATCTGGAGAAAAATAGTAAAACTGTAGGTCTGCACCATATTCGTATTTGGAGGGTGTCCTTCCACAGCCATAAGAAATATGATTGAGAGGATTTGTCAAGATATGAGAATTTGAATTTTCAAAAGAAACCTGGTCCGATACAGAGTTACAAGTGTTATATCGAGGGGTAATTTGCTCCAATAAACCAAAGACAATCTCAATCTTTTACACCACACCGCGATGGATTTGGGAACCTAGCTTCCACTAATCTGTATAAACCTACAATCTAATGGTAACCCACCTTAAAAAGATATTTAAGATGCTAGGAATTCAATTCTGCAAGTCTTTCCCTCACAGCATAGGCAAGCTCCCATTCACCGGCACCAGCCAAGCCATCGATCACTTTTTGCCTCACCCTAATATATGGTATATACCCTCTCCTTGTCATTTCCGTCACAACTTTTCCTGCTAAAACAAACTCACGACATTCCAAACACCCCTCAACTACCAACTCATAGCTCTCAAATGTCACATGAATACCCTCCCTCTGCAAAAACTCAATCATCTCAACTGCTCTCCATATTTCTTTGTTTAGCCGCATGGTCGCTGCTACTTTTAGCACCATTTCCTGCCTTGGGTTCAATCCAAATTTTGTCACCATCTCCCTCATCAGCTCGGCAACATCAGTAGTTCTCCTAAGTTCACACATTGCATCAACTACAGAAACATAACTATCCAGATCAGGGATGCATCCTGCCCCAGCCATGCTTTTTAAGACTTGTATTGCCTCCTTCCACTGGTCTACCTTGCAGAGTGATGTAATAAGGTAATTGCAAGTGCCACAATCAGGATTATACCCAATTGATAGCATCTCCAGTAGTATCTTGCAAACAGACTGAGATTGCTGTCGATGGTCAAGCCATGAACTGGAAAGAAGAAGGCGAGTTTGGGGGACAGGAACACAACCTGATCGAAGAGTGCGCTGAAGGATGGCAAGAGCAAGTGGAAGAGGACTATCACTTTGGAGTGTGTATGAAAGGAGGCAGGAATAAGCAACTTGAAGGCGAGAACGGGGTCTGACAGGGATGAAACTTCGTAATATATCATCAATTAATTGGGTTCTATAGATTTGGGTGAAGCTAGAGAGGAATGAGAAGGGATTTGAATTTAGGCAAGATTCTTTCGAGGCACTGAGAAGATCAGGGATTTGTTCATAGGCTTTGGCTTCAACAATAGCTCTAAAGGAATCCTCAAGCAAACCTGATGAAGAGGAAAAGTGGATTTTGGAAAGTTGGAGGAAAGAGTCACGAGAAGGACAAAAAGATGCACGGAGCTTAATTGCTCCTAGCAGCATTTTTTTGAAATTGAAATGAGTCAATGCATACGCAAAACCTGCAGAGAGGAAAAAAAACGTATGTAACTTAAGCTGGCAATAATTTCTGAACAGATCTTCAAGGAAAAAAAAACTGAAAACCAAGCACTCACCTCCCTTTGACAACTTTTATATTACTATTTAAGGAACTTAGAATTTGCATCACTAATTGTGCCCTCAAAAGTCAAATCCATCCTCAGAACTGTTTATCTTGAATCGGTATCTACTATCTATGTTTTTAAGCAGAAGACAGTTCCCTATCTTCCTCTCCGATTATATACAGCACGTGTGTGTGTGTGGGTAGGGGTGTTTGTTTGTTTGCTGTGGTTGGGGATGGGGGGGGGGGGGGGGGGATGCGCATGCTTGTTCTACAAAGCACATAACCACCACCATGCAGCATTCATGAATACGGCAGTCATGTCAAACCATGTCCGGATTCAAATCAGGCTCGAGAAATCAGAACTGCCAGATCTGGTAGTAAGTTCCCAGGATAACATGGCCATGTATGGCAGAATAGTTTATACCAGTGTAGTACTTGAACTTTGGCCCATGTCATTCATGCACGTCCAAAAGAATCCATCATGTGAACGGCATTAAAGTTATAAGTAAACAATGAGAAAATCAGCACAACATGAAGTAGTTACCATCTACCAGGCAGAAAGAAATGGAACTAACAACTAGGCTATGAGAACTTACAAGAAACATGCTCAACCTAAACTTGATCGACGAGACTGTCTTCTTTTAGACCTAAAACGGAGAAAATATCCCAAGAATGCAGCTAAAATAGTGATAAGAACCACCTGCAGGATTATCACTATCTTCAAACCTGGAATCAACGATCAACTATTACACTTAAATACAATCCTCATTTGCATAAAAGTTGTCATCAAAGATGTTACCTTTAAGTTTCTGAACTGAGTCCTCAAACTTTATCCCGTTTCTGTTTTTTAGTGTATCAACAGAACCCAGATCACCGGTTGTTGCATGATTCACCATTTTGTATGGAACATTCCCACCCATGATGCATGTGTTTGGACAAATAACACTGCCATCGTACTCATCACTTCCATCACAGCAATCTACAATGAGGTGAGTTGACAAGACAGTACCATTGAGAAACATAGAAGGAAGAAAAAGTCGAGAGTTCTGCAAATCCCAAGAATAGCAGTAATAGTTTTCCTTATGTGAGGTGGATGGTTATGGTCCTTAGATACCACATTGGTATAAAATCTAGGAAGCACGGACTCTGGTACAGGTGCGGATACGACACAAGTGCGGATACGCGAATGGGTCATTTTTAAAAATTAGAAGACACAGTATATATCATAGATGCACATTATCTATATGTCAAAATCATATAAATATTTCCAACCAAATAAGCGAGAATTTGTTAAGGTTAATGAGCTGTTCGTAAATATTGAAATTAAAAAGGTGAATATAATAATGTTTGTATGTGGTATACCTATATTACATGGATTCGGTACGAGTGTTTGGGTCGGATACTTATCTAAGCTTCGGATTCCTCTAATCTTTAAAACACAACACACAACATGGGAAACAGAAAAATGTTCATATCTATAATGTACTTTTAAGTTATTTCCAAGGTAAAATAGTTTTTACTTAACGCACTTGGTTTGAATTAAAGAACTTGTCTCATCTCAAAGTAATAACGAACTAAACGAAACACTCCAAGATAATGTTCATCGATGCATAACTTATGAGATGTGTATGACACATCTCCCTCACCCATGTCCAAGTGTCGAGCATCCGAGACGAGTACTTCCCAATTCTGAAGAGTCCATGTAACAAAGGGTATTGCTGTTCTTTCCTTGAAGAATTGGGCCTAGTTTAAGTAAAAAGTTAATAAGTGGGTACTTAAATAAAATAGCAGATTGTTGCATACAGCTGTCAATATTTGAACTGTTGTTTATAACTTTATGGATTGATAACATCGAAGCCACTAGAGGTGTCAAATGGGCCGGCCCAGCCCAAGCCCATCGGGCCTCCAGCAAATCGGGCCAGGGCTGCTGTCAAACCCGGGCCGGGCCAGAATGGGAGAAATTTGGGCCAGGCCCTAGGCCCGGGCCCAATTTTTTTTTGTTATTCAAAATAATATTATTATTTTACTATCTATTTTGTTATTATTATTTAATAATATAAATACTAGTTTTTTATATGTATTTTAACAGTTATTTTTTTACGCACGGTGCCAATACTAATTTATATGTAAGATGGTGAAATTAGTCGGTTTGGTATTTATTGACAAATAAGTTCGGCCCATCCAAGACAGCCAAGGCCTCTTCAAGGAGGCTCATGATTTCTCACAATTCGATTGTAATCTTTGTAATCTAATTCTTATTTTACGTCAAACATATCTTTGATTATTGCACCAAGGAAGAATGATCATCATAATTCATGTTCAGATTCATTGCTCATTCGATTATCGTTAAACACGCACACTTATATATAATAATATGTGTATACAATAATACTGGGCCAAAAGAAGGCATGTGTGTAAGGCCAAAAAAAGCCAGAAATAGGGCCAACCTTAGGGTCAAAAGGGGCCATTTTCGGGCCAAAAGAGGGCCGGGCCAGGGCCTGTTTCTCAAAAAATTCGGCCTGGCCCTGGCCCAAAGCCCTAAGGGTTAGGGCCAGTCTGGGCCCAAAAAGGGTCGGGCCAGCCCGGGCCAGCCGGCCCAGCCTGGCCGCCTGGCCCTTTTGACAACTCTAAAAGCCACGTCGATAACATCGATGGCATCTCCTTCTTCTCTAGAACCACAGGTGCTATTGTCGGACACTATCGCCCTTGCCAGCACGCCACACGCCTGATGGTGCATTGGTCGCCAGTGACTTCTTCTTCTTCCTCTCTCTTTCTCTCCAGCCTCCTCTCTGTCCGAAAACAGTAAACGAGGTCCTTTTTTTGGGTGGAGAAATACTTTCAATATTCAATTTTGAACCTGAAGAATTCAATGCATGTCTCGGCCGTGTCCCGAGAGCACCGGAAATGCACAAGATTAATCACATACATACACAATTGGACACGCAACAATGCGCACCCACGCCGTAAACAACAGCAACCGCACCCGATGTGCACCATGTGCTAGTGCTTCATCGAAACTGCCACACCCGTACTTCATATTATAAAAGAGGACAATTCTGTTGGTATTAAATTGGGTCACAATTAAGATCGATCATGCGGGGCTGCAATACCATGAAAGAGATGTACACTTTCAGCACTATATATTCATTTCATAATCAACCAAATTGTTATTGGAAGATTGATCCTTCACTACGGTGCATACTGCATATGGTACATGCGATTCTATGAAACATGTTACCCTAGTGGGAGCTTGGTCGCAGCAGTCCTAAGGCAACAAATCTATCCAAGGCTAGCGATTATATGCTTCTCACCTATGAAGCACGGGTGCGGCACTTTGGGTAAAACACCAGCACCGGGTGCGCGTCGGGTGCGGCATGGGGGCGTGTCGGGTGCTTCTCCGGTAGTATTTTTTATGTCTTAAATACCGGATGCGGCTCGGGTGGGCATCGGATTTGCAGAAAGGGCAGATCGGTGACCACCGGCGACCACTTTTTGCGACCACCGGCAAGTAATGTGAAAGGAGGGAGAAGACTGGAGAGAAGCAGAAGGAGAAGGAAGAAATACTCACCGGCCACCCAAGGCGGCATACGACGTGCGGCGATGTGGGGTACAATATATTCCAGAGAAGAAGAAGAATAGGGAATCCCGCTGTTATCGATGTGGATGGAGACAAATTTGTTATGTCATTTAACCCAGTTATTAACATATTACTTAACCAGCCCCAATACTTCAAAGAAATAAAAGTAATACCACATACAAACTATTCTGTGTTCAGCTATAGAATTTTAATATTTACAAAACAGCCCATTAAACTTAGCAAACTCACTAATTTGGTCAAAAACTTCAAAACTCACGAAGCAGCCCATTAAACTTAAGCATTCACTACTTTGGTTGGAATATCAATATTTTTTCACATATATCTAATACTTATATTATGATGATTCTTAAGATTCAAATTGTTTAGAAATTCAATACTGAATATACATTGGTAAAAAAATATTTACAAAATTTGCCGTATCCCCCCGCGCACCCGTATCCTAAAATTTTAAAAAATGTCATATCCATGTATCCGCACCTGTGTCGTATCTGCACCCACATCCATCTCCGTGCTTCATAGCCTCGCACTTAGAAGCTCATAGTAAGCTAGCATGGGTGGCTTCCTGACCCGAGGTACGGAGTCATTGACTAAGTAGCTCAAATTTTTAATTCATCAACTTCTCAAACGATTTCAATAAAGCCATATGACACCAACTCAACTCAAAAACAGAATTGTCAATTTAAGAACACAAAAATCTTGATTAACTGGAAACATAAATTAAGTTTAGACAAAAACTTACACCAGAAATTTAAGAATAAAGAAGCATAACTGAAACTACGAACTTATTGATTATGTCCTGTCTCAACATCCCCGCCCAGGCTTCCCACAACTAAGTTGGAGAAAGTTCAAAAGCAGGCCCCTTAAGCCCTTCCAAACATGAAGCTTATGATATATATTTGTCACATAAGTAACGGGAAACAGCATATATTTTTCTAGAAGAGACAGTGGTAGTGATGGGACAAATTCACAGCAATCAGAATACACAAGAAACAAGGCATGCCCTAATTATCTGGTTAAAAAAAAAATTGTGCTTCTACTGAAGTACTTACCACAAAAATGATCATTCACCCGAGAAGAAAACAAAAACTGAGGTGTACTTCCCACGTTTTTGCAGTAAAATTTGCCAGCCGGACAGGCTGAAGTTCCTACAAATCCAAAAAAGGAGGGATATTGACTTTGTCAGAAGTATATACAAAGCAGATTTCGACAACTTAATGGGCACATGTACAAGGCATGTTGTACAATCGCCTACCTTAAATCCAACCAAAACCCAAAAGGAAATGCTGTAATTTTGTCAACAAAGAAAATCTCATCTACATAGCATCAAGATTCATACATTATACAAGTTGGAACTACATCTCAAATACCTGGAGTGGAAATAACAAGCCCTATAGTTGGAAGTTTTTTAAAATACTCATCTTGCTATTTAGAGCATGCAATTGCTCCAACAAAATTGCAAGAAACATCCAATTGACTCTAGTACTCTGTATGATCCCACCAACTAAATAGAAGAATACAAATCACACTCATATCTCCAGTTCAACCATAAACCATAACTTTTATCTCAAAATGAATGTGGCACTCATTGCTCAAACAAATTTATGCAGTTAAAAGTATAAAGTTGCTACCACAAGGAGAGTTCAAGCGATAAAGTCAAACTATGTCAAAAAACAGTTAGCAAAATCAATGTTCAATTTCAGCAAAAAGTCATAAAATGAATGGAATATTATACTGTAAAAAGAAACCGGCAAGTTAGTATATATTGTATCTATTGCAATTACAGTTGTACTACGTTTGGTTGTATGTAACTATGTATGTATGGACAACTGGTAGAGTAATATGAATTGTTGTGATGTAATGAAATCTTTGTAAGTTGCTATCACAAGGATAATTAGGTCTCTGATTCCAATCCTCGTACCAACGTGCCATATATTGCAGTTATAGAAAGGGGAAAAAAAGGATATTTCAAGCGATGAAGTTGTAGTATGTGAACAAAACGAGCAAAGCTAACTGCTAATGTTGACAATTTGCAAAAAATTCATAAATATATCTTGTATTTGATGGTAATCAAAATTATATCACCTCCTGAAATTTACGAACTCTTAAGGTAGACGTAGTAAACATCGAACTGAACACAAAACATTAGATAAGCATCGCGAGGCAAGTCACGCCGGGTAAAAACAACCCGAGCTAAGACAACGTTGTTAACGTACTAAAGCCAACGGAATGGGGGGTGTATTAAAGCGGATATGACAAGGGGATAGTTGAAGTGGTGTGGTTGGTGGTAGTAGCTAGCAATTGAACAGTACCGGGCTCATCGGTGCCGTCTGCGCAATCGCAGAAATCGTCGTTGAGACGATCTCTAGTGAAGGATTTGGATCCGTCCTTGCAATTTATCACCTCCGAAGCAAAGTACTTCTCATCTGCACGATGTAAACTATCTCAAAAAATTCACGCTGTGTGTGCAAATACATAAAGGTAGAGGGAGAGAAGGGAATACCTAGAGGGTGGATTCCGATAGGCAAGACGGAGGAAGAAGAGGAGGAACGGGTGAAGAGAATGCCGGAAAAGAAGAAGACGAGAGAAATGTGGCTGATAGAGGACACGACTGCCATGATACAATGTTGCCTCCTTTTGCGAAAGGGCAGTGTGTTAGAGAAAGCCCGTTCGGGCCCTGTTACCGTAGGATCTTGACTAATTTAATGTGCGCCATTGGATCAGTTTCCCAGAAGTCGAGCGATTTTCGCTGCAAAGACAGTTTTACCCCCTTGTCTTCCATCTACCCCCTTCTAACACGGATGCCATTACAATCTTTTTCCATTTTCCATTTTCAATCTCAGGTGCAATTTAACAATCAGTAGTTAATGGAATTTTTGGATTTTTGTAGCGGTCAATAAGATGAGTATAACCATGAAGAGACTGAGCATAAAAGTAAGAAAAGGGCTTCCAAACAGGGATGGAGCAGAACTGCAGAAGATTAGCAGCGGCAAAGAGAAGCAGCTGGTCAGCGTCAGTGTCGGCAACTGGAGCTGGAGCTGGAGCTGGAGCAAGATTAGCAAGCAGCAATAGTGAGAAGCAGTTGCGTCGGCGTCTGCATCAGTGATTGGAGCAGCGGTGGCAGAGAGGTAAGCAGGATACCGGCAGCGACCCGGAGAAGGCTTGGCGACGATCGGATGACTCACCGGAGCAAGGGATGGCGGCGACTAGCTAACGCCGAGATTTGAGAGCTGATTGATTGAGTCATGAAACTATTTTTTTATTTGGGCATTAGAGTTAGGTTTAGTGTATTAGTGGAGTGGAGCTAAAAAACAAATTCGAAAGAGAAATGGACAGTCCACATTTCGTGAGCCTAACCCTGTGCCTCCCACCCCGTTGTGAGCCGAGCACCTTGGCGCCTAGGCTCACTAGGCGCGTGCCTAATTGAACGCGCTGCGCCTAGGCCTAGGCGAGGAGCGAGGGGTGCGCCTGGTTGCGTCTAGCGCATAGGCGCGCTTTTTATAACACTGATCCAGTCAATAGAAAATTCAGTTCATTCGGTTTTTATATTTCATCAATCCCAAAATAATTATTTTATTTTGACTTGACACGCATATAAAGAATATAAGTCATAGAAAGTAGAGGGAGGGGGGAAGGAAGTGAGCCACAAGAAAAAAGAATAGGTCTATAAAACATTAAATGTAGAAAAAAGAAAGGAGGAAGGAAGGAGTCAGGAGAGTGAAAATGGATTTGTAGAGTATTAAATGTGAAGAGTAATAGAATAAAATAAGTGCAGAAAAGTTAAATACGAAAAAATACCTACAGAATCTTTTCTGATTTTAAAAGCGATCAATTTTTTGGAGGCATTCCAAAAGAAAAATATGATCAATTATTTTGGGACAAAATATAATCTTTTTATATAAATGTTATATGTTTAAGACAGCAGTGTATTTCTTTTTAATTGTTTGAATCTTCTCACCCATCTTTGCATGAATTCAGTGTAATTAATAGCTGTCAACCTAACCAAACAATACTTTTTTTTGTCATTTCTCAATTCTCGCCAACACTTACTTAGCTACACAACTGAAATGTATGTTCTCCGAATCCTGTCTCTCATTTTTCCAAGCCCATTTATCTCCGTCTCCAACTCTTAGTTTAAAATGAGCAGCAGTGCAAATTAAAGGAATGTTATAATTAGCTTTGTTAGTTGTTAACAAAGATGATTGTTGGTCAAGTGGCGTCAAGGTGGTCTTTAAGTAAGCTAACCTTAAGAACCCAGGTTTAATCTCAAGCTCTAGCAATTATGTAAAGCTGTCTCCCCCACGTCATCCGACCCGCATAAAAACCCGACCAGTGATGGGAGTCACTAGAGTTGTCAAAAGGGTCGGGCGGCCCGCGGGCTGGCCCGACCAGGCCCCTTCTTTGCCCAGGCTGGCCCGGCCCTGTGTATGAATAGTGGCGGCCCCCGATTTTAGAGCTTAGGGCCTGAGCTTGGACCAGGCCAGAAAATCCAAGAAAAAAGCCTGAGCTAGGCCCGAACCAAAGCCCGGAAGTGGCCCGGGTTTGGCCAGGCCCGGATCTGGCCCGGTCCACCCTTTTCAAAATCATTTCCCCCCCCTTTCCCCCCAACGGTTTTATTCCCCTTTTTTCCCCTAAATTCCACTTTTACCCCCCCCCCCCCCCCCCAACAGCAATATAACGGCTAGTTTTGGGGTATTTTGGTCTAACTTAATTTTTTCAACTCTTTTAAGGTTTTTACACTCTTACCCTCCCCAACAACTATAAACGGATAGTTTTTAGGGGTATTTTGGTCTTTTGTGAAGTTTCAAAAATCTATAAATTCACACCATTTCTCTCTAATTTTTCACACCAATCTTCTTACTCTCTCTTATATAAACATTCTATATTTCTACAAGCTTTGCTACTATTTTCCTCTCCAATTACTACTCTTGCTAATTACTACTCTTATTTACTAATTATTACTCTTGTTTACTAATTACTACTCTTGCTAAATTCTAATTACTAACCACTCTTCTTATTAATTTGTTACTCTCTAATTCTTTTGTCTAGTAATTAGTGAATTTATATTTATCAATTACTATTACTAAATTCTTTTTAATTACTAACTCTCTCCAATTTTGAATTACCCTCAGTGATTCATTTGTTACTCTTTAATTCTTTTAATTGTTATTTCTAATTACTAATTACTGCTCTTATACTTGTGTATTTAGTTACTCTTACTAATTTTATTTTCCAATCTAGTAAAAAAGTTTAGCGTCAAATATGGCTGGATTACTGAAGAAACTGAAGCGTGGATCATCATCATCACAAACACCACCACCAGCACAAGCGCCAGCACCACGGCCATCACAAACACCAATCCAAGCACCACCACAACCATTCGTTCCTGGACGAATGAGTACAGGCTGTATGATAGATACCCAAGCCAATTGGGAGTTCAATCAAAACATTCCAGATTTTGAATACACGCCTGATCAAGACCCCCCGCATTATAGTCAAGGACGCAGCTCGGTTGGCGAAGCTACTACTCCGTGGCATAATCTTAACCCTATGCCTGGTCATGATGAAGAAGGGCCGAGCAATGCCTCCGGTAATGAGCCAGAAGTCCAAAAGGGAAAAAAAAAGAGTGTTGGAATCATTTTGATGAAGTTATGGTGGACGGCATCCGAAAAGCTCGATGTAAGTACTGTGCTAAATTATTTTCGTCTGGTAGTGGTAATGGACATCTTAACAGGCATTACCCTCAGTGTGCACCTCGACAAGGCCACGTCGAACCTACCCAAACGCAGTTATCTTTTGACGGTAAGTTATTTGTTTATAATCAGCGAGAGCAAAGAGACGGTCTCGCTGAATTTGTTATTCATGATGAACAAGCCTTTTCTTTTGCCGATAATGCTAAGCACTCTAGATATATGAACACATACGTTCAACCTTTGTACAAAAAGGTTCATAGAAACACAACTAGATCCGATGCACTCCGACAGTATAATGCTGCTAAAGCACGCCTGATCGATTATTTCGATAAATTTGACGGTAAAGTTAGTCTTACTTCTGATATTTGGCAATCTCAGTTTACTTTTGTTAGTTATTCTTGTGTGACGGCCCATTGGATTGATGCAGATTGGATTATGCACAAGAGAATCATCGCTTTCGAGCTCTTTCCTTTTCCGCATGATGGAATGAACATTGCTACTATTATATTAAAAGCATGTACCACATTTAAATTAAAGGATAAGATTATGAGTATTAGTTTTGATAATGCTTCTAACAATACAGCTGCTGTTGATGCTTTAAAGGAGAGCCTCAAACCTGTACTTTCTGGTAAATTATTTCATGTTCGTTGTGTTTGTCATATAATTAATTTAATTGTTCAAGATGGTTTAGCTGCTGCAGGAGATATTCTTGTCAAAATGAGGGGTATGACAGCGTATGTTAATAGTTCGAGTCCGAGAACACAACAATTTAAAACGTTGTGTGTTGAATATAATATGCCTCGCAGGAGAGCAGTTACAGATGTGGTCCACAGGTGGAACTCTACATACCATATGCTTTTACACATTCTGGCATACAGAGAAGTCTATACGCATTTTCTACTAACCTTGTTCCCAGCCGGCTTGCCAACTCAAGAGGAATGGCAGATGGCCACATACCTAGCTGAATTTTTGGAGGTATTTTACACGTCTACCAATTTATTGTCTGGTACGTACTATCCCACCTCTCCTCTCGCTGTAATAGAAATTCTCAAGATGGCTACAATGTTAACAAAATGGAGATATATAGGACCCTTTAAGGAAATAGTAAAAGTGATGGATAAAAAGTTTAATAAATATTGGAGTGAACTGCCTGTTGTTTTTGCTGTTGCTACTTGTTTAGATCCTAGGTTAAAGTTGCATGGCGTGAACGTCTCGATACAAGAGATATCGAAATTAATGTGCTACCCACAGAGGACACAACCGCACTCACAGCGAAAGTGAGCAAGACATTTGAGGAACTGTTCAACCTCTATCGTAATTCTGCTGACGTGCGCGGGCGAGCTTCATCATCGACTGCTGAGAGGTATTATGCGCCATACCTTAAGGGCTTTGAACATCTAGTAGCAAGACAACTACCAGGTGAAGGTACTTCTAATTCGGCAGGTTCGTCTACTTTTTTCTCTTTTAATGAGATTGGTGTATATTCAAATACTGATCATTATGTTGATTTATCAATGCAAGAACAGGTTAATTTTAATTTGTTAAATTTTTGGAAACAAAATCAAAACATGTATAAAACTTTAGCTCAAATTGCACGGGATGTACTGCCAGTGCAAGCCTCCACGGTTGCTTCAGAGTCGGCATTTTCAGCGAGCGGGAGGGTTTTGGATGACAGGAGGAGTCGTCTTAACCCCGAGTCGCTCGAGCTATGTGTATGTTGGAAGGATTATCTTGATGCGAAATACCGCGAGCAAGATAAACCGATTGATGATAGGAAGAGCAGTGACTCGGATGTTGAAGTACTTCCGGATGATTAGGTAATTTCTTTTTATTTTCCTTCTCTTAAGTTTTAAGAATAAAATTTCTCACAAAATATAATTTTTTTCATATATATATATATATATATATATATATATATATATATATATATATATATATATATATAATGTAATATGTTTTTACAAGCAAGATAAATATTTTTCCATATATATAAAAAAATAGGTAATTTCGCCCGTTTGTTTACAAGCAGCCGGTTCCAAGCCCGGATAAAAGGAAGAGGGCCTATGAACACAAATTACCGTAATTAAAGCTTTTACTTTGAATAACAAGAAAATGCAACAAAAAAAAAAAATTTGAGCCCGGGCCTGGCCCAAGCCCGACCCTAGATGTTGGACCTAGGGCTAGGGCTTGTACTGGGCCCAGATTTCCCCCCATTCAGGTCCGGTATGGCCCGTTTGACAGCCCCACTGGCCCGACCCCGGCCCGTTTTGCTGGAGGCCTGATGGGCTTGGGCTGGGCCGGCCCAAGCCCAGCCCATTTGACACCTCTAGGAGTCACCCAGTTCAACCTGTCCGACTAGTCTAATAACTATGCTCTAAACAGCTTGTGTTTGCTCCCTTCCACATTGCTTACATCTTTGAAAGGGTATATATGCATGGATTTAAGATGAGGTGTTGTGAGCCCAATAACATTGGGTATGTTATGCATGAGTGTGAGGCTAATTAAGGCCCACTTTACCAAAACATACGTTCCCGCCCCCCCCCCCCCGCCCCGGTGTGGTGTTCAAATTTTATATTCGGCCTAAAGCTTTTTAATCAAAAATTCCATTTCTCACATGTTTTATTTTTATATTGGTTAAAGTAAACGTAACTCCATATCTCTAATTGAGATTACCAACACGTTAGAATCTCAATCACTCGATTAGTTACGTCCTTAATTTCTATGTACAGTTGAGCTTTCCGCTTTAATTTTTCTCTGCCACTGTAAAAGCAGATCTCGTCTAATGCTTTTATACACCGAAAAAATTCATCTCTTCTCCCTCTCTCGGTTCCCAAACTTTACTTCGCGATTGTTTGGTTCGGCCAACCCCCATGAGCAAGTTCGGAGCTTCTTCTACTAGTACATGTACTACTTTGAAGCTAGGTCAGCTGTTGAATCCTAGGAGGTAATCGTCATATAGCCCATTTGCTTATGAGATTACGACCTAGTGGGAGCAAAACCACCTTCTAGGACATTTTCATTAATAACACCCCAGTTATGTTTTATTTGATAATCCTCTCCAAGTTACTTTTTGTTTAATCGTCTTTATTCGGTTTCTCCTTTATTAAATTGAGCGCGTTACTCCATATATTCCAACATTAAGCAAGGGCCGTGACAATAGTGGCAATGACGTGCAGTTGGCCAATTTACCTAGATCGCGGGGAGAGAGAGAGAGAGAGAGAGTTATAATTTGTTTTACTCTTACACGGCGCTAGAGATTCTAGGGGTAATATAATATCTGCTTATGTTTTATTGTCACGCATGTGGATGTTCAGAAAAATATTGTAAGGGCCTGGACGATAGTTGCATGTGCTCTTTATGCATGTTAAGGTCAGATAAATATTACTAATAAGTACGTTGGTGCTAGTAATCTTCTCATGAATTTGAGAAGTCAAGTTCAAGTAGAACGGATTCATCTGCCGTGTTTAACCGACGCCATATTCTTACAATCTGGCAAAAAGGCTTCATCTTCTCCATGCAGACCACAATATGCTTAAAACGTCGTGCACAAGAAACAAATAATCCATTAGCTTGTGGCAACTATACAATGACGTAGCATAAACCTTTAAGCTGCTGATGCAATCCCTATGAACTTATTTTCCCAGGTAAGCTGTGAAGGATCTCGGAAAACCTCCACACCCACACGAATTCTCCTAAACACGAAATTCTTGTAATTCCAGACTCAGAAATAAATCTTTTCGACATACTTTCATTCTCGTCTTCTAAATGGGTGCAACGCATTGGAGATTGTTAATAAATTTGGTCAATGGACCCATTATCCGCCAACTAACAGATAATGTGTATTTGTTAGTTTGGATAAATACAGTTATTTAGAGAATATTTATCTCTTAAGTGTTTGAGATAAATACAATCATTATCTCCTAAGAGTTTAAGGTAAATTCAGTCTCTAATTGTATCTCTATATAAAAGTTAGAGATATCTCAATAAGTTAGAAGTCATAGCAATGACCTCTCTCTGTTACACTCTCTCTAGAGCAATCACCAAGCTCTAGAATTTGATTCGTGGACAAAGAACTCGACTCTAGTAGCCGTTTTCGTACCTGCGAAAAAGATCAAGCGTGTTGGAGGCTCGTAACAACAAGGATCCTACGTCAAAATTTTTGGAGATTTCGTACGGTATGTTTCTGAACCCATTACGTTATGTGGTAAGCGCATTAAATCGTTTCAACATTGGTATCAGAGCGTGATTACTTGTTGATTCGCCTTTCACATGCTAGTATAATTATGTGCATGTTGCAATTTTTTCCGAATACATGATCGAGACCCATTACAAAAATTCAAATTTTATTGAGCATGTTTTCTGAAAAAACAATTATAAGCTTTTGTTCTCCTATAATTGAGGATGAACTCCATAAAATTTCGTGATTATTGGATTCATGGTTTGTGAGAAATCAAGATTTTATTTTTTCAAGAAAACTGTGTTTTTTCGAGTTTAGGGACTCAAATTCGGAGCATGATATTCTATTTTTATCATAATCGGTTGGTACATAATTAATCTATGTCGCATAAGCTTTCCAACGATACATCGTACGCATTATTTGGCTTAAAAACGAGAGAGATGTGGCTTTCGAAAGTTGGTATCGCGACATGGCGGCTGCTGAAAATTAGGATTTTTCAATGAAGAAGAAGAACAGTAGACCACGCGCGTCACGCGCTTTAGCCGAGCTGCAGACGTGCGCCATACGCGCGAGAAGCTGCGACGCCACGCACCAGCCAAGGCTGGGTTACACGCGCTGGCCACGTGCCGCACGCGCCTAAACCAATTTGTCCACGCTCTACCACGCGCCTCAAGCCAAGTTGCATACACGCGCCTTATGCGCACGCGTGTAGTATACGCGCCTGCTCTAAATTGCCCAGATTCTACCCCTTGCGCACGGTGGTGCGTGTAGCACGTGAAGGGTGTTTTCGGCCGGGTCTGACCCCACCGCTGGCGCGTGAAGCTTGGTATTGGCTTCTGAATGTTTTTTGTGGTGTAAATTTGCCTTTAGCCCCTCTATGTGTGTTCTATTTAATGTTTTAAATGATTTTTCTATTAAAATTAGCTTTTAAAAATTGTTTTATACACACAGAATTTTTTCCTTTAGATCAGAGGATATTTAAGGTTGAATTTACTGTTTGTCATCTTCTAAAAATTTATCTCACATTTTTTGTCATTTTGAGTATTTTTGTGGTACTTTTTGTAGTCCTAAAAAAATATAAATAATGCATAAATATTTTTGCACTTTGTGGGCAAAAATAAATATTTTGGTGAATTATATGACATAGATAAATTATATTATACATGCTCGCCTTGATTTGCATTATGGTTTAAATATATTTTTGTTAAAATATAGTTGTTGGGTTTTCGTAAACCCACACTTTTAGACCATTTATTTTTTAAGGCCTTGTCTCCCGTTTTCCGTGGAAGGAGAATATGGCATATTCATCCATTTAATTGCCCTTTAACTTATTATTTGAGCATGCTAGTTTTAGGTTAAATGGATGGAGATTAGATTGGCATTCTAAAGAAACTTATGTTTACTCTTGTTTTAAGAAAATTCTCTTGAGAATAATGTGTTATGCAGCATCTCCATTTATTTTATTGGAGTAGTTTGTAGTAGGATTTTCAAAGATATTGTATTCTATTGTTTCCCTGTATATTTTAAAAAAGCCTTGTACGGGGATGTAATTTCGCACGCACATTATTTAAGTCAGAATTCTCTTAGCATAAGTTATTAGAATGCCAATAGGGCTCAATGGAGTCCTTGCACACTTTATTGTATGGTGCAATTATATTGTTTTAAATTAGGGCTAATTACACCTATGTCCCTGAGGTTTGGGGGTAATTACATGCGAGGACACAAAGTTTCAAAATGTAACACTTATGTCCATTGACAAACGGAACCCTAAAAATCCTAACGGTTTTAACAAAATGACTTTATTGCCCTTATGTTAAAAAGTTATTTTTTTAAATGCCATTGTCTCTTTTTAGAAAAAGAAAAACCCTAATTCTAACCACCCCACCCCCCACCCCTCCCCACCCCATTTGCATCCCCCTCGCCCTTCCCCGTCACCCACCCACCCCGCCTGCTTCCCTTCCCCGGCGCTGCACCCCGCCTGCTCCCCTTCCCCGGCGCCGCACCCCGCCTGCCTCCCCTTCCCCGGCGTCGCACCCCGCATGCCTCCTCCTTCCTCGTCACCCCGTCACTGCCCACCCCGTCTACCTCCCCTTCCTCGTCATCGCCCACCCCAAGCCACCGCGTGTAATCTCCTGCCGGCGTCGAAACCTATCGCCGGCGACGTCACTCTTCCCCTTCATCTCTTCTCTCCTCCCCCACAGCAACCCACTCCCTTATTCCATGCCAGCAGCTCCATCGCCCCACGCCGCCGGTAGCTCCGTCGCACCACGCCGCCGATTTTGAAGCCCTAATTTGCAAATTAGGGTTTTGAAGCCCTAATTTGCAAATTAAGGATTTGAAACCTTAATTGACAGATTTAGACTTTTAAGAAATGGCAGATTGAAACCCTAATTGGCAGATTGAGAAATTAAAGATTGAACCCTAATTTGTAAATTAGGGTTTTGAAAAAATTAAGGTTTAATTTGAAAATTATAAAAATTATTTAGGATATACTGTACAAGGGCAGTATTGCCATTTTTAAAATACGTAATGATGAACAGTATATTTTTTGGATGGAACCCTAACGAATGGACACGGGTGATACATTTGAAACATTTTTGGTCACGGAATGTTACATTTTGAAACTTTGTGTCCTTGACTATAATTACCCCCAAACCTCAGGGACATAGGTGTAATTAGCCCTTTAAATTATCATGTGGATGATTTATTACATTGTGGTTTATATGATGATGAAATTTATTACGAAAAATTACTTGGAAAGTATTTTCCCAACTCACATACATGGGAGATGATTACGAGCTTATTAAATTTTTTATTTCATGATGTGAGGAAGGATTATGTTTTTCATTTGAATTTTTTGAAATAAAAAGAATGATGTATAATTAATGTCTTTTTCTTTACGCAAACTAATAGTGTGAATAGAATGGCCTCCAAGAATGTCATAGCTGATCTCGTTAAGGGTGATAAACTTAACGGAGATAATTATGACATTTGGCACAAAAAGATGAAATTCATGCTAAACGAACAAGAGCTCGAGGAGCACTTGACCATAGAGATGGTCGCGCCCACTAAGGGGCAACCCCTAAGAGACCACACTGCCTACCAGAAATAGAATCAGAAAGATCGTCGTGCGCGCTACACCTTGTTGAGCAGCTTGCAAAATGATCTAATCGGGCAGTATGGTGAATTTCCAACTTGCAAAGCTTTATGGGATCAGCTCAAGCTCTCTTTTGGTGGAACCTCAACTACGCGGCTTCGTAGTCTTGTGATTAAGTTTGAGGAGTACACAAAAGACCCTAAACATATCATGAGTGAACATCTAAGGATGATGTCCAAAGCTAAGGGATGCTGGCCATGCGCTCACAGATGAGCAGCAAGTCAGAGTTGTCATAAGGTCTCTTCCTGCCTCATGGGCCAATATGAAACAAATATTGACCCACAGTGAAAACATCAAGAACTTTTCTGATGTTTCACAGCATGTCATCCTTAAGGACGAGACTCGAGATGCTGACAAGACCCTTACTTATGTCGCCCAAGGAGGATCGCGCAATGCAAATGGCAAGCGCGAAAGACAAAGTAAGAAAGGTAAGAAAGGCGAGGCTAGCACTTCTGTGCCAAAGAAAGAAAGAAAAAAATGAAGAAACGCAAGAGAGGAAAACGTGGTGGGAAAAAGTTTTGTCTAAAGTCAAATGCTTCAACTGTTAACAGAAAGGACACTTCGCTCGTGATTGCACTGAGCCAAAGAAGGTACTTTCAGAATCTCTCTCTCAGTTATATGTTTCCTCACATGCGATGGTTGCTCATTCCCAACCTGTGTGGTTTGTGGATACAGGTGTAACAAAACATGTAGCACGTGATCGAGAGGGGTTCGTAGATTATCACCGGATTCCAGCGGGAAGCAAACATTTCTTCATGGGAAACAATAGGTCCGAAGAGGTGCTAGGGGTTGGTTCTTACCAGTTCAAGTTGCGCACTGGGCGCACATTGATTCTTGAGGATGTACGATATGCACACACAGTTCGGCTTAATCTACTTTCAGTTACTGCTTTATTAGACAGTGGTTTTTCCTTTATTTTTAAGGGTAATAAGTTGGACTTCTTTTTGGATGATGTTTTGCTCGGACATGGTTTTCGCATTGATAGTTTTTTTCAATTGGATTTAATTGATTCTCAGTCCTCTTATTCTTGTGGTGAATGATAATATTGTGAATGATTCTACCACCTGGCATGCAAGACTGGGCCACATAGGCCAAGATAGAATGACTCGTTTGGCTAGAGAAGGCCTTTTGGGCCCACACGCAAGAGTCAATCTACAAACATGTGAGGCTTGTTTGGCCGATAAAGCATGCAAGAAGCCTTTTGGAAAGGCTGTGAGAGCAACTCAGCCACTTGAGCTAGTTCACTCTGACATATGTGGACCTATGAGTGTAAAGGCACGCCATGGAGCCTCTTATTTCCTTACACTGATAGATGATTATACGCGATATGGTTACATGTATCTGATATCTCACCACTATGAAGCTTTGAATTGTTTCCAACGCTTTGTAGCAGAGGTTGAGAATCAGAAAGAGAAGAGTTTAAAAACTCTTCGCACTGACCGGGGACGGGAATATTTGTCCAATCACTTCAAGAAGTTAAATGAGAAAAAAGTCCCTTGCTTTGTTTTAGCTTGCCTGTCTTAGCTAAATTGCACACTGTGGATGCAAACAAAGCCTTCTGTAAGTTGTAATGATGTTGTTGAAGTAATGAGAATGTTTGGGACCGTTTTGCCGTTTTGCCCTTGTGTTGAAATTTACTTCTCTGTGTACTGTTTTATGCAATGTTGATGCACTACTTGCTGTAGATTGTTGGGATTTGTTGGCGGACTCTTCTTGCAAGCGGCAAGTCAAGTGCCACACACAGTTTCCTTTGTGCCATTAAGGGCCGCCGTGTGTCAGGTGGGCAACTTACTATTCCTAATACTCCACAACAAAATGGTATTGCGAAAATAATGAATAGAACATTGTTAGATATGGTTAGGTCTATGATGGCGCAAGCAAACCTCCCAATAT
The DNA here is from genome assembly GCA_033070095.1 of Escallonia herrerae. Lineage (NCBI taxonomy): Eukaryota > Viridiplantae > Streptophyta > Magnoliopsida > Escalloniales > Escalloniaceae > Escallonia > Escallonia herrerae. Next base: position 307,191 of record JAVXUP010000007.1, read on the forward strand.
CTTTCTGGGGGATGCTCTTTTGACTGCAGCCTATATACTTAATCGAGTGCCTTCACAATTAGTTAAATCCACCCCATATGAGCTTTGGAATGGCCAAAAGCCAAATTTGGATAACTTGCACCCATGGGGCTCAGCAAGTTATATTCACAGTATTTCTCATAAGTATGGGAAACTAGAGCCTAGAGCTAAAAAGAGTATCTTCTTGAGGTATTCTGAAAATTCTAAAGACTATGTGATGTATGGTGAACATCCAAAATGGTGGAAAGACTGAAATATAGTCTCGTGATGTCGATTTCATATAGAATGATTTTCCTAGCATTGGAGACGCAAGTAAGAATCTTGACCTCTATGAGTTAGAGGAAGTTGAAGCCACTTTACCATCTCCAAGCGAAGGTGGGGAATTAGTTCCTCATCATGTTGTCGCTGAAGATAGTGTAAGTGACCTTCAACTCAGTGGGAGTATCCCAGAAAGTGAGAGCACACCACAAGAACCATTAGGTCAACAAGATTCTCAACTGCGTAGAGGTGCATGAGGAAGAGTTCCACGTTGTCGTTTTGAGATTGACGGAGAAATTCTTATGTGCACTCCAAATGATGAAGACGAGCCTACTTCTGTGGAAGAAGCCTTATCTTCGTCTGCTAGTAATGAGTGGATGGCTACAATGAAGGATAAGTTGAGCTCAATGGAAAAGAATCAGGTCTGGGAGTTGATTGACCTTCCACCAGGGTGCAAGACTATTGGAAATGAGTGGGTTTTAAAAGTCAAGCGCAAGGCAGACGGGTCAATTGACAAGTATAAGGCACATCTTGTGGCAAAAGGCTATACCCAACTGCGGGGTGTGGACTATGAAGATATTTTCTCCCCAGTGGTGAGATTTGCTTCAATTCGCCTAATCCTAGTTATTGTCACCCAACAGGATTTAGAACTTTTTCATGTGGATGTTAAGACTGCGTTTCTTAATGGAGAACTAGACGAAGAGATTTATATGGCTCAACCCGAGGGTTTTGAAGTCAAAGGACATGAGCGCAAAGTTTGCCGTCTCAAACGTTCTATATATGGTCTCAAACAATCATCTAGGCAGTGGTACTTTATGTTTCATCATGCCATTACCTCTATAGGTTTTGAAATGATTGAACAAGACCATTGCGTTTACGTAAAACGATCCAAGAAAAATATTCTAATCATTTCTTTGTATGTGGATGACATTCTTTTAGCTGGAATGACATGAGTTCCATTGTCGCCACTAAGCAGTGGTTGTCCTCAACTTTTGAGATAAAGGACATGGGAGAAGCTAATTATGTGCTCGGGGTTAAAATTATATGTGATCGTCCAAAGAGACTTCTCAGTTTGTCTCAAGAGACATACATCAAGAAAGTCATTGAACGATTCCGTATGCATAACTCAAAACCATAGACACTCCAATGGACAAGGCGTGTACTTTAAGTACAGACCAATGCCCAAAGAATGATGAGGAAAAGAATCGGATGTCCAAAGTGCCTTACGTGGCTGCAGTTGGGAGTCTGATGTACGCTATGTTGTGTACGCGTCCAGACATCTGCTTTGCCGTTGGAATGGTGAGTCGTTATCAGAGTAATCCTGGACCCGCTCATTGGAATGTAGTGAAGAGGATTCTTCAATACTTACGTGGAACCGCTGATCTCGTCCTGTGTTATCATGGTGGAGACTTGAGATTGAGAGGATACAGCGATGCTGATTGGGGCGCTGATAGAGATGAGCGCATATCCACTTCAAGTGGAGCTATCTCTTGGTACAGCAAGAAAAAGTCTTGCATCGCCCTATCCACGATGGAGTCGGAGTATGTTGCTTGTTCAGCAGCAGTCCAGGAAACTGTTTGGTTGAGGTCATTCTTACAGGCTCTAGGGGTTACAGCTCATGCAGTCACTGTTCACTGTGACAATACAGCTGCCCTAGATTTTGTAAAGGACCCCAAATATCATGGGAAGGCCAAACACATAGGCCTTCGTTATCACTTCATTAGAACTTTAGTTGCGCAAGAAGAGGTGACCATGAAGCATATACCTACTGGCAGAATGGTGGCTGATCCTTTGACCAAGCCTATTGCTAGAGATGTTTTCCTTTCTCACATTAGGAGTATGGGACTACGTAGGTTTTGATATGTTTATGGCATCTTATGTACTTGACATTATTTATTACATTAAATTTTGTTCCCTGATTTGAGTTTATTTTGGAATGAATGGATAATCTTTGTGATTACATATACATCCTTATTGAGAGTGTCACCAGGCTCGAATTGACCCACTCACACGGGTAATTCACCTTGGCGCTAAGATAGCGAGCAAGATGAGACATAATTGTCTTAAGCGCCAAGTGGGCGAATAAGATGATACAGCTTATAAAGCAAACATGTCGCCTTAGTTGGAGCTAAGATGAGACCTAAAAATGTAGGTCGATCATAGAGTATCTCCACAACTCTATGTAGCCTGTTTACAGCCGAATGTGAGATTTCAGGCAGGCACTATGAGAGTGACTGGGCTGAAAAACTCAGGTTAGGCGCTTGTACAGCGACTAGACTTAGATTCGTATGGCGTATTTTATTATACATTTATGTGACACGCCCTTGCGGGTTACGCCATAGCATGCAAATCATACTGCATGTGCTAAATGCAGACCGACAGTGGGAGTGATGAATGAATCCCTGCTTCGTCACTGTGTGAGCCACTTGGATCAAAATATTTTTGATCCTATGTAGTACCCTTTTCACCTTAGACTATGTCATGAAGAGGATACTCAATGTCGCTACTTTAGCATGTACCCTTGGATCATGGATGATGCGGTCTCGCAGGGCATGTCTAGGAAAGCGGTTGGGTCTAATTGGAATGACATGAGGGCTTTGGGAAGAAAGTTCAATATTACATCATGTTGTGTGATTCATAGCCCGGGCGACTTTGTCGATTTTCGTTTCGATATGAGTCATGAATACATAACATATGAGAGGTTTAACACTGCTCATTATGAGGGATTTGAGAGTGTTTAATCTGGTGTAGTTGAACTATCTGGGGTACATACGAGATTTTTTGGGAGTGATGTATTGTGTTAGTTTGGTGATAACTTAATACAATACTCCTCAACTGGACATCCTTTCTCGTAGGTCGCACGTTCCATTTCCTGTATGAGGAGATGAGTGGACGAGAGATAAAGAGGGACTGTACGATTTATTTGCCCTGGGCGAGTGGGAGCTGTTAATAAATTGGGTCAATGGACCCATTATCCGCCCACTAACAGATAATGTGTATTTGTTAGTTTGGATAAATACAGTTATTTAGAGAATATTTATCTCTTAAGTGTTTGAAATAAATACAATCTTTATCTCTCCTAAGAGTTTAAGGTAAAGTCAGTCTCTAATTGTATCTCTATATAAAGGTTAGAGATATCCCAATAAGTCAAAAGTCATAGCAATAACCTCTCTCTGTTGCACTCTCTCTAGAGCAATCACCAAGCTCTAGGATTTGGTTCGTGGACGAAGAACTCGACTCTAGTAGCCGTTTTCGTACCTGCGAAAAAGATCAAGCGTGTTGGAGGCTCGTAACAACAAGGATCCTACGTCGGAATTTTCGGAGACTTCGTACAGTATGTTTCCGAACACATTACGTTATGTGGTAAGCGCATTAAATCGTTTCAACAGAGATTATGCTAACAAGTTCTTCTTAATTTTGTAGACAACTAATTCCTAAAGAATCAAAAGAAAAAAATAAATGAACACAATGAGGAACCAAGCAGAAACAAAGCCGGAGCTGGTCACTGTTGATAGCAGCTGGTAGAATCTTACTGCCCCTACTGGTGAAGCTTTTTGCAGAAATGAACCGTAAGTACGCAAGCCACCTTCCTACCGTGTGCGCCTTTCGACAGGTTTGCCATCACTGGGACTGTATTGATCTGGCCATTGATATCAACATATCTATCAGCTTTTCAGAACATAAAATCGTCCACAATTTCATGTCTGATAAGTTGTGAAAGAATAAATTTGATGGAAATAACATTTTGTTGGAATGAATATCTAAAACTCAATGCTACCTCAAAGGGGAAAAGATGGAAAATAAAAAAATAAAAAAACAGAGGCAAGAGAAGTAGGCTAATATACAACAAGAAAAAAATAAGCTTCAAAGTCTTGCTGTGTAAGAGTGCCAATACAAAAGTTTTGGGGTGAATGTGGAAAGGAAAATTATGCAGTTGATGAATTGATGAATTTCGCCACTCTTCCCTCCTGAAGCTAAAAAGATCCGTTTGGAGCATATTTCGGAGACTTCTTTTAGCGCAAATTTCACCTATTCAATCCCCATAAAAGAATCACGAGTTTTCAAGTCTAAGATGTATGTGAAAGAGTAATCTTCATGAAAATAGCAAAACAGCTCAAATACAATCTGAAACTGGTAACATCAACGCCACCTTAAATGAAAGATGAAACAAATTTAATAACTGTAGGTTAATTCATGTTACAAGAGAATTCCAAGAAGTCTTGCAGAAAGTATGCTAATTCAAGAGTTCTGTGAAAGAACCTGGGAAGGAACTCGAAACTTAGTTGACAACTTAATCACATGAAACTGCGTTGGTGAATGTTGGGATCCAGCCATCCCATATAGTTAAAAAGACGATTACTTGCTTAAGAGTCATGAACATACAATTTAGTGACAAATAGGTGACTTCTTTAATGGCAAAGTTCACCAAAGCAATTCTTAGAATCTATCATCACAAAGTTAACAATCGGAACTAGGTTAAATTTTTAAGAACATAAATTAGTACCTAATTTCTACATACGTGTATATTTATTTTGACCTAAAGATACATCAATTATCAGGAGCCATACTTTGCACGCAAGACATGTACAACATTAACGAATACTGCAATTTCTGATAAAACAGAAGCCAATATACGTTTACCTGCCAAGAAGTATTGCTGGTTAAAGCCGTTCAACTGATGCTGCTGCTGCAGCAGACCAGCGCTGCCATTCTCTCTTTCTTGCCTCGCTTTCTCCAAATTTTGCACAAGATTTGGCGGATATCCATAAGGGCGCGAATCAGCCAAGATAGCCCCATTGTTATGGGCAAAACTCAATGAACCGTTAGTATTAAGCCCTCCAACCATATTCATCCCCTTGTTAGCATCCCAAATTATGCCCGGTACTGGTTTACACACCACACCACCTTGTCTTGGCACTTGACACATCTGATGGCAGTGGCTTACATGCAACTGATATTCCTCAGAAACCCTTTTAAACGCTCCGTAAGGCCCTAGAACCGGATCCTTTTGCCACCACCGAGCTTCCCACATGAGCGACTCGACAGCCCTTCTCTTATCCTCCTCGCTCCCGAGACTCCTCACGATCTTTGTCACGTTGCTCACTCCAAACACCTTGTGCACGGCCTGGAAGTCTCGCCCTTTATCCACCGGGAAGAACGGCGCCAGCACGCAGTTTTCGTTGCACTTCTTCCTCTGGTGCCTGCACGATGCACACGCTGCTGGCACCGCTGCCGCTCCATTGTTTCTCTGCATCCTATATCAGTAGATCAAGACGACACAGAAACTTCACAAGACTGGTTTATTTTCACTGGAGAAAACTTATTTCAATGTAATAGAGGATTTAACCTACAGCACAAAGGAAGATAATAAGGTAGAAACAAACGTACTTATGTAGCGCTCGACCGGCTTTCTAAGAACAATGAAAAGAGTGCGTAAATAAAGAATCAACAAGGGCACAAGATGGGTAGACGATTAGTGGAGAAAGTGTTGTTTTTGTTCTTGGGAGACCACGGAAAGATGGGTTGAAGCTGAATTGAGGCGATGTAGGTGAACAAGAGAAAGAGTTAAAGCCAGTAATTAGTTCATAGTTCTTGGAGGGCTAATGATTATGGTAATTGCCGTACTGCCGTAGATATTGAATATGGTCAGTGTTTCCCGGAGGTTATGCGGTATGTGATTGAATTCATGTCGGTATGATCTTTACTGATGTGGCACAATGCTAGTGGAAGTCAAGATGCATTTGGAACCTTTATCCAACTTGCCTGTATGGGAGGCCCCTCTGGCTGAAGAGTAAAAGCTTCTCTTTTGTTAGGGTTACACAAGAGAAGCTCTACCAATAACTCGAGAGAAGCTTTACCTATAGCCTTTGTTTGCATCAGAGTTTGTTTGAAATTACGGAATTGATGAAATCTTATTTAAATACTCAAATTTTATTATTTAGGATACTAAAAAAGTAATTAAAATTTAATAAAATTTGACTGGATTATTTTTTTCTATAGAGTGAAATCTGATCAAAACTTGTCAGATTTTATGGGATTTTGAGTCGTCTTCATTGCCGCTACCACTGCACCACGTTTACTACCACCATGGTCGTCGCCACCACTATTGCCGCCATTACGTTGTCGTTACGTACTGTTATACACACCACCATTGGACCGTTACACCCACCACAATTGTCACAATCATCACCACATGACACCACACCACCACCACAATCACCATCGTTGTCAAGTGTTACATTACCATCACGACCACTATTATCAGCAAAACATTACCATATTCGCTTCCACTACCACACGACTATTACCAGCACCTTCAGTGCTAGCTCCACCATTATTATTAGTACTATTACCACTAGTGCAAGTGTATCAGCCTTCACCAACATGTCTGTTATCACCAACACTACCGTATTTATTGCCGTCACCATGACTACTATTGCCAACGTACCACTACTGACACCTGGATACCACCACCACCACAACATCGTAACAATCACTAGACCGCCCCATTACCACCGCCGATGTCACAACGCCACCACCACCATCATCCCTACTACCGTCATTATAACTTATGTTACCAACATTATCACTAATTAAGCCCTGGTACTACTAGCACCATTGTTACTGGTACCATTACTAGACCACCCCACCACTTCCACCACCACCACCACTATCGTTGTCGGCTGTCGTCGATGCCATAGAACAACACCACCGCTGACGCTACACCACCACCACCATCGTCATTGATGCCACCACCATGACATCGTCACCATCCATACCACTGGTTACACCTCAATACCACCACAATTACCATCGTTACCATCACTTGACTACCCGACCACTCTTCATTCTCAACGCTGCTACCCCATGTGGTGCCACCCCCACCACCACCATCGTTATCATCACTTGACTACCCCACTACTTTCCCTTTTCAATGGTATTACCCCATGTAGTGCCACCACCACTACCACCATGTGGTGCTACTAGCACACATGAAATCACTTAGTATAATTTTTTTTCATCGTGAGTCAAGAATATAATTTTCTAAAAAAACTTTTCCTTTTTCCAAACACAAAATAAGAATTCTATGATTTGACATCCTTTTTTACCCAAAAAAAAGTGAATTGAATTTCAAATCTAATTCTGAATTTGAAATCTAAATCCTAGAAGAATTGATTCCAAATAGAGTATTACTCATTTTTCACGGTTTATTTTGGTTGTTTGGCATTTTTTAAGTTTGTCTTTATTATAATTTTTTTTCATTTATCACTTATTAGACTTTTTTTAATTCATCAACGACCACTAGGCCAACTTGTACTACGCTCATCAATCAAGAGGCTTTACAGCCTATAACTGTTTTATGAGTCTTTTTTTTTTACTATCAGTCTCCTACTAATAAGTTCATGGATGCCACTCCCATGTCAAAACATGCGTCAAAGGCCACAAGATTGTTAGAATGCATTAGATCAAAGTTCTTAATTATGGGAGGATTATAAGAATTCACCACACTTAGCAGTCATCATCCTCACTAAATCAAAGTTTTTTTTTTGTTATGGCTTAATCTAATTTTAAGCAAATCTCCTGCTTATGGAGGATTCTTGGAATGGAGGACAATTTTTAGGTTCTCAAATTATATGATTAATGCTACTTTGGTCCATATCAAAACATAATTTAGGTTGATGTTGAGAATCATAGCGTGTTTCTATTATTATGTATATGCATTTTAATTTCTTTATACAACCAAAATTTGAAAATGGGATATCCTATATATAACAAAATATCCAGCCTAGAGTTGCCATGCAAAATCGTGATACATTTGTCTAGGAATGAGACCAGAAAACAAAGATTGATGCCGTAATACATATATTCTCATAGCGCCAATATGCTTTTCCTTTGGTGCCTTTTTGTCTTTGAGTTGTTCTTGTCTCTCTTAGAATTTGACCATACATTTGTTAGAGCTAGAATATTACAAATGCAACCATGCAAAAGGAAGCTCACTAATAGCATCGATGGCCCAAGCGTAAAGATTTATTCTATGGTTTTATGAGTTTGTCATAAACCAAGAAGGTTTAGAGAGAATGCAATCTGAAGCCCCTGACATGGTGACTCCCCCCCCCCCTAAAGCCCTCAATTCCTCCATTTATATCCAACAACAATCTCGATACCATGTTTTAATCAACCACATGATAGTTGATGACCCCCTTTCATCTCTATTCCCCAGCCCCGGGTTATAAACAACCTTTGACAAAGACCCTTGACAATTGTGGACGCAACCCTAAGAAATCCAAGAATGATCACGCCCCTGATTTCTCTCCTAAACTTTTCAACCAACAACCCCCAATTCCATCTATTGGTGAACTGTCACAACAGAACTCATACCGAGATATGGTGTCGCCATCCGACCCAAAGAAGTTTATTTTGACAATAGGATGGATAATCAAACATCCCAGGAAGATGAGAAGAAGAAGAAGAGAACCAACCCCCTCCCCTCGTGACCCGGCAAAACTAGAAAATACCCAAAGTAATAACCCCTTGAAACCTAACATCACCCTTTCTCCAAACTTCATCAAGAAATTTCGTAGAAGATGGGAGAACACAGTAATTATCAAACTGTTATGTAAGACCATTGGATTCTGTGCTTTGATGATATGTCTCCACTCCACTTGGAACCTCCAGGGAGACTTTGAAGTCATTGATCTTGGTAGAGGTTTCTTCCTACTGTAGTTCAATTATCGTAACGACTTCCATCAAGTTTCTAGTGGAGGTTACTGGATTATCACGAATCATTACCTCACAGTGAGGAGATGGGAGTCAAATTTCAAGACCTCTGAAGCCAAAGAAATTAAAACTGCAATCTGGGTCCGTCTCCCTGATCTCCTAATTGAGTATTATGAAGAAAAAAAAACCTTAGCCAAAATTACAAGGAAAATTGGTACATGTATCATGCTTAATATGAATATAGTCATATCCATTCATGGCCGCTATGCTAGGATAGGTATAGAAGTTGACTTGACACAAAATTTAATCTCAAAGTTCATGATTAACATAAAGGAATACAAAATCGAGCATGAATACATCAACAAGTTGTGTTTCAATTTCAGATGTGTTGGTCACCGGTGTGATCTATGCCCATAATCTATTCCTCTGATATATCAACAGACTAGAATATTCAAAATCAGGTGGAACAGAACAATGGTAAAAAAAAAAAATCATGGCCAATCGATTTAATCCAACGGCTAATTCCCAATGGTCAAATGATGTGATAAGTGAAGAAAATTTTGAACCCTAGATTTTGGTTATAAGAAGAAATGGAAGGTCTATGCAGACAAAGGCAAAATCCATAGCTCAAAGGGCTAATTGGTTTGAGGCCCTGCAGAATATTTCAAACAAACCCGAAGAAAGGAAACAAAAAACAAGCTAAATTGTGATGGATATGGTCCAGAAGGTGTCTAATAGCCCACCTCAGCCGAAGCCCACCTCTAGTTTGGCCCCTACTCCAATAAAGAACGTTATGTTTAACCCCATTACAGCTAAACCCCATAACGCACACGAATTTATCAATTCAGAAGCCCAACTAGAGGCTACGGGTAACCCTTTGATAGGCAAATTTTGGCCGTTAGATAATTTTCCCATCATGATTGACATGGGTGATGACTTATCAAAAAATGTTGATAACCCTAAACCTGATTTCGTTCTACCCACCTCTCGTTCAAGTACCTATCCGAGTATCGCACCCTCTAAAATCACCATCGACCCCCTTACCACGTCTTACCTAAGCCCTTATGAGCCATTCCTCCTTAGATCACCACATGAATAAAGCCGATTACAGAATCCTTCTGAACCCCTAAATAGGGTTAGACCCATCAAAAGTCACTAACTACAATCTTTTCCACTACACCATCGATCAATCTCTCCCTTTTCTCGAAGAAGTAGGACTGATATTTGTTCACTGGACCATAGAGGAGATAACGATGTGGATTCAACCCCTTTCCCCTAATCCAGTAGACAATAGGATCGCCCACAACCTTTGCGTAACCGATCTACAAAGCCAGATTGAAGAGAAAATTTTAGTCAGGCAGTTATTAAATATCCCTAATCCTATGTCGTCCCTCCCTTACTCCCTTTTCTTTAATTCGTTGGAAGTATTTTCCTGGAACTATAATGGTGCGATGACGGATAATTTCAAAGTTGACTTCATAGAAATTTTGAGGCATTTCAGATCTTGTGTGGTGGCTATTCTTGGACCCATTGTCAAGTACGAACAATTAGGTTCCTTTTTCCATGACCTTCAATATAGCACTTCATGTATTGTGAATTCAGAGGGTAGATCTGGAAGGATCTAGCTCATGTGAGACTCTTCCTAGGTGCATCTCTATTATTCATGCTTCTGCGGAAGTTATTCATGCTAATGTTTCTCGAGCTGATTACGATGACTGGTTGTTATCTGCTGTTTATGCTAGTCCTAACCCCTCTAAGCGCAAGCTACTCATAGATAATATCTATCTATTTTTTAGCCAACCTTGGATGAACTTTGGTGACTACAACGACATCTATGACATTGATGAGAGGGAAAGAAAGAGGAGACCTTACTAAAAATATTCGTATAAGAAACTTCAGAGAGAATATCAGTAAATGCAACTTGGTGGATCTTGGAAGAAATGGTCCGAGACTTACTTGAACGAACGGACAAAAAAGTCTTGCCGACCATATAAGACTTTATCGTGGTATGGCTAATCTAGAATGGGGTCTTCAATTCCCCGATGCCCAGGTGTTTAACTTAGCTTGAACCTTCTTTTTATAATGCTCCTAACTTGTCAACTGCTCAAGTATGAATTCTGCCCCTGATCCCCAACTAAACCTTTTAGATTTGAAACTGCCCAGAGTACTCATGGGGATTTCCCCAAAGTCATCCAAGAAGCCTAGAATTAAAGTAGCCATGACGTTGCTACTGCTACAAGTTTATTTAAGCAAAAGGTTATTCACTGGAACCAACTCATTTTTGGAAACATCTTTTGTTTTTAAAAAAATTGATCCAGACTTAATGGCATCCAAAAGCTCTTTCGAATCATTATTCCTCTAATCTTGAGCCCCTTGAATCTCACCTCAGGCATGAATATCTTTTATATCCTTATGCAGGAGCATTACTGTGGTTTCAAAAGTCCAGAATTAGATCTCTAGAATTAGGTGACCGTAATACGCCTTTTTTTTTTCACCTTTCCACTAGAAAGAAAACTCCATCAAGAATGGTGAGGGGTTCTGACTCATTAATCATGAGAACATTATTACCCATACTTCTAATTATTTTGATGAGATGTTCTCTCCTAACTTTGACTCTCAGAATATATCTAGCTTCTTGAATATATATTATGATCTTCCGTTCCTAAAAATTCATGAATACGTGCCAGATTGCTAGGCTTATCTGATGCTAAAATTCAAATGGCTTTTTTCAATATAAAAGCCTACAAAGCGTATGGCCCAGACCGTCTTAATGGCTTCTTCTTCCACAAATATTGGGACATGGTTAGTCCCTCTTGTTTAGTTTTTCTAGGAAATGTTACAATAATGGTGTTATGTCCAAAGAGAATAATATGGCTTATGGCACCCATATCCCTAAATTTGATAATCCCTTAGAGATTTCCCAGTTTAGACCTATTAGTTTGTTAAATGTTAGTTACAAAGCCTTATCTAATTAAGGTCCTGGTTACTAGTTAAGACTTTTTTTTTCTGTGCTATTATAAGCCCAACCCAAAGTAGTTTCATTCTTGGCAGATCCACAATTGCTAACACGATTGTCAAGCAAGAGGTTATCCATAGCCTCAAGTATTCCAATAGCAAAAAGAGTGGGTACAATTTGTAAAATTGACTTGAAAAAGGTCTATGATAGAATAAGTTGGCAATTTATGGAACAAACTCTTCAAGTTTCAATTTTCTAGATAATTGGATCAAGCTCATTATGAGCTGCATCTCAGATCTTCCCCTTATTTCCCTTGGAAGAGGCCTTAGACAAGGCAATCCCCTTTCCCTACTTATTTCTTCTCTGGATGGAAAGACTCTCACATGATAGACTTGGTTAATCTTAAGAAAAGATGTCTTTATTACGTGCCTCTAATTAATATCACACCTATTTTATGCTGATGACCTCATCTTGCTTTGTTGAGAGAGTGATACTAATTGTCATACCTTCATGCGTATTTTGAATGATTTTAGCAAGGCTTTGAGACAAAAGATCAATCTTAATAGATCCAATCTTTTTTTGTCCCCTAGTGTCTCCCACCATAGAGCTATCACCCTCAGCCTTAAGTGTGATATCGCTGTTACTATTAATTTAGCTATTTACATGTGGATTCCTATGATTCACAGAAAAGTTTAATAAGATGCCTACGAGGGAATTATAAAAAAGGTGCAAACCAAATTGACTAGGTGGAAAACTAGATTTTTATCACTTGCTGGTCAGGCCACCCTCAAACAATCAGGTACTTCCCGAGTTCATAACGATGTCATGTAAAGCCAAATCCTCCCCAAGAAAGTCATGAACCAATTGGAAAAAATCAATAGGCAATTTCTTTAGGGGGATACAGATAGTATTAAGAAAATTCATCTGATCAACTGGCATACTGTTTGTCAACCCTTTGAATAATAATGGGAAGTTGGGTATCAGGAGCGCCAAATTTTGCTGGAAACTCTTATCGGACAATAGCCTGCTTTGGGTTAAGGTCAGAAAAGCTAATGTTCTGACTCTAACAAACCTAAAGACTGGCCTATTAGAAAAGGCAGATCTCATATCTGGGTATCATTAGACATGCAACCATTCACATTTTAAGCTTGGGATGAGATGGAAGTCCAAAATGACTGATTCATGGAAGGTTTATTAGGTGGGCCTTACCTCTCTTGATCTCTCCAAACCTACTGATCTGTCCACCAAATGATAAACAGCCAGGGGTTATAGAACGTTCACAAGCTTGGGACCATCCTCCGCCAAAGAGATGTTGACCTCATAAAGAAAATTCATCTCCCTTTGTTTGAACCTATGGATGACATCCCTTGCTGGGGTATAAAAAACAAGGGCGCTTCTCTAATACTAGTGCGAATAGTATTATCAATCACTGAGACATGCAGAGCACCTTGAACATGTATACTTAGTGGATTTGGGAACTCAAAATTATGCCAAAACTAATTTAGTTTTTGGATTATTGCTCATGGTAGACTACTTTCTAATGAGCTTCGCTTCATTCAAAACATGATTCAAAACCCTACCTGTGACAGGTGCAAAAAGGACCCCCAAAACCACTAATCATATCCTTAATGAGTGTCCCAAAGCTTGGAACGTGTGAAGAAAGCTTCTCCCACAGCAAGAAATATCCCACGATTTCACTATAAAATTCTAAGCTGATCAACTTAACCCTTAGTCGCAAGAAAAATTTTATGGAGATGCAATGGACTCATGCTTTTTTTATTGTCGTTCTATGGAAAATATGCAAAGATCGAAACAAGGAAACCATAGAAGGAACCATTCTTGAACCATGGATTGCATGGAAAAGGCCATGGATTTTGTGTTTGATTTATAACAAGCTTGCCCTGGTCTTATTCCCCCACCCCCTTCCCCCTCTATCTAAAGAACCAAGACTAATTAGATAGTGTTTCCTTTTTGTAGATACCCTACAGATGGAAGCGTCAGAAGATATATATTTGAGACGGGGGATCGGAGGCCTAATCCTGGATGAAAAGGGACATTGGATAGGCGGGTTCTTTGGACGCTTACCTAACTGTGACATCTTGAGGCTGAGTTGCATGGAATCCTGTGAAGGGGCTCCAGCTACTCAAGGACAAGGATATTTAGAAAGCAGTTGCGGATACCGACTCCCTTACTGATGTACATGTCCTAACTCACCAACAACCCCTCCACTCTCTGAGTAACCTGATCATGGATTGTTGCTTTTTGCTCGTAGCAACGGCAAGTAATATCTTGCACACCTTTCGTGAGGGCAATGAATGTACTTACATCCTTGCCACCGCGGGTGCTAATCAGGATGAATTTTGTTTATCTCGACCAGTAGTCCTTTGATCTTTGATCTTCTAGCATCTTCTAGCATCCTTTGATTTGTCGTATTCTAGCTAGTGGCTTACTTTTCCTTTGTGACGAAAAAGAAAAAAAAACATGCCAAGTTGAAGAAGACAACTACCGATCTTCCACCAGTAAGGTAAGTTTACCTTCAAATCAATTCTTGCCTCCATTTTATGTCATGAGTTCTATGTTAAACAAGTTTAGAACACTGGGTTACGGGTTTTTCGTTCCTGGTCAGTTGCAATAATAATTCATCAAAAGGACAACAATACTCATATTTGGATTGCGCTTGACTTATCCATTCACGAACACGGGTAATCCTTTATTTGCACGCTTTTCAAAACTTATATGGCTACATTGGGCAGTTTTTAGTAAAGGGTGACGTATATAGTTGGTACTTTTTAGTGATATAAAACTCTCATTTGACTTTTTGTCACTTACTATTTACTCATTGGACTGCATTTTGAGATTTTATGTGCTGAAATTTATAGTTGTATGGTAAGCTTTAATGTGCTTCTTAAGCTTTATTACGGTGAAATCTCTTGAAGCTCGAACTTTTTAGTGATATAAAACTCTCATTTGACTCTTTGTCACTTACTATTTACTCATTGGACTGCATTTTGAGATTTTATGTGCTGAAATTTTATCGATGTATGGTAAACTTTAATGTGCTTCTTAAGCTTTATTATGGTGAAATCTCTTGAAGCTCGAGAATGGGTAGATCCAGAGATAAGTTTTTGAGTAAGAAGAAGAAAAACAAATTCTGCAAACCTTTTGGAAAAGAAGAAAAAAAAAAGAAATTCTCTCTAAAGTAAATTGTTTGCTCTACATACTTTTTCAGACAAATATCCAGGGTGGTGTACGTACGTTAACCCTTTTTTAATCCAAGAGTCATAGTTGGTTCTTGTATTCGATTCCAAAATTCGGACATTTATGGGTTTGAAGAAAGTGGAAGTTTGTCAATGCACCACCGTTGTCGTTCGTTAAATTTCATAAGGATCGAGAATCATCAATGACTTGAGATACCCTTTTTGGTAAGACATTCTCTATCCTATTTGTGTATACTTTAAGAACTATTTTTTCTATATTTTAAAAGGTCTCTCTATACTGTTTTGCTACAAATATGCATAGAACCCTTTCCATATTACAAGAGTTACTATGATGTCTTACCTTAGATGACAAGAATATGATGCCTTCCAATTCATAATAAAGCTCTTTAGTGATAAATGCAACTAAATAAATAGTCGAGCAACTTTTTGTCAATGTACAGCATCACATGGAGGGTTGTTTGGCAAAATCGATCAATTGCCCAATTTAACATATAACTTCAAAACCTTGAAGAGATTTCTTTAGTAAACGTAAGTGGTTTCACTTCGAGACACCCTTTGGTAAATCGGGTTATATATATTTTATTTTAGAGTAATTTGATTTTTACTCTTATAAGTATTTGTTATATAGATCTGAGTAGTACTTAATATTCTCTATGGCATATGACTTAGAAACTTCATGAAAACATAAAACTTATAAACGTGTACTCTTTGAGATCGCTAAAGTTTATAAAGGAATCTTATTTTTCTCATAAGCTTGAATATTATTTTACTCCTAAGCACCAATCTTCTGAAACTCCAGCATATTAGACTCAATGGCAACTATTCAATAGTACTTAAAGTTAAATCTCAAATGAAAAGTATAATTGATAGTAGAATGAATTATGACAGGCTAAGAATGAGTCTGGAGAATAAAGAAGTGAAAGGGTAAATGAGTTACAAAAATTTATTTATGCACTTAATAGAGAACTACAAAAAGGTAGGGGACTCTCGGTGGCTCCTGGTCATGTCAGCAGTTTGACAGTGTGAGTGTTGTAATAATTGTAAGGGTGACAACAATTTGACCATTGTAGTTTGCTGATAGTGGAGTGCCGTAGCAAGATTTGTAATATTTGAGATAACCATGTTGTTGCAGTGGCTTTGGTGTGTAATGCGTTGATGGCTGTGGTAGGGATGGCGGTATACACTAGTATGGTAGCAGTGCAATGATGACAGAGATGATGATGAGTGGTGGCGTCAGAAATCTTATATAAGGTAGGCATCAAGATTTTATAGATATCTTAATGTTCGGTTTAATACTAATAAACATAAAGCTTACAATGTTGTTTTCAAAATAAAATTTTTATTCTATTTTTCGTACTTGCACTTTATTATGGATATTAAAATCAATAAAGTATCCTAAAAGGAATAGACGTATTGCTGTAAATCTTTAGTAGAAATAAATTGAAGGGGAACCCAAGGATTCTTCCTCGAAGCAAATACTTTTATGCATACCTCCTTATTACGGTAGAATTTCTTGATTATTATGTGGTAGGAGTAACTTTGTGTATATTGAAAACAAATAATGGCTTCAAAAAAGTTCTTGAAACTTTAAATTTTTGGAGGGGTACGAAAGTAACAAAACCATTAATACAACACTCATAGAGCATGCCGAAGGGGTACGTGCCCACTGTGCGTCCCCCTCTTCGCCACTGATGATGGTTATGGTGGTAGTTATTTTAGAGGTAAACCTAAGGCGTTTGAAGGTAATTTTAATGTGGATGTCGTTGAAAAGTTATAATTAAATCCTGAATTGAACAAGAGATGAACCTTAAAAAAAAAATTAATAGTACGAAAGTAATGAAGTTGTGGACAGAAGTAATGGTTGTGATGGTAGCATTCATGTATTTGGAGAAAATACTAGCGTAATATAGTGGTGGACGAGTTATCCTTAGAATTTGGAGTGGACAAGTAAAGAACCTGAGGAAAACATGCTTTTAGGTTTAGCTCCTTCGGCAACTTGAAGGTACTTATATTGTACCAAGGACTAGCCAGGTGTTGTAAAAAGTATCTCCAAAACGAATTTTTTCTTCCGACCGTGATTTTGGACCCACAAACTAAAACTATAAATTTTCATTAATCAAGATGTCGTCTTCGGGGTTTACCAACTTGTAGCCCCTGGTTAACGTAATACGAATAATTTTTTCAATGGTACTTTGCGTAATGTTAGCAAGCTTTAGTAATTTCTATATAACTAGAACACACTATAATGCTACTTTCCCTCATATGAAGTGTTTCTCATTAAGATAGGTGACTAAATCAAAGTTTGTGCTTATTGGGAGGTTGAGCTTCATATACATCACTAATAAAAAATTATTAATCTTTCTACTAGAATCATTTAACAAATAATAGGAAGCGCATAGGTACACCTAACTAAAAATCTGCAAATCTGGGAGAATTTCTTCTTTTATTTGAATTTTAAATGTTGGATTGGTGTAAGACGAACGATTAGAAAAATGATTTTGTGATGAAATGTCAAAAGTTTCACTTTTGAAAAAGCGCATCTTAAGTTCATCTGACAATTTTATTTCAATTTTAAACTTGACTATCATTTGTGATTACAAATGACTCATGCGCGAAATCAGGCATTCTCGTTTTGATGCTAAAATATATTATTTGCAACAACATTTCTCAAAAAGTTCTAAACATATGCGATCTTATACTTAATCTATTTCTTCTCGGGAATTCAGATAATTATAATTGCAACCTAACTATAAAAATGCATTTTGAACAATATTTTGAGAAAAGTATAAGAAGTTCTTTGCATTGCGCAGGTCCGTTAGCTAGTTCTTGTAATGAAGAAGAATTGACTTTAAATTCAGATATTTCTTTTTATTAGCAAGTTCTCTAGTCCTTCATGGAAAAGAAATCATAAGTTGATTCAGAAAAGGTTCCAAGGGAAAATATGCCACATGTAGGCTGGCTTCTCTATATATAGACGGATAGGTGTGTTAACAAATTCATTCACTGTACCTCTTTGTTAGCACCCCACACCTCCACACCAGAAAGAGAGAGTGAAAGAGAGCGAGACAGAGAGAGAGGAGATGAAGACAATCAGTGAAGATATGCATGTTTCAGCAGTGCATGTTTACAGGGCGGATTCTGATTCGCCTCTAGAAGACATCGAAGACGAAGCCTTGGGTTACTTTGTCTTCCTTGAAACCAGCAAAACCAAGAATATCAACCCAACCAAAAACTGCAAAGTCACATCCAGATCATCAGTCAAGAGAAAACCTGTGAGCTTTGATCTAGCGATGTTGTTGTCCCCAATTGAATTAAAAGATCTGGCTTTTAACATGGCTGATGATTGCGGTCTGTTTTCGGCGGAGGCCTGTGAGGTTTTATCCACAGAAATATCGAACAAGCTTGCGGGGTTTCACTTTGAGATTGAGACCCTTGCTGGGTGGTCTCCTCCTAAGATCATTATTGTGGTTGAAGTTCAGAAATCTAGTACGGTGAGTTCTGATGAGGATGAATATGAGGCTGAGGAGAGTTGTGGCTTTGAACCTGACGACATGGAGTTTATGATTGGTTACCTTGATGGCTACAACGAGATTCCTGCTTTAATGGAGGTCAAGAAGTTGGATCATGTGTCTGACGATAGCTGCCCTATTTGTCTGAGTAAGTTTTTGGTGGGGATGGAGGTTGCAAAACCCCGTTGTTTGCATAGCTTCCACAAAGATTGCATATTCAAGTGGCTATCGCAGTCTAACTCCTGTCCCATGTGCCGATCGATATGTATTACAAGCATATAACACTTCCTAGTACTATTTTGATTGTTCTGTCGTTCAAGTAGTGTGCAACTCTATTGTGTTATCATGATTTTAGGGGAATGAAATTGATAAAAGATCTTCTTGATGTTGTTATATTTCCTTTTCCTGTTGCATTCCTATATTTAATTTTTTTGGGTGTTTGTTTTGATCATTAAACAGATTAAGCCAATGAACCTCAATCACCCAAAATGCTACTATTGATTTCAAAAATTAATGCAGTTCATGTAGGTAATGTTAATAATGTTAGCATGCTATAAACCAAAGGAAAAGGGATTCCATCTCTAGCAAAGGCTTGCGTTGGGGTTGCAGCCGCCAAAAATTAATGCAGTTCAGTTTGGTAATCTAGTACAGAGACTTCTGATGAAGATGAAGATGAGCCTGAGGAATATTGTGGCTTTGAACCTGATAACATTGAATCTAGATTGGTGACCTAGATGGTTACACGAGGTTCCTGCTTTGATGGAGGACTAAATATTCTCTGATTTTGTTTTATAACTTCTTCCCATTGTTCCTTCTGCTTTATCGTGGTTGTTTTGATCGGCAAAAGTATTAAAAAAGGACAGCCACCACCAGAAAACCCAGCAAATCCTGCTCCTGATATTGAACAACATTGGACATCCTGAAGCTCCATTATCCCACCTTTTATATCTTGGAGAAGAGAAGTGAACTAGCCAAATCTAAAAAGCGCAGATAATAGCCAAACAGAAAAAGATACCATGCCTTCCCAGATAAACTATATAGGACAATAAACCAGCGGGGCGGAGCTGTGTATGGGGAACATTTGAACATCCTTCTAATCCGGATAAGGAAGCATTGTTGTTATCGTTAAAGAGATTTGGCGAATATAAATTATTACTATATAGAATTGGAGGAAGATTTTTACAATATGAAATCAGAAGGTGTTCCTAGCCTTCTTTCCTCTCCTCAGAATAGAACTGAGCACGTTTCCTCACCCTGGGTTTCCGGCTCGGGTTGGGTGGGTACATTCCAAAAGCTGAGAGCAGCAAAAGCGTAGAAGCAAGGAAGACTGCTTTTAAGTCCCCATGATCGCGTGACCAAAACCCTTTCTGGTAGGTGTCTTATTCTACATTCATAGCTCTTAACTCAGAGCTTGTAGCTCTTAGCTCGTAGCTCTTTTCTACACCAATCCTTATTTGCTATTAAGGGCGCGTAAGCCATTTGCAGAAGGAACTGTCATCGTGCCTTAAGGCTATAGATAAACTCATAGCTCCCTCCGGACAACGTCTTGCTTTGTTGCCGGTGGCTTTTGGAACGTACCCACCCAACCCGAGCTCCCCGCTTTCAGAGATCTCTAGACTTCAAGCCAATTCCTTAAATCTGCGAAAATAAGAGTATAGGGATCCGGCCAAAGAGTTGGAGGAAGACTTTTATAACCCGGATAGCGGCCAAAATTTATTCCGTTAAAAATGAAAGAGTTAGAAACTTTGAGCCTTTTGACGTTGAAAATTAGAGGATTGCAGATAAGCACAAAGAGTGAGTTCTTATTTCTAAAATACTTTTTGTAATTTGTAAACCTTCTGCATGGAAATTGTGGCTCCGCCGGCCCTGCAACTAATGAACCCTCAAAATTTGGAAGCACACACCCATAAACTCCTCTTTCACGTTAACAAGCCTTCCCGTTACTGTGCTCGTGCCGATTAATTTCTGGAATTAGTCGAAAAATTTTGACATTTCACTATAAGTACAAGCTTTCCGGTGTTGCATTGTATTGTAGTGATGAATATGTATGATTTTTTAACCGTAAAGAAACAGAATATGTAAGTTTATTACCACTTCCATTCAGGTTAAATACAGAATGGTACTATATAATATATACGTATTTGCAATTTACTCTCCATAATTATAAATTGGCTATAATGTCCCTTGTAATTGACAAAACCGTTTCAAAATCGTTACTTATCTTAACTTTGTGCCAAAAATACCCTTCTAAGTAAGCATGTGCCATGCATGTGCATAAAGTACAGGCAACAATGTCATTTGGCCACTTCCTTATGAAACAATTCATAAGGAAGAAAGAATACCTTCTAAGGTCTTTTGAGCCAAAGATTTTCTTCAAGTGACCTTAGTCGATCTTGGTCACCTTTGCAACAGCTAGAGTCTTCAGAGGCTCTTTGCGTTTGTCAAGAGACACAGTGGGTGTCACCACAACCTTTTTGGAGCTTTCTATACGCCTCTTACTTGGATCAATCAATAGGGCTCTTCATCTAAGCAGTTGGGTTATCAGTTGGCCTCGTACCTTCATCAGTTGAAACGGCAGGCCCAATAGTTAAATTTTCAACAAAAATTTTGCCTTTATCAGCATAGCGTTCTAAATTAACAGATGCCTTCTTAATTGGTCCAGGAACACTCGACGTGTAGTCAGTGGCACATGGAGTAGCAAATTAATGTTGCTAACAACAACCGATGAAGTACGCATAGGTGGAATCATCCTCAAAGAGACAATAGATATCGGTTTAGCCAATTAAGGATCTGCGGATGGTCCACTAGAAGCTCGAACAATATGAGTTGTGGCCTGGCTTGCCTTCTTCTTTTGTCAGGTTTCTTACCTTGAATAAGGGGTACTTCATCTCCATCATTAGTATCACCCCCAGCACATCCTTCCGATGGGTACCCATGAAATAAATCCTCCACAGTTCCACAGTCTCATTAGCTGAAGGTTCAACCATAGGCACTCTTTCATTCTTCACCTTCACTTTTCGAGGAGCGTCCTTTAAATGTAACTTCCTCTTCTTCTTCGATGTACTGGGATTACTAGTCATATGCACAAGAAGAATTAGAATGTTCAAAGTAGGTTTACACAATAAAATAAAATAAAAAAAGATAAGAAAACTAATGAAATCAATACTTGGACGTTTTGGTTTGTCCTTGGTCAAGTTGGTCATTTAATCAACATAGTCCAAGTCTTTGAATAGTGTAGCAATCTTGTCCTAGTACCTTGTGTCGAAAGCACTAACCGTTCTGGAGGTCCGAATCGCGAAACTACATGACAAAAATTTTCATCAACTGGTCAACGTGTCTCTAATGTTGCCTTCATAGGATTGATAATCAATCTATTGAACCTTTTCATTAGGAACTGTGACTCCATTATCGAAGAAGAAGAGGGCTAGAGTCCCTTGAATCAATCCAAATTACTAACCAAATTGAGACGGTGTGTATCGCTAAAAACTGCATACTGCAGAACGAGTATTGCTAATTTGGGGACCAACATGCAACAAACGCCCACATAGAAAACTGGCCCAAACATTCCTAGTAAAATCCTTCAACCTTGAGGACATCTCCTCCTCTATGTGAGTAGGCAGTTCGTTAAACCAATCAGAACCAAAGTTTTTAATAGGAAAAGTGAGCGGCTTTTGACTTATGCCAAATCGTAAAAGAAACTAAAACATATGTTTCAAAAGAGTGAGGGCGTACCTCACCCAAATACACGCAATGGTCGTATGTAAGAAGGGGAAAAAACGTAGGTTGCAACTGTAGGCACAAATTCTGAAAAATAGACTTGAAGCCAGAGCTGAACAAGCCAAAATGGGCCACGTAATGTATCTTCTTCACCATCGTGTACATGGCCTTGTATAAGCTACCTAGGAAAAAGGGCATAGGTGTGTATATCTTGCCATGAGCCTAATTGATGGCCAATTTTATGTACTCTTTATTCAATGAAAAACTTGACACAAAAAAAAGACATGTATAGACAACCGTATCCACAAGAATGCAGCTAGTTCATTGATATCGGGTGGAGCCTTCTTCAGTGTAGGACGTGAATTCTTAAAACATCGATTGAACATTTCGATGTACTTCGGGTGAACTACAGAAGTTTCAATTGTTAGACTCAAAGGGTTGTATTGATCAACGCACTGACATTAGTCTCCAATTGGTAGAAGCCCAGTTAGGGCAAGTATGTCAAACACAGTAGAGGTTATCATCTTGGTTCTCAACATGAAGGCGTTGATAGTGATAGACCAAAAACCAAAAGATGAGCTTAATAGCCATCGATCGACTTTAGGTGGGTCCTTTAACATATAGATAAGCTCATAAATACCGTGCGTCTTCCATTGATTGGTTTAGATAGTTGCCAAAATGTCAATCCACAGACCCTAATTGGTCAAGGACGGCTGGCCAGGACCTAATCAGCGGTGCGAACCAACTTATCCAATCCAACCAGGGCTTTCTCAATAATAGGTTCTCTAATTCATCTATCGGATAACCTGTTAAGGATTGAAGCCCACTCTTGAAAGAAGGACCTAAAATACAAGGACAGATGAATTTTGGGCATTTCTTGGAGGCAATCAAAATACAAGATTCGATGGGTTCAGTGTAAGACCTAAGAGCATCAATGCTCCATCAAGAATTAGCCAAAAAAAGGAACACATGTTCCTTCATCGCCTTTGGGAGTAGACTACTTCTTCCCTATAATTTTCAAGATTTACATTAAGATGTAGGTGGAAGGAATGACACTAAAGGAAAGAGTTAGGGATCGATAAAAAGAGTTAAGGTATTTTCAAAGAAGGGTAGTTTTTTGTGAGCAAGCTAAAGAGTTAAGCTATGACTTAACTGCATTAAACAGTTGAGTGGTAGAAGGAACTGCTTTAAAGTATGGAATTTAAACCAAATTGGGAATTGACTCGCAGGATAAGACACGTCGCATGAGTCAAGGGGGGCAATGTTGCTTGTATCAAAACTATTTTTACCGTGACCAATAGAATGTGGACACGTGGAAGGTATTCATTTCAATATCTCTGTTTGTGCGAATCTCATTAATAAAGAATCAAGTTACATCTATAACCGATGTGAATGATAGAGAGATCTTGTGAAAGTTATCTGTAAGTGCACATGGCTATCAAATAAGTGGACATAACTGCAAGACAAATATTGAGGACGCCGCCATTTGTCAAGTCAGTATGGCAAGCTCAGGCGGTTCGATGTATTGTATGGAAATAAGTAATTGTATGAACGCTACATGAAAGGAAGACAGTTGTCAATGAAAGACGACGATCAATAGCAGTAGTTTTTAACAAAGGATTGGATGAACAGTTATGGACAATCAAAGGATGGTTAAGGATAAGCAAGTATAAAAGGAAGAAGGCAAAGGTCGTTAAAATCACATATCAAACCTGACTTGAAGAAATGAAATCTGGCTACGATCAATACTTCTTCTTTTTTTTTTTTTATCTTAGTCAAGCATTTATGTGATTTTCCTTGCATCGTTGGGAAATCCTATCCTTTAACGTAAACAGTTTCAATGCATTGTAAAAGTTCTCGTCTTTGTGGGCGCATTCTTTTAAATTTATTTTAGTATTTCATTTTTATTGAAATTTTGTTTTTAGTGAAGTACCTGGGCCCAAGGAGTAAAAAAAGACACCTTACATTTAATCAATTGTGTCAGCGCAATCACTTGGTAATTAAAACTGATCCCTTTAAACTATTATTTATATATGTTCTAGAGTTCCTTTGTCATGTCGTACTCAATCAAATATATTTTAATTGTAGGATCTATGTCCCTAACCATATAAATATATAATAGATAAAGCGTTGTTCGTCGCAGAGACGACAAGTAAGCTTTTTTTTAATGTTTTTTTTTCTTTTTACTCCTTTCTATTTTGCAACACGTCATCCCTTTTTACTTATGTGACACATCATCATTTTAAATTTTAATTGTAGGATCTATGTCCCCAACCATATAAATATGTAATAGATGAAGCGTTGTTCGTCGCAGAGACGACAGGTAAGCTTTTTTTTAATGTTTTTTTTTTCCTTTTTACTCCTTTCTATTTTGCAACACGTCATCCCCTTTTACTTACGCGACACATCATCATTTTTGTTTTGGCATCACATTTCTTATTCACGTTTACTTATTAAAGTCATGCATGCATCATCACTCTTTATAATAATTTATTATTAAGAAATTCGCAAGTATTATTGGCATAATTTTACTAAACTTTATAAGAGTAGAAAACCAACTATGCCCCTTCTAAAACTCTACCTATTCAATATACTAACTTATTAGGCCTTAATGTTTACTACTAACACCTCAAAAGTAGTCACACATGTGTCATAACTCTTTATTATAAACTATTTTTGACATAAAAAAATTTTAGTACATTCTCCATGTGCCACATAATTGGCCACTTTGGCTGTAAGAGTCCCCCTGCTTAACTGGGCTCTTAAAGCAAATGAAGTGTTCAATTTTTCTTTACTATCATTAGCTACAGGGAGAGACAACAACATATTTTTAGGACGTTGAGGCAAGATTATTATGACTACCAAAAAAACCTTATAAACTCATGTCAGTGTTGGTCATCTATATCCCCTACAACTCTTATTATCCTTTTTCTTCCATGCTCATCATCATGTATAGGGGAGGGAGGGAGGGAGGGAAAGAGAGAGAGAGAGAGAGAGAGAGAGACAACATGTTTGTAGGACATTGAGGCATGATGGCTCAAGCTTGATCAACCCTTGTTTATCTCCCCAGTGGTAGGTAGATTTCAGTGATATACAACATATATCTCAATCAATTGCATATGGACCGGCCTGCACTCTAAAGTTGTTACAGCTGTATGTCAACATGTCTTTATTAGAACAAAGGAGGAAGTGCAAAGATGCTAAAGCACATCGTCATACTGTTCTTAAGGATAAGAGACGTAGACTAGAAAAAACTTCAGAAGAATATGGAGCTCAAGTTGCTAAATACCGAAAAATGTACTGTTCAAAGAGGTCGCGCCTGCATTATCCAATTTTGGCTGCTAAAGGTATAGTTTCATTAACTAAAAAATAGTCTCTGAAGAGGCAGCATCAAGTGGAAACTGAATAACATGATCCAATTCTGGTAGCTACAGGTCCGGTCATTGAGTGATGCTGAACTTGCCAGTAGACGACCTCCACGCCCTTCAAAGAGGTTGCCCTGTGAAGTTGAAACAGAAGAATATCAAAATCACGAAGCTTCAAGTACAATTTTTATAACTGTTGAAGGTGGTCTTGTGTGAAATAATGTAAATTATAAGCTGAATACTGGTGTTGTCAAATAGATGTTGACGCTTCAACTATTTTTAGGAAAAAATACGTTTGACTGATATACAACACTTATCTCAACCGATGAGATATGGTCTGGCTTGCACTATAAACTCAATGTAGCTATTAGTCTTTATTAGAAGAAAGGAAGAAGTGCAAAGATGCAATGTACTATTCAAAGAGGCTGCGTCTGCATAATCCAATTTTGGCCACTATAGGTATAGTTTTATTAACTGAAAAATAGTCTCCAAGGAGGCCGCATCAAGTGGAAGCTGAACAACATGATTTAATTATGGTAGTTACAGGTCCGGTTTCACTTACCGATGTTGAACTTGCCGGTAGACGACATCCATGCCCTTCAAAGAGGTTGCCCCGTCAAGTTGAAACAAAACAATATCAAACTCGCAAAGTTTCATGTACAATTTTTATCACTACTAAAAGAAGTTGATACCAATTTGCAACACACACACACACACACATATGTGTTGGTCTTGCTTCAAATATTTGCAAATTATAAGCTGAACATTGGTGTTGTCAAATAGCCATTAACGATTCAACTATTTTTTAGGAAAAGATACGGTTGACTATACACAACATGTATCTCAACCAATGGGATTGACCTGCACTGTAAACTCAACACTGCGACGAGTACGTCTCTATTTTAAGAAAGGAAGAAGTGCAAAGATGCAAGAACATATCGTCGCAGTGTTTTTAAGGATAAGAGGCATACATGTAGACTTGAAAAGACTTTAGAAGAACAGGGATCTCAACTTACTAACAACCGACTATAATACTATTCAGAGAGGCCGCCACAAATAGAAACTGAAGAACATGATCTAGTTGTTGCAGCTACAGGTGTAGTTTCATTGACTAAAAAATGTTGTTCAAAGAAGTCGTGCCAAGTCGAAAATGTACCACATGGTCCAATTATGGCAACTACAAGTATACTTTCATTGACAGATGAATGCAATAATCATAATTCTATATACTTCCATATTTCCACAAACGGAAACCGAAGAACATGATCTAACTGTGGCTGTTGCAAGTGTAGTTTCATTGACTGAAAAATATTGTTCAAAGAGGCAGCGTTAAGAGGAAAATGTACAACATGATCTAATTGTTGCAGCTACATGTATACTTTCATTGACTTATGAAGGCAATAATCATAATTCTATATACTTCCACCATTTCTTAGTAACATCTTGCTCTAAGAGTTATTAGTTGTAATGCCCGGATGTTTATGTTAAAAAATAGAGGTAGACGCTCCTACCATTCATGGGAAATGATTATGTTCAAGTTATATACAAATGTATGTTGGTCAATAGCATATGGACCAGCTTATATCAGTGATTGGCAACAGGAGTGATGCCCAGGAAAATGGGTTTGTAACTACATCGAGGTGCCACAAAGGCTGCAGTCCGGGTCAGCTTCAAGTATGCAAAGTGAGAGACAGTGAGGGTGGAGTAAGGGCAAAAAGCAAGGCTCCCCAGGCAGGCCACGAGGGCATGCAGTGATGCGGAGACAAGGTGGAGATGAACAGGGCCAGCAATCGTTGGTCCAAGCTCGGGTCCGAGTCAGGGTGCAGCGTCAGGGGTCCGATATCAGAGGTCCAAATGTGTTTCTCTCTCTAGAATTCTAAAGAAAATGAGTTTTAGAGAGAGAAGTGAAAATATCAAAATAAGAGAATTCTTGTTGAAAATGAATCCAAGGTCCCCTATTTATAGGGAAAAGTGTGCATGTGTCATTAGTGTGTAATCCGCTGACACGTGTCGCCCCTGGGAGTGACATGTCACCAGGGGTCCATAAATATCGGTTCTCTGTCGGACTGCCAGTTCCCAAATTTGCATTGCCTTGCCCTACACAGTGTCGCTCTACCTGTCTGAGAAGACTAAAGACACCGTGACGGCATGATTAGAGTAAGCCCGTTGCCCCAGCCACCTGTCCAAGCACTTACTGAATCCCACAAGATGCGTCGAGAGACGCGTAGAGAACCTAATAGCGCAAGGGGTTGACCCTGTGACCAACTGCCAGGCAGACTAAGGGCGACGCCCTCCAAAGACCTGTTCCCATCCCGGAGTGACCCGGGGGTCATCGTCCTGGGTGCGCCGATGATCACCGGTAACATGAGTGGACATGGTCGCAGCTCAGTGCCTAGTGTCAAGCAAGTCACCCCAGGCTGCTATAGCTTTGTGGTAATGAGCCTATCCCGCTGCGAAGGGTCTTCGTGCTGGAGCACTACGAACGGAGCCCCCCAGAATGAAGGCTGCGATGGCATCTGTGGTAGCAAGCCCATCTTGCTGTGAAGGGTGCTCGTGCAGCAGCACTACGAGGGAGCCCCTCAGAATGCTGCACACTCTGAAAAGTGGGTCGAAGCATGTTCCACGTCCATGGCGGGGGTGCATAGTGTAGTGAGTGAGAGTGGTACCCGGGGGCCTGTAACATGATTTGGCGCACGGGCGTGGTGACGACCGTCACGAGACAATACCTGGTGCCGAGGGCACATGTCATGAAAGTGGAGCATAGGCACAGTCATGGTATCAGGGACATTGTAGTGTGACAGAGAGCTAGGGGGCACAACTGTATCAACTGCACAATGCATGAGCCAGCGGAGTGTCGGAGATGGCACGCGGGCGTGGGCAATGCGACGACAGCATACGGGTGACAACGGGCATTGTAAGGTCGCAGTGATGAGTGGGCATTGTAGACTGTAGTGCATGAATGAGTTAAGCAAAATGAGCGTCAACAGCCCCCTGTGAATAGGGTGGCCACCCCCCCCCCCTTAAGAGGGTGGCCGACCCCCTTTTAGGGAGGTGGCCGACCCCCCTTTAAAGAGGGTGGTCAACCCCCTCTTTAGGGAGGTGGCCGACCCCCTCTTTAAGGAGGTGGCCGACCACCCTTCAAAGGGAGTGGCCGACCCCCCTTAAGGGGGAAGGCGCGCCAAGGCAAGTTTGCATATTTTCTAAGTGTTGGTGGCACCGATGTCGTTACGTTGGTGACAAAAATAATTTTAGCCATGCAGAAGGTCAATGAAAAATACACGTGACTTGAGCGTGCGCATTTTGATCGAACAACAGCGTTGAAAAGTTGACCGTTGAACATTGTGACATGTCGCGCAAAAAAAGGGACCCTGATGGGCCCTTGGGTGCGACCAGAATAGATGGGGAACATAAGCCTCCTGCGGGTGGGGTGCACGGAGGGGCAACCCGAGCGGGCGCCGTACGCATAAACGTTGTTGCGTCTCGATGAAGTCTATGTATATGTTGCAGTGATTTTATTGCGTTCTTCAAGCGAAATAAGATTTTTTTTTGGTAGCAAAAATATTAATAACGAAAATGTTGTGATAGCGTTTAATAAAAAATAGTGCTCAAAAAAGGAAGTTTGTATGAAAAAGAGAGGATCCATTTGAAAATAAAGTGGTTAGGTTTTGCGGGGAAAGCTTTGGTGTTTGAAATTCAAATGAGTGGCCAAGCTTGAATCTTGGCCCACCCCTATATAAAGAGAGGGAGGAGTGAGTCTTCCACAAGACTCATAACTTGCAAGACTTAGAAAAGAGAGAGAGAGAGAGAGAGAGAAGAGAAAGGAGAGATGAAAGAATAAATGGCAAGAGAAAAGGGGAGGGCCGAGGGTCGGCGATGAGAAGGAGGAGGGGGCGAAGGGTCGGCGGGGGTCATGGGGGAAGGGAAAAGAGAGGGAAGAAAAGAGAGGAGGGGGGAAAGGGGAAATGAGAGAGGGGTTGGCAGGGAGCAGTGGGTTGGCCAAAGGGGGTCGCCGGGGGAGGAAGTGGGGGAAGGGGGAGGGAAGAAGAAAGGGAGAAAGGGGAACCACCCGTGGGGGGTCGGCCACCCAAGGTACCTCGGTGGGCACACATGCGGCGGGAATGGGTGCTTTGGCGGGGGTGAGTAGAGGGAGTGGTCCTGCCGTTGGGGACAAGGGGAAAAGGAAAGAAGGGGAAGGAAGAGAGAATGGAAGGGAATAAGGGAGAAAGGAAAGAAGGGGGTCGGTCCACTTTGGGGGGTCGGCCACGCCTAGGGGGTTGACCGTACCTAGGGGGTTGGCCACCCCACTTGTCCAACATGCCCAACACTCGGCCGCACAGCCTGAGCTAACGGTAGTGGTGAAAAAAGTTAGGCAGAAAATATGGGCAAAGCTGCGAGGCGCTGCGGTTAGTGTCGTAACCGCCGCGAGGGATGACAACAGCACCTGTTCTGGTGTCGCCTGCAGATGATGTCATGCCAGCGCCAGCCAAGGGGTCAGGAGTGCCATTGACTTTTGACGACGATGGGGTGAAGACATATGACCAGGAGCCGGACAAGACGAACACATTGCTGGGGGTGAAAGGAGTGGTACCTTGTGTTCCAAACCAGGAGCTGTTGAGGGAGTTGGCCATCTGGATGGCAGATGGAGCTTTCACGATGTCATGGGGTGGTCCATCAATGGGAGAGGAGCAGCGGGTACCTTTGTCGTACGTCCGCGCTCCGAGCTGGGAGGAGGCACCTATTATGTCGCCGAGATACACACCAACGTTGTTGGTTGAGAGGGAGGATATACCCTGGTCGTCTGTGGTGTTCAAGAGCCATAGTGCTTGCCGATAGGGTGGGAATTCTGGTGCGAGGAAATGCTGTAGTCAGCGGAGTAGATGGGGTTTTTGCAGTCGCTAAGGCTGCTGCCGATGATAGACATTACCACGAAGGGTTTGGAGTTGTACAGGGATACGCCGGGTATGACCTTACTACTGTCAAGGTGGAGCACGCAGTCACACACGTTCGTGATAGAGTTCAGAAAAATCGGATCGACATCACTGGATATGATGATGTTGATAGGGCTGCCTATGCATGAGGAGGAAGACGTTCGGGTGACCCGGCTGAGTGGGGAAGAGTGGCTATTGCAGACACAGTTATTTGACATCCTTGCTGAGACGAAGAAGCACCGAAAGGGGACGTACGGTGGGTGGATCTGACATTTCCTTGGTGTGGCATAGGTGAAGGCGGGACAGAAGCTAGGCAATGCAATAGAGTTCGTGATAGGGCCATAACAAAGGGATGAGCAGTAAGAGATGGTTGCATCCTTGGCTATGTTCCTGTCAAGGTAAGCGTTGTATTGTCGTCTTATTGTATGTTTTGATATGCTCTGTGTCATGCTGGTCATATATCACGTGCACATTAAAATAGTTGACGTGGGTGATAATGCTGCCCTCTGCCATTAGCGACACTTTAGAATAGAATTTTGATATATGTTGTTGACTGGACCTGCAGGTATGTATTTGAGGGGACACTGGAGGATGGTATTGTGCCGAGGGTGTTTTCATTGGCTATTTGGATGGCGCAGGGCGAGCGCGTAAGGCTGGCTCCCATGTATCTGGGCACGCTGCATTCACAGCTATATCAGTTTTTGAATGACGTGAAGCGGTCACATGGGCGCTATCAGGTGGTGACATATGTGGACTGGATGTTCCTGCAGCAGTATCTGTACAAGTGCTTCCCAGATTATTGGCCAGCAGGATACCCTCTCGAGCATCCATCACCTACGATAGGGACGGTGACCAGCCAAGCAGGTCACGGCAGGTGGCTTTGTGGTGCAGCGGGTCACGAGCATTTGCATGGGTAGGTATTAGGAGGCCGGATGGTCCGTTGGCACGGGTCTTGGACCGACATGAGGTGTGCTTGCTGTGGCCGTACCTAGATATGCATGCATTGTATGGGGTGCAGCCGTGGTTTCACGTGTAGGAGATGACGACAGGCTTGATGAGGAGAGGGGGCCTGGTGCCAGGACAGCTCGCACTACTGGTGGCCTATTTTTCGAGCTGGCTCCTGGTGTTGACTGATGACAATGGGAAGTCTGTCGAGTGCTGTTATTATGTGGCAAGATATAGCCCAAATCGTCTGGCATTGGCGTTCGTGACTTAGAGCCCCCATGTGGGTATCGTAGCCCCTGGAGTGTGACGATCACCTTTGGGTATACACGATATGATAGAGTTCGCGAGTGGCTGGCACTGACGTTAGAGTGGAGGCGGCCTGGTACAGAGACGGCGGGAGCAGTGACGATAGAGTCTGTCAGGTGGTGGGAATGGCTGCGAAGAGCTGGGTGGGGTGGTTGGCACAGCTGTCAAGCACACGGTGACAGGTTGATGTGTTTGCATGTAACTGAGCATTGAGTCTTATATCGGCCACAGTCGCGAGGCAGTCAGGGATGCCGGCGCTAGTGATCGGGAGCTCCGTGGTGAGCTCGGAGAGGGAGACGGATGAGGAGGCCAGAGAGCCGGACGATGATGCCTCGGGGGAGGATCGCGAAGAGGATCCAATTGTTCATGCGCTGAGGGTGCCGGCAAAGGGTCCTCTGTCGGCACTACGAGTGGGTATGATGAAGACGGCTTACCAGGCCAGTGAGGGGACGTCAGCACCATGCCTATCTGGATCGAAGAGGCCACACGACGCATCAGACGAGCTGAACTCCGAGTAAAGTTGTGTTGTTTCCTTTGTTTTGTGTTAGCCATGTCATTTGGGTAAGATTATATATGTATGGACTGATGGTTATTTTAATAGAAGTTTAAGGAGGAATCTATTGAAGAGGACAGTGACTCGAACACTGATGCCGAGGCAGAAGAGGCTATGGCAGCCAAGGTGGGCGTGCCAGCTGGGAGTGATGAGGTAGAGGTGGTTAAGACGTTGGGGGCTGAGGTGACAATGGAGCCGGCTGGGCGGTCGAGTCCCATGCCTGTGGCGGAAGAGACAATGGAGGCCCTATATGGTAGACCGGTGAGTGATTCGTTGATGTTTGATGCCAGTGGGTATTGGTGGATGGGTACGAAGATAGAGGTCTTGGAAGGTGACCGTGGGGACCCAGTTAAGCCCGAGCCTATGGTTACAGCCCTAGTGGTCAAGCAGGAGCCAGCTGGGAGTGATGAGGAGGAAGTGGTTGAGATGTTGGGGGCCAAGGTGACGATGGAGCCGGTTGGGCGGTCGAGTCCCGTGCCCGTGGCGAAGGAGACAATGGAGGCCCTATATGGTAGACCGGTGAGTGATTCGTTGATGTTTGATGTCAGTGGGTATTGGTGGACGGATACGAAGACAGAGGTCTTGGAAGGTGACTGTGGGGACCCAGTTAAGCCCGAGCATATGGTTACAGCCCCAGTGGTCAAGCAGGAGACATTGTTTCAATCTGGTGTGGAGCAACGACGTGACACATTATCGGGGTCGGCGATCGAGGCTGGTACTACGTTGCTGGCAATGCACTCAGCTAGTGTTGGTGCGCAGATGGCTAGAGAAGCACCGGAGACGCCAGTGGTAGGTGGCTATGGGGGAGCAGCCGGAGAGGTTAGTAGAGGGTCATTGAGCGGGTAGGTGGATATGGCATCTTAGGAGGGTCTGTAGTTGCCTGCCGAGACGATGCGCCGGCTGGAGCTGGTGAAGGCCGCGTTCCCGCAGACCTTTGAGGGGGTGAGGGCTGAGAGCATGGTGTTGCAGAGGTTTGCGTATGCCGAGTTTATAGAGTGTGTGCTGCCATTTGCCAGTGTGCCACCATCGGGCTGGACGTCAGGTTTTATATCGCGGTTACTGGCAAAGTTTGCACTTTTTACAGCTTTAGTCTTGCAATTGGATTGGTTGGTGGACTTCATGAGATCGAGGGGCAAGAGCCGGGAGGCGGAGCAGAGGTTAGTTGTGGTGTGCATGCAGGAGACATTGCTGGAGAGGCGCCGGACAGGGTTGGACACAGAGCGATCAGAGATTGCTGGAGAGTTGGTGGGGATTGATGGGTAGGTCGCGGACATACAGAGGCAGGTGGTTGACTTACAGAGGCAGTTAGCCAACCTATAGAGGCGGCGGGCAGAGGTGGAGGCACGAGAGGCAGAGTGGCTGAGGCGGCAGGCTGAGCTGGATGCTGGATGGTCCGATCTGCAGGCTCAGCGACAGACACTTCAGGCAGGCAGTACGCACCCAGTTACAGCATTGCTAGCTAGGCTTACTTAGGGGTATGGATAGGATGTTGTCTTTGTAATGCCCGATAATGGCCAATAAACTTTTAATGTATACGCATATTTTGTTGTTATGAGTATGGCAGCCACATTGTCCTGCATTGGTCCTTGTTGTTGCCTGTTGTGCTTGTGGGTTGTGCTGTGGTTGAATGTCTTGCATATGTTGGCGTCCTGTTAATGTTCCCTCCCCCCTCCCCGCCCATAGCAGGTGACTTAGTGAGCATAGGTTAAAATAAAAGAGTGGACGGTAAACAGAAGGTGAGGCAACATAATGACTTTGTATTGATAGTACATGGGCCAAAATGCCATTACATAAGGAGAGTAAAAACTTGTGATAATCAACAAAAGGTACAAGTCTGTAAACAAAGATGCCTAGACAAAAATGCCATGTGAGCGAACGTGCTATGTTGTGGGTGGGGAGGGCGTGGGGAACACTTCCGCAATGGATTATGCATAATACTTCTTCAGGTAGCAGACGTTGACAGGGGCCGTGATCTGACTATCGTCGAGGTCAAGCAGGAGATAAGAGCCATTGTCGCTGCTGCATGGACCATGAAAGGGCCTTCCCAGTTTGGCGTGAATTTGGGAGCAGACATGTTGGCTAGTACATGTTTGGCAGCTTAGAGAACGAGGTCACCTTCGGCAAATGAGTGTGGCTTGACTGCCTTCCCATAGGCTTTCGTGAGCTGTTCATGATATTTCTTCATGCGTCGTAGGGCAATTGTTCTTTGTTCATCAAGGCCCTCAAGGGCAGCCATCCGATTTGTGTCCTCCCCAAGACCGCTGCTTATGAAGAGTCGAGCTGAGGGCACAATGATCTCAGCCGGCACCATGCACTCATCCCCGTAGACGAGGGAGAAGGGTGTGGCCTTTGTCACTGTGTGCTTGGAGGTTCTATAAGCCCAAAGGGCCAGACTTAGCTTTTTGGACCATGACCCACTAGCATTATGCACCATCCGTGACAGCATGCCAAGCAGAGTCTTGTGGGAGGCTTCAGCTTGACCATTGCCTGGTAGATAGTAGGGAGTTGACGTGGCATGGTTGATGTTGTATCCTTCCATAAGAGTTCGGACGTCCCTGTTGATGAGCGGCGTGCCGTTATGGAATATGACACATCGGGGAATGCCGAAGCGACAGATAATGTGATTGCGCAATAAGTTAACAACAGCGCCTCCTGTGGCCCTTCGGAGAGGTATGGCTTTAACCCACCTCATAAAGCATTCGACTGTGACCATGATCCATATGTGACGTCTGGATGGCGGGTGGATGGGGCCGATGAGGTCAAGGGCCCAAGAGTGAAATGGCCAAGGGGCTAGAATCATGCGACGGTCGGAGGCCGGTGTATGCATCCTGTCGGCATGCTGTTGGCAAGGTTCACAATGTCGGACATGGAAAATGGAGTTGGACTCCATTGTCGGCCAGTAGTAAATCAAACGTAACAAATCTGTGTACAGCTTTTGAGATCCTTGATGCTCCCCACAGTCTCCATTATAAACTTTATTAAGCACTTGTACTGCCTGGGCACCCTGTAGGCATGGCAGGGTACGTCCCAAAAAACCTTATTAAATAACTCACCCTCCATCATAAAATACCTGACCGATTTTCGTTTGAGAGAGTGGGCGGAGCTACGGTTAGGAGGTAGAATCCCATAGGATAACTACTGGATGAAAGGCTGGGGCCAGTCACCCTCAACATTGATCACAAGAGCTTTCACATTGTCCGGTGCATATAGGCATTTGGGGCAATCCCGTTGTATATCTGAAGCATCCTTGGCCATGGCTGGCCAGAAGTGGCCCATGCGCTATAGGCAACGGTATAGAGGAGGACCGTAGAGGCTGCAACACTTCTGATGGCCGAGCTGGAGTTTATGTCATGCTTCTCCCTGTGCCAAACACCCGGCTAGAGTGCCTTCGGGACATCGTTTATACAGAACATCATCCAACATTAGAAAGTTTATGAGGGTAGAGGCATGAGCAAGAGATGGTGCCTTGAGTTAGTCGACGATCGGCTGCCTCTAATTGTCGGTGGTAGTGTCCTTCGGTATTAAGTTCAAGGTTGTGCAGGGTTCGGTTCACTTGATAATAGTCAGCATCCGTTGTTCTCCGTCAACCTTTATCTTTGAAGCGATGGTGGCCAAACTATCTGCATGTCTATTGTGGCACCTATTGTGATATTCATACTGGACATAGGCAAGTCTTCTTTCTAAGTGTTGTACCAAGGCACGATTAGGTGCCAAGGCTGGCTCCTTGACTACAAACGCTCCGTCAGCCTCCTTTATAATCAAGTTCGAGTCTCCCTTCACACATAAGGCTTTAGGCCCCATATTGATGGCAAGCATGAGGCCGATGACAAGTGCCTCGTACTCGGCTTCGTTATTAGATACTGGGAATGCAAGCTTGAAAGAGAGAGAGGTGGTAACACAATCTGGGTGCCGAAGAACGAAGCTGGCACCCCCTTACCGGAAGGGTGCACCATTGAGACCCTTGTTTGTGGCTGAGCCATCGAACTCAAGCATCCACAGTTCATCGATGTCGGTGATCAGGGCTATCTCCTCTGCAGGTAATTGATCCGAGGTCAGTTCATATTATTGTCACGAGAAGAAGGCCAAGAGGTTGCAAGTGCTTGACTACGTAGAGCTGTGGGGTTCTTGATAGATAAGCCAAACTCGGCCAGGAGCAACAACCAACAGGTGAGTCCGCCAGACAAGGTGGGGTGAGTGAGCATGTACCGGAGTGGATCAGCCTTAGTAACAAATGTGATCTGGTGTGCCAAAAAGTAATATCTAAATTTCTGTGAGGCGTAGACCAAGGCTAGACAGTGCTTCTTTATCTCAGAGTAATTGGCTTCAGGTCCCCTGATTGATCGACTGAGATAATAAACAGGACACTCCACCCTATCCACCTCTTGGGCAAGCAAAGAGCCTATGGACTTGGGCTAGAGATCAAGTAAAGTAAGAGTGGGATGCTTCACTGTGGCACTACCATGGTTTGCACCAACATGAGGACCGACTTGATCTGTTCAAAGGCGAGCTGTTGGGGCACACCCCAACTCCACGGGACGCTCTTACACGTCAAGTGCTGGAATGGCGCGATAAGCTCAGCCAAGGCGGGAATGAATCGGCGAAGGTAAGAAACCTTGCCAAGGAAGCTTTTTAACTGTTAGGTGTTCTTGGGGGGAGGCATCTCTTGGATGGAGGCAGCTTTGGACGGGTCAACATCGATGCCCTGTCGACTGACCAGAAAGCCAAAGAATTTACTATAGGAGACTCTAAAGGCACATTTCAGGGGGTTCATCCGTATGTTATATTGAAGACAACGATCAAAGACTGCGTAAAGGTCTGTTAGGTGATCACTTTCATTTTTTGACTTGATGATAAGATCGTCAACATAGTCTTCCACTGTACGGTGTATCATGTCGTGGAAGATGGCTGTCATATCTCGTTGATATGTAGCACCCGCATTCTTGAGGCCGAAGGGAATGACTTTCCAACAAAAGTTTCCCATGGGCATTCAGAAGGCTATTTTGGCACAGTCGTCAGGATGCATTCGAATCTGGTTGTAGCTGGCGAAGCCATCCATGAAAGACAATGTTTCGTGTCCCGCAGCGGCCTCTGTAAGCATGTCACTGTTGGGCAATGGGAACTCATCCTTGGGGCATGCTTTGTTCAAGTCCTGAAAGTCAATACAAACACATACTTGGCCATTTTTCTTTTGTATAGGGACGACGTTGGCCAACCATATGGGATGAGTAATGGGTGCAATGAAACCAGCCTACAGAAGTCGTTCTATCTCTGTCTTGATCTTCAACTCGAGCTCAGGACAGAAAGTCCATGAATGTTTTCGAATGGTGATGGACCCGAGAGCAATATTGAGATGGTACGTCACCAAAGCAGGGTCCAACCCTAGTATCTCATTATAGCTCCATGCCAATACATCACGATATTTGTGAAGGAGGGTAACTAATTCCTCTCTTAGGCCCTGGGCGAGTTTTGTGCCAATGTACGTAAGTCGTGGTTCCTCACCTGGGTTGGCCAGGCTAATTTCTTCAAGGTCTTTGGCTTGTGGTCGAGGGCCATCTTCATAGCAAGGTGGGGCTGCGCCGGGGGTGAGTTCGGGATCTAGCGGGCAATGCTCAACCGTGCAGCACCATTCGGTTTCCATAAGTGGGTTAGGATCGAGGGGATCAGATGTCGGACCACATGAGGCCCCCTGCAACGTCATAATTGATAGATGACCTTGTCGTTTTGGATGATGAGCTGAAATGTCAATGCAGCCTTTTGTTTCTTAGACCGAAGAGATCAAGGCGTGGAATTAGGCTTTGTAGCCAGCGGTGTCACCGAGGGTGACCCTTTATTTTTACCATTCTTCTTGGCATTGGACTTGGGGGGTTTGTTACCACACAACTCATCTCAGTCGGGCAGCATGGTCGAGTGAATATGAGTGGCAGTCTCACCATCCTCTGCGAGTTCAGTGAAGAAAGAGGCCTCAGCAAAGTAAGATTCCACACATTCGAATGGGGCCCTTGTGGCAGGGATTGTCATTGCTACCTCATGTCCCGTAGGATTGGCCACTGGTTTTACACACTGGTGGTACGTTGAGGGAATGACCTTGTTGACATGGATCCAAGGTCGGCAAGTGGGAGGTGAAAGGGAGGCTCGTTGTCTATGACGTGAAAGGTAGTGTCGCGAAGGACAGTACCGACCATGAGGTCGACAGTGATATGCCTGAGAGTTGATTGGGGACCCTGTTCGAAGCCAGTGATTTAGATAGGGTCTCAGATGTTCTTCCTTGCCGGAATGCCAGCCCTTTACAAGGTATTGAGAGGTATGATATTGACTGAGGCCCCATAGTCTACTAAGGCACGACGGAAGCCCGTGCCATTAATGGTGCATTCGAGAAACAACGGTCGATTATGGTGTTCGACCAGTGGTAAGTCCTCGTCCAAGAAAATCAATGCGGTAGAAGGAATATGTCTGAGTTCGGCTTGAGTAGTGAAGCATTTGGGACCGAGGCCTGTGGCAACCTCAATTAGACAATTCGAGAGGTAGGTTCGTGCCGTGGGTGAAAACCCCATTTCATAAAAAAAAAAAAAGTCTTTGATTTTTAACATCTGTCCAATAGGAGACGTTGACTGACAAGCCAAAGGTACACGAGGTATGATGGTGGCGATGGTCTTCATCGAGGCTTCCACAATGACAGGCACGACCTGGTCAGTGACAGCCATGAGAACCTGCTGGTTTCTATTGTTGTTGTTGTGCGATGGGTAAGGGTGCCCATGCACATCATTGTTCTTCCTTAGCTTTAGGTCGCTCGCAGCGACCTTCCGTGCAAAAATGTCTCGT
Organism: Escallonia herrerae; assembly: GCA_033070095.1. Taxonomy (NCBI): domain Eukaryota; kingdom Viridiplantae; phylum Streptophyta; class Magnoliopsida; order Escalloniales; family Escalloniaceae; genus Escallonia; species Escallonia herrerae. Next base: position 346,501 of record JAVXUP010000007.1, read on the forward strand.
AGCCCATTGCAGTGCTTGAGGTGATGTCCGACAGCCCGGTGGTAGGGGCGGTAGTTGGGCTTGGCCTTATCCGCTTCCGTGATATTCGTCCGCATTGGTGGCAGATAAAAGTTGGGGCCATTGGCCACCCATTTTACCAAAAGTTCTTGCACCGTATTCAAATCACATGGGTACTTGGGGGCGGGTTCTTGTTGTCTTCACTTGTCAGAGCGTAGGTCCCATCATGGGACTGGCGCTTAAAGCCACTGTAGTTGCCACTATTGGTGGTGTTGTTGTTGCTGCTCCGAGTGCCAGAGGTGTCAGCTATGGTTTTGCGGTCGAGGCTTCCACGGCTTGACTGGACCGACTAACTTGTAAGTACGGCGGGCAGTCTCCTTGAAGGGTCCCCACGACCTCAATTGTAAGTTTCAATATGCACCCGATACACATCACTCATGTTCTTGATGCATATCGGGACCAATGTTACATTTTTGCTGGAGTCCTACACTCGAGGCATTTGAGATAGAAGCGGTGTACGTATTTGTTCAAATCCTCCCCCAGGTTCTGGCGTATGCCAGCAATATCAACAATGGTGACTCGTTCAGCTTTGTAGTGAAACTTGTCCAAGAAACGCCGGACCATTTCACTCCAAGAATGGACAGTCCCCGTAGGGATCTGATGGTACCAAGTAGATGCCAAGCCTGTGAGGGACTTGTGAAATTCCCTCAACTTCAAACTATCTCCTGGGCAGTATTGCTCCAATGAGCCGACAAATCTTATTAAGTGCTCACGGGCATCGCCCTCACGTTCGTTGAAGAGTACAAAGGTTGGCTGCTTGTATTTAAAGGGGTAGGGGTGATGGCTATATCATTGGCATACGGGGCATGGCCTGTCAGCCGGGCTGAAGTATCAGGTGTAGAATGCTGGGACAGGCGATGGATGAGTGCTTCCAAGTCTGACCAGGTGACATAATTGGGGAATAGTTCTGCATGGCCGGTCAAAGGGTGGTGGTGGCCAGGGCGCCGCGAGCCCCAGAGCCGCTAGATGGTGTAACCTAATGAGTGGGAGCAAGGGAGGGTTGGCATATGATGGGGGTGGTGGCAGCAGCTGTGCGGGGCTATGGGTGTCCACCACTTGGCCAATAGTTTGATGTTGTTCGGTCAGGTAGAGGTTAGGCTCCATCTCAATGGATTCGTGCATTTCGGAAGAGCTTCGGGTTGGCATATACTGAGGTATGACAACAGGAAGAATCTGTTACGACATAGGCCTAAGGTCTACTCGTGGTCTGCGTGATGGCACTGTAGGAGGAAGTATGTCGTCGACAAGTGGTGAAGGTGTCGTGAGTCCTACCGCCAAGGGTCAGGATGCTTGAGGCGGTGGTAGTCACGACACTAGGGCCTAGGCGATGTCAGGAGCTGGTCTGGGTCCTGAAAGCTGGATTGATGGAGCGGCCTGCTACGAGGCCAATGCCTGTATGGATTTTTACATCCCCATGACGGCGCCTAGTAAAGTGGTCTGGGAATCTTGTAGATTGGTGATGGTTGGAGTAAGCTATTCTATGGCTGCATTAACAACCACTTGCACATCGGGTGCAAGGACTGAGGGTTGATCTTGTTGTAGTGCAGCACTTGTCTCTTCTTGATCACCAAGGTAGGCCTCTTCTTGCACCGTAGGAATGAGGCCTTAGCTGGCTGACCTGGTAGTCCTCCGCTGCACAGGCATGGTGCCTAAGTGTGAAAGATAGGCTGACTACAATACAATGCTCACCTCTCCAGCGGAGTCACCAAAATGATGCTAAGGAAAGTGGGTTCATACTTAGATGGAGGTGCCACAGAGGCTACAGTCCGAGTCAGCTTCCAAGTATGCAAAGTGAGAGACAATGAAGGTGGAGTAAGGGCAAAAAGCAAGGCTCCCCAGACAGGCCACGAAGGCTGGCAGTGCTAGGGAGGCAAGGCAGAGATGAACAGGGCCGGCAGTCGACGGTCCAAGCTAGGGTCCGAGTCAGGGTGTAGTGTCAGGGATCCGATATCATAGGTCCAAATATGTTTCTCTCTAGAATTCTAGAGAAAATGAGTTTTAGAGAGAGAAAGTGAAAATATCAAAATGAGAGAATTCTTGTTGAAAATGAATCCAAGGTCCCCTATTTATAGGGAAAAGTGTGCATGTGTCATCAGCTGACATGTGTCGCCCCCTGAGAGTGATACGTCACCAGGGCGTCTGCAAATATCGGTTCTCCGTCGAATTGCTAGTTCCCAAATTTGCACTGCCTTGCCCCACACAGCGTCACTATACCTGACTGAGAAGACTGAAGACACCGTGACGGCATGATCAGAGTAAACATGTTGCCCCAGCCACCGGTCGCCCTTACTGAATCCCACAAGGTGCATCAAGAGACGCGTAGAGAAACTGACAGTGGCGAGGGTTGCCCCTGTGACCAACTGCCAGGCGGACTAGGCGTGATGCCCTCCAAAGACCTGCTCCCTTCCCGGAGTGACCAGGGGTCATCGTTCTAGGGGCACCGATGATTACCTGTAACGTGAGTGGACATGGTCGCAGCTCAGTGCCTAGTGTCACATAAGTCACCCCAGGTAGTTATAGCTTTGTGGTAACAAGCCTATCCCACTGCAAAGGGTCCTCGTGCTGGAGCACTACGAATGGAGCCCCTCGGAATGAAGGCGGTGATGGCTTCTGTGGTAGCGAGCCCATCCGGCTGCAAAGGGTCCTCGTGCAGCAGCACTGTGAACGGAGCCCCTCGGAATGCTGTACACTCCGAAGAGTGGGTCAAAGCATGTTCCACGTCCATGGTGGGGCGCATGGTGTGGTGAATGAGAGTGGTGCCCGGGGGCCTGTAACATGATTGTGGCGCACGGGCGCGGCGACAACCGTCGCGAGACAATACCTAGTGCCGGGGGCACATGTCATGGAAGTGGTGCATGGGCACGGTCATGGTGCCAGGAGCACTGTAGTGTGACAGAGAGCCAAGGGGCACGGCTGTATCAGCGACGCGGCGCATGGGCGCGATGGAGTGTCAGAGATGGCGTGCGGGCATGGGCAATGATCAATGCAGCGACGGCGTACGGGCAACAACAAGCGACGTACGGTCACGGTGATGAGTGGGCATTGTAGACCATAATGCATGAATGAGTTAAGCAAAATGAGCATCAGCAACCCCCCGTGACTATGGTGGCCGACCCCTCTTAAAGAGGGTGGCCGCCCCCTTAAAGAGGGTGGCCGGTGGCCGACCCCCCCCCCCTCTAGGGAGGTGGCCCTCTTTAATGAGGTGGCCCACCCCCCCTTCAAAAGGAGTGGCCGACCCCCCTTAAGGGGGAAGGTGTGCCAAGGCAAGTTCGCATATTTTCTAAGTGTTGATGGCATCGAAGTCGTTACGTTGGTGACAACAATAATTTTAGTCATGTAGAAAGTCAATGAAAAATGCACGTGACTTGAGCGTGCGCATTTTGACCAAACGACAGCATTGAAAAGTTGACCGTTGAATATTGTGATGTGTCGCGCAAAAAATGGGACCCCGATGGGCCCTTGGGTGCGACCAGAATAGGTTGAGAACAAGGTGTATGTCGGCATTTGTTTGTTAGAACAAAGTTGAAAATCTAAAGATGCAAGAAAGCATCACTATAATGTTCTTAAGCATGAGAGACATACAAGAAGTGTTTTCATCTATACAATTCAATTTTTTATGGAAGATATTTCTTTGTTAGAATGAAGGTGGAAGTATAAGAAGACATCACTATCTTCTTAAGCATAAGAGACATAGAGGTAGTGTTTTCATCCATTCACTTCAATTTTTTAATTCAAGTTACATGCCTTCAACTTAAATATAACTGTTACAATATTTAGGGAAACTACCATCCTATGAGTTACAATCAAGGCACATATGCCAAAGGTCTGCTAAATCAACAGTGGAAGTTCGTGCAAATAGACATGAAGGTAAAATCCAAGCAAATAATAAAGGTATAAATCTCCTTTCCATGAATAATGAACCACATTAGTTTTAGAGTTTTAAATTATGCTGATTATAATGTTTCCATTCTGTTGGTTTAAAACAGAGACCAGAATAACTTCTGTCGATGAATCATCAATACCTAATCGTACCGGTGTTGTTCAATTAGGTAATGCATTTTTTTCTTTTTCTCTTTAGTGTCCAATCATGCTATAATAACGATAATAAAACTTAATCAACTTACTTGAACCATGCACATGCAGGCTATGTAAACAAGCCAAAGGAATTCGGACCGCCAAACAAAATATGCACTTATCGTAATGAGTTGTCTGGCTGGAGGAGAGATCAGTCAATTCAAGGAATACTTAAAATATTTTATAATATTAATTTTGTAATTTGCTTAAGAAATTAATTTTAATTATATGATTGTTGACTTTAAAACTCAAGTTGTATTATTTTGATGATTCCAAGATTATTGCCTCTAACATTAATCTAACACTGCTATTAAGAATCATTTCAGGACCAGTCATAATCAAACAAAGCTTGAAATATTCCTTGGACAAAGATTGGATTTGGATGTGGACTTGTACGTGAACCTAAATCTGGACTTGGACTTCTTTTTATTTCTATTTGTTGTAATTAATCTTTAAAATTAAGTCTTTCTTAAAAATCTCCTAGAAAATAGAGTAAAGAACAAACCAAGAAGTTTTCATCTCAAATGTGTTTTCATTCGAATTGATCCTTCAGTTACTTCTTGTCAAGTATTTAAAATAGTTTTTAGTTGAAGCAAAACTTTTCATCCGAAGCAAAACTTTTCAGTTGAAGCAAAATTTTTTAGTCGAAGCAAAAGTTTTAGTCGAAGCAAAAAGTTTTTATCCGAAACAAAACTTTTTAGTCGAAACAAAACTTTCCAGTCGAAGCAAAAGTTTTTAGGTGAAGCAAAATGAGCTTTCATTCGACTCAATCCATCAGTGGACCTAAACTCTCTCTGTCCTTTCATTTGATTCGAATGAATTCACGATTCATTCGACCGAATTCTTCAAAGTTGTTTTCATTCCAATGATTTTATTTTCTCATTTGAATAAATCTTCGTGTCATCCCTTTTCAATGATTATATTCTCTTCAAGTATAAAAAGGGACTCCTAGAGGATTTATTTCTAATTTTGCTAATCTCTAAAAAATCTCTCTTACTCTTCTCAAAAAACTCTCTCATCTTATTTCATACTTCCAAAGTACTTTTCCTTGAGTGAGTTTATATTTGAGAAATTGAGTAGTAAGTTTCTTGGTTTAATCTTGAAAGGTTTCAGATCTTCCCACCTAAGAAAGCTTAGCGTTGTTGTATTCATTGTAATATCTACTCGTAAATAAGTGTGTATTGTATCTCAATTGTAATCATCTTTTCACTTGTAATCGTTGGAAACCTTGAAGGGTTTCGGATTTGTACTGCGGTTTGAGCTAGCACGCGAAGCTAGCTGCTTAGTGAAAGGCTCGAGTAGGTCTCCCTTGTGTAGTGTGCTCAAGGACTGGACGTAAGCTGGTGGGACCGAACCAATATAAATCTTGGTGTTGATCTATATTTACTATTTCTGTTATTACATTGTAATTCAAGTTTTATATTTCTGCTCAAAGTTGTATGACCTATTCACCCTCCCCCCTGCATCCCCTAAGTGTGTTCAGGGACCTACAATGATCTCAACTTCAAAATTGGGAATCATATATAACAGTAAATGTAAACTAAAAAAAATAAATCAAACTAAATATAACTTAACTCTTACAAGTAGTTAAAAAACAAAAAATAACATTTTAATTTCACAAAACAATTTTAAGAATAATAAATAATAAATAAACAAACACGAATGTTTATGGCACTATTTAGGCGACATTTCACTCTTTCAAATTATGCAACACATCATCTTATTTGTTTTTGTGCCTTTTTCCGTTTTTACCCCAACTTACTAACACTTTAATATAATTTATTATTAAAAATCGTAAGTCTAATTTGCCCAATTTTTGTATACCTTCTAAAGTTAGAAAACTAATTATGCAACTTCTAAAATTCTACATAATCAATATACTCATATATTAGGCCTTAACTTTTTTTTTATTTGGATGAAAGTCCTTTATTCCATATATCCACAGACCTTTTCGCTGATATTACATGTTTAGTATCACAACTCTATGTAATGCAATTTACATTTGTATCACTCAAATTTTGGCTAGGCTACCTTCTTTCTCCCGGCATTTGCATGTTAATCTCCCAATCAAGGCACAATTGTTTGTTCTGTGTGTTGTCAACTATATGTCCCCAGCTTTGTACCCCATACTGAATCTATTTCTTCATTTCATAGAAACAAATTTCTGGGGATGTTTGTTTTCTCTTAAATTCTAACATTTTTTTATCTCCCTCCATATACCATACACTGCAATAGTGAAAGCCAGTTTTCTGAGCTTAGCCTTAAAGCTTTTTCCCCTGCAAACTGCAGCTACCTTCTGTATATTTTAACTCTAGCTATATTGGGGTTCAGGAATTCTATTCCTTTCACATACCATCCTCCATATAGCTTGAGAATATGGGCATTGAAGAAAAAGATGGTCACTAGTTTCCTGCTGTATACAGCATAGACTGCATAAATCATTCTGCACCAGGTTCCATTTCTTCAATTTGTCCTTGGTTCTGAGCCCCCCTTTACACAGCATCCAGCAAATCAATGAAAATCTTGGAATATCTCCATTAAACCACAAAATTTTTGCCCAAACTACATCATTTGATTTGGTTCTCATAGCATTCCATGCACTATTAATTGTGAAATTGCCACTTGGATGGCAGTCCCATAACACATGATCTTGTATATATATGTGCTGAAGGCATTTCCATTGAACTGATTGTACTATTCAATTCCTTCAATGCTAATGATATGCTAAAGGGAATCGTCCATCTGTTGCCCTCCATTATATCAGCTACCTTTGCATCCAATGGCGTACCAGAACCATACACAATTCTTGGACCAAATTGAGTAATAATACTCTCACCATTTGACCATTTGTCCAACCATAGCTATGTACTCAAGCCATTTCCTACTTTATATGTGCACATGTTGCATTTGATTCCTCAATTTTAGAATCTTACACCAAGTCCAAGATAGGGTAGATCGTGGTTTGAATGACCATAGGTGTCTATTTTTTATGATATACATGTGACACCACTTTACCTGTAGAGAGTCCTTTTTGTGTGCCAAGTCCAACAAAATGCTTAACTTTAACTCTTAACACTTCAAAAGTACTTTAAAATAACAAAATTAAATCTTTAAGGGTAAAATACTACAATTATTCCATACTTATTAACTTTTCACTACGATTTATTATTAAAAAAATCCATTGGTATAAGTGTCCCAATATATGTAAATCTTATAAAACTAGAAAATCAATTGTACAACTTTTAAAACTCTATGCTATAGACATACATTTACGTATTAGACTTTAATTTTGACTATTAACACCTCAAAAGTACTTTAAAAAAATTAAACAAAACTAAGACAATCATGTATAAAACTAATTTTTTTTTAATTTTACGGAAGCAATATAAAACCCAAAAATGACTTAATTTATTAAAATGCGTTAAAATATCAAAATGTATGTTTATTTAAGAAATTAGTTTTACCTAAATAGCTCAAACTTTAAAATGGAAATCATATAGACTTAGCAAATGCAAAGAAAAGGAATCACACCTTATTTGACTTAATTTTCAAAAAAAAAAACTTTAAAATGCCAAAATAGAAATTCACTTCACAAATTAATATTTTTAGTTAAATTACCTCAATCTCTCAAACTGAAATCATATACTCTTTTTAAATGCAAAAAAAAAAACAAAAAGGAAAGTAAAAAATAAGTATCATGTCACAAGCACTGCGTGTCATCAATAAAATAACTGATAAGATTTAATTAGATTATTAAAGCTTTCAAAAAACTCTAATCAAGAAATAATGTAAAAACATGAGAGACAAAATTATATATTGAAATAAATGTTATATCTCATAAGTTGAAGATTTTTTTATGCTATACTTAATAAATAAACTAAATTATCGGTGTTTATTTATGACCTTTATCACTTAAATATTCAACAAGATAAGAACCAAAAATTCAAAGAGCAAAAGCTAAGTAAAGATGAAAAGTTTTGTACTTTTACTTGCACTTTAGAAAAACTCTTAATAAGATAGAATATAAAAACATGAGAGAAAAATTATATATTGAAATAAATGATGAAGCTTACTAGGAGTTAATATGATTAGTAGCACTTAAATAAATTTTAAATATGAAAAATATTAGTAATCGCTAAAACAAATGTTCTAGATCACAATTTCGGATATAAAATTGCTTTATACTCTCAGTGAATAAATGAAATCATTAAAACCTAGGCTTTATCATAATCACCTGAATATATTATAAAATTAGAACTCAATCAACAATGTACAAAGTAAAAAGATAAAGTAAGTGAACATATAAAAGAATTTTTTTAATCCTACGTAATTGTAGCACCTTCTATCATAGTGTGCACGATAAACTAGACGTGAACAAAGTTTTTATTCATTTGACTTATCTTTTACTCAATTATATAATAGTATAACAATTACTAAAAAAGAAGCCTATGATCGTCCTTTTAATATTTTCTTTATCTATCGTGTGTAATCGTGCGGTATTTCACAAAGGTAATAAAAATGTGGAATCAGTCTGGTATTTAAAATTTTGGAACATTTTCAATTTTATGTTTTTTTTTGTTTCTTTTGATTATGATGATATTTATATGTGAAATGCATGAATGTGGCATATTTTGAATTTGGTGGTTTGCTTCACGCGAATACAAATAAAGCTTAGTTTAAAACCATCGACATATATAATGGCTAAATACCATCTTAACTCTATCAAAATATACTGACACTTAAATGTACGGATACATAAGTCGTTAAATATAACTGACCCGAGTCTTGCCCGGGTTACTTGACTAGCTTTTTCTAATCTATATAATAATATATAATAAGCGAAACGAGACCTTCTTTACGCGACACGTCATCATAGAAATAGCTTTTTTTCTAGACACATCATCACTTTATGCTTTCAAAGTGAAATAGAATTATAACCACTATAAGAGTTACTAAAAGTCTGAAACACTATCATAGATAGAGTCCTTATTTCTTGATAAATTAATTTTTATATTAGTAAACCTTATATAATTGAGAAAAATAATTCGAAATGCTATGAAACTCTAACTAATTAATGGACTAACTTATTAGGATTTAATTTTGTGTATTGAATTCTCAAAATCACTCTTTAACATGAGTATAAAAAAATTATATATCTAAAAAATGAAAATAATATTATTATCTTGAATGTGATCTTTTAAATAAGCGAAGCAATATCTTCTTTACGCGGACACGTCTTCGCAGAAATAACTTCTTTACTTGACATATCATTACTTTATGTTTTCAATATGAAATATAATTATAACCATTATAAGAGTTGCTAAAACTCTGAAATACTATCAAGAATAGGGTCCTTATTTCTTGATAAGTTAATTTCTATATTAGTAAATCTTATATAATTGAAAAAAATAATTCTAAACATTCTAAAACTCTACCTAACTAATGGAATTACTTATTATGATTTAATTTTGTATATTGAATCCTCAAAACCACTCTCCGACATGAACATAAAAATTCATATATCTAAAAAATAAAAATAATATTATTCTCTTGAATGGGGTCCTTTATTTTTTGATAACTTAATTTTCACTTCAATAAGCATTATATAGTTGAAAAATCAATTCTAAACATTCTGAAACTCTAACTTATTTTATAAGTGTCACTTAAGGTATGAAATACTATCTTGGATGATGTCTTTATTTCTTCATTAGTTAATTTCTATATTAGTAAGCCTTATATGATTGAAAGAAAAAGTAATTCTAAACGTTATAAAACTCTAACTAATTAATGAATTAACTTATTAATAATTAATTTTGAGTATTGTATCCTCAAAACTATTCTCCAATATGAATATACGATTTTATATATTTTTAAAACGAAAATAATATTATCTTGGACGGGGTCCTTATTTATTGATAAGTTAATTTTTATATTAGTAAGTCTTATATAGCTGAAAAACTAACTCTAAACATTCTGAACATCTAACTAATTAAGAAACTAGCTTATTATGACTTATTTTAACTAATGTATCCTTAAAACTACTTTCCAATATTATTATACAAATTCATATATCTAAAACAAGAAAATAAAATATTAAATTTAGAAAAGAAACAAATGATGTTAAAATATTGAGATTGACATAATAAAAATGATGCAGCAATTTATTCATCTTTAGAATCCTTTTGGTACAATAAAAAATTGACATTATTTTTTTAATTGAGACCATAAGACCAACAAATGACTGTATAATAATTATTAATTAAAATCACAATAATTTTAAAACGTATTTGTAAATATGATAATTGAACAGGATCTAAATTTATATGCCAAATATTTTAGTGTATATAAAGGTATGAAAATAATATTTTGGATGTGATCTTTATTTTTTAAGTTTATTTAATTTTACTTCTAAAACTCTAAATTTATTGATTTTTTAGGATATGAATTTGATTATCATTTTCTTAAAAATAACTTTCTAATACGAAGATAAACAAACATGTATTTTTAAATTTATTATGATTGATTAAATGTATATGTATTGACACATAACATAGTCATTTATATAACATATAAAATTAATAATCAAATTATAGGATAATTTTTTTGCTTTGATAAGACAGCAAGGTAAAAAAAGTGGCTGTGAAAGCATAAATGATTTAAAAATAAATCACATATGTATAAGAAAAGAAGAGTTTGAAATTAAATCAAATTATTCTTACTTACAATATTTGACAACATTTCAAACCTTTAAGATGCAAAAATATGAAATGTCATCAAATTATATTTTCAATGTAAAATAAAATTATAACATTATAAGTGTCTCTTAAGGCCTCAGATATTGTCTTGAATAGGATCCTTATTTCTTCATAAGTTAAATTTTATATCAATAAGCTTTATATATTTGAAAAACTAATGTTAAATATTCTAAAATTTTAACTAATTAATGAACTAAATTATTATGACTTAATTTTAACCATTATACCCTTGAAATCACACTCTAACATGAACATAAAAATTCGTATATCTACAAAATGAAAATAACATATTAAACTTAGAAGAGAGAAGAAGATGATGTTACAATTGAGATTGAATCAATACAAATAGTTTTAACAATTGATTCATATTTATTATATTTTAATATATGCTGACCGAAGTATATGCTTACCGTGGTAGATGTAAAAATTTATTAATATAATATATAGCATTTCGAATCTTTTAATCGGCACAGTAAAAAAATTGACATAGCTTTTTTTCTTTTTTTGTGAGACCACACAACCAGCAAATGACCATACAATTATTATTAATTAAAATTCCATTAATGGATAAGCTTATTTATAAATCTGATAGTTACAAATGATCTAAAGCTATATACTATACATGTAAATGAATCTAAATGTATGTAAATATTATTTTGGATGTGATCCTTATTATTAGGTTTATTTAATTTTGCTTCTAAAACTCAAATATGTTAATTTTTTAAAATTTAATTTTGACTATTATGTTTTTAAAACTAACTCTCTCATCCGAAGATAAGAAATCATGTATCTAAGAAATAAAAACAACATAGGATATTAAGAACAAAATTTTATGTTACAGTTAATTTAAATTTATTATATTTTACTAAATGTATATGTATTACGCATAACATAATCATTGCAAAAAAATTATCTATGCAATATATAAAATCATTAATCAAATTATAGGATAATTTTTTGATTTGATAAGATCGCATTATCAACAAAGTAGCTGTATAAGTTTAAACAAGATTTTAAAAAGAAATCACATATAAAATAAAATAAAAAAGGTGCAATCATATCAAATTATTCTTAATTACTATATTTGGTAACATTTAAGAACTTTAAGATGCAAGAATATGATATGTCATCAAATTATATTTTCAATCATATCAAATTAATCTTAATTAATATAGTTGATAACATTTAAGATGCAAAAATATGATATGTCAACAAATTATGTTTTCAAATTAAATAAAATTATAAACATTATAAGTGTCTCTAAAGGTCTCAAATATTATCTTGAATGGGTCCTTATTTCTTGATAAGTTAATTTTCATATCAATAAATTTTATATAGTTAAAAAATTAATTTTGAGCTTCATGAAACTCTAACTAATCAATGAACTAATATATTATGACTTAAATTTAACTAATGCATGTATCTTTAAAACCACTCTCTACAATGAATATAAAATTTATATATCTAAATAATATAAATAACATTAAGAGAGAGAGAGAGAAACAAATGATGTTATAATTGAGATTGAGATAAGAAAAATAATTTAACACTTGATTCATATTTATTTTATTTTATTTTAGTATATACTTACCATAATGGATATAAAGATTTATCAATATAATGTATAGCTTTTAGAATGTTTTTATAAAATAAAAAATTGACAGTATTTTATAGGTGAGAGCACACTATCAATTCAAATAACTTGACAACTATTGTTAATTAAAATTACAGTAATGATAAAACTTATTCGTAAATTTGATAGTTGAAAAAGATATTAAAACTATATAATAAACATGTTAGTGTCTCTCAATGCATGCAAATTTTATTATTTTAAATTTTCTTTAATTTTGCAAAAATTATATGAAGGTGATATTAGGAAAGCTTATAAAATGTAAAAATTAATTCTAAAACTCTAAATGTATTAACTTATTAGGATTTAATTTTGACAATCATGTCCTTAAAACTAACTCTCATACAAAAATAATGTATCTAGAAAACAAAAATGACATATGAGATTTAGTAGAAAAAATTATATGACAGCGTGATTAGCAAGTGGCTATATCACATTTACAAAATTTTGAAAATAAATCACATACATTAAGAAAATAATCAAATAATTATTATTTACTTTATTTTAGGAACATTTAAAATCTTTATGATGCAAAAATATATGCTTCTAATTCTACAAAAGTAATGATTTACCAATTTATTTATATATAGAGCCCTTATGATGAATAAAACAGTTTTTTTCAGTAATACTTATTAAATTTTCATTAAAAATAATAAACAGTAAATTTTAGACAACTTATAAGTATTAAAACTTAATTCTGATTATGATGGAATTGATTACAAGTATGATTGACTATTGTGCGAGTTCAATAACAAATAATTGATTAACGCTCGCTTTATAATATTAGCCTAATATAATGATATTTGTTATCCTTTGCAAGCTGATTATAATTATAGGTATAACTTGACATAATTTGTTATATCAATGTTAGATTATGGTGTGCTAAAATAAGTGTAATTTATGAAAAAAAAAATCATTAGATGCATTTAATAGATATAGAAACTGTAATTTGGCGACAAATAATAGTCATAAAAAATGTGAAAAATAATTTCAATACTCTAAAATAAGGTCGCGGCATGTCCATCAATTAAATGGTCATATTACTAGCATCTTACAAGAATTAAAGGAAAATATGTACATAAAATATTGGATATTATCTGGTCGTTCAGTTAAATTTATTTATTTTTAATTTTTTACCTAATTGTTATAATAACCTCAGGAACATATATATGTAATACCTTAAAGACCATCTAAAATTAAAGAATTAAATCGGTGTAACATTTACAATTTAAAAGGGATACTTGATAGCATCATCATATTTTAATTAAAACAACAATCGTATTCGCTATTTAACTTTACATGGCACTAGCATGATTATTTTACTAATCTAAGTGCTAAGTCAATATTCATTTGAAATATTATTTGACAACATCAAACAAAAGCTCAAAGAAGTCAAGTAACCAGTGGCTCCATTGTGTCGCTATCTATTTATTTATCCTTCAACTTACAGTATAATAAAATTACATGTAAACACACATGTACATGAAAATATCTCATAATTATTGTATGCAGTCTAATAAAAAAAATAATGCTATTTAATAATCGAAAGTTAGGAGCAATGCAAGTGAATTCATCTTTTCATATTTTACTTAAGTTAGTCGTGATTAATTTAGGTACTAAAATTAATCTTTGTAGCCAACTAATATATTTTTATACTGTTAATTTTTTTTGTCTATATGGTACACATCAATACACTTTTTAAAATCTTATAGTGTAACACCTCGATACTTTATTGGATTTATTTTTAAAAAAATTTAGCGACGAAGAGTGAAGTGGGATAGCGTAACGGCCGTTAATAATTTTCCTAGCATATAGTTTATCTTAAATAGTTATTCTGGGCTATTTCGTAATAATAAAAAGTTTTGGGTTAGTTTTGAATAAGTATCAAAAAACAATTTAGGGGGTTTATGATAATTTTGCTTTTAGGGTTATATATATAATAACCTACTACTAGAGCAGCCGCCCCAAGTTTTCATTCCATCTGGGACTCGGTAGATAGAGAGAGTGAAAGAGAGATCTGAGAGAAAGAACAGTAAAGGGGACAAAAGTGGAGAGGAAATACAGGAAGAGAAGAGAAGAGGCACGACAGAGTGAGTAAAGATCTTGGAGAAGAGAATTTCCGGCGAGCGCGTGGAGTTTTTCGATAAGTTTTCTAGCCATATTTTCAGATTTATGCATCGTTTATGGGGTTTGTAAGGGGGGCTGCCGTAGGCAGCGTGCATGTGTGTTTCGGTGGGATGCCGTGAGTTTTGTGGTGGTGGCCATGGCTCTCCAAGGACAGCTCTGGGTGAGTCTGAGGGCAGCTGTGTATATGTGGGTTAGAGAGAGACGACATGCGGGGTGTGCGTTTGGAACGGGAAAGATGGGTGTTGTGTAGATCTGCAATGTGCTATGTGTTTTGGGTTGAGTGTGTATACCTGTAGTGAGAAAGAGCGAAGAAGGTGGCAGCCATGGCTGCCGTAAGGAGAAAGGTGGCATGTGGGTTTCATTAATTTGGTGTCAATGTGTGCAAATGTGTGGAGCAATGTGTTTATACATATATGAGTGTCAGGGTGTTAAAAGAAAATAAGGAAGAGAGAGTGACAACAGTAAGGTTGAGGGGTTAAAAAAAATGAGTTTGGGAATAACTGTGTGTGCATGCCGTGGTGTGGGGTACTAGGCAGCCGTGAATATGCTCACGTTATGAGCCGAGGTGAATGTATGCGTGTGCTTATGGCCTGTGTGTGTGAGTGCCTGAAAATGGAGAGAAACCGTGGTTATGTGAGGTGTTCGAGTGAGAGTTGTTTGAGTTAGTGGGTGAATAATGAAGGAGGAAGAATGCAGCCCTGTGAGTGTCTTATGTGGGGTGTTTGAGACAGTCAAGAGACGTGAGTGAGGGAAATGTTACAGGGGTGGGGTGTATTGTGTGAGTGAGTGTGTGGGTAAGGAAGTGTGTGAAAACTGTGTGTTAAGTAAGTGGGATCATAATGTGGTTGTGAATGGAATGTGTGTACAGGTAAGTAGTGGAAGAGGTATAAGGCTGTGCGTGAAGTGTGTATTAGGCAAGAGAGTAGCTAAGTTAATGGTGTATAATTTTGTGAACCTGTGTAAATGGGAAGTGCATGTGTGTATGTGTGGTATTTGAGCAAGAAGAAGCCTAACTGTAGTGGCTTTGCCATGACTGAGTGGATGCTAGTGAAGATGAGAAGTCTTGCAAGTGTAATGTATAGTGAAATGTATAAGGTGAATGTATGCGTGTGTATGGGTGTTATAGTGTGTGAAACGTGAAGTGTGGATGTCTGAGAGCCAACGGGGGACAGGTTAGTGCTGTGTGTGTGTGTGTGTGTGTGTTTGTATAGATGTGTAAAATGTGAGTGTATTGTGTGTAATGTAAAATAATGGGTGTGGGATATATGGGTGTAAGTGGTTTGAGTGTGTGTATGGAGGTGTAGATTTAGTGTGTTAATGGAGTAAATTGTAATGTGCTTGGGGTTAAAGGAAAACTGCGTGAACAGTAGCTGTGTTATGCGTAAACAGTATACTGTGCTTGCACAGTTGTACAACATGGCTGTTGGGTATTGTAAACTCGTCAAAAAATATTGAAACTTTACAAAAAGGATCATAGGACAATATTAGAATTACTGTAAAAATTTTATATATTTCTGATAACGTATGTATTTTTAGTATTTTCTGCAACTTGTAGAGTTGTAAAATTATTTTGGAGCCTTTAAACCCTGAAAATGATCTGGAGAAAATTAGAGTAGTGTTTATATAGTATAATC
Source organism: Escallonia herrerae (assembly GCA_033070095.1). NCBI lineage: Eukaryota > Viridiplantae > Streptophyta > Magnoliopsida > Escalloniales > Escalloniaceae > Escallonia > Escallonia herrerae. The sequence continues at coordinate 362,778 of JAVXUP010000007.1, forward strand.
AAGACTCAGTATAAATTTTATGATTTTTGGAATCAATTTGTTATCATTTTCAGTATCGCATTGAATTTAGCAAAATGAAAAATAAAGAAATAGTTTTTATGTGTTTTAAATTATTATTTTAATTTCTATAATTTTTATACATATTCTAAAGTTATTATAAAAATTATGGGACTTATTTTACATCTTGAAGCAATTATGGCTATTTATGAGTTTGTATTGTATTTAAAGAAATTATTTTAATTCGAAATTATTCAAAAAATTCAGAAATGCATATTTTGACTTTTATTAATTATTTAAGTCATAAAATTGTTTTAGAGTTAATTATATAAATTTTAGAGTGTCGATACACGTTAAGGATTGTATAGGATTTTCGGTCAGGTTGGTCGTGTGGGAGGTGCGCTTTGAGTTACGCGATTTCGGAGTTAGGAGTGAGCACGTGGGGGTATTATGATATTAGGTTTATAATGATGTAGCATAGATTGTGTTCTAACCAATAGATTGCCAATCTAGGTTTATTCAGAGATCATTAATCAACATCGAGGTTGGTAGCATTGCTTAGCTTAGATCGAGGTAAGGAATTATGTCCGAACCCTATTTCGTTACTCTATTTTTCAAATGCTTATAGAATAGTCTTACAAACTACATTGATTTGATTTTATGTTTGATATAAAAGATATTTTTAAAACTGTCCATGAAACCCTAATTTGAGCCTGATAGCGATTGTTTGGAATTCATGTTCATTCTCATATGTTTATTGATCTGACCATCATAAAATACATATTTTGAGTTGTACTTATCTCTTTTCAGGCTCATCTATTTATTGAATTCAATAATCGAAAAGTATTTTCAATTGTAGTTTACTCCTTCTCAATGTTGACATGAGTTAATAACTTGGGAGCCATAAGGATGGTCTGTATTGTTGGCGTTATAAGGATGGTCTGTTGAATGAGTTTTACTAGTACCTAGATGGACTAGTCAGTGTACATATGCATATGTAAAGCGATTGAGTACTACCGGGGTGGCTTTGCTTCTGTACTGCTCATGTTCAATGTTCCTGTTTATGTTTTATTTCACATGAAATGTTTTGAATATTATCCATTCATGCTTTATTATGCCTGAAGTGTTCAAATGACTATTATTTAAGGGATTGAGTTAAATACACATCCCTATGTTTATATCGTATTGTAGTGATTTCATCGAAAGCAAAATCTCTTAAAAAGATGTTATTGGACTTCAATGTAAACTCGTTCGTTTTGTTCATCTCTTGTCAAAATGTTGTATTTCAATGAAAGTACTCTTTAAAAAGTTTATATGAAAACTTGTCTGAATCGTTTTACTGTTTTTAAATCTTTGATCGACCTTACTGAACTCTCGAAAGCTCACTCTCCTTCGACTTCCTTTCTGCAGGTAATGCCAGCTTTAGGTTGAGGTTGCCTGCACAGATTAGAGCAAGCGAAAGCGAAGGAATTAGATTTTGGTATTGATCATCAGAACCCCTGTGTGGGTGAATGATATTGTTTAAATTTGTAGGACCTAATTTGATATTTCGCCCACTATAGATTACTAAGATTTAAAATTAACGGTTTAGTTGCTCTGACAGTTGATGGATTATTTAGTTGCTTTGACATATTTGTATTATTTGAGTGAGTTGAGGTAATATTATTTTAGTGAATTGATCGATCGATTGTCTAACGTTCCGGAAAATTGCGAAATGTTACATATAGTATATTTTATTTTAAGAACATACCTGAGCTTGGCTTGGGTTACTGAGTTAATTATTACAATGGGCAAACATCAGTTATGTAGAAAAAATAAGCTCTTTCACTGAGACAGAATTTGAGCAGGGATATTCCACATCAAGCATAAGTGTAAGTTCTCGTAAGTTATCTTCGTATGCTTCCAGGTGAAAACTCGAAACTTGGTCATCTTCTTGATCTAAATCATCCAAACTCAACGTACAGGCCTTTATGCATTCTCGAAAAATCTATTATTTCGCTCAATCCAAATCCAATTTTAGTACTTGCAGGCTAGGTAGAGCCAGTCATTTTAAGCTTTTACCCCTGAAATTCTGAGTCTAGCAAACTAACTGCAGCAGTCTTAATTAGTGAAATAAGACTTAGTCTGGTAGCCTGAGAAAACTTAATCGCATAAGTTTTTTTTGCAAAGAGAAGGCTCTAAAAAAGCGCTCCATTGGTACCACAATTGTAAAAAGAAGGGCATACATCTTTTCAAAAAGGATGTATTTCCTAGCAAGTGCATACCCCAATTCCCTAACTCAATGTATTTTTGGTCCGTGTTATCAAAGCTCTTCTAATTATTGTACTATAAAAGCCTTTATAGCATGAAACCTTTGATGGCTTTTGTCCCCAAACTGGCATAATCTATTATTGCTGCATTGTTTCTAAAAACCATCATAACACCTTTGGCCATGTAAAGCAATCTCATAATTATCTCCCTTGTTTAAGCACCAAACACCCCTTTATTACTCTTGGGCTCTGTCCTTGCTCTTTAAGGAACAGATTGCCACTGTAATCATTTAAAGGGCAAAAGAGGTCCACCTGCTAAAGTGTGTCATGGGTGCGCAGGTTCTTAAAAGTCACCCTTCTACCCTCCATTTCTATTTAAATTCAAATACATATCTCCATATACCCTTGTCTATCCCCTTGTTACTGCAAGATTTTAGCTTTTTGTTTGTGAAAGATACACACACACACACACAGAGAGAGAGAGAGAGAGAGAGAGAGAGAGAAGTTTGAATATGAGCACTGCAAGATTCATCAAGTGTGTCACTGTTGGTGATGGAGCAGTGGGGAAGACATGCATGTTAATCTCATATACTAGCAATACCTTCCCCACAGTATGTAACCAATATTATTTTTAAAGATGGTTTAAATTGATGTCTTCTTTGCTTTTCTCCTTATACATCTTCAATCTTTGTCTATTGACAGGATTATGTGCCTACCGTGTTTGATAACTTCAGTGCTAATGTGGTGGTAGATGGGAGTACAGTCAATCTTGGACTTTGGGATACTGCAGGTGAGTAGTTGCTTTCTGAAAATTTTGTGCAGCACCTTGCTCTGATTATTAGGACCAAGAGATTGGAAAAAAATAAATCATTCGTCCCGCCCCAAGGATATCTTGAATTGGAAATTTCGCACTCGGAAAGGACATTGTCAGAACCAAATTGGATGTTGTCATTGCAATGCACGACTACCATTGTGTGTTCTAGGCGTTGAAAGTTGTATCTGCTCTAAAACCATTATTTTAAACTATGGGAATAACGTTGCCCTTTTCTACCAAAAGAAAAGGGGGAAAACCTAGTTTTTGTTAGACCCTGGTAACTAGATTAATGTAAAATAACATTTTCAATTAACACGGGCGTTATCAGATAAACGTACTCTATTGCAGGACAAGAGGACTATAACAGACTAAGGCCCTTAAGTTACAGGGGTGCTGATGTGTTCTTGTTAGCCTTCTCTCTGATTAGCAGAGCTAGCTACGAAAATATCTCAAAAAAGGTTAGTGATCTAAAGAACAACTACATTACTCTGTTATACCGACTTTTACTTCAATAGCAAGATCCAATTTAAGCAATTCTGACTACTTGTTGTAACTTTCGGCCCTAAAGTGGATCCCTGAGCTTAGGCACTATGCCCCAACTGTGCCAATTGTGTTGGTGGGAACTAAATCAGGTAACGTTTTGTTTGTATTTTGTGAATCGAATTAATGTTAGCATCTTATGTGCTAACGTCTCCGTTTGTTTGTTCATAAATGCTGCAGATCTACGTGAAAACAGACAATTTCTGAGTGATTACCCCGGTGCAACTCCAATTACAAGTGCTCAGGCAAGTCCAAGCTAACAAAGAGAACGTGGGTGCATGTTGTCCGTGTGACATTGAACTGCTTGTGTGTGTGTGTGAGAGAGAGAGAGAGAGAGCACTTATCATCTGCACCATTCTTTGCTAATAGTTAGTGTGAAATTGGCCAGGGGGAGGAGCTAAAGAAGATGATTGGTGCTGCTGTATACTTAGAGTGCAGCTCCAAGACTCAACAGGTTTGCATCGATGCTGCATATTTCTGAATCACTTGACCAAAATTTTCAATCTTTGACACCTGGTTGACAGAACAACCCACCCAACCAACACAGACACGCACCGCGAAACACCCATCGCTTTGTTATTTTTACAAATGAACCGCCACTAAAAGCCATGCAATCTCTGAAGAGGAAGTCTACCATCAACCCATTTACTTAATCCCAAGCTCCCTCAATTGAACATGTTTTGAAAAAAACATGCATTTCACTGGCAATCATAACTGTTGTACATATCAAGAAGATCAAAAAAGTAGATCGGTCAATATTCAGCAAAAAAAGGTTTCGATCATTAGACCCCATATTTCATGAGGCAATCAGACGCATGTCTCAGAAACTATGCAGTCACATGAGAATCTCATAGTAGCCTTTCCTTAGTCACATGGAACCGTTAGCCACCGCAGTAATAACCAGAAAAAATCTTAACTTCATTTTGGCTTATGATGTATAACAGTAGTTCATTTTTGTAGCTTTGGTCAGTCATAATATTTATCTTGGTACTTCTTTTGTCTCTTCAGAACGTGAAGGCTGTATTTGATGCTGCGATCAAGGTAGTCCTACAGCCTCCGAAACCTAAGAAAAGGCACCTGAAGCCAAGGCCATGCATATATCTTTGAATCAGGCTCAAAGCTGTATTAAATTCTCTTACATGCCCCTCTTACACTTTATGTCGATTTGACTCTCGTGTTTCTTCAGTTTTTAATTATATACACATTCAATTCTATAAGGAAATAAATCTTCCACTGCTACTGGCTGAGAACCAAGTGAATTTCATTGAAAGCATAAGGAAAGCTACGGAAGCTAAAACTTACAATTTGACGGATAACAGGTTTGCTAGTGGATTTACATACCCGATAGAAGTAGCAGCTCTAACAACGACATCATGGACACTACTGAGAGGAGGGCCCTTCACAGGAAATAAGCTAATGACTTCCAAGGCCAGGTTCCCGCTACAGCTGGCAGATACATGGCACCACAAACCATCATTCAGAAATACTTTCTGATTCCAGAATAGAAGGATAGCTTTGCATGTCTATACATAATATATTCAACGAATGGAAGAATTCCCACTAAATAAATCAAAGGCAGGGTCTTTAAAGCAGGGTATCAGAGAAGTAGTTATTGCATCAAGCTAAGAAGATGAGTATCACAGTCGTGAAAGCTTACTCACCTCTACATTTCATCTCATACTATGCTATATGGTATACATCGAGGCAAATGGCCTGTGCTCTTCAACACACAGTGGAAATAGAGAATAATCTAAGACCTATATTTTTTTTTTCCAACTGTTTTTGTCCTATAGCAGATCCTAGATGCATGTCTACTCAAAATATAAGCAGGAATAGAGGCAAACCTCAAGAACCCCTATAACCTGTTTATCCTACTCAAAATATAAAGTCAGCAGAAATACCAGCATCTGTCGCAACATATTTAGGAGACTCATGGCAATAGCTAGCTTTCCTAGATGGTAATTTTGGGCATTAATTTCCAGTTCACTCCACATATCTAGCAGCATATGAACAACATGAAAAGCTCTTACGGTCAACATAAGCATCGAAACTACAGCTTCCTCGGAATTTGAAATAATACGAGCTAAATTAAGTTCAAGTTGTACTTTTAGATTCAAATACATTATAAAGTTGCATAACAGATTCACTTTCTGATAAGTTACCATCTGCTCTAAAAGCTTAAGTTATCAGAGAATGAATCCAACAATGTATATCATGCTTTATAACTCCCCCTCACATGCAAGCCCTAATTGCACGTGAAGAGACTAATCGAGGTGCACCACCACCAAGTGCACAAATAAACTAAGTGCAAATTGCACTATAATAAAGGGAGACCAAATATATAAGTGGGAAGAATTGAATCCAAGACCTTGCCAAACCAGAGCTCTGATACCATGATAAGTTATCATCTGCTCTAAAAGTTTAAGCTATTAGAAAATGGGGCCAACAATGCATATCATACTTTAACACTTTCGTTTCGTTTAAGTCGATATTCAAATTAGTAGCACTCATAGGATAGAAGACAGTTTCAGTAGCAATGAACAAAGTTATAACTGTAACATAAGCATAGATTATTAGGCCTCAAATTATGACCTAGCAAAAGAGATACAATACCAAACATTTGCTTTCATAGTCCCTGTCCATGACTTTTTCAACCCTTCCCAATCGTCATAATCAAAGTGATCGCTGTTTTCATGTTCCAACAGGTCCTTGCAATCGGCATCTCCACCATCCTAAAGAACCTCTCCATTGCAAAATTCGGCTTAGTATGGCCAAAGCTTCTGCTTAGTAGCTTGAATCACTGAAGTACTAACTTTACACTAACAACTTAAATGCGCACAACGAATGGCTCTCAATGCACCTTGAAATAAAGCCTCAGTAGGAAGAAAAGTGATGATATTACAGATCCTTATTGAGGCAATGCACATTATAGAAAGAACTCAAAAGACTATCAATATCAATAACAAAAAAAATTCTCAGATACCCTTAAACTACGAATTAGTGCCAATACCCGAACTAGGGTTTTGCAGAATTAGTGCCAATACCCCAGCTAGGCTTTTGCCGCTGTATTTATAAGAGTACAAGTCTTGGAGAGAAAGCCATGGATAGAACAGTAAGAGCCGTGGGGAAAAAAACCCTAACTAAACTATACATGTGGCAAAAAAAAAATTGGCTGCCACCCTGTTGGAGGAATCTTTCTCTTATCCCTTGTATAGTAACAATCAATAGTCTCTAAATATTTTTAGTGGCTTTTATTTAATGATACTAAATAAGTACTGCTAATAACTATCGGTGAAAGTGTTAGAAGAAAAGTCTCTAGAAATATTTATCAACAATTAATTGTCACTAAACATTGGACTGGAAGAAGATTCCTACAACCCGAGTAAGTGTCAAAGTTTGTTGATATGTGGCGGAGCATATTGATACATAAAACCCTAGATAAATTATACATGTGTAGCACATATTCGTACATATTACATTAGTACACTTGTGATGACCGAAGTCGCTAATCATATAATTTAATGCTTTCTAGCATAATTCGAACAATATTCAATCAGATTACAAGTCCTATAAATGAGTTAGTCCTATAAATGAGTTATGAACGTTTCTAAACTCCAAAACTGTAAGTACGCTCACATCCCCGCTTGCATATGCTCACCAAAATATATGTACTTGAATGGTAAATGGTGGAGGGTTGTGCTGAGTAGCCCAGTAAGGTGAATAATAATAGCACCATAAGATCATAATCAAACACTGTAAACAATTCAATATCAAAATATTCAACAATCAAATAGTTAACGTGATCGTAGCTTAGTAACCCGAACAACTAGTAAACCAATTCAATATTCATTTTGCACATCAGACATAATGCTTCACCGTCTTGCTTCCAGTATTTTCAAAGGGATCTGTCAAATCTCAGCTGTATCATAATCATAACATGTAGTGCACATAGATAAATCACTGGAAGACTGTCATTAATCAAAAGTACTTAAGCCACGTCACACAAACGTATTTCAAAACCAAGATATTTATCAATGTTCAAGACAAGCATTTAAGCAAGATTTCAAAATAATAGTGTTTAAGAGTACGACGATGGTTAAGAAATAATCATGTGGCATAAAAAAATAGTGATATGAAATTCCCTTTACCTTGAAGAAATTACTTAAACAATTCCTCCAAATCAGTCCCAATTATCTTTCTTCCATAATCACGGCTAAATTAAACTTCTTCTCTAACTCATTTCTATCGATGAAAGTCAAAGATAAGTTTAAATGATTTAAATATAGATCAAAGCGTTATTTATATAATTTTAGGAAGCGCGAGGTGACGAAACAAGGTTGTGTCATCTAGCAAGTACGACATGGCTAAGTTAAGTACAACGAGACTCGAAGCACAAGGGGGCAAGACAAGGTTATGCCACCTAGCAAGCGCGACAAGGCTAAGCAAAGCACACCGAAGCTTGAAGCATGACGTGCTGCAATAGTTTGCTAACACGTTACAAGCACGACGATGATAGGTAACATGAGGTGTCAAATAGAGGAGTAATCAATATTGACTCCTCAACAAGCAAAAGGTATGACGATAGCGTGACAACACCCAACAGCACGACAATGTGAATCCCAATTGTCAATAAACATCATCTTCATTTTTCTCTCGGCTAACCAGTAATTATTTTAGGCACTTCTAAAATTTTGGGGCGTTACAACCCGCCCTGAAACGAAACGAGAAGGATGCACAATAAGTTTGTCATGAAGCCACTAAAAAGATGTGTAGAAGCAGCTTTGCAAACAAATTAGCAAGTTGGAAGTGACTAGAAGTAAATATGACAGAGATTTATGAGGAGCAAGTTCTCTAACAAAATGATAGTCAACCTCGATATGCTTGGTGTGGGCAAGAAGAAATGGATCTGCCACCAAGTAAGTAGTGCAAAGGTTATCACAATAAAGAGTCTGAACAATTGGGAGGAAGATACCAAGTTCCCACAAATAAATCTAAATCCAACTAAGATTGGCAATAGTTTTAAAGAGAGCACTATATTCAGCTTCAACTCTAGAGCGGGAAACAATCGGTTATTTTCAAGAGAATCAGAGCAAGAGATTAAAACCAAAAAAATGCAACCATTAAAGGTGGAACCACCCCAGCACAATTAACATCAGAATAAGCAATAACATTGGGGCTAATGACTAGAGAAAAAGAGAGACCATAATGAAAAGCACATTTAATGTAATGGAATAGCTTCAGAGAAGTTACACAAGTAGAGGTGGGACAATGAAGAAATTGAACAACCTGATCGATTGCATTAGATAAATTGGGACAAAAGAGTCTGAGATATTGGACACCACCACCAAGAGTACGGTAGAAATTGAACAACTTGATCGACTGCATTAGATAAATTGGGACAAAAGAGTCTGAGATATTGGAGACCACCACCAAGAGTACGATAGAAATAAACATCAAGGTGGGGGGTGCAAGAGTAGTGAGAAAGCTTAGTGCTAAGAGCAGAATGAGTTGTGACGGGCTTAGCATCGAGGAGATGGCCACGAGACAAGAGGTAAGTAGCATATTAAGATTGAGAGAAAACAATCTAATGCGAAGTGCGAGTGACCTCAACTCCTAAAAAAGTATATGAATCCCCTGAATCCTTCGTATCAATATTGGTACCAAAGAAGGAAATAAAAGAAAGTGAATACCAGGCATGTCAGTATCAAGAGAAGCTATTTGGTAGTTGTCTAACACCATGTCATATGCTTACGTGATTTCAGACTACCAGTCCAACTAAGTAAGGTTGGTAGCTTATGGGCCAAATGTCCAGTTGGAAATTAACTCTTAACCATGGTTTATTAAAGTTAAAAACTAAATTTTTTTGAAAAGTTTGAATTGCTCGGCCTCCATTTTCATTTGTCAGGTTAAAATTTTGAATACAATCTCTCTCTCTCTCTCTCTCTCTCTCTCTCTCCCTCCCTCCCTCCCTCCCTCCCTCCCCTCTCTTTGTCTCTCATCTCCTAAAGGTATCTAGCGACCACCTTGATCATAGCTTAGCTCTGCCTTTCAACTTGCACCACCTATTTTGACTGCACGACCTAAGCCATCTCTTTTCTCACGGTTAAAGCAAGGCAATATGGCTGAACATGACTTGCGTGGGGTGCGGGGCGGGGCGGTCAATGATGGAAGACAATAAAGGCGGCGTGGTTGGGTGGTGATTTTGGGAGATATGAAGGGTGGGGTCAGTGGGGTGGGGTTGGTCGGTGGTGGAAGACTTTGAATATTGCGAGGCTGGATAGGAATATAGGGGACAGTAAATTAGGGGCAAGAGGAGGGGGCCACCCCGGAAGTATATGTGTGACTGGGTCGGCAAAACCAGTAGTGAGGTATCTATTAGGGTCAGGCGTGAGTCAATGTGTTTTCGCGCGCATGCGTGTGTATGTGTGTGTATTTTCCCCGGTGTGTATGGATGGGGTCATGGGCCATGGTGGATTCTGTGTCTGTGTGGATGGGGATGTGGGGGTCGGTGGATAGGGTGGCTGCGAGGGGGCACTATAGGGGGTTGTGTGTCGCTGGGTGGGTGAAATCAATGGTGGGGTGTATGTAAGTATGGATGGGGATGTGGGGGCGGTGAATTGGGCAGCTAGGAAAGGGCACCATGGTGGGGGGTGTGTGGCTGGTACGCGAAACCAATAGTGGGGTGTATTTAAGTTTCGTGTGTGTGTGTGTCTTTAACCAGGTATGGTGCAGCGGTTATCAGAGGTGGGTTTTGACCTCATCGGTTATAGGATTGGGTTACGACCTCATCGACGGTGAGGGCTACTCAAGGACTTATCAGCTGGGTATCTGATGACGTGACATTAGACAACCACCAAAATAAAGATCGACCAAGTTTATTTATCTCTCAACTAGAGAGGATTTCATTACCTAACCTCTCTAAGGTGGATATGATGGCTAGGTTAATCCTATTTATTGGATGATTTAGTTACATTTGAGGTGCCATATTTCATTTTTTATCGTGAATTCCATCTACTAAAATTTTTTGGCCTTTTGTGTTCCCCTGAAATAGAGGTATCCTACATGCAGTAGATCAAGTAAGCAAACACACTTCGGTTGGGGTAAGTTTCATCCGTGTTTGTTTCTCTTTACAAAAGTTCATGTTTCTTTTTTAGACAAAATCTTAAATAAGTGGTGAATACAATGTACATACGGTCATCTTTAGTTTTCACCGTTTTCACCTCGTACATATGGTTGAGTTCATGGAATCCCTTACATTTGTGCCTATTCTATTTTCTAGTGTTTGGATCTTTTACTTTGTTGGATTTGGACACTTTTGTCTTGAGTCAATGCTCAGCATCTGGGTTATTCAGGTTTAATTCTCAGTTCATGTATTCCCACTTTCCTCACAAAACATGCAAGTACAAGCTACTGTATGGACCATGACATACTTTGTCTAACTGTTATTTCCTTTTAGTTAGCTGACTGATTTCTCTCATTGTTCAGTAAGTAAACATGTACTTCCTAGGTAATAAAGTAGTAGAAATGAAGCGTGAGACTGTAAGACGGGTGCCAAGAGCGATGATATAAGGATATCCTACCTGAGAAAGTTACACAGTTACCACGTTCGACTAAGGATGGGTGGTAAGAGAAGATAGCGTAAGCTGGCTATTTCATGCTTTCACCTCGGCAGTGGTTATGTTTTGTTCAATATTTTGCTTCATTGGTCTTTTGACTGCATGTTATTAGGAGGGTTTGTCGCAAGGCATTTTGCAAAAGGGTGCAAACTAGAGAAAAACATAGTTGTTGTAATTTAGGACTATAGTGCAATGGTGGCTACGTCTGTAAATATGCTTACGATTTATTGATTTTTCAAGATTTTAATTGGTTTTATAGCCATTGCATTTGTTCCTCTTCTTAGCTTGGGTGAAGATAAAAAAATATGGCAATGATGTGACACATAAATATTGGCAAATAATGGTAACTCTATCCAAGTTGCAGTGTCCCAGAACATAGAGTAAAAAAGAATGTTGAATTAGTATCAAGTATGGCAACCATGACCAAAATGATGTCTAAACTACTTAAATGGGTTTCTAAGGAGTATGATTGATATAAAAATTGCATATGCATATGTTACCACATAAAGGAATTAGATAGTATGAAAAAGTAAATAACGTGAGATATTAGTCGTGCTTTAAATGATATAATTACAATCAATGGCTTACGACTTCAAGGCAATGAGACTGCGGTATGAAACAACATCATTTACACTGCGGTATGAAACAACATCATTTACATTTAAGCAAAAGATTGATGATTCAAATTTTCTGCCTGTAGATGACACTGCTAATGTTTAAGCCGTGTGAATTAACAATTAATATGTTGTTCAATTTTTGTTATTAATCTAGTGATACAAGTTGAACAACTAGCCACCTATACATCAAGTGAAACAGCATGAAGTCATTAACCAGTTCTACCTTCACCATCATTACTTATCCGCAACTTATCTTGTTTAAAAAGAAAAGGAAATCCTAATAACCAAAAGTAATATGCTAAAAAAGAATGACTAAATAACTAATACGTCAATGCTTGTTGACATTCATCAACGTGATGTTCCTCCTTTAAGTTATTCTGTAGTAAAAAAAAATCTCTAAGGAAAGAACATTAGAATTTCTTTCATTTTTTTCTTTTTACAAAAAGTTACTAATAAGAATATACTCGTGGGTTCACATAGTAAGAGTTAAGAAAACCCACGAAACTGTTCAACGATCCTTGAAATAAAGAAGTGGATTTTCATTGGCGTATTATTGTACTGAAAAAAAAAACATTCTTAAATAAATTGAACCTTGTATTACCTGACTCAAAAGTGGTGTGATATTGTTATTACCAAAACAAGGTACAAACTCATGGTGAAAGGTGCTCGTACAAACTCATGGTGAAAGGTGCTCTTCATTGGCTCAAAATAACTATACTATATGACAATTGTTGTGACACTGATGTGGAAAGCACATCAAGTGGAATATCGGTTGTAACTACATATCTTGATCTATAAAATAAACAAATTTGGACACTACATCCAATTTGTATGCAAAAGTGCTCGTGCGCGCGCACTCACACTCACACACATATAACAAAAGAAAAAGAGTGACCATCAGTTTCACTTGTAGGAAAAGTTGGTTGGTTGATCATTTCGGTGTTCTTCTTTTTCGTGCCTCCTCTAGTGCCCCTTTGATCCTATTATTGCGTATTCCCTTAGCCCTTAATCGAGGGGGATCCAAGATCGGCAAGCCATCAACAGAGCAAGGAATATCAATCACCTCACTAACTGCATCATCATTTCCACACTCTTCTTCAAGTCTTCTAGCTTCTTCTTTGGTCCTAACCAAATAAGCAAAAGCCATTTTTGCCACTTCATTGCCACTGGCACTCAAACTCATAACAGCAAAAGCTCTCCGCATCAATTTGTTCAGACTTAATATTTTTGTTTCTTTGGGACTATCCAGTGGAGTCTAGCCATGTACATAGTCATCCCTTGCAATACCTCGTTTTGCACCTTTTGTCCATCTTTTCATCGTATATTGCTTTGGGATTCTTTTGGCTTTTATCCAGACATTGATTACCATTAAAGCATGCTGATACAACCACTCTTTTGACTCAAACAATTGACAAAGGCAGCTTATCTCGCTACCATCAGAGTTAAAAGAAACCTTATGCTCGCTTTTACTACCCTCACATTTCAACAAATAATAACTCATTGTCCCCTTTTGGCTCGTATCTACAACATGTTCTGACAAATTCTGAATAAATTCATCATTTGAAAAATGGTGTGGATATAAACTGACAATGCATGGTTTAAAATTTCACATCACTTCACAACTACTTTTGGCTTTCCACGTGCAGAATCAAAATCATGTTCCACTTCTTTCTCATGCATTCTGATTGTATTATTTTCATAGCGATCAAAAAATTCAGCAAAAGTCATTGTTTTGCATGCCATATCTTGAGTTCATCGTATATCAACAGAAAATATATCCTTACTAAGTATGCCACAACATTTAAAATGGATTTCATATAACTTATGGATCTAATTATTATCTCTGGGTTTATATTCATCAATCATTCTTTTTAGGTGGAATAAAACTCTTCCACAATTTCACAATAGTGCAAAATCTTATGAAGGATACTCTTGAACTCACGCTTTCCATATAAACTAGAAAGATTTTGAGCAGCACTTTTAGCAATATGCCACTTGCACAAGCGATGACGAGTGTTAGGAATACCTTGCTAATGGCATTTATCATAGCATGATCTTGATCCATGAAAATGGTCTTTGGAGCCTTATTCCCCATGGCTTCCATACATGTTTGAAATAACCAAACCTAAGAAGCATTGGTCTCGTCCAACAAAAACCCACAATTGAAGTATGCATTTCTCCAATGATTAGTTACACCTACAAATGGAGCGTAAATCATATTGTACTTATTTGTACTAAACATGGCACCAAAAATTACTACATCATCAGAACATTCACAATCCAACTTTGACATCCCATTTCACAAAAATATATTTGTTAGCCGGTTTAGATTATCTAATTACGCCATCTGAAACAACATAGCATCTTTTGCATGCAAATTATTAAATGGTTCATGACACTTCAAACATCCCCAGAACTAGGTATTTCAAACCTTTGTGATTGCAAATAATTCTGAGCACCACACAATGTACAACCATCATTTCTAATTCCTCCTATATCATTTGTTATGAACCCAAACCACTTGGTTGCTCCTACACCTACGCTTTTAAAACTATCAAGCACACCCTTCACCCCTTCTGATACTCTTCTACAGGATCTAATCAAATGTCTTTGGTGTTCAAGGACAAATGGGTGGTTATGGATAGGCTTAAACTCAATAACTTTTCATATACCATTACTAATTTTAAACTTAATATATAAATCACAGCCACAATGAGTTTCTACCCACTCGAGGAGGAACATAAGGTGCATACCCTGACATGAATACAAAAAAGTACACTATTGTAGCCCATGACGTACTTCTTTCATGAATTTACTTTTAACCTCTTCGAACCCCAAACCCTTTGTTCATGGCATATGCTTTATATGTATTAAAAGCTTCATCTTCACTATTAAACATCATCCCCAATTTAAACACAAAATCATCATCAACCCGATGGACAAATGTGGAATCCCATTGTCAATAGTATCAATATCTACTGATCAAAAGGCAAAAAATAAGTTTACAACCACAAATTTCTCAATTTATGCATCAACCAATTTCCTAAGGCACTTTTGGGATATTGTGTCACTTAACTGCTACTAAGATTAAAATAAAAAGGTACGGAAGTTACACTTACCCGCAGCTTCTTTCTCTTTATTGTTGCTCTCAATTCGAAGTGCATGAAAAAAATTCTCCTCGAATAACAATCTCGAAACAAATCAATGATTGTATATTAATTCGAATGTTGCAACACCCTGAACTTCAGGAGTTGTTTAAAATAATCATTCGCGCTCCAAAAAATAAGCAGACGATAATTTTGGGCAATGCTCGAGTATTAGTAGCATAGGAAAGCTTAAAAAAATTTTGGGGCAAAATTATAATTTTCAAATTTTTGGAGTTATTTTGCAAATATGAAAATTTTGGGGGAGGGGCAATTTGCAATTTTTAAAAGTCTCCATCTATGTGTCAATTTTGCAAAAAAAATTGGGGTAATGAAGTGCCACCTCTTACTCAAATTTTGCATGATTAAGCTAGTTAAATAATTAAATAATGTAGGGTGATAAGAAGCAAAATTTTAGTGAAGATGAAAAGGAAAAAAAAGAGAAAATAGTTAATAGAACTTCGGGAAAGAAAGCACCAGAGAAATAGAGCTTCGGGGAAGGGAAAGGGAAAGGAAGAAAAAAATAATGAAACAGGGAGAGAGATCGAAGAATTTAAGGGGTAATGTCTCCACCCATTATAGCTTGTGTGAGTTAGTATGTAAATTTGGTGCAAGTGTGAGTTTTCAGTGGGTATTTGTAGTGTGCAGTGTATGTGTGTTAAGGTGAAGACTAGGGATGTTTTCTTGTGTTTGTGGGTAATTCTCGCCTTGGGTAGGTGTGAAATGTGTGTTTGCCGTGTTATGGTGTAAATTAGTGTGTGTGTCTGTGTTCAGTGTGTGTATATGTGTGCAGGGATAGGGGAAAGGATCGTGAATGGTGAGCAGGTGCGTTGTGTGTGTGTTGCAAGCTCTGTGTGGGTTGCAGGTTTGCTGGGGCATTTATGTGAGTTTGTGGGTGATTTTATATGTAAGATTGGGGTATAGTGTGTACGAGTGTGTGCGAGTGAATTGAGTATGCATTTTCAGTGTTGTAGAAGGTGTGTGTGTGTGTGTGTGTGTGTGTGTGTGTGTGTGTGTCTAGCATGAAACCGTGTGTGTTATGTGCCTGTGAAGGGTGTATGTGTTCGGGTGTGTGTAATTGCGTGTGTTAATGTGTTAAATAAGTTTTTTTTTTGTTTTTTTGTGTATCTTAAGGATTCTAGTATGTTTGTTTATGGATATAGTGTGTGGGTGCAAGTCTGTGTGTGCGGCAGTAAGTGAATGAAGAAGAAGACAAAGTATATGTGTGTCTTAGGTGTTATAGTGTATGAAAATCTTTATAGTAACTGTAATCGTCACTAAAGGTAAAAAAAATCAATTAATACGAATTTTATAAATAGTTAGGTTCATAATTTAATAAAGTCCAAAATTATAGCTCCCAATATTTTTACGAGACCTACGCTCTGAAATTTTTTGTGAATTTTCGGTGTCCGCGAAGGGTGCTACTTTGGGGTATCAATTAAAGATTGTTATTGAATTATTAGCATAGCAAACCAAGCTATTTTGATATGAAAATTTTAGAAAAATCTTATTTTACTGATATTTTTTTATATTCTTAAATGTCGTGCCATTTCGAGGCCGATAAGTTTTTTTTTCTCGAAACTGGCCTTTTGGCGCTCAGTCTAGACATCGGTTCAGGATTTTTGAACGAAAATTCTCTAAAATAATTTTTAGGTCATAAATGATATCAAGATGCTTAAAATGGCTTTTAAGATATTTTTGAGATTTTTCTGGTGCTGAAAATCTCAAGCGGTATTTTGGTAATTTGCTACCTTGGGAGGATATTTTGGTAATTTTACCCATAAAAGGTATTTTTGAGTAAATTTACATATGGTAAGGGTATTTTAGTGATGTTGCTTACGAAAAGGTCATTTTAATGATTTAAGTGTAATAGGGGCATTTCAGTAATTTACCTTTCCGATGGGATATTTTGATAATTTTACCTATAAAAGGTGTTTTTGCGTAAAAAATTGACATATTGTAAAGCTATTTGGGTGATTCTACTGACGGTAAGATCGTTTTGGCGATTTAAGTCCGAGAGAGGCATTTTGGTGATTTTACACTTACGGGCAGTTATGTAATTTTACATACCCGGTGAGGGAGGTTCGTTCTGGAAGCATGTGTGATTCCATATAAAGTTATAATATTATACTTTAGGCTGTGTTCTAATTATTTGATTATTCCGTTTAGGTTAAAGTTAAAGACTTCCGGTTAGGATAATTTAGTTACGGATCCAGGTAAGGAATTCTATCTGAACCCCTAGGTAAGGACTTTCGTCCGAACTCTTATTTTGATAACTCGTACTCGTAAGTACCTGATCTCTTTATGGCTAATGCCAAACTCTAAATTGTGTACTGATATCAACATGTTATTGCCTAGAAAATTTCAATGTTGAACCTGAATCGATTATTTGAAAATCTTGTGATGCTTGCCTGTATTGCATGCTGAGCAAATTTGATAATTGTTTATATCCATTCTTCCAAATTATTGTGCCTAAATCTGATAACTATTCACAATCCTTTTGCTGTTTATTTGTGATTTTTTTCTAGAATTTCGAATGATGACTTATTCGGTATGTTATGGTTATTAAAATCTGATCTGATTCTAATGATTTGAGCTTATGTTAATGCTTATTGATATTGTTGTTTTTTCTGTGTTGACCTAGGAATCTGTTCTGTGGGGAGGCGTTATGAGGGTCTGAACCTACGAAATTATACAGGGCTAGTACCTTAGTGAGAAGGACTAGTTATTCTGGTACGTCATGCATGTGTACATCTGTGCTTTGTCGAAATGACATCGCGACTGCCCAGGATCAACGTTAATTTTTTATATTTGTTTGCTCTGTATATTGTCATGACTGTCACGAAAATGACTGGAAAGTATTATCTACTAATTTGTGCTTGTGTTGAAATCCCTTGAGAAATCTTCATTGTATTTTGGAAAGGACTGTCTCAGATGATCTGTGTACTTTTGAAATCCTTTGGAAAACCATCATCATATTTTGGAATGATGGCTTGAAGATTATCTTCTATGGATCATTTTGGAAACCATCATGATTATTATTATTTATTTTGGTATATGTTTCTGATGAATTTTGATCCTTTTAAAAATCATTGAGTTTTGACCGTTAGAAGTATTCTGAAAATTTTCATCGGATAGATTCTATGGAATTGTCTTGTAATTATTTTGTTAATCTTTGTACAACCTTATTGGACTCTCAAAATCTCTCCCTTTGCTTGATTCCCTTCTACATGTAAAAGTCAGCTGTAGAATGCTTAGGAATGGGGTTTAGAGTCTGTGTGTGATTCCGGTGACCCCACCACTACTGTATAGTAAGATCTCTGCGCCGGTCGGTACTGTTAATCTGCTCTTAGGAATTAGAATTGTGAAAGGACTATGTTGTAATAGTTAAGCTAAGTGGTTTGTAATAGAAATTTGAGTTGATATTGAATTAGATGATTTAGAGTATGTGTTAGTGAACAGCTTTGTCAGGTTTGATGTAATCCGGTAGGTTAACGACACGGGAGTTCGGGGTGGCAGAGTTCCGGATTTCTGGGGCGTTACGAATGTCTAGTAAAATGTATTCAAAAGAGTTGCAATCCCATGTTTGGAATATATGATAAACAAACAAATTTGTCTAAAACCTAGACTTTTAACTATCCAAAACCAATATTTTGCTAGTTCAAAATACCAAAATGGTTTAGATTCTCAACTTTGAAGACATAGAGTTTGTGAGGAATATTTCAGGGACTACA
The DNA here is from genome assembly GCA_033070095.1 of Escallonia herrerae. Classification (NCBI taxonomy): domain Eukaryota; kingdom Viridiplantae; phylum Streptophyta; class Magnoliopsida; order Escalloniales; family Escalloniaceae; genus Escallonia; species Escallonia herrerae. The sequence goes on from JAVXUP010000007.1 coordinate 381,488, forward strand.
GTTCAAAAGTTCATAAGGTCATAATTGCACTAACTCCAGGAAGAAACCCTGAACTTCATTCCATGGTAGGATTGAAAATCAAAATTGAAAAGCCCACAAGAAAACAACATAAATATTCCCAACAAGAACAGTTAACTAAATATTATCATGCTGATAGTCATTCATTTCTCCCAAACTCTAAAGAAAAGAGCATATTTCTAATGCATAAAATAGCATCGATAGAATATCCTAATCCCCTATCAATAATCCCCCTGACCCCACAACTTAGTGGCATGCAACGAAAAGTGTCACTAACTAGAAACAAAAATTTTCAAACTAGGATTGTAGCCAAATTTTCTTCAAAGGACATGACGAGATACCATAAGCTCTCAAAAGTTGCTATGTAATATCCTTTTAAAATTAGTTCAATCATTATAAGCTCAAAGCAACTAAAACCTAGCAAAATGCAGCAAAACACATGAACTACACACGTTTTATGTAACCCTAGACTAGAACGGCAGAACTGAAGTTGGGAAAATATGATATGCCTAATACATACATAAGTACAGTTTAAATATCACACCAGGAAACTTATGAGTAACTGGTTGATGCCTTTTTCACGGCTAGGTTTTTTTGTTCTGGGTTTTTCTTTCTAGTATATATCTGGTCGGGGAAAAGAGATTCTAGATGGTGATGGGCTAAATGGCACATTGCACTACCCTGTTCAGTCAGGAAAAAAATGTTTATATGGAGATTGATATGATCTCGCATAGCGTTAGAAATAATAACTGACATATTTATGGAGATTGATCGGTCAGTACCGTTTCATTCAGTCAACCTTGGTTATGTTTTTGTATGGAGATTGATCTCGCATAGCATCAGAAGAAATGTATATTTTTAAGCTGATCTTTATGCATCCTGGGTGATGGCGTGGACACTGGAAGAGGAAAAGGCAACAGAGCAGCGGCAAATGGGTAAGGCAGCCGGCAGCGAGGCTACTAAGAAAATAATTGTTGCTGGGTGATGGCGTGGATGTTGGAAGAGGAAAATGGTAGCCGCGACAATGAGTGGGTAAGGCAGCCAATAACGAGGGCAATAAGGCGGCTGATGGATGATGAAGGGGTAAGAGAAACTAGGGTAGGCTTCGTCTATTTTTTTTCCTACTTCTTTTTCATCAAAGCTAAAGATTTGGCCCACAAGCTGCCAACCTTGCTTAGTTGGAGCAATTTTATTGGTAATCTAACACCACGTAAGCAGATGACAGGCATTAGACAACTACCAAATATTTTCTCCAATACTAGTGATCATAATAACATCAACATGAAGAAGGACAAAGATGCAACTGTGAGACTGATGTCAAATAAGGACAGAAGAGTCAGCCTAAGTTGAAGTACAACAATGTTCAGACAAGACTCCATTAAACCAAGCACGAGGCGTTTGCTTTAAGCCATAAAGGGCACAAAGCCGACATACATGATTGGTGCGAGAAGGATCAACAAAGCTGATGAGTTTTGACATATAGACGACTACGTCATCAAGAGAACCATAAAGAAAGGCCTTACTAACATCGAGTTGATGCAGTGGCTAGGCATAGAAGCAGGCAAGGGAAAAGACGTGTCAGGTAGTGGGAGCCTGAACGAAAGGACTGAAGGTCTCGCTAAAAATCCGCGCCAATTATTTTGGAAGCCTTTAGCTACAAGATGAGCTTTGTAGCGGTTAACACTACCATCAGAGCAACGTTTGGTACGATAAATCCACTTACGACCTGTAGGAGTAATCAAAAGACCCTTCGGGGGTGGGGGACAAGATCCTAAGTATGATTGATAAATAATGCATAAACTCCTTGAGCATTGTAGTGTGCCAATGAGAATGTTTAATGGCTGGGAAATAATATGTGGGGTCAAGGGTGTTTAATGGACGTGTGGAAAGAAGTGAAAGAAGATGTTTAGGGGCATATAAAACTATTTGGATCTGGAGATGCCAGCGTTTATGCGTGTAACGATAGGATGCCGAGGGTGTGGTGGAAGAGAATGTGGAGGAGGTGGTAACTGAAGAAGAAGAGGACTTAAAGGAAGGAGATAAGACTGAATGAGGAGAACTATGGCGTAGAGTAGGGATGGAGGAAGAAGAGAAGGGGTTGCCATGCACGGTGAGGGAAGGAAGGATGACCCACTGGTGAATAGTGTCTAAAGTAAGAGGAGATGGGGGGAAGTAGGAGAGAATTGAAAAGAAAAATAATAATTCATCAAAGACAACATAATGGGATATAAAGATCTTGTTGGCTGAGGGATCAAGGCATTTGTAGCCTTTATTATGGGTTGTGGAGCAAAGAAAAATACACTGGCGAGTGCAGTTCTAAGGTTTTTGCTTGTTGTCAGGCCGTAGATAGGGATAACATGCATAGCCAAAGGCAAAAAGAAAATTATAATCAGGTAAGTGACGGAAAAGGACCTCATATAAAGAGTTACAATCAAGCACCAAAAAGGAAAATGATTAATGAGATAAACACTTGTCTGGAAGGAGGCTTCAACCCAGTAAGACTTAGGAAGACAAATCTGAGCAAGAAGAGCAAGACCCATCTCAACAACATGACGGTACTAACGTTCAACAAACCCATTTAGTTCAGGCGGTACGAGGACAAGAAAAACGATCATCAATGCCCATTAACTTTAAGAAAAGTTTTGAAAGAAAATGCTATCAACCAAATGTTTAAAATGAGTAAAGTAAGAAAGAGCATCACTCTAGCATTGAAAAGGATATAACCATAAAAACGAAAGTAATCATCCACTGGAACAATGTAATACAAAAAACCTTCATTATAAATTATTGATGAGGGACCCCATAAGTTTGAACGAATGACGTGTAAAAATGACTTAGACCTTGACTCTCTCAGACAAATGGAATGGAAGTTTAGACATTTTTCTAACCACACTACTGGGATAAGATGAGTTATGAGACAATGCTTTGTTGAGACTTATTCTTAGACAAAGTTCCTAAGACACGGCGATGTGGATGACCTAGAGGCATGTATCAGACAACACCACTAGCTTGACAAGAGGCAAATGAGCAAAGACTAGGACGAAAGTTAGGTTGAGTGGACAAAGGGTAGAGCCCTCCCTCAAGTGGGTGGGTGTGAATTGTCCTCCCAGACTTCAAGTCCTTGATTTGAAACCATAATAAGAAAAGGCAAAATAGCAAACAAGATCACAAGGTAACTAAAAAACAGGAGTAATATTTTGTAAAAATTTGAGGTAGACTTAAAACATTACGCAGAAAAAAAAGGGACCATGAACAATTGGAATAGATAGACTACTAGTATCGGTGATTAGCAGAAAAGCAGCATTATTGACTATATTATTATTAGAACCATGGTATTCAGATCGGCCAACGAGGGAGATTGCATTATTGGTCAAATGATGAGTGAAACCAATATTAAGGTACCAATGTAGAGAGAGAGAGAGAGAGAGTTGAATGGTAGTACGATGAAGCTTTGAGGCAAATCATTAGGATGATGGCTTGGTTAAACCCTGTGATGTCTCAATTGAGCGGCCATGTTTGGGGCCCAAGCCACGACTGCCAAAAACATAACCTAGAAGAATAGGCAACTAAAGTAGTGAGTGATGCGAACAAGAATGCAGCTGGCCTTGAGATTCAAGTCAAGCTTTATGGGTAAGAACCAATGAATGAACCTCCATAAAATTAGGGCCACTAGAGTAAAGCAGAGAGCAGTGTTGAACGATTCATATTTCGTACTAAGGCCGATAAGATTTTGGAGGATGAGATTTGCATCTTAGATGGGCTATTGAAAAATAAAGAGATTATCATTAATTATTTAGGCTTTCTAGATATAATTTGTGATAGAGAGTGAACCTTTAAGAAAATTTGCAATTGGTTCTCTAATTGGACAGCACGGGCATGGCAATGGGTAGCGAAATAAGCATATAAGGTAGTTCATGGATCACTAGCATTCGTGTATTGGACAACAAAGGAAAGGACATAAAGGCCCAAGGTCAAGTTGGTCCAATTGAGAACATGTTGATCATAGTAGTGCTAGGTAGAAAATTCAGGATTAAGAATGGTTTTCTGGGCAGAATCTTTATCTAGGTTTAGATATGCTCAGGATGACAAGTGAGGGTTCCATCAACATATTTCATTAAATCTTGAGAGAAAAGATTGGAAGAACAAACTGCCCTATTCAAGGAAGCTGATGTGATCAAGTTTGAAGGGAATTTGAGAGGTAAAATTGTGAAGTTGAGATGTTTGGGGAGGACAAAAATAAGGACAACAACAGAGGAGGCAGCCATGGTAGCAGAAGAGGCTGGAATTGGAAAAGATAAAAAAGAACATAAGAGGCATAACATGCTAGAGAGGAAAGGAAGCAAGAACAATAGATCCGAAAGGATAACAAGCCGAAGTGATATACACTGATACCATGTAAGAGTTACAGCCTATTTATGAGTTTTATATAGGAAAGAAAAGAGAGGAAAAGAAAGGAAAATGGTTTCTTTCTTCCATTTTCTCTAGTTTGTGAGTTTTTTTAAGGAGGGAAAAAAAGAGAAAAGGGAGCAAAATTTAGGCTTCTTTTGTCTCAAAAATCTTTCCTCCCAAAATTGGGAAGAAATTGAGAGAAAGCAAACTCTTATAAGTAATATATGATTATGATCATATTACCCTTGAAATAATAAAGAATAATTTTTAATAACTTTTAGGTTTTAGGGTTCTTTAAAAGAACATACCATTTTACTTACAAACATATGATCATTTTAGATGTTAAAATTGACTTATGGCTGATTGTTTTGCATTTGGTGCGACAAAAATAGGATTAGAATGTTGAGATGTTTGTAGTCAACTCACAGCTGATTTTTACTTTTTTTATTGTGACATTAACCAGTGACGTAAAGTTTATTGCATTCGTATAGTATAAACTTTGTATGATATCATCGATGACTAACTTATTTTTTTGTTACAATTATGTTCTTTATTAGGATCATACATCATAGTATTTTTTAGAATTATAACAATATTAGTATGACGACATATATGTAATCCGGGTGTCTTTTCTTTTCTTTGCTGCTGAATTCACAAAACAAAAGAAAGGAATGATGCTTTCTTTTCTCTCTTAAACTGTAATATTTTGAACTTCGGGAGCAGGTTAAAATGACCATTTATGCTCCAAGAAAAAACCAACATTAATTTTGAGCTATGCTTGGATATTAATAATGTATTGAAGTTTAAAAGAATTTTGGGATAAAAATGTTAATTTTAAAATTTTGGGCGGCATAAATGTAAATTATGATTTTAGTGATGAAAAATAATGAAATGAGTGATATTGTATGTTTCAGTGATGTTTAATTTAATTAATAAAGATTAGGAGAGTTTTTTGGGACAAAAATATAAATTTATAATTTTGGAAAAACTTGAGGGGCTATTTTGCAATTTTTGAAAAGTATGCCTTATATGTCAATTTTTTAGAAAATTTGGTGTAAGAAGATGTCACCTCCAACTTCCTAGTTAATGACTAATGAATTTATATTATAAATAAAAGTAGGGGGGATAAGTCTTAAAAAAAACTTTTGAGGAGGAAAATAGAAATAACAAAATAGTGACGAAGAACACTAAACAGGGAAGAACAGGGCAGCTATGGGAAGGGGGAAAAAGAGGAGAGAATTCGAGCCCTTTTTTCAGAGGCAATCCATCAAATCTCTCATATGTGTATTCTAGTGTGTGTTTGCGGGTTTGGTGTGTGTTTTTGGGTACTGTGCTGTGGGTGTAAGTGCCATGGCTGGGCAGCCAAGGTGTTGGTGTATATGCTTGAGTGCTTCGGATGAAAGATTGGGGTGTGGATTATGTGTATAAGTGTGTGAATTTTGTAAATTACTGATGTTAGATTATATTTTTATGTATTGAAATGTGTTTAGATGATTGTAGTGTGTGTTTTAAAGCTGTGTGAGTTTGAATGAAGTGGGTCTCGTCTAACTGAAGGAGGAAGATGGGTGTGTGCAATTAAGGTGCATTAGTGTGTGTAATAATAATAATGTGAATAGTAAGTGTAATTGTCACTAAAGATAGAAATTATTTAAGCAATTCTTTTTCAAGAATTTTCATAAGTAGTTCGGGCTAAAGTTAGACAAAGTCCAAAACAGTAACCCCCAATATTTTTACGAGACGTACGCTCTGAATTGTTTTGGAAATTTTTTATTGTCACAAACGGCGCTAAATTAGGGTATCAATTAGGGGAAATTTTTGAAAAATTTTTTAAATACTTTTTAACCCAAAAATGACTTTAGGATTATAAAAATAGTATTTAAAGATGTATTTGGGATTTTTTTGGTGCCAAACCCCCCCCCCCCCCCCCCCGGGGGTATTTTGATTATTTGCCACCATGAGGGGTATTTTGGTAATTTTACACATAAATGGTATTTTTGAGTAAATTTCCATACGGTATAGATATTTTAGTGATTTTATTTACAGAAAGATCATATTGAGGATTGAAATGAATCGGGAGGTATTTTGATAATTTGCCACCCCGAATGGGGTATTTTGATAATTTGACCTAAGAAAGGTATTTTGTATGCATTGACATACAATAAGGTTATTTGGGTGATTCTACTTACGGGAAGGCCATTTGGGTGTTTTATGCCAGAGTGATTTTTTTTTTTTGTAATTTTACATACGCGGTGAGGGAGGTTCATTTTGTGAGCATGCGTGAGTCTGTATTATGTTATAATATTTTTATATATTTTGTGTTCTAATGATTAGATTATTCTACTTTGGTTAAAGTTAACGACTTTCGGTTAGATAATTTAGATGCGGATCTAGATAAGAGATTCTATGTAAACCCTGGGTAAGGCTTTTGTCTAAACCCTTATTTGATATCTCGTACTTATGAGTACTCATTTGATATATTTACAAGCTAATGCCGAACTCTGAATTATATATTGATATTAGCATGTTCTTGCTCAGAAAATTCTAATGTTGAATCTGAATTGATTATTTGAAAATCTTGTTATGCTCGCTTGTATTGCATGCTGAGCAATTTGATAATTGTTTGTATATGTTCTTCTGAATTGTTGTACCTAAGTTTGATAATTATTCACAATCATGTTTGCTACTTATTTGTGATTTTCTTCTGAAATTCTAAATGATGGCTTACATCAGTATGATTATTGTTATTGGAATCCGAATTGATTTCGGTCATTTGAATTTATGTTAAAACTCATTGATATTGTTGATTTTTCTGTGTTAAATTGAGTTATTTGTTTTGTGGGAGGGCGTCATAAAGCTAATTTGAATCCTGCATGAAACGCAGGCTAGTACCCAAGTGAACTAGTAATTATTTTGGTACATCATGCATGTGTACACTCTATTAACTTGCCGGAATAGTTTTGTAATCGCCCAGCATCAACGTTAATTTTTTTATTTTATTCGTACCATATGTACCATGATTGTTACGGATATGACTAAGAAAGGATTATCTCACTTGGTTTGAAATACCTCGAGAAAACTATGTTGTATTTTAGAAATGATGACTTTGGAAATAATCTTTTATTGATTGTTTTGGAATCCATCGTGATGGTATTTGTCTATTTTGGTATTTATTTTTGATGAATTTCGATCCTTTTGGGAAATCATTGAATTTTTGACCGTTTGAAGTACTATGAAAATCTTCGTCACCTGGATTCTTAGAATCATTTTGTAATTCTTTTCTTGGTCCTTGTACGACCTTACTGAGCTCTAAAAAACACACCCTTCGTTTGGCTCTCTTTTGCAAGTGATGATAAGTGGTAGCAGGTTCAAGATGAGATAGAGTCTGTGTGAGATTCCGGTGAGCCCACCACTGCTGTGTAAAGAGACCCATGCGTGGGTTGGTATTGTCAACCCGTTCTATAAGGACTCGAGTTTGTAAGGAACCTAGGTCTTAAACATTCAAGTTTAAGCAATTTTGTAATATTGTATGTGAAGAATCAGAGTTGATAATGGATTAAATGTTTTGAAGTTTGTATTAGTGAACATGTATGACAGATTTGATGTGATTTGATAAGTTAACGACCCGAGAGGTCGGGGCGGCGGAACTCCAGATTTCTAGGGGCGTTACATAAACTCACAAACAAGAAAAAGGAAATTTGTCTTCCCTTCCCTTCTCTTCTTTTTTTTTCTTTTCTCTCATCTCAAAGCTCACAAACATGCTATTAGTGTCAATTGCCCAGTTAGGGTTCTGCTGTTGTATTTATAAGAGCACAAGTCTCGGAGAGAAAACCAAGGATACAAGAGTAAAAGCCATACAAAGACCCTAACTAAACGATATATACACGTAGCGGCATATATTGGTGAATAAAATCCTAAATAATGTCTACATGTGTTGGCGCGTATTGCTACAATAATATCGTTCAGCTTCAATTCTGGTTGTGGGTAGTCAAATTGGGACTAGTTTTGTTAACACAAAACAGTGGTAAAAGTAGCTCCTTATTTAAACTAGTTCACTGCCCCTTCTATTTTATTACTATAAGTTCAACCAGTGACAACTACAAGTATCACTAAAGCTTATGATGCATGGGTTACTCTGAACTCATATTGGTATTATCATTTACCAAAATTATTGCTATAACTGCATACAACAACAACTACAAATGCCACTAAAAGTCATCGTAGGCGGATTTCAATTTTTTACTATTATTAAGGGAGAGCAGTCATATGGTGAAGTCCTTTTTGACATCTAATTATACCTCTTCATAATATATTGAGTTTAAATTAAACAAAAGTTAATCAAGGTCATTCTTGAGAATTCTTTGCCATTTAAAATAACCACTCCACCACGTTACAATTAAAACTTCTTCATTTTCTCTATCTCAACCACTCCACCAAAACGTTCAAGTGTCAACACTTTGTATTCTTACTGTTCCTTCCCTCTCAATCTCCATTTTCATGATACCTCATTTATCTTTATGTATATCTTTTATCATTTGCATCGATTAGATTTGCATTTAAGGGTACATGCATCGTGTGTTCAATGACCCCTGTTTGCTATTTAGTGGTGTATATATGCTATTATTAGTATGTTTCGAAGTTCTAATTCTACACTTCTTTTATGTATTTTGGAATCTCTAACTATTACTTAACTTGATCACTAAATAATTTGAGAATTGTAAGAACTCATTTAGCGGTAGACACATTATAATCCATCCTCGTCATTGAGCTATCCTCTCATTATTTTCAAAATACAAAATATATATAGTATACATTTTCACGATCCAATCGCAGCAGAAAAACCTCTCTATCTACAACACAACCATCACATGTAAAATCCAAAAGCCCATTGAGCCAAAAAGGCCATTAAGGTTTAAGGTTTGTCATCGAGTTCTTTTCCTTTTTTTGATCACCGGCAGACACACTAGAATTATATTTAACAAATAAAATCTGATCTTTCATTTTGAGCAATCAAAATCGTCACATTTTAAATTTCCACCAACTGGACCCAAAATCTCACAATTGTTAAAGTCAAATGGAGAGTCGTTTGTGAATGTATTTCTAGAGAGTTTTTTCAAGGGCAAAGTTATCCAAACCCTTTATGACAACCACCACTATCATCACCCTTCTAAGAGAGCCACCATCACCACTTCACTCAAGCCACTGCCTCTGCTTTCATCAAACTACCACTATTGCCAAGCCCACCACCTTGTTAAGCCGACCATCGTATTCGAGCTTACCATCACTATCAGCACCAACCACCTCCACCCATCCTCATAAATCCCTAATGTTACCATGGAGATCCAAATTTTCAACCCACCAGCACAGCTAGTGTATTACAACAACAAAATATTCTATCCCTAATTTCAATCATCATGATTTTCAATGACAATTCACATGGATATCCAAATCGATCAAACCTACCCCCATTATGTTATTGGTATCAACCATGCAGAAATCAAGCTAGACATGGTTATTTTATTTATTTATTTTTTGTTGCTATAGAAGCTTCTAACATAGGAATTTCTACGTGGTATTTTTGCAAGTGATCGAGGGGTACTAGTTAAACCTTTGGAGGAGTGAGGTAAGAATTGAGAAAGGATAAGAAGAAAATACTTTCTCCATCCCTAATTAATTCACTATATTTTCTTTTTGAGCTAATCCAAAAAAATTGATCACTTTTCCAAATTAAGAAAGTTTCTTTAGGTGCTTTCCGTGTTTACCCTTTCTAATTTTTTTATTCTATTTATCTCTCCACATTTAATCTTTCACCGACTCATTTTTCTATTTCTTGGCCTACTTTCTTCCTCCATCTATGTTTCTCTCTTTTGGGTAGAATGAAAAACTTATAAAATATAACTTGTATCCTAAATACGCGTGCAAGACAAAGATGATCACATAAAAAAGGACGGGTGGTGTATTACTTTATTAAGTTTAAGGTTTTGGAGGTGTAAATTACAATCATTTATTTCAGTGACAATGAGATGACTTAAAAGACAAAAGTAAAGATACGTGTCTTTTTAGATGTCTAATTATGTTTATAATAAATCCAAAGTTAAGATAAGGTTAATATTTTCTTTCTTACTTGAAATCTCTATCATTTTACCATTTTGAAGTCAACCAATAAAATAAATTTCACAATTCTTTCTATTTTGTGTTAACATTTTTCATTTATTAACACCAACTCGCCAAAGCACTCTCTCTCTCTCTCTCTCTCTCTCTCTCTCTCGTTTAAATGTGTCCTCTGCCTCCATCTAAAATCTTATTAATTTTTAGACAAATCCAATATTAGCACACGATTTTTCTCTCTAACAAGCCTACTCTCTCTCCTTTTATTTCGTATTATAGCATTTACGTTTATCTCTCATTCTATTTTCTGTCATTATTTTCATATACTTCTATTTTTTTCTTGAAGACCTTTATTAATACAAATCTCAACACATTTTATTACTACTATTTTCATAATTGGAAGAGACCATTTATATCATGTTATATGTTATTGCACTAATTCATTATGTTGCTATGAGACTAAAAATTGCCAGTAAAGTTAACTTTTAACAACAAAGGTGATAAAAAAATGTGAAAATGATGTTTCTATTATCATTACAGTTATTATTACCACTAATTTTCTTAATGTGATGAAACAAGTACGTGCTTTCTCAATAATGATTATTTTAGTAGTTACTCATGTGTCCAATGCACGATATTACAACTAATAAATTTTATATACATAAGTTCTATTATAAAAGTTAGACTTATTGTGCTTCCGACAAGCTGGCTTGGACGGGCTTTTAAAAACCTTCGCTCATGTCCAGCTCATACTGTTGACGGGGGCAAAATTTTAACTCTTGTCCACTATGGTAGTTACAAAACTCACGCCTACGTTTTTATATTTTTGGTGCAAGCCTATGTTTTTATATGCCGACACGATTTGCCTACCTCAAATTTAATCACAACCCTAGGTTAAGTGAGACTACATTACATATTACATACCATTAAAAATTACAATTTATCCTTGTCAAAAAAATTATGTATTTTTTCAAAAAGGATTTCCTTTGTTTTTTTTTGAAAGAAGATTAAAAATATATACTAAAGATAGGAAGAGGATTACAACATGCCTAAAAAGGCAAGTAAAGACTCACAAATGACGTCCCTATCTGATATGAATAACAATAAAATAAAAACTTACAAGAAAAATAAGAAATTAATATAAGAAATTATACAAAACCTACAAAAAACTATTTTTGTTTCATTCTTTTATAGGGGTGCACTAACTAGCTAAATATAACCCGCTACGTACAAGATAAAACCTAACTAAAACATGATAACTATTAACTAGAATAGATAAAGACGAAATTAAACATCCACGAGCCCAAAAGTCCAGATACGTGTCCACTTTTTACTGCAAAATGGCATCGATCCCCGTGCATCTACTTCGGTGCCAAAAAATACCACCTTCTCCGGCCATCACACAGCTATCGATTCCCAAAAAACACCAGAGAAAAACACTAGCACACTCATCGAAATCACCAAACTCATAACCCTCGGGAGCCCCCCAGAACCACTAACAATCCACCTTGGCCCATCAGAATCACCACCCAAGATCACCGGAATCACCATCAACAAACCTTGGCCCCTCACAATCTTCAATCACCCTGACTATGGGCAAAACTTGGATCCTTAGAATTACCGGCAACCTTGGTCCCTCAGATCACCGACTAAATCCACCTTGACCCAAAAACTACCAACCTTCAATCACAACCCACAAACTTTTATAGGGCAAGGGAGAAGGGGGAATCAGCTAGCGGGGAGAGGGAAACAAAACCCTAGAAGAATAAAGCTTGACCTAGACTCACCATGCCAACTCCAACCCCTGGTAGTGTGTCAAATACAAATTCCTTTGGCAAAATTAACTTATGCACCAGAAGTCCACCCCCAACCCAATCGCGGAGTACCCCAAGGGTCCCAACAGCTTACCCCATTTATCAACCTTCAACTGAGCTTCAGCGCTGGAAAAACGTGGGTTAGCAATCTGACCTATTGCGATCCATCGTAGCATCAACGACCGCCCAACTCATCATAGCTACCAAAATCTCACACAAAAACTTTAGCTAGGCATCAATCTATTTTACTACATCACCACATGCCGGAGAAACTGACGGCAGTGATAGGGACGGAACTGTGTGGTGGAGGGTTGCCACAATATTTGGGAAATAGACCACTAAAGAAAAGGATTTCCTGAAAAATCAACCTCGCCGCACTACTCTAACGGGCAAAGAGATGTCAAATGGGCCGGCCCAGCCCAAGCCCAACGGGCCTCCAAATGAAATGGGCCGAGCCTGATGATTGCAAAACTGGTAGGGCCGGGCCTGGCCTAAAATTTGGGATATATGGGCCCAGTCCAAGCCCTGGCCCTAGGCCCAATATTTAGGGCCGGGCCCGGGCCCAATTTTTTTTTGTTCCCAACTACTTGTTATTTACTTGCGTCGATGGCCAACAAGAATACATCAAATTTGCCTATTATATGGTAATGTAATTCCTGAAGCATATGCAAAAAAAGTTGCCTACATCTTCTTTATTTTTATTTCTTACCATGTCTAATGTATGCTTGAATCTTCAGGTGGATCACTTCTGTCTGGATTTTCAAATTCTTTTCCTTTGTATTTTGTGGTAAGACAACTGACTCGTAGTAGAACTTCTACTACGAGCAGGGTGTCTTGGCTCATGAGCCAGGTCACCTTAAATGTGATCATGGTGTATGGCTGATATTTGCAAATATTCTCACCCCTTGGGGCCTATACTATACCTGGTAGGTCATTTTGAGCTGTATAGGTGAATCTATTATAATAGTTTTGCTTAATAACTTTGTTGTGCTAAATGATGGAACATTTATTGTTTTGATCGGAGGAGGAAATTTATTGAGTCTACATTTTGGTGGTTCTTGCAAGAGATTATATAGGTTTTGAGATAGGCCCATATTACAGAAACAACTTCGTCAAAATCTTTTGAGTATTTGAGTATACTATAAACTGTTTAAGTACAGCTTTAGACACATACATAGGTTATTTGCTTTGTTGCTTGGGGTCACTTAATTGACATATAGTAGATGCTGTGTAAGTTGGTGTTAGTATAATGAGTAAATTTTGGTTGGCACGACTAGTCATGATTAATTTTCCACAGGTTCCTATCAAGCTAATTATACTTAAAAACAAAGCTTCTGAATAAGAGCTCTACAAATTGAAACTCCTAGTCTTAAGAATTTTCTGATGGACAGCCCATTTAATTGTCAGCTCCAATATTGTGGAGTAGTTTGTAGCATTCTCAGTCACAGCTTGTATCTGTTCGAAATGGCTATCTAGGAAATGAGTTTAATTTTTGTGTGTTTGGGCCATAATTGGGCCAAAATCGAGCCTAAAAATGGGCTAGAATTAGGCTTTTTTTGGGCCGACCGGGCCTGGGCCTTCCTCTTGAAAACTCCGGCCTGGTCCAAGCCCAAAGCCCTATTTTGCGGGCCGCTACTGTTCACAAGAGAGCCGGGCCAGCTCGGGCTTTTTTTGGGCCGGGCCACAGGCTGCCCGACTCATTCGACATCTCTAACGGGCATGTGTATGCGATTCACTAGCGTCATTCATTTGCTCTGCCCAATAAGAGGCCGTTTGGGATTGATTCTTAAAAGTAGATTTTGATTAAATCAAAATAAGTTTTTCAAATCAGCTTTAATCTATTTTAAGCATAATAGGTTAAAAATTGTTGAAAATGTTTGGATAAAAAGGGATTAAAGTAGGTTTAGTGTAATAAAATTACCATATAGTATAATCAAACTGAAATTGAACATTTAGGCCCCGTTTGACACTCTTTTTTCCCTTTTTTTTTTTTCAGTTTTAAAAACTGAAAAAAAAAGAGCGTTTGGTAACCATTTTTTTTTCAATTTAAAAAACCAGTTTTTAAACTGCAGAGTAAAAAAAAAACTCCAAAAACTGGTTTTTCACTTTTGGTTTTTTTTTTTCGACCACCACCACCACCCTCCCACCGCCGGCAGCCACCTCAGGCGACCACCGCCGGAGACTGCCGGCCGCCGGCAGCCACCTCCGGCCGCCGGCAACCACCGCCGGAGACTGCCGACAACCACCTCCGGCCGCCGGCGACCACCGGCAGCCACCGCCGGAAACTATCGGCAGCCATCTCCGGCCTCCGGCGACCACCGGCAGCCACCGCCGGAAACTGTCGGCAGCCATCTTTGGCCTCCGGCCACCACCGCCGGAGACTGCCGGCAGCCACCTCCGGCCGCCGGCGACCACCGCCAGAGACTGCCGGCAGCCACCTCCGGCCGCCGGCGACCACCGCCGGTGACTGCCGGCAGCCACCTCCGGTCGCCGGCGACCACCGCCAGAGACTGCCGGCAGCCACCTCCGGTCGCCGGATCCACCGCCGGTGACGGCCGGCAGCCACCTCCGGCCGCCGGCCACCACTGCCGGTGACTGCCGGCAGCCACCTCCGGCCGCCGGCGACCACCGCCGGAGACTGCCGGCAGCTACCTCCGGCCGCCGGCCACCACCGCCGGTGACTGCCGGCAGCCACCTCCGGCCGTCGGCCACCACCACCACCACCGTCGACCACCGCTACGCCTCACCACCGCCACCGCAAACCACCAAAAAAAAAGTCAAAATAAAAAGGGTTACCAAACACCAAAAAAAAAAATCTCAAAAAAAAAAAGAGGTTATCAAACACCCACTTGTTTTTATAAAAAAAAAAATTAAGCTGCTCTTTAAAAAACTGCTCTTTAAAAACTGAAAACCAAAATTTTTTTTTTGTCAAACGAAGCCTTAATGATGTTTACTTAAGGATATTTTGATAAATCACTTGGTCAAACCTGATTCTTCAAAATTAATTAAATCTTAATAAAAAAAATGAGAATTATGGATTTAATCAGTTTTGAACACGTTGGAACAGATTTAATCAGTTTACTTTTTTTGGCCAAACACTCCAAAACTGATTAAATCTTAATCTAAGAAAATAAAAATTATGAATTTAATAAATTTTAAGCATAATATAACAGATTTAATTAGTTTACTTTTTTTTGGTCAAACACTCCAAAATTAATTTAATCTGATTTGACCAATTTAGAATTAATCCCTGCGTTGCGTTTATGGACTTCAGCCCCCACTAAACCCTTAAACCCTACTGCGTGATGCTCGGGTAAACCCCCGCACACCCAGACCCAGATTCATCATTTCCGCCCTTTCTTGCCGTAAAAAATGGTCGGCCCGCTGGTCCGTTCCCTCTGGTCCACCGCCAGAAAGTCCATCTCCTCCTACTCCACTCCCTACGCCGCTCGCAACCTCAACTTATACGCACGCGCCGCCGGCGTCACGAGCGCCTTCTCCGCCGCCGCCACCGCCGCGGCGGCAGAGCCTGGCGGGGCATTGGACCCTGGCCGGCTGCGGAATGTGGCCGTGATAGCGCACGTGGACCACGGGAAGACGACCCTCATGGATCGACTACTCCGGCAGTGCGGCGCCGACATTCCCCACGAGCGCGCCCTTGACAACATCAGCCTCGAGCGCGAGCGTGGCATCACCATCGCTTCCAAGGTTCGAGCTTTTCCGCCTTACACGTCTCCCCACTCTGATTGGTTGATGAATTTCAAATTGTGATTGTTATCTGATTGGTTGCACTGAGTACATGCGATTATAATGAATATCTATTCAGTGGCTGATGAGGGTACCTTTTGGTACAATCATAGATATTCGTTCATATATCTGATAAGTCAATAAGGATTGTCACCAAACTAACCCAATTAGATGTTTTTGAAGTGGCTTATGGTAATTTTCTGTATGTTGGGTTGTATAGACGGAAATGATGTACAATTTCTGTTATTTTATAAGATAATGGAAAAAGTAAGAACCTTTGCTGACAATTGTGAATTGTGGCAAAAGCATCTAATGAGAAAAACACAGTGAAATTCAACTCACATGTTATGCATATATTTCTGTTTTATGTGACGTGGTGGAAGCATGCATATTTCAAGCATTTTTTTGAATATTATATTGTTTGGAAAAGCTTTACTCATTGTATGGATGGAAACAACTTTTGGTTAGTCTAGTTTTACTGCCTATGTGAAGTTGCTACGAGTTCGTGCGGGTTACTTGTGAAAAACTTTCTTCCAATAAAAACACGTCCAGCCTTGGGGGACATGCATTCTTGTAGGTCAACACTGTTCTTATATGGAGAAAGGTAGAATTAGTTGTCAAAGAGGAATATCTTATTTGGACGAGAATAATCATCTAACCGTGAGATTGAGCGGGGTTCTTCTTGGAATGGCATTTGGATGTCTGCGTGTTCATATTGATGAATGAAGGGCTTGTTGCTTTATATTTGGTCGTTAGTTACATTCATAACTATGAAAAGTGTAAATCGGCCAGAGAAGAACAATGAAGTCAGTGAGGAAGTTAGAAGCAAGGCTTGAGAATAATTACATAAATTGCAACAAGGTTGATACCAGAGTATGAAAATAAAACAATATGTCAATATTACTACTCAAGCAGTATTCAGAACTTGTCAGAAAATGAGGGGTGGGGAGTGGGGGTAGAGTGCTCTCTTATTTGGAGAAAATCAATAGAGAAGGGAAAACCTGGTGATTTCCTTGAAGACACTTACTGCTGTTTTTCATAGAATAAGAACTGAGTGGCGGAAGTTTGGGAAACATCGAGAGAAAGGTAAGCGCTTGAACTTATTTGGGTTTGAATTTGCTACAGCGATGGAGATCATTCAGTTGACTACCTTGCTCAATTAGGTGCGAAGACCAAGAAGATGCCTTGTAAATTGTAATTGAGGGAAAATATAGTTACACAAGGATAAGAAGATGTTCGAAGTTGCACCTAATTTGCTAGGATTGAGTTTATGAGTTGGAACAAGAGTTTAGAGTAAGAAAGGAAACTCGTTGCGGTGTATCTTCTTTATGTTGTGAATAAGGAAGAAATGGAAAAATGAACCAGAACATTTATGCAAAATGGGACAAGGCTAAGGTTATTGGTTAAGAACATATATGATGTAGCATAACTTGCATGAGTGGTATTGATGGTACTAGGGATAATTGCGCACTTGGATTTTACTATTACACTATGTTGGTGTCGAGCTATTTGTTCTCAGTCGTAGTAAAAATGCTTGTACTGCAGGCTTGCTTACTGAAATCGTTGCATGACTGCAGTGTCCTACTGATCATCTACCCGTATGCTAATGGTTACTGGAACTATTTTTGGTGTATGTGAGGAGACTGTTTATTATGCTTCCTTTGCTTCTTTTGGTTTTTAAATGTTAAGGCCAAAATTAGGCAATTGAATCCCAACATACGTTGACACTACTGTTCTTTTCATTGGCTGAATCTTAAGTTCGATAAAAATAACACAGTTCTGAAATCCGTACGGAAAAGGTTTCAATACGGAAAAGGTTGATGCAACTTTGACCTGGGGAAAATGTGAGCTTCCATCATATATCATCCTTAACACTCCCTCTCACGTGCAAGCCCCTAATTGCTTGTGAATAGACAAATTAAGGTGCACCACCACGAAGTGCAAAAGCAAACAGCGTGCAAATTGCACTATTCTTATTATCAAGGGGGACCAAATGTGCAATAGGGTAGAACTGGGTCCAAGACCCTGCACAGTAAGTGCTCTGTGACCATGTTAAGTTATTACTTGCTCCAAAAGCTTAAGCCGTTAAAGTATGGACCCAACAATTAGTATCATGCTTGACAAGATTGAGGCCTGGAACAACTTCTTGTGTACACAATTCAAGCTGAAGTCCCTATTTATAGGCCACAGCTGACACTCTGTTAATTTGTTAAGAAGTTAATAACCTCTCAAATTAATACTTGTTTGGTAAAGCCAACTCCATTACGCAGGGTATACGTAATAATCTCTAAATCTTCACAATCAATAGTTTTTGAAAAATCTCACCTGCTTTTACTTATAGTAGAGAATATTTACAGATATTTTATTTCATGCATAATATAGGTACATTCCAGAAACTTTTCCAAGAAAGTATTTTCCGTTTTGTATCAGTTAACTTACAAAGAAAGGAAAAGAAATACAACTAAAACACATGACTTAAAAAAAAATAAATTACAAGCTGCAAAAAGGGCTTGCTTGGATGACAAGTGCTTGAGATTAGTAGCTTCACAACCATTGGTAATTTTTGGTTTCGTCCTAGGCGCACGTGATGACAATGGATGAACATTGATGGAGCCTTGGCTTAAGAGTTCAAAACTACCAAAACAAGATGATGCAGAAGAGGAACTTATAGAGGAAACTTGATTTGCTTGGCAACCCAAGTAGTTATGTTTCTCATACGAGATTCAATAAACATACACATGCTCGTTCATCCAGCAGATTAAGATTTGTGCATCAATTCCTTTTTTCAAATGAGGAATTTGGAGATGATGATGATGAAGATGGAGAATTTTATAATAATCCATTGCTAACTGTTGCAACATATTACATGTTGGCCTCTATCAGCATAATCATTTGTATGTTAGAGGAAGATGATTGCATAAAATATGGTTTCCCTACGCAGTTTGAGAAAATTACAAGGAAAACTATAGTATAAGCAAGCTCAAGAAGTTCAATACTAAACTGCTTCCAAGGATGGCAGGAGCTTTTCATATCTTAGATTAGATTAATTGTGTACTTCTTGACAATAGAGTTCAGAAACTGCGTAAGTCGGCTTATGAAGGGAGCTTTGTCGAGGAATAAAAGTTTATGATTAAACTGACTTAATTGATCATTTTCTATCTCGCAACATATTGATTTTAAGAGAGTCGAGGATCCTTACAAAATTTTGTAGGAGAACTAAATAATTATCTTTTTCATCAGTTATAGGCTAAAGATACTGAATAAACTTCTTCTCCTTCGTTTTTTTCCAACTGTTGTATCAAGCATCATTTGATTTGGTTGTGTTGAAGTCACCTAAATATGATGGTCCATTGTTTTTTGTAAGTTTGTGCATATAATTGCATGGTGATTCGCTTAGGTTTTTGATACATCACTCTGCAGTTTAGTTGTTTTTGGCTCCTTCAAAAGCATTGCATTCTTTTAATTACTTGCAGGTTACATCTATTACGTGGAAGGAAAATGAGCTAAACATGGTTGATACTCCTGGACATGCAGACTTCGGGGGTGAGGTATGTCTTAGCTGGGCTTTTTTTTAGCAAAGTAGAGGATCTTATTATTGGTTATGCTACAGATCTTTCTTGCCAATGATTAGTATTCAAGTGGGTGATGGACCAAAAAAGTAACGCAAACGTGTGAGAAACTCGATGGCAAGGGATTGGTTAAAACGTAGAATCATTATTACATCATCTTAGGAAAGGTTTATAGATAGAAAAAGCAAAAATGTATTTCTATCATATTGGAAATTAAAAAGACAGATCTGAAAATTTGTAAATAATATACAAATGGAACACCCTTTTTGGTAATGCCACTTTTGCTGTTACACAACTTCCTATCTAAATGGTGACATGTGACATCAAAAGATAAAGAAAATAGAAAAAGTGAGGAGAAAAAATGGAGAGATAGAAGAGATTATTTTTAGTGGCAGTTAACACTCATAAAAAAAATGCCTTCATAATTTCACAATTTAAAATACTGCCATCCTTCTTTCAAGGCTTCAAAGTACATGACAAATTCTAATACCCCTACTTGCTGTTTTTCTATTATCTTTTTTACTTTGTTGTTTCTTTCAATATCGATAGTTTGTGACCGATCTTTGATGATGATTTGGGAAAATAAGATATAGGATGTTGATCGGAAAAAGGGGTTTGCTGCTACGTGGAGGTGCCACAAAGGATGCAGTCTGAGTCAGCTTCCAGGTAGGCAAAGTGGGAGACAACAAGGACGGAGTAAGGGCTGAGAGCAAGGCTCTCTAGACAGGTCGCGAGGGCTGGCAGAGCCGCACAGGCAGGGCGACGAAGAACAAGGTCGACGGTCGACAGTCGGTGTCAAGGGTGCAGCGTCAAGGGTTTGGTGACCAAGGTCCAAATGTGTTTCTCTCACTAGAATTCCAGAATTTCAGAGAGAATGTCTTTTTAGAGAGAGAAAGTGAAAAGTCCAAATGAGAAAAAGATCCTTGAATAAGTTCCAAAGTCCACTATTTATAGGCAAAAATGTGAATGTGTCATAAGTTGACATGTGTCATCCCCTGGAGCGACACATCGCCAGGGGGGTCCAAAGTACTGATTCTCTGTTGGACTGCCGGTCCCTAAGTTTGTGCTGCCCTGCCCTTGCAACATCTCTCTGCATGTTTGAGGAGACTGATCATGCCGCGACAGCATGGTCAGAGTAGCCCGTTGCCTCAGCCACCAGTCCAAGCCCTTACTGAATCCCACGAGGTGCGTCAAGAGACGCGCAGAGAACCTGTCAGCGGTGAGGGTTACCCCTGTAGCCAACTGTCAGGCGGGCTAGGCGTAGTGCCCTCCGAGGACCTGCTCCCGTCCCGGAGTGACCCCCGGTCATTGCCCTAGTGGTGTCGACGATCAGCAGTAACATGAGTAGTCATTGTCGCCGCTTAGTGCTTAGAGTCCGTTACGGGGAAGCCTTCGTGTAAGAGCCCCCCGTGAGTATGATGTTGATGGCTTTAAGGTTGTGTCGGCGATGGCTTTAGGGTTGTGAGCCCATCCCGCTGCGAGGGCCGTAGCCCCCGGTGATTGAGCCGGCGATGGCGCTAAGCCCATCCCGCAGTTTGATTGAGCCGGCGATGGCATCAAGCCCATCCCGTAGTTTGATTGAACCGGCGATGGCCTCAAGCCCATCCCGTAGTTTGATTGAGTCCGCGATGGCATCAAGCCCATCCCGTAGTTTGATTGAGCCGGCGATGGCCTTAAGCCCATCCCGTAGTTTGATTGAGCCGGCGATGGCATCAAACCCATCCCGTAGTTTGATTGAGCCGGCGATGGCGTCGAGCCCATCACGTAGTTTGATTGAGCCGGCGATGGCATCAAGCAAGCCCATCCCGTAGTTTGATTGAGCCAGCGATGGCATCAAGCCCATCCCGTAGTTTGATTGAGCCTACGATGGCATCAAGCCCATCCCGTAGTTTGATTGAGCCGGCGATGGCATCCAGTCCATCCTGTAGTTTGATGGAGCCGGCGATGGCCTCAAGCCTATCCCGTAGTTTGATTGAGCCGGCGATGGCATCAAGCCCATCCCGTAGTTTGATTGAGCCGGCGATGGCATCCAGCCCATCCCGTAGTTTGATTGAGCCTGCGATGGCCTCAAGTCCATCCCGTAGTTTGATTGAGCCGATGGCATCAAGCCCATCCCGTTGCGAGGGGTCCTCGTGCCAGAGCACTACGAACGGAGCCCCCCGGAAGCATGTAACATGATTGTGGCGCATGGGCGCGGCGACTACCATCGAGAGACAATACCTGGTGCCAGGACACATGTCATGAGAATGGCGCATGGGCGCGGCGACGAACGTCGCGGGCCAATACTTGGTGCCGAGGGCACGCATCATGAGAATGGTGCAAGGGAGCTGGCGATGAACGTCGTGGGGATATACTTGGTGCCGGGGCACATGTTATGGAAGTGGTGCATGGGCACGGCGACGAAGGTCGTGGGGATTTACTTGGTGCTGGGGACAAGTATCATGACAATGACGCACAGGCGCGGCGACGAACTTCGCGGAGCAATTGGTGTTTAGCAAGCATTGTAGAGAGCGCGATGAGTGGTGTCGGGGTTTAGGAGTGACCCTTGCAAGACAAAAGTGTGGCCGACCCCTCCTCAAGGAAGGGTGGCCGACCCCTTGAAGCGGGGGTGGCCGACCCCCTTTTTAGGGGTCGACCCCTTTTTCCAACGGTTTGACTGGGTTGACGTCGCTACATTGGTGATGCCTGTGAATGCTCGAAAGAAGATGCGCTTTGACCGGGTGATGGCGTTTGAATAATTGACCGTTGACTGGGTGATGTGTCGCGCAAAGTGGGTCCCTTAGCGGGCCCTGGGGGTCTGACCAGAATAGGGTATGAACATAGGATTGCATAGTTCTGCAAGGATTGTAACTATTATTACTAGAGAAAATGATAGCCGACTCACATATCTACAAGAACAATTTCCTTTTAAAAATTTGCCTATTTGATCCACATGCATCGCGTGTGCCTCACAGCTAGTCCTTAAATAATGGTAAGGGACTTAATGAGTCTTATTCTAAGGCTCTGTTTGACAGAGCTTTTTTTTTTGGTCTTCAGTTTTTAAAGAGCAGCTTAATTTTTTTATTTTTACAAAAACAAGTGGGTGTTTGATAACCCTTTTTTTTTTAGTTTTTTTTTTTGGTGTTTGGTAACCCTTTTTATTTTGACTTTTTTTTTTGAGGTGGTTTGCGGTGGCGATGGTGGGGCGTAGCAGTGGTCGACGGTGGTGGTGGCCGGCGGTGGTTGTCGCCGGCAGTGGCTGCCGGCGGTGGTGGCCGGAGGTGGCTGCTGCCCGGCGGTGGCTGCCGGCGGCCGGAGGTGGTGGATGCCGGCGGTGGTGGTTGCCAGCGGGTGACAGTGGCTGTCGGCAGTGGTGGCCGGAGGCCACTAGCCGCCCGGTGGTGGTTGCCTGTGGCCGGAGGTGGCTGTCGGGCGACGGTGGCTACCGGAGGTAACTGCCGGCGGTGGTGGCCAGAGGTGGCTGCCGCCCGATGGTGGTTGCCGGCGGCCGGAGGTGGCTGTCGGGAGGCGGTGGTGGCCACCGCCCACCGCCATCCAGTGGTGGCTGCAGGAGGCCAGAGGTGGCTGTCGGTGGCTACCGGGCGGTGGTGGGTGGTGGCTACCGGCAGTGGGTGAGTTGTGATGGAGGTCTAAAAAAAAAATTAAAGTGAAAACGAAAAGAGCTTTTTCCTCTTTTTTTTTTACTCTACAATTTAAAAAGCCACTTTTTAAATTGAAAAAAAAAGTGGTACCAAACACTCCTATTTTTTCCAATTTTCAAAACTGAAAAAAAAAGAGCAAAAAAAAACCCTGTCAAACGGCCCCTAAGTAGCACGAACAAGGACACTGCGTCGGACACCGACACCGACAGGGACACTGTAATTTCCAAAAATTCAGATTTTGGATACCACCGCTATTTTTTTAATATATTTATATATCTGTATGTGTGTATATATATATATAATAAATATTAAATACATTCCACAATTTAAAATAGCAATCAATAATGAAAAACTACCAAAATAAGGAATTCAAATACAAGTCATACACTCATACTTAAACGTTAAACCCAACATAGTACATGTACTAGTACATAGCATAAGAAACTTATTAAGTCTTACAAAGTCATATCAAATATTTATTTAACAAAAAAATGTGCCCACAACACTGAAACATATATGAAAGAAAGGAGAGATGGTAAAGAAAAAGAAATTGTAAGAAACGAGAGACGATCGATGTTCTCTAGATATGCACCACAAAGGAAGAAAAAAAAAGGAAAGAAACGAGAGAACGGTACAGAGAGACCAAAATTTCAGTACAAAGAAAAAAGGAGACGACGATAAAAAGAAAAGAAGGGCACCTGTTGGTCGACGGCGGCAAGATCCTCTGGTGACGGTGGCGAGACCTCTGGTGATAGTCGCAGCAGTTGGCTTCATTATCTTCGGGGACAACACTAACCGCAGCCGTGAGATCTGTCGGCGACGTTGGCGAGACTTCCGGCAACAGTGGTGAGAGCTCCGGCGATGTCGGCGACAGCCCTTGATGGCTTCGTTGTGGTCGGCAGACAACAGCCGTGAGGGGGGAGAGAGAGACGGTAATGGCTTAACAGATTAAGGCATATTTAATAGTTTTTTGTAAAAGAGCCCCATATATTTTATTTATTATAGATTGACCCCCGAAATTAGTTCAAACATCTCATATTGGCCCCAAACTGTCAGACACTTCTCTATGCCCTGTCTGACACTCCTCGATAAAGTATCCAACACGGTGTCGGAAATTAAAAAAATAAATAAATAAAAAATCGGACACAGATTAGGGGTGTCCGTCCATCTAGGACACCATACCTCCACCTAGGAGAGGTGTCGGTGCTTCCTAGGTCTTATTGTAATATCCCTACTTATTTCTCTTTGTACATAAATGATACTCGTTTAAGGCAAACACATATAAACGAACACAAATACAAACGGGATGTCCAGCTTTGAAGAATTCTTAAGACAAGGTGTATGGACAAGATAATTATTAGATCATATTTGCAAAGGTTTATAGATGGAAAAAAGCAAAAAAGAATTTTCTGTTATATATAAGTACGAATTAAAGTGAAAATCGGCAAATTTGTAAGGGTACGGGGACTTCAGGATTTAAGTCTTATTGTAACATTCTTACTTATTGCTCTTTGTACGTAGATTATACGCGTTTAAGGCCAAAATATTCAAATGAGCACAATCGCAAACGCGAGGTCCAACTCAAAAGATTTCTTAAGATAAGGACTAGATAATGATTGTGAAGGGAAAAGATAAGGACTATACTTCCTCCACTCTCCCACCTTTTTTTTTTCCTTCTTTGATCTGCAAGGGTCATCGGAGTTGGTGCCGTTGAAGGCAACTTGGTAGACCCACTGCTCATTTAACCCGCAAAGCACCCTCCCTCCCCACTATAGAAAGAAAAGAATTGATTATACAATGTCGCTGTTGTTAACTATTTGGCATCATGTTATGACATTGGACCACATCTACATATCTGCTCACTTTTTGCTGCACGTTAACTCATGGGGTATAGTAGTAGAGCAATTAGCAATAGGTTATGTACAAGAAGCCGTGTGCTTGAGGTATGACTTGTCCTGTTAGACGGTTTTGTCGGTTTGCTCGTAACTTGAAGCAGTATCCAAAAACAGTTTTTGATAGTTAGGTTTACCTCTTCTGGTGTTTGGACTGATTCAAGTTCGTACTGTCCCTTTTTTAAGACGGTGATATGGAGTAGAATTGTGGTTAGGTTTAAGAAGCTAGGAAAAGGTCTTAAGATTTGTAGGCACATATTTCTCTGCGATGTCTTTGAGCTAGGGGTGTGCATGCTGCATATTTCGAAGTTCTTTACCGAATCAACATGACTTGGACTCGGTACCGGTAACAGTATTAATTTTTGAAAATCTCGGTATTTGGGATCAGTTAATATCTTTTTATGAAAAACGGGTCCTCGAATTAAAGGATGTAAACTTTTTTCTAGCAATAGTTATCATAAAGAAATTAAGCTTTTAATCGGAAAATAAAACAAATAAATGAAGCTTTTACAGCATAAAGGGGATATATATTTTTTGTTTTTCACAAGACTTCGTTTGTTTCCCATGACTTCATGATGGTGGCACCCCCTCCAGTCCTCTCTCTGAAGGTTTAGTGAATGCCAGCTTCAAACCATGAGGCTGCATTTAG
This sequence comes from Escallonia herrerae, assembly GCA_033070095.1. Lineage (NCBI taxonomy): Eukaryota > Viridiplantae > Streptophyta > Magnoliopsida > Escalloniales > Escalloniaceae > Escallonia > Escallonia herrerae. The sequence goes on from JAVXUP010000007.1 coordinate 407,312, forward strand.
TGTGCAGGATAAGTCACTTGGACAGGATGGGATAAGCTAGGATAACATATTCAGTCGGACAAGGCCGGATAAGGTATAATTCCTATCCAGCATTTGGATGAAACCAGTATTACATGCCGGATAAGTAGTTATATCCTGTTAACTGTGTTTGGCAGCGTAACAGACATAGGTCGGATAACCACTTTTGCTTCATAAGGAAATTGAAAGTCCAATTTTCTCCATTTTTACTTCATAGAAATCCCATTTTGGATAACATGAAATATATCAAAGCATAACTTTGCAAAGAAAGATGTGTACCCAATCACAAGAATAAAACTAGCCATTGATAAGCTTAAAAATGAAATAATTCGTTATTCATAAAACTAAAAACCACCAATTCATAAGATTCCCACAAAATATAACAAACTACAAGAAGATTGCAACCCCGCAATTTTTCTTCATCCCGTCACCGTATTGTACATTCTCTTCAATCCCTTGTATTAGGACTCTAGGTGAGGCATTGCAAGAAGATTGCAACCCTGACAAATTGTTTTCCAGTAATTTTTTAATATGCGAAAAAGTTCTAGACTTGAATCCGTGTTCGTTTTTCTTTCCTTCTTTCACACAGTCTTCCATTGTATCCATAAAAGTTTGTTCTTTGGTGGTGATCCAAACTTGACGATCTCTAGCCTTTTCTTTGTCTTTGGAGCTAACCATTCCTGTGCAAAAAATCAAAGTTAATAAAATGTAACCACTGCTACCCACCTTTAAATCAAATGCAACCACTGGTGACCACTTTTTGGGCATCGAAATACAATATTAGCAACCTGTTTATTAAGTCAATAACAGAGCAACTTTTTACAACCTTTGCACTTTACATTCGAGCCATCTGAGGCATGTTAACAGGAAAAACAGAAAACTAGCTTCACATGCCAACATGCAGTCCAAAGTACAGTCTCATGCTAACCGAAGGTGGAGTGATTGAAGGAGTGAAACTAATGTCGCAATTAGTCTGTAAAATGATCTCTTGTGAAGAAGAAGTGTTTTTATGCTAACTGGAGTGATTGAAGTTTCTTTTAGCTTTGTGCCGGTTTCCTGTTTATACAAGCCAATAGCATGTGCAGTTGGAGACAAGTTTTATTTATTGGATCATGGATGACCTTAATAAGCTTGGGGGTTCTTAGGAATTAAATTCTTCAGTTAGTTCTTACCTTGTGGGCCATGTTAGCTCTCCTGTATTGCTGAATGTTAAACGTCTTTCTGTACTGTTGTTATTTAGCAATATGAACATGAATTTGTCCAATGGTTTTAGCAATATAGAGCTGTTTAAAAATATGAGCAGCTCTAGTATTTGCAAATTACGGCGTGGTACTAACATATGAGCAGCAGATAATTTATTTCTGACATTTTATCGAACACCTGGTGGGTGTTTAAATTTGAGCAAACAACAGAAAAAAAATTACAGGAGTCAAAATAGATACAACTAGTTACAACACTATCACTTATCACTCAGAAAATCAAGCTACAAGATGATGTGGACATAGCTTTGGGGCAGGTTTTTTCCTCTAGATCAATATGAGCACAATCAGGCCATGTGAGACGGCTACGACAAATAAAACTACCATGGATCTTCCTACTTTCGTTCATAAACGTTCCTAATACTCGCAAAAAAAATCGGAAAGAGGACTAAAATATGACGAATTTGTGGAGAAGAGAGAGGAGATTGAAGGAGAAAGATGTCGGAAAGGGGCTTACCTGTCAGGGCCGGTTGGCGGCGGAGACGGGTCTTGCTGGCGGCGGAGGTTGCTGCGGTACGGTCTCCTCTCTTTTCTCTCTTCTGCTCCATAGCCCGTCTATTTTTTATCCCAAGTGCTTGGGATTAAAATAATACCAACTCCCCCAGGTACAGAATTATCCCACTTAAGTGGGATAAAACCATTCCTCGGGATTTCTTATCCGCCCGTTATTAGCGTGTCCAAACATCGAATAAGATTATTTTTATCCTATCCGAAGCTCTTATCCCGTGCGCCAAATGCAGCCTGAAGGTTTAAAGGTTTTACAGCTCTAACTTCTGTGAAAGTCTTCTAATAATCTTTAGAGCTCAAAACCTTTAAACCTTCGCGGTCGCAAGATTGCAATCTTCCTGCTCCTAATATGATCCTACGAGAGAGGAAATTTAAAATTAGTTAAATGAGTTTGACGTTCTGTTGAATGCAAAAACAGACTGTGCAAAAACCAGCAAGATCTGCAAAATACAGAGATGTTCATAGTCAAAGCAACAAGGGACAGTTTTAAATTCTTCAGTTAAGGGGTTATATGTCCAGTCAATTAGAAAGGAGTTGTTGCTTTGGCAGAGTCCTTAATGCTTTAACAATAGGGGCCGCCTAGTAATATGGGATGATTTGGAGTACACGAAAAACTAAGGCCAAAGAAGGGTTCTACTCTGCAACCAGGAGGTCATGGATTCGAAATGTGGATAGTCTCTTTGCAACAGTGGGGGTAAGGCTGTGTATGTCAGCCCTCTCTAGTTTCATAGTCCCTTATTCTGTTATTGTCAAATTAAATTCCTTTCACTTCTTACTTAATCTACGACTCACACTCTGATTGTAAGATGGTCGTATAACGTCATGGATCGGTGGTTTTAGCATGATTTTGGTGGGGTTCTTTTGTCATTTTTTTTTGTTTGCTTTTAAGTGATGGGTTATTATATTTTTGCAAATCTCAATAAAGTTACCATAATCTATTAGACTAGTTCAGGTGGTGTTTATCTAGTAGTATGATGGTATTAAGTAGTATTTGTTTTTCTTATGCTTTCTAGTTAATGTAAAAACGCTCTTGGGGGTCAGAGTTTGTAATTCAAGCCAGCCTATTATATATATTGATTGAATAACATACAGGCCCCAAAAACGGCTTCTGAATTAATAGATGCCTGCTTTTTGGCATTGCAAAAAGGTGGTAAATTTAAATTCTGGAAGGTAAGTGTTGGTTTTTTATAGGGAAAAAAAAAAAGGAAAAGGCTGAAGGGTGTGAGATTGGCTAGAGTTACGTGACTAAGGTTGTGGCCATGGATTGCCTCATCTGGGCCTTGATAAGTAAAAGAAAGGTGGTGAATGGGAAGTTCAATATATTTGTTATAAAATGTAAATTACTTGCGGTGACCAAAAGGTGGGAAATTCTTTTAATAATTTCACCAACCCAGGGTGCATCTCTCACCACTTTGCCTGACTCCACGTAAATGTAAACTAGATTGATCATAGGGGTAGATTCTTCCACGATTTAAGTCCAGAACGTGCCGTAACTACTTATGCCAACTCATAATGGTGTTAAAAGTTGATTTATGCTATATTTGTTTTCCTACCTCAGTTACCTCTCTCTCTCTCACTGTCTGTTAGCTTGTTACTGGCTATAGCTCCCCTCCCCTAGTTATTCCCCCATTACTCGCATCAGGTTTAACCACAATTCCTCTAGTTTGTGTGAGCGGTAGGTATTTTTTGCTTCAGATTTGGACAAAGTTGCCCTGATTCTCTGCTTTAGGTGATTGGTGAACCTGAGGGTATGCTCTGGAAGCAGGGATAAGATTGTTCTTTTCTTTTTTCTTTTGGCTCTGTTGAGAAGAAAGTTCCCCCCCCCCCCCCCCGACAAAGTTCAAACTTGTCCCTGTATAAGTCGCCGCACTATGCCCACTCCGCATCCAGAATTTCAACCAACATAATCATCGATGATCGCTACATCACAATAAATGTTATGTAACCACCGTTTAATAATTTTGATGAAACAATTACAAAAGCAAAAAAGGCCACATAAGTGGCAATACTTCTTAAAAAATGCTGAGATAGTGGCAAAGTAGAGGGACATTCAAAATGGCAATTTGCTACTTCACACGATTCATTCGTTCTTTTTTTTTTAACTCTTGAAACAAAAAAAAGGTGTTTCTTCCATCAGTCATCCTTATCTACGCCAACAGATTATAGTTTTGAGGGTCATCCATTACAAAAAGCAATCAACACTACATGTATCACAAAGGTTTCACACCATGATATATTGACAGGCCATTGACTGTCCGGCGAACCCCTATAAAGCCGCCCCCAACTCACACTTAAAGGACGCTGCTTATTACAACTACGAAGGCCTTGTTACTTGATATAGAGAGTTCCTTTTCATTAAGCACATTGAGCCAAGAGTCATAGGCAACCCCTCGAGCCAAGCTCTCTAAGCATGATTTCTGCTTCGCCTTCTCATCCATTCTACTTGCATCTTAGGCGAAGGTTCCCTTGAAAAGAAGATTCTGCGTCTACCAGTCAATGAAAACAGGCACGCCTTGCTTCTTAAGCCGCGACCTATACCCTTACTGAAAGTAAATGTGTTCTGTCACAGCCTAAGGATATCACTATCCACCACGCTCTTCGCCTTTCAAGTGCCTCATCCTTCATAGGCCAATTCAACTTGTGTAGGATCATCAATTATTCTGCTTCAGAAAACCACCTGTGAATGGTTGAAGTTCTTCTTCCCAGCCAGGTATGAATGAGTTGGGATGAAGTGCTCTCTTCTTTTATCATTTCCCTTTCTTATCTGGTCTAAGCTAGATGGGCTATGGGAAAGAGAGCGGAAGTTACAGGAATCGTTCTTGCAGCAAGAAGTTGCAATGTTGTTAGAACTGGATGTTGAGGTGCTTTGGACCTTCTTAATTTACACGCTGATGCTTGTGTGGGCTCGCTTTGCCGAGAATCGTAAACACAGAAGAATAGTATCTTTAGAAGTTGCAGCTATGGGATGCAAGGTCGTTGATGTCCGCTTACATGTCTAGGCATTAAGTGATTCTTTGAACATGAAGTGCTTCTTAGCCATGTTTACACGTGTATATTTTATGATAGTCCATTTTACCTCTTACTACATTTTGTGCATTGTTCTAAATTGGCTAGTTATCATGAAAGTCTTTATCCTGGGGGCATCATCTTAACCCCTTTATGGTGGCTACCTAGGTTGAGCGTGTTATGGGTATGGTTGAGGGAGCAATTCTAGTTGTGGATGCTGGTGAAGGTCCGCTTGCACAGACAAAGTTTGTTCTTGCCAAAGCTTTACGATATGGGCTGCGCCCTATTCTTCTGTTAAACAAAGTAGACAGACCAGCAGGTATTGTTTTTCAAGCATGCATCTATATTGCCTACTTCTTGATTAGCTTTTTACTTCCAATCATGATACAAGGAGTTCAGGTAATAGTACTGCGCTTCTTGTTCCTTAATTCTCTCCCATTCTTTTTTTTTAGTTTTGGGGGGCATCTGGGATGCCGATGAGCCAGCCTTACCAACTTCTTTCTCAATATTGCACGTCTTTGGAAAAAAAATCAAATTGTTTTGTTAATAACGCCACGCTGTTTCTCTATAGATTTCAGACTACATATGAGTACTGTTAATATATATCGTTCCATTTTATGTGTACCTTATAATATGATTGATGATGTCAGTTAGATTTAGTGTAGTCATATGTCACTATAGACAATGTGATAGGGACATGGTTATATGATGTTTTGCAAATTGAGTCAACAACTCAGTCCTTAGCTCCATATCGCTGGTATGTCTCCAGCTAAGAAGCACGGACTCGGGTGCGGGTGCGGATACGACACGGGTGCAGATACGCGGATACGGCATTTTTAAAAATTTTAGGATACGGGTGCGGCGGGGATACGACATATTTTATAAATATTTTTTAATTATATATGCTTAGTATTTAATTTTTAAACAATTTAAATCTTAATAATCATAATATATGTGTTTGATATATGTGAAAATATATTAATATTCCAACCAAAGTAGTGAATTTTTAAGTTTAATGGGTTCTTTTGTAAATTTTAAAGCTTTCGACCAAATTAGTTAAGTTTAATGGGTTGTTCTATAAATATTAAAATTTTAAAACTGAACGTAATAAAGCTTTTATGGGTATCACTTCTATTTCTATGAAATAGTGGGGTTGGTTTATATAATAACTTAACATTGGGGTCCTTACATAATATAACAAAACTAATGCCCTTAAATAATATGTAAATACTATAACATAATAACAAAGAAAAGTCAGAAGAAGAGAAGAAGCACGTCGACGCAGTACACCGACTCTCTAGAAGCAGGCGCACGACGCTCGCAGCAGTGGGTCGCCGGGACTCAGCGCACGGGGACGCCGCAATGGATCGCCGGTAAGTCCCCTCCTCCTCCTTCTTCTTCTTCTTTTCTTCTTCTTCCTTCTTCCTTCTTCTCTCCAGTGTCTCCTCTTAGATTTCCGGTAGCTGCTAGAGTTCCCGATGGTCGCCGGTGGTGATAGATCTGAGCCGATACGCACCCGATCCGCACCCGGGATTTAAGAAATAAAAAAATAAAAAAAATGGTGGGCAGCACCTGACATGCACCGGTGCTGCACCCGAGGCGCACCCGCACCCGACGCGTATCTGGTGCCGGTGCTTCACCCTAAGTGCCGCACCGGTGCTTCATAGGTCTCTGGGTAGGGCCGGTTCTTTCGTTGAGGATTAGGCTCTTGTAGTAAACACAGATTCTATGCCATGCCAAGTGATGCCATGTCTTTCCAGCTTCCGGCTTTCAAGTGTTAAATATATTTCAAGTGAATTAGGCGTTAATCGCAACTTCTTTAGTCTGCATGATGTTGAGAACTTAAGTTGTTTGGAACTATGAAGCACCGGTGCGGCAGTTTTGGTGAAGCACCGGTGCGGCAGTTTTGGGGAAGCACCGGTGCCAGGTGCGCGTCGGGTGCGTACTGGGTGCGTGTCTACAACTATTTTCTTTTTCAATTAATTTTTTAGATCTTGGGTGCCGCTAGGACACACACCCAGGGTTTTCTGGCAGAGAGTAGAAGGAGAAGATAAGGAGAACAAGAAAGAGAAGGAGGAGAAGAGACGAGGGAGAAGTAGAAGAGAAGAAACTATCTCTGCGGAGCAGCGAGGATCCGGCGGCGACGGCCCCTGCAAGCTCTGTGGATGTTATGTTTTCGGTGATGGCTGTGTTAGGAGCCAGGGTTTCTATCAAAAGTTTCTGTTTATCATGTTTAAGTCCCAGCTTTATTGACAATCTTTTAAAATAGCCCCACTATTTTTAAAAAACCACAGAACTTCTACAAATTTTGTCATAATTGGCTATGCACTTTCAGTATTTCTAAAGCAGCCCACCAAATTAACAAAATGTCTTATAGTTTGTCTAAAATAGCATTATTTTTGTTACATACAAATAATATATGTTAATAAATTTTTGCCGTATCCCCGCGCACCTGTATCCTACTTTTTGAAAAAATGACATATCCGCATATCTGCACCTGTATCACATCTGCACCCGCACCGGAATCCATGCTTCTTAGGTTTGGAACAAGTGACATGCCACAAACATGTTCAGAGTATGTTCTGCTTTACCTCAGACCAAGTTATAGTTGAAATTTGTTTTTTACTTTGTAAGTAATACTAACTACAATGTCACTAAAAATGTTGGTTTATAGAGGCGCAAATTACAATGAGATTCTGTGATCTGGCTTACGCTTTTTATAAAAACACATGCTCACATAGCCGTTCCTATGCATGGTTAAATTGCATTCTTCGGTGCATATTTATCCTGGTGTCCACTACATCTCTTGTTTTCTATGTGGAAAATTCCATGTGCACATACGTGTGTGTGTGCGGGCTTTATTTGGCACATGGTGATTGTAGTGTTGGAGTGCTGGAGTAAGCAATCATCAATTGTCTCTATATATTTTATTAGAAATTCTCTTCTCGTAGGCTTTGATATATGTATTCTTTATAAGTAATCGGTTGATGAGCAAGATCTTGGGAGATGTTGACCACCTCACATTCATACGTGACACATGTCGTGTCTGTATCCCTTCCGTATTGTCTGTATTCCCTTACTAGAGAAAGATCATATGTCCAGTTCCGTACCTATGTCATATCTATCTTTGCGCAGTGCCCGTGCTTAGAGGTCTTGTGGAATGGCTGGAGAGGCGAGTCTGGGGAGCTTGCCAGGGCTGCCGAGGTCTTCATTTCGAGTTATGTTAGATCTCCGATATCTTATTATTTGAGGGGTTGGGAGGCAGTTGCTCTAGTATACTTAGTATTTTCGTTCAAGTACTTGTATTATCGGGCGAAAATTATGAAATAAGTATGGAAAATAAGAAAAACTTTTTTACGATGTTTACTTGCTAGGTGAGCTACTTCCTGCCCATCTGTTCTAATCTGTCAGAAGTGATGCTGATGAAGTTTTAATGTGTTGATGCAAAAATTTATGTGAATCAGTTGCAAGTTTAGGCAACTTGAAGCCACTGCTTATGACCGAATCACATGTTAGGATCTGATTTTATGATTGAAGATATTTATTTAGTTCTAATTAGTCCACTTGTTCATGGTACATGCAGTAAGTGAAGAGACGTGCAATGAAGTAGAGACCCTAGTGTTCGACCTGTTTGCAGAACTTGGTGCATCAGGTTTAAAAGTTATTGCCGAAGATTATGTTCCATTTTGTATTTGCTGGACTAGTATTGCATGCTAAACTCCTGTAAATTCAATTAATCTTTTTTTACTTCCAACGCAGAGGAGCAGCTAGATTTTCCTGTTCTTTATGCTTCTGCTAAAGAAGGATGGGCTTCGTCTACATTCACTAAGAGCCCCCTTGATGATACGAAGAATATGTCCCAGTTGCTTGATGCAATCATAAGACATGTTCCTTCGCCAACAGCAAGCCTCGATGCACCTTTTCAAATGCTGGTTGGTAATACAACGTTATTCAGTCACTGAATATAACTGCAAATCACGGGAAAAAGAACACGTGCAGGATATGTTTATACTCGAATGCATATACACTAAATGTAAGCTGGTCTAATCATTGAGAACCAAAGGGGAATTTTCCCTGCTACGTAGGGAATTTTGGTAGACGAGGTAATAAAGGAAGAAATTAAGGATCTTCTAGGTTCTCATCTTCTGCATATAGGTGTTCAGCTACAACACTCACCCTCATTGCAAGTCGAGCGACCAATCAGTTCAAATAAAGTTGCACACCACCAAGTGCATAAATATTTAGAATTTAGGATGGACACAAGCGTTGGGTACAGTGACCTACAAAACATTTACATATGAATGTGGTAATGGCCCAACCGCCCAAGTGTGATATCACTGATATGGCAGACTCAATTACAGCTAGAATTTCTCTTTTTTGGAATTTGGCTGAGTGAAAAATGGATATGATTCAATAAACAGAAACCTTCTTATTGATGCTAGTTTCAGGTTGTCTACTTTTATGCTCATACCTAGGGATGCGTTTGTCTTCAGGAATAAGTACTTACCTGTTTTGAGTTGTTATTTTTCCAGTGCCCAACAAGGTAATTATTATCTGGTCTCTGTACACTTTTCCTTCTTTGGAATTTGGAAAACTTGGGTATGCTTATGAGGTATAATTGCCGCATGCATGAACTCAGTTTCTCTCCTTCCCCCCGCCCCCTTTCTCTCTCGCACACCCACTCTGTTTCTTTCACATGCGGGCATGCACACATGGATGTCAACATGCACGTTGGAGCTTTGCTCAATATAAATTGCCTGAAAAATAAGTAGATCCTGACTGCATCTTCAAGAAGTCTGTTACTTGGTGTCAGCATTGCCACTTGGTGTGCAGATGGGAACGACAGTGGTAATTTTGGCCAGGTTCACTTTTGGTTTATTTGGGCCCTTCTTTGGCTTTGTATACTCTAAGCTGCATGCCCCTTCCTCTGTCTCTCTAATGTTTTTGTCACCTAAAAAAAACCATTACGTACTCCAATATGAGAACCAGGAATTGACTGCTACTTATGTCTCGTGCATTGCAAAAATGCCTTGATACTAATAAGGTACCAAATTTACAAATTTGAGACACATAGCCCAAGTGTCAGATGATTGGTTGATTAACTATTTGATTGAAAAATGCTTCTGCCTTGTGTCAAGGGCAAGCTGATTGTACAGTGTTAGAATGCACATTTCTTTTAAGTTTCAATCAAGATTGCTGCCTGTTGCTATCCCTTGAAAGTAGTAGGTGACTAGGTGATCGACCTGAATTGATCTATCTCCCTTCTTCTTTCTTTTCATGGTTTTTCTGTCTCTTTAATTGAGTAGATTGAAGAAGACGCTTAACAGTTTCTTTCAGGTCTCCATGATGGAACGTGATTTTTATCTTGGCCGAATTTTGACCGGCCGCATTACTTCTGGAGTTATTCGTGTTGGTGACAGAGTACATGGACTTCGGGGCACAGATTCTGGGGTGTCCAAAATTGAAGAGGGAAAGGTTGGTGGTTTAAATAACTTGCTTGTTCCTTTTGATAGTTACCAGCAACTTTTGATTGCACTTCCTTGTTTCTTTTTGGGGGATCTTCATATTATAATGAGTTGGGTTTCGTCTTGGGGTTTTTATGGTAATTGTCTTCAAATTCCTGAATGTTTCTGATTGAGCAGACATAAAGTCCTCAAATCTTTCCCATTTGACGTGGCTCGCTCGAGTCCAATCATATCAAAAAGTGGAGACCTTAATGAGCCATGTCAATTGGGAGTCAACTTTTGGGTAAGATTTTATTCTTTCTGATGTGCTGTTGTCAGAATGTACATATTTTAAAGATTGCTTCGCAGTTAGAATATTTCAATATATTTGAGGAAGAACGTCCAATCATTTATTCTTTTTCCTTATTGTCTTTGGTGTGTAGATAGATTTTTTGGACTAGTCTCCATCTCATTAAATATACTTGGCGTATCATACACATCAATGTTTCTTCCAAATGATGCGAACAAGCATTTGAAAACAGTTGGTCCTAGCATTTTAAATTTTAATGTACTTGGTCCAAAGTTTGCCTCATTATATGAGGCACATATTTCTTCCTTGTGTCGCGACCAAGCATTAGAGAACGGTGGGTCCATTCGAGTATTCTCGGACCATAATTAGTGACATCTTCTAGGATATGTATTTGGGAACCATTAGCATTTATGTCGTGATAAATGGAATGCTTTACTGTAGTACCAAATCTACCGTCGGCTATATCTAAGCTTCTCAAGATGCCTTGAGCTCAAGGAATCTTTCTTAGCAACATCGTAATCTTCCTTATTTCTGGTGGATTCGACAGGAAAAGGATTAGTTGCAACATCTGTGATATCCCACTTTGAATGTGGGATAGTATTGAGGATAAGACCTGCCGATGAACTCATAAGTACCTACCTGGCTAGTCCTTTTGAGAGAGGCAGTGCCTGTGGTGGGGCCGTGGACCAAGTTGTTATACATGGTATCAAAGCAGACTCTTGTGGGTTAGGCTATCTAGTTGGCTTGGCGATTGTTGGGGAAAATGAAGTCAAGGCTCAATATATCCCACATCAAGAGGATGAGTTGTGGCAACTAAGGGCGAGTTGGGTATATCCCACATTGATTAGAGAGGAAGATACTTCGATATGTGTGATTGAGAGTTAGCGAGGACACTAAGCTATAAGGAGGGAAGATTGTGATATTGCACATTGGGTGAGGGATAGTATGAGATTGGCCTTACAAGACGATGATCTTGAATTCATAAGCACTTGCTTGGCTACTTGGCTAGCCCTTTCGAGGGAGTCATTGCCGTGTGGTGGGGTTATGAACGAGGTTACTTCAATATCATAATTTATTTTGGGACTTGTGTAGATGCCAATGTTATGAGTTCTGCAAAAGCGATACCATGGTTTGTTTAGACTCACTTTCCTTGGGGTTATTCTTTGTGATTAGTTTTGAAAAGGCAATTTTTTTTTTTCAAGAGATACCTAAAGAAAACACGTTAAATTGGAGTAGAGGACATACATGTTATGCTTTTACCACCTAGAATTCTTCACTTCCTTTTCTTCTCTTCTTTTAGTTTTTGTATGGATAAAAGCTTGTTGTGCTTGAAATAGGCTACATGTTAATGTGACAAACTAAGGCTCTGTTTGAAAATGTATTCATTTTCAGTTTTTTCTCCAATTTTGTAAACTGGAGGAAAAAAATGCGCTTGGCACACGATTTTTGTGTTTTTTTTCTTCAATTTTGAAAACCAGTTTTTAAAACAGAGTTGTTTCTGAAAACTCCCATTTTGGAGTTTTGGGTTTCCAGTTTTGAGACCACCCCACCACCGCCCCCTACCGCCACAGCCACAGCCACCGCCCGCCACCACCGGCCACCGCAACCACTACCAAAGAAAAGCTGGGTAATCAAACAGCCAAAAGGAAAAAATTCAACATAAAAAGTGGGTAATCAAACACCCATTTGTTTTTGTAAAAAATAAAAACTAAACTGGTTTTGGTTTTTTTTTTTTTTTGGAAACAGAAAATCAAAATTGGAAGTGATTTCAAACGCTACCTAACACTTTGCATTATGGAGGTGTCAAACTTACTTTTTAGTATAAGGGCAAGATGCAATATTGAAGGAATAGTCGATGACATCAGCAAATTAAACCGTGTCAGATCTGGTCAATGATATTAGGGGTGCCTGTGAAACCGATAGTAAAACTAGAAGAGAGGACTATAAGTTCAAAAGTGAGGAGGGATTTTTCGTTTATTAGGCTAAGATGCAAGGAATATGATTAGTTTAGTTGGACCCTAGACTACAGATTTCTGACCTCTTTGTATCCCAAGCACCTGGAAACTTTTACTGAAGTACAAATCTTTGTACTCCTCTTCCATAAAAAAGAGTGGACTAGAAAATGTAAATGTTTCACTGTCCCCTTCAAAAGTGCATTAGTATGGATAAATGGTTCCAGCAGGAGAACTATCTTATTTTAAGTACTCTTCATCGTGAATTTAAGAGACCTGACCTCAATAGAATGCTGGAACTTTGTGAAAGGCTGGTTTACTCTGGGTCATGGACCCTCTCCTTTAGAAACAACAATTACTAGAACTGAATAAATTTTCATCGGTTTACTTGGCAGGTGAATTTCATAATATAAATAAGGGTTCCACCCTGAGAAAAGACCTTGTCTAGGAAAGAAGGTTTATTTGAGTTGAAGAGACGGGACTCTAACTGAATGCTGAAAGTGGTAGATGGAACTGTTGGTTCTTAATTTACTTTTCATCACCAACCTGGACCTCGGAAATACAGTTACTCAGATTTTAGCTTTACTGATTCAGCACCAAAATCCGTAAGTGCCGAATACAAAATTTTATGAAGAAGCACCTAAGTAAAATACTTTAGGAGTTACTTGTACGAACTTGTCCATTAACTCAAATTTTTGAATCCCTCATAAGTATTTGTTGTGCTTCTTAGCCAAATATTGTAAGTAGAAGAAATTTTAAATGTTTATTTGGGGCTTGGTGGAACCAGTAAAAGCGCTTAAATTTATATACCAAACTTTCACTAGATCTCAACGGTCATTTTTTACCATGTTAGCGAGGACACAGCTATACCTTTGTTCATCTTGTAAAGGTCTCGAGATGGACATGTAGAATGATTGTGAACTCTCCTTTAAATAATGTGTTTGACAATTTATGAATTTGCCAATGTATCCATTTTGTGGTCATTTAATAACTTTTGCCCTGTTAGGTTCTGAAACTAATGAAAAAGAAGGGCACAAGCACACTTTTGATGGATAGTGCTGGCGCTGGGGATATAGTATCAATGGCTGGGCTGGCGAGTCCCTCGATAGGACACACAGTAGCAAATCTGGAGGTATGTAGCTTCTTCTTATACCTCTTCTACAGTAAATCAATAATGCTTTTCACCTATTTGCTTGTTCTCTGTTGTTGAACAACTTGTCTGATAATGCTATAAAAGAAAAGTTCATTGGACAGCAGCAGTCCAAAAATGTCTTTATGGGCCTCTTTTCTTTGAACTGAAAAATACGAGAAGTGTATTGTGATGTGCTTTCCTCTGGTCTTTGAGTTACTTAGCCGTACATTGCTTTGTAACTTATCGTCGCTGTTTTGACAGCCTTCTATCTTGTTGCATCAGCTTCTCATTCTGAATATCTTGTGCTCTAGGTCGCCTCGTACTTGTTGAGACATCTTATAACCATAGTTGCTAACCAATGGACTTCTGTACATGCGACGGCGTAGCCAGACATGGACGGTTAGATTTCGTAAAAGGCAGTAGACTTTAGCATCATAGAGTACAGTTTGAAGCTGATATATAACTAGATCTTAAATGGATGGATTGCAAGTGCTCTAGCCGGAATTTCAGGCTACTGCTATGGTGGTGTGGTGGTGATCTAGCGCGCGCGGGGTTTTTTTTGTTGTTGTGGTTTGGGGGGGGGGGGGGGGGTGGTATGAACGGGGAAAGAGCTTGTGAGGGACTTCTAAGGTGCTTGAATATTTTTGTAGGGGGGTAGAGAGCCTTCCTAGAGGTGGCTAAAGATTGAAAAAATCTGAAGTGAGAATGATGATGATGATGACAAGTCACACAAATGTTATTAATGGAAATTGCAAAAGTAGCTGCACCTAAAAAGCAAGTATTTAAGAGGAAGGCACTAGAATCAGAAAGACTGGGGATAGGCCATTTAGTGTCATTTCGCAGTGATGACACTTGTAATTTTGGATCATGCTCCTGTGTAGCTTTACACATACCTAGCTATTCTAAGTTTCTTTATATTGTGAAAATGCAGTAGTAATGCAAATTTATGTAGTACTAGCACACTTGTTGCTTACAGATGTTATAGGAATCGAAATAAGGAAGGCCACCATATCACATAGACGTGCATTTGGGTGGGTCCCATTCTCTCACAGCACATATACATGCATTTATCCTGTTCCTTCCGTTTTAACAACCTTTTGACCCTGTATTACCAGGCTACGTAGGAGTTAGTAAGCATAGGATTTCTGTTGGCCTCCCATCTGCCAATGCCTCGAATATCTGCGATATGGTGCATTTTTATTTTGTTTTTCCTCTTATCATCGAAAGCTTGTACAGTCACTCACTGTTGGTCGGTCAACCCCAAACACATGAAGATATCCGTTTTAGTTTTAATTTCATGCATCTCTATATCCTCTGAAGCACTGGTGCGGCAGTTTGGAGGAAGCACCAGCAGCGGGTGCGTGTTGGGTGCGGCATGGGTACTCACTGGGTTCTCGTCTAAAATTATTATTTTTCAATTAATTTCTGGATCTTGGGTGCGGCTGGGACATGCCAGGGATACGGCAAGGACACACATCCAGGGTTTTTTTAGCAGAGAGGAGTAGAAGATGAAGAATAAGAAGAAGAATAAAGAGAAGTAGAAGAGAAGGATATGTAGGAGAAGAGATGAAACAACCTCCTCCGGAGCGGCGATGGTCTTCCGGTAGTAGTGGCGACCCGGCAGCAGCAGCGACGGTCTCTCCTTGCAGAGCTCCGTCGATATTTTGGTGACGGCTGTTTATAAGCTAGGGTTTGTAACAAACTTTCTGTTTATGATGTTTAAGTCCCAGCTTTATTGACAATCTTTCAAAATTGCTCCACTACTTTCAAAAAATAACAGAACTTGTACAAACTTTATCATATTTATGCACTTTCAACATTTCTAAAGCTGCCCACCAAATTAAAAAATAATCTTAATTTTTTTTTGTCTAAAATAGCATTATTTTCGTTACACACAATAATGTATGTTAATAAACTTTTGCCGCATCCTCGCCGCACCCGTATCCTATCTTTTAAAAAAATGGCATATCCACATATCCGCACCCGTATCGCATGCTTCTTAGCTATTGTTTATGATGATTTGTTTCCTGATCATCGTATCATAGTCTCTTCGGCTTGTGAGACATTGCATGAAACACTTCCCTTTAAAGTTCAGTTTGTTGAGGAAAATTGAACTGAATCGCTACTTCATCTGGCAGGTAATGACTACATTGCCAACAGTTGAGCTGGATCCCCCAACTATTTCTATGACTTTTGGCGTCAATGACTCTCCATTGGCTGGTCGTGATGGTACTCATGTAAGGGCGACCCCTTGGGTTTGTTGTCTGTAATTTTAACTTCCGTTGTCAGTAACTGTTTCCAAATCATCCATGGCGTTTCTTAAAGTTGTACTTTTACAGAGACTAACTTTGGTCTGATTTATGTTTTCTGGCTCTTATGTAGCCCTTATGTATGCCATATTGGAATAGATGGGTTATAGCAAATGAAAACGAGTTTATGTGCGATCATTTATTTACCTTGGTGGCGGCAATCTTTAGTTAGGTGCTCATAGCAGCTTGTAGTTGATGACTGTAGAGGAGATCTATATATGCAAATGTCTCTGTGTGTACCTATATATATAGGTATAATATGATTGAGAGTAATTTAATGGCTTTAGAGACCAACTCCAGTTTTTAGTCAAATGTTTGGTAGTCTACACAATTAATGCTTTGCCTAGTTTTTGAAGAAAACCGAGTGTATTTTAGTCAGTAACCAATAATATATTTGACTAAAAAGGCTTTAAAAAACCTGTGTATCATACCAAAATTCAGGCCCATTTGTCCTTCACTCTTTATCTAATGTAGTTACTTGTTCACCAATAGTAAGTTAATTTAATACTCCATTCACGTATTTGTAGTTGACTGGAGGGAAAATAGGTGATCGCCTAAAGGCTGAGGCAGAAACAAATCTTGCCATAAACGTTATCCCAGGTCTGTCAGAATCATATGAAGTGCAGGGGAGGGGAGAGCTTCAACTAGGTCAGTTCGCTTGGGACTTTAATAATGTAATGACAATTTTTACTTTTATTTTGCAATTAGCTGGTCCTCTTGCATTACATCCTCTTTTTGGCTTTAAGTCAAGTTCCATGTTTGATGGAACTTACTTCTTTTTGTGAACCAGGTATCCTGATTGAGAATATGAGGCGTGAAGGATTTGAGCTATCTGTCTCCCCTCCTAAAGTCATGTGCGTTATTTATTGCCGTTTTAAAGCGCACTTGGCATTTCTTTCATTCTGCACCCCGTCGCTAACTGGTTTCTTGCATGCACATTTAATTTTTCCATTCTACTCACCCTGCATATTTATGAATGTTTTGTGATGATTTTGATGTTGGTTGTCGTTACTTTTGTTGCTGCTTTGCGTTTCTTGATGTAATTGTTGTGCTTGTCTTCACTAGTTTAGTTATTACTTTACTAGTAATTAAAATTTAATTGCTTTAGACCCCTGGTCTCCTGTTGGACTGATGCGTATTGGAATCAGAAACCAAGTTGGGAGGTAGAATGGATGTTGGTGAGATATGTTCTCTAGGGTCTTCGTACGAGTAGGATCGTTGTTTGGTACTCCCTCCGTCCCAAAACAAGTGATAGGTATGATTTCACACATATTAAGAGATTGGTCATCTAAGGCTTCTTTCCACTTACCATAGACAAAGCAGCTTTTATTTCACGGACTCACCATCCTTCTGATTGGGCAGATCTATCTCTGGAGCATTATTCATCTCCTCCTCTCTTTCTCTCTGTATCTGTACTACTAAACAGGCCATCCTATTCAAGAAGTTCTAACCAGACCAGATTAAATGATTAGTAGGGATTTTATTGCTACCCATATTACAAAACCAAGGTCACATTACCATACTGATCTGATTCTTTGAAGGTCATGATTTGGTCCATGGTCATATATGATAGTGACAAAACAACGAGGATGGGAGCAGTATGAAAAGCATGGGAGGTGGAAAAAGAAATAACTGGCACTTGTTTAGGGCATCCGCACAGCCTGGTAGTCAATTGCCTAGGCCTTCGTGTACCGACCGCCCAGGCATATGGCAAACACCATCTAGCCCCCCTAGGCGTTCGCCCACCCAATGCCTGGGTGTTTTCAAACAGCGCCTAGCCCCCTAGACATCCACTCCACCGCCTAGTCTTTATACTGCCACCATCGCTTCATAACGAAACCACGATTACAACACTTCATTCGCTGCTCCATCACCGAATTGAGATGGCAGGACAAACCTTCTCATGAAGTTTTCTCGGTTTCATTACCATATTGGAGTCTCCTCTATCTGAGTTCTTGCATCTATCTGGGTTGTTTTTCTCTTTCTTTTTCATTTGTAATTGAACCAAATTAATGAATTGGTGATCAGGGGTGTAGAAGTTCGATAAGAATATCTGTGATTAGCAATTATGTGTAGTGGGTAGGGGGGAGGGGGTGGAGGAAGGGGAGGGGGAGGTGGAGGTTGATGTTCAGTGGTGGTGCTATCAAGGTGAGGTGCAGATTGAATGGTGAAGTGAGAGAAATGCTGGATATGAGACAACAGAAGGAGACTGCATTAATCAGGGTCATTGAGTGGATGGTGGTCCCTACTAACTCCAGTTAGTTGAAAGTAAGGGTTAGATTGTAGAGTATGTAATGTTCGTATCCAAAAAAGGAAAGTGATGACTTAGTTTGGGACATTCCAAAGGGGAAATGTGCTCACTTATTTTGGGAAGGAGGAGTATTTTAGAAAGAGCCAGGATACGGGCCAGCCCTAAAAGTAGAAGTACTAAAGCACAAACATATATGGAAGGTGGAATGACAAGCATGCGACTTAAAGCGAACCCAGCTGATGGTGTGAAAACCTTCATCGCTCCATGAAACTTCATATATTCTTTGGATGTCCATGAATCCTTGAGAAAACTGATGTTGAGTTACCAAAATAACTGCCCAGCTCTTAGTGAAAATCAGCTTCTTGTGTGGACTTGACATGTTCGCCATTCACTGAGTTCTTAACCCCTTACCTCTTGGTGGTGCAACAACTCACCCTGGAGACATTAACCACCTACCACAGACATGCAACATGCACTTGTGATTTTGTTCTCCATAATTAAAGCTCATGCAGGGGGCTAATGTACAGACTATCAATGCAGTATAGGATGCAGCTGTTACTGAGTGAGGTTAGCCTACTTTGAAGTATGGACATAAATATAGCTTGATACACACGGCTTTATACTGGAGCTCTTTTTCGATTATTTATTTCTGTCATATCCTTAATAGCAGTACCACAAATCTGTAAGCGGGACGCTGATGCTATCATGGTCAGGAGATGATAACGATATAGGTTTCCTTTTATTACTATGCACGAATATATCCTTTCTAGTAAGTGAAATTGTTAACTATTTTTCTGTAATAGCGAGGAAATTGTTTTTATAGGACGTAATGTGGACTGATAACCCACAGTGCATATTTACATTAGATAGCCACATCTATATACATCCACCTTTGTTTAGCATCTTGCGGATCGTTTCAAGCAGTGTTCCATCTTGGAGTATTTAAATCTTGGGAAATAGAACTGGTTACCTGGTTTTTCAACTCTCTTGAACCTTCCAAGCCACAAGTTCATTCTCAGTATTCTTGGTGATAGTAACATTCTTCAAAAGGTTTTTTCAATGTTAGTTTGTATTGTATTCTCTTGTTTTCAAAGGGTAGGTTGATGTTTTTTTCTTGGCAAGTCATTTGGAGTAGATTAAGACTTAAAAAGGTGGCTTTCTTCACTTGATGTACTTTTTTTTATTAAATTGCAAATGATGGCGCTAGTCATATTCTTGGTGCTCATTTGGTCAAGATCTCAATTCTTTTCTCTTCTTTCTCTTCCCGCTTTCTTGTGTTACGCCAAAAGGATGGTGGAAGTGTTATAGAGCTGTAAAATCTGTTCGGCGGAGTTAGGTAGCTCTATTTCTTTTTTGGAGCATATACATGGAGAGGAATAATTGGTTTAAGAATCATGACCATAGTTATCAAAGGCGCCTAGGTATAAGGTGCAGCCAGGCACGAGGTTAGCGCTTCGCCTAGCTGTAGGCACAGTGCCTTCGAAAAGGCACTCGCCTTATGTGTCCGCGCACAGGGCACTAGGCCCACTCTAGGGTTGCCTAGGTACAAGGCCTAGCCAGGTGCAAGGTTAGCGCCCCACCTAGCCCTAGAGGCAGCAACACCGAAAAGGCTCGCGCCTTGCGCCTAGGCATAGTGCTCTAGCCCACTCCAGGCGCACTTCATCTATTTTACCAAAAGACATGGTTTCAATGAGTTTTTTTAAGGTAAATACCATAGATAACTAGCACTAAGTAATCACATAAGGTCTTGACTAGAAAGGAGGTCAGTCATAAAGGAAGAGTTAAATACGGCAGTGTTTGCGTAAGAAGACTTAAGTGCATCAACAAACTCTTAGCATATCTGATTTCTGAAATTCAAGTAACATATAGAAGAATTGAGATGCTGTCTTGGACAAGCGAATTACTGAGTTAATGAATCCGGACAAGTGAGTTGCTAAACTATAAGATGCGATCTTTTACGACTTTGATGCTTTATATTGCTGGTTTTGATGCTACAGGAATTACTTTGTATACTTCATGTACTATGAGCCTTTCTTTGGTTAGGCGCGCACCTGTTCCTTGTCCCTCGTGCATAGGTTCCAGGAGACCTTTGCGTGTTTTTTGCACCTCCCCTTTAATAATAATGGGCATGAAATAACTGTACAAAATGTTTTACATATCATTGGTGCAGCCCAATGGTGAAGGCATCTTATACTCTGTTGTCGATGAGAAATCGTACTAAGAACATGTTGCAAGTGTGTGGATGGGCAACGCTCCCATGAAAGGATTTTTTTTTTTTTTGGCTTCTGGTACTGATAATGCACAAGACGAGATTTATGCAGGTGCCTCATAGAATAATAGTAGAATGGACGTAGCATAAAAGTGAAATTTCTATTTGATCAGCGGGGCAGTTCTCTATAATGTTTTCAAATATTAGGTCAGGGTGTGTGTTTTCTCTGACTTCGGGTGTAAGGTCACTCCCTTGGCTTGACTTGTACGATATAGTTGACAACCGTAACTCAAGGAGTTAATGATGGAGTGTCATTGGTACGTGTACACAAGTCATTTAATATACCGAGTGTAACGCATGAAGTCGCTCTCGTGAAGATGTGACCAATTGAGAAGATGATACAAACATGCATTAGTTTGTTGTGTCTAGAATGCTTTTCGAAGGACGTTGAAGTCATTCTTCCCGATAATGCTAACTTGGGCGGATCTCGGTCATGTATCAGTATCACACAGTTGAATCTTTATTTATTATGGGCATGAGGAGGCCGAAAGACAATTTGTCTTTTTCCATCGATCAGAACATGGCCATATGAGTGGGTACCACCAATTGCAGGAAAGATCTCAGGTGTGAATCTTCAATTAAGTTCGGGAGCTTCATTGTTGTCGGTTTCACTTATGACCCAGGTTTATGTACACATGGACAAACACATGTAGACACATGCACAGACACATGTATGAATATGTATATGTATGTGTACATATACATACATACTTATATATGTGTGTGTGTGTGTGTGTGTGTGTATATATATATATATATATATATATATATATATATATATGGGAGTTGATCCATTGATAGCACTAGCAAACTGGGTTAAGTTGCTAGCGCGATCTGGCCGTCCACGAGCGATCTGTGGACGGCCAAGATCTTTTTTTTTGTTTTTTTTTTTAATTCCGTCCGCTACATTATGTAGCGGACGGCATTTTTGACGAAAGTACCCTCGAGCAGCTTAACGAGGTATGACTTTTTCTGTGTCATTAATGTGTCCGCTACATAATGCAACGGACTAGTCTTATCTTTTTCTCTCCCTTTTCTCATTCTGACTTTTTCTTTTTCTCTCTCTTCTTTGATCCTGATGATCAAATCTTGATGAAGTTCGCTGGCAACAGATTGCCATTGGTAAAAAAGACGCCAAAACGAGCACATCCAATTAGCACATCCACCTGCAGGCTAGAATCATTCATGAAATTGGCTGCCAACAGATTGTCATTTTGTTCTAGGGTCTTCAACCTCTTCCATTTCTATCACCCTATATCAAAAACGAAAAGATTAAAAAAAAAACCTAATTTCTCAAACCCATGACAACCAAATCAAAGCACACCATAACTATTTGAAGCGGCTAGATAGAAAGAGAAGGAAAAGTTTTCAAATCATCAATAGTTTGCTATTTTGACACAGATTTGCTGTGATCTTTATAGAACGTCCCCTATTCTATGTGGACTTCGCCGGAGCCACCGGAGGCGCAGACAGGCACTGCTAGGCCAGTGCGGAGCCCATGAGCACCGCGGCGGCGGAGGAGGAAGATAGTGGCTTGATCGATGACCCAAAATTTCTTTTGCTAGGCCCATTGCCACGAAACCGGACAAAAGAATAGGGAACCCTTTTGGAAGGTTGGAGCAAGAAAAGCATTGCTTAGCTGCTACCGCTAGGGACCCCGGACATGGGAGGTGCTGTCCAACTACCCCGAGGGAACCACCGTCTTGAAGGAGCTCATCCAGAAGAGAGGAGATGAGAGATGAGAGATGAGGGGGAAAGAGAAAATAAAAGTTGGTTGTCTCTTTTCCAGAGTTGACAACACGGATGTCTTTTCAAGAAAGTAAAATAGTCCGCTACATTATGTAGCGGACAGATATAACTGGGATTGAGGGGTATATTTGTCAAAAATACCTTCCGCTACATAATGTGGCGGACAGATGTAATTGGGATTGAGGGGTATATTTGTCAAAAATACCGTTCGCTACATAATGTAGCGGACGGACTTAAAAAAATGCAAAAAAAGATCTGGGCCGTCCACAGATTACCCGTGGACGGCCAGATCGCGCTAGCAACTTAACCTAGTTTGCTAGCGCTATCAACTTAACCTAGTTTGCTAGCGCTATCAATGGATCAGCTCCCTATATATATATATATATATACATATATATATATATATATATATATATATAGCCTCACGCAACTTGCGTGAGGCTAGTGATCAAAACTACGTAGTTTTGGTCAAACAAACATAATTAATTTTTTTTCTCTTTTTATCTCTCTCCCTTCTCCCTGTATTTCTCTCGTCCCTTCTTTCTGTCGCTAGTCAGCCCTAGCATCACCGGTCTCCCTACCACCATCACTCCACCATTAACCCATAAATACACTACACCAATAAGGAAACCACTATTAAACTCTGCCATAGTTAAAACCACCAAACCTGAAACCCACAACTATTGTAACCTTCAGATTGAAATCCACCCGCAGAACCTACAATCGTCCAATTTGAACTTTACTCCGTTATAACACAAATTGGAATTTGAATTGGAGTTTGGGTTTCTAGTGATGCATTTTGCTATGGCAGTGCCACGGTGGTGTTGTCTATTAGGTTTGCCATGTTATTTGCAATCCTCTTCGATTGGTAGTGGAAAAATAAAAAATTGTAGATGAATAATCAGCTTATTGTGTGTCGTGGGGGTGGTCGCGACCGTTTGCGGCAAGGTGGCTATTGACAGTGGCCGACGACGAAAGGTGGGTGGTCTACAGTAGTGATGGTGGCGGTGGCTTGTGACGATCGCTTGCTACGCCTGTCGGTGACAGAGAGTAAGGAAAGAGAAAAACAGGGAGAAGGGATTTAGAGAAAAAGAGAAATGGAAGGTGATATTGGCTGGCGCAAGAAGTTTGGGGCAGTGGGTTGCTAGGGCCTGCGACAGAGAGATGGGGGGGAAGAGGAAAATGGGGAAGGGGCAGAGAGAAGAAAAGAGCCCAAAAAAAAAAAGACTATTTGTTTTAACTAAACTACGTCGTTTTAGTCGCTAGCCTCATGCAAGTTGAGTGAGGCTAGCCTTATATTCGCTTTCCTCATATATCTATTATGTATATACATGTATGTATATATTGCTGCTACTGTGCATACTTGTATGCATTTTAATTGCAGACCATTGTTGCTTTTAGTTACTGTCCATATCACCGATTTAAGTATACAGCATTTGTTGGTACAGCACTCATTTTTTCACACCATGAGCAATATCCCTTTCATTGGATCAGGTACAAAAGCGAGAAGAATACAAAGCTTGAGCCAATTGAAGAAGTGACAATCGAGGTAAGATTATCATGTACTTGTTTTTCCCCCTTTCAAGTTTGATTTTTCTCAGGCATTAATTTGTTATTATCAGGTAAATGAAGAACATGTCGGGTTAGTTGTGGAAGCGCTATCCCACAGGCGAGGTGAGATGAGTGACATGGGTCCTGTCCCAGGAAACTCTGCCAGGACTAAATTGAAATTTACATGTCCATCAAGGTTGGTTATCTAGCTTAATTTCCCTTCTGGCCACTTGGTCAGTTCATTACCTCATTTTATTAAAAATTCATGATAGAAATTTGGTTTTCGTTTTCTTTTCTGTTCCTAGTTCTACTGCTTCTCTTTCCTTATAGTATGTAACCACACTATCTTAATCCTTAGAATGCGTGACTTAAATTTTTTGCTCTTATTACCAAAAAATCAGAATGTATAATCATATGCGCTTTTCGGTTTGGAAACTGCAAAGCATGTTTGGTTAGTTCTTAGAATTAGTCTTCTGTCAGATGTTAACTTCTGTTATTAGTACTGACGAGCCTTTGAAGATATTGGTGACGAGCTTTTAAGTGTAATTGCACTTCTATAGCATCTAGAAGGGAGAACACGTTACATAGATTTGTTAAAAGTTGGAACCTTTTGGTCTATGCATAATTAAGTTCTAGGGAGAAATGTATCCATGCAATGCACTGGTTAAGTTCTCTGTTGAAAAGCTTCAAATGCTTGTAAACATTACATCACATGTTAGCGTATCATTTAAGTTAAAAAAAATGTAGTAATAAAATATCTCTCCTGTGCATGATGTACAAGCATTTAAAGCTCTTCAAAACTTATTTGTCCCTTCTTTATTTGCAATTGAAACAAATACTCGTTTCTTCTTCTTTATTTTTTCTCTTAAGTTTTTTATTTTGTAAAAGTCCTTTTCAAAACCCTTTTAGATCTTGCATACTTTTTTGTGCCTCTGCTTTTCCGAATTAAGAAAATCGTTTGCTAAGCCTTTGCATTCTGTGCTTTATGGCTTTTGCATCATAGATTATATAGCAAGGGCGAACTAAGAGAAGTGGCACTGCAATCTCTTTTAGATACAAACTATAAGGATGCTTTTTGTTATCTATCTTCCACTTTTAGGTGAGGAAGGGGGTTGCTTCACTTTTTTGACTAAGATCATTGAAATTTCACTTTTTTGACTAAGATCATTGAAATTTATAGATAGATATCATTTTGGTGATGTACTTCATAGTAAGGCATTTGTCCAACTTTTAAGGGTACTCTGTCAATTAAGTAAATTTGAAATTCAGGGATGAATTATTCGAATTTGAGAGGGGTGGAACATAAAAGCCTCTTGCAAAAGTTTTTCCGTGACTAAATTTTGTCAACACGAATGAAATTATTCTAGCTTCACCTTTGACTGTTATTCTACTGTAGGCCGTAGTTTGAGCTCATATCCACTAACCCCCATCAAACACAGGGTACAATAATCGATACACATGTTTGCTCATCATGGAAATTACGTTCTAGGATCAGTTGAATGGGTTAGTGGTGAGCTTGGTCTGGTTTGGGGGTCAAACCACAAACCAAATAGTTACTCCTCGGTTTGAAAAATCTTGAATCGAACCGAACCAAACACCATCGCTTTGGACGGTTCGGTTTAGTCGGTTTAAATAGTTCGGTTTGGTTGGTTTGGATCGGTTTAGAGAAGTTGTCCCTCTGCAAACCTATCATTGAATCCAAATGTTATTCAAAATTGAAGTTATAGTTTTATTCTAATTGCACATTACGTCGTTACATTCAATAACTAACTACTCGTATTATTATATGGTTCAACTATTGTTCAAAACATATGTTACAAGAAAGAATAAAAAAATATACAAGACATATCCATAACTAGACTTTTGTGTTATAGATATGCTTTCATTGTTGTCTCTTCTTTAAGGTTTTGTTTATTTAGATTTGCTGAGTACTATGTATATAAAAATTATCAATAAGTGTAACTAAAAATATACTAGTATATCATAGGTCGGATCTATTCGGTTTGTGATCGGTTTCAAAAAAGTGAACCGTGAACCGAACCAAATTGAGGTCAGTTTGAGAAATGTGAAACCGAACCATCAAGATCTTTGGATGGTTCGGATTGGATTGGTTCCATTTGAATAGTTCGAATCAGTTTGAACGGTTTGATGCTCACCCCTAGGTTTCACAGTCAATCAGTCACCAAGTTCAGTCCATTGGAAAGGCTGGATCAAAATATAATCACGTATTATGCCTTCGTGAAAGTGAAAATTAATGTTCTCAGGGACAATATTTTGAAGATATGGAATGTCTATTGACACAAAATATATGGTTCCTTAAACTATGACATATATTCTAAGCCTCTAAACAGCGAGAATGGGACTCCCAGAAGTGTCTAAACAGAGCCCCATGGATGTCTGCAGCAAAAGGAGTCCAGAGCTAAGTCAATCATGCAATTGACTTCTCTTTCCATATATATATATATATATATATATATATATATGAGAGCTGATCCATTGCTCGCGCTAGCAAATGGAGTTAAGTTGCAAGCGCGATCTGACCGTCCATCCTGAAAGATGGACGGCCCAGATCGCGCTTTTTTCGAAAACTGTCAGTCGTCCGCGACATAGTGTCGCGGACGAACTTTTTTACCTTTTTGCCCCTCCACCCGTCCGCTACATAATGTAGCGGACGTTTTTTTGACAAAAATACCCTCATGTTCCATCCGCTACATTATGTAGTGGACGAGTAGGCAGGCACTATTTTTTTTTCTGTCCTTTCTCTCATTAAAATTCTGACATGGTTCTCTCTCTCATTTCTCTCGTCAATTTTTGACACACTCTCTTTCTCTCTCTCTCTCTCATCAATTTATGACACTTTCTCTCTCCTTTCTCTCTCTTTCTCTCACCATGATTTCTTTTATGGGTTCTGGATGTAGCACAAATTTTCATAGCATGGATCTTGTTCAGCCGCGAAGAAGAGACGTCGAAGAGCAGCGCCGGAGCATTCAGGCTCGAAGAAAAGGCATTCAAGTAACAGTGCTACTGCCTCACGGCAGTGTCCCTTTGTTCATTTCTCCCTCACACACGCACACATGCACTCTCACGCAAGGCAGCAACCTGATGCTACTCCCCTCTCCTTTTTTCGCACACAGGTGCACTAATCCCCTCGCCTTCACCTCCTCATGGCAGCCATGGCTGCTTACCCACGAACCCATCACTATATCTCATTAGAGCCTGTTTAACCCTCTCTTTCTTACTTTGTTTCTGCAAACTTTTATCATTTAGGTAACCATACAAACAAAAAACATTATCTGAAGAAAAAATGTTTCCAAAACGCCAAATTCACAGAGGCAAAGCAGAACATGAGAGAAAGGACAGAACAAATGTTTCCCAGAACTTTTATCCCATCTGTGCACTACCGAGACAAAGCAGAGAAACGAGAGAGAGATGTCAGAAGGACAATGAGAGAAAGGACAGAGAAAGAGAAAGAAAAAAAAAATAGTGTCTGTCAACTCGTCCGCTACATAATGTAGCGGATGGAACATGAGGGTATTTTTGTCAAAAAAACGTCCGCTACATTATATAGCGGACAAACTTAAAAAAAAAGTAAAAAAAAGATTTGGACCGTCCGCGATACAGTGTAGCGGACGGGTGGAGGGGCAAAAAGGTAAAAAAGTTCGTCCGCGACACTATGTCGCGGATGACTGACAGTTTTTGAAAAAGGCGCGATCTGAGCCGTCCATCTTTTAGGATGGACGGTCAGATCGCACTTGCAACTTAACTCCATTTGCTAGCGCGAGCAATGGATCAGCTCCCTATATATATATATATATATATATATATATATATATATATATATATATATATATATATATATATATATATACGTGACCCTTCTTTTACATACTTTTAAGCTAGCATAGACAGATCCTTTTTAGCAGCACGATACGAAGTGTAATACAGCATCAATGGCATATTATGCTTCACGGTTACATTCCCTTTCAATATCCGTTCTACTTTCGATTGTTTTGCCGAGTTAATCATTGAGCTTGAGCTTTTATGTCTGGTGTACTTCTTATATTCGCTGGATTTGAGCATATTAGTACTTATGTTGTCATTGGAAAAATTTTCTTCCCTATGTGCATTTTCAGGGGCCTGGTTGGTTATAGAAGTGTATTCAGCAGTGACACACGTGGCACTGGATTTATGCACCGTGCTTTCCAGGGTAAAACATATATGTTAGTTCCTTCTGTAAAGTTTCAGTTTCTGTTTCAATGACTGCCATATTATAGAGATCTTGGGGCAGCGCTTGCTCTGTCAAAAATTTGAGCAATTTGGCCTATCAGGCAGTGATTTATGGTCTAAATTTCTAACTCCAGCGACTAATGCAGAAATAATTGTCTATGTAATTCCTGTCTTTGCTGTTTCTTGGCCCAAGAGAGTTCCTTTCCAATGGGTAAATTAAGAAAGATATCTTTATTTAAGTAGGATTGAACCTAGATTAGATGAATATCTACTTGTGTGTAAGAAAATATATGATGATACCATGTTGTTTTTTAATTGTTTGATCCAGGCCCTGATTTTTGTTCCAAAATTAAATTATAGAGTAGTTACTTTTCAGCATAAGTCCTAATGGGGTGTATTTGAGATGAACAATGAGGGCAATAGGAATTTAGTTAGTGCTGGCCAATGCAGGTGACTTGCATTAGATATAACTTTTTGACTCTGAAAATATTTGCAAAAAGAGTGCCTTGGGGCTCAAATCTGCGATTATTCTCTTTGCAGTCGAATCAATGGTAGAAGTATTCTCTATATGTTAGACTTTGGTAGTCAATGTCCGAATGTCAAAACCAACTGACTTTTTAAGTTTTGTTGTAAATTAACACTATATTCTTATTTTTGTTTATGCTTGTGCTGTTCTGCTTTGCATTGCTGTTTTTGCTTATGTGTCGTCTGTTTCTGTGCAGCCTATGAAAAGTATCGGGGTCCTCTTGGAAATGTCAGAAAAGGAGTACTGGTAAATCCGGATGCTATCGTCCTGCTTACCTTATAGAAGTGGTTGTTCGTTTTCAGTAAAATGACATCACATATTAGGACATAGTGGGGTTTTAGTTCTTCACTATTTGGTAGTCGGCTCTTCTTAGTTAGACCGCCTGACCATTCCAATTCTTTCTGACATACGTAAGGTGTAGCATAATTGAGATGAAGGCTTTCGTGGCAATATGAGGGCAGAGCAGCATAATGTTAATATATATTACAAGATCTAGACAATGAGGCGTTTTTGGGTTAATCATGCTTTAGTCCAAGATGTGCGCGAGTTTTTTTTTGGGTGCTATTAGGATACATGAAACTTGAGCTGAAATAATGTGTAAATTGCACCCAAGTAAGTCTAGCACCTCTAACTGCAGATAGTGCACATTGTCTAGTTTTAAAGTGAAGTTGTTTCCACTTTCTAGATGTAAAAGTTCTTGACGATACAAAATTTTTGTGTTAAATTCCCAAAATACGTAAAAAAAATCTAAATTAAGGCTAGTGAAGATATGCGCATGCATCATAATATTGTTCTGTCTGTTAAGTATCGTAAGATACATTTTGACAACTGTGATCTTGCATACGTGCGCACACACATTCCCACCGACACACTTAGGCAGTTCATAATCTATTTAATTATGTATCATTGCTGAATTAGAAAAAATTCTTACTTGTTTCCAGTTTCCTGGACTCCCTTTGTTCTGTCTCGAATCAATGGGAAAAGAAGGGGAAAGTAAAAAATCCTGGGTACCAAATGTTTCCCCATAGTAGGCAATGGTTACTATGTCTGACACTGTTCACATTCTTGGTGATGTGTAATTTCGACCCTTGTTTCTTGTTTTATCACATGTCCACCTTTGCATTTGATTTCCTCCTCACGTGTAAGGCAGATGTCTCGATGCAGGCCAGCAACGAAAGAATCAAAACTTTAAACTCTCCATGGAAAGCACTTGTTACTTCATTAACCTATGGCATCTTTCTCTTTGTAATTGAGTAGGGGTAGCAATTGAATGTAGACTTTCTTTTCATGGGGCTAACTACACTACTTTACAGATTTCCGTGGGACGTGGAGCTATCACGTCATATGCGCTGATGAGTTTAGAACCCCGTGGAACTCTCTTTGTGACTCCTGGGATGGAGGTTGATTTCTTCTGATTCCTTGTATCCTGCTTCCATTCCGTTTATTGGTGCAAAATGACGTTGGAAGACCCTGATCTTTCAGTAGTTGCTGGGCTTTCGGATCAATTTCTTGCAATTAGTGATGCCGTAAATGCATAGCAATGCAATCACTTGCATGATATTAGTTTCCTTATATATGACGATAGATGGTGCTTCTTGGATAGTATTGGAATGAAAGCAACATCTATTGTCACGGGACCTGAGTAAAGCGAGTTCCATATGCACCTAGATTAAGAAAAGAAGGGGAGGAAATATTGGACTACAACTAATGCTTTTCATGGTATGCAGACATATGACGGCATGATCGTCGGTGAACATTCTCGGGATACAGATCTCGACGTAAGGAAATTTCCAATCTATCTTGTATCATAATTTGTGAAATCTCAAGGAGCTTGACTGCAGTTGTGCACTGCTTCAGGTCAACCCAGTACGGAGTAAGGAGCTTACCAATGTACGGTCTGCTAGCAAGGATGAGAATGTGAAGCTGACCCCTCCTCGTCTTGTATGTCTCCAACTTGGAATTTTGCATCTTGGCTTTCTTTCTTTGGCCGTTAAAGTTCACCTGCAATGTTGAAATATGCTTTTCTTAAAGTGCATTATCTACTTACATCTATTACTTGATTTATCTAAGATTTCGTGCGACTCTTTTTGGACACAACCGTGTTTGAATTGTGGACATACGGAGCAACTTTACGATGAAAATTAAAAATTGTGTTCTTTCCTGCCAGGCAAAAGTAAAACCAATTAAATTGTAGCAGCTGTAGATGATGCATACGATGAAAATGCCTAATTTCATTCTTGCAAATTTTGCGTTGATATTGAACATCTAAATGCATTTTGGTGCAGATGACGCTAGAAGAAGCAATAGGGTATGTTGCTTCTGATGAGCTCATTGAGGTATGTACCTTTAAACTTCTAATAATTCTGTCATGTGAAAATAGGTAACAAGTTTCTATTTACTTAAAAAGCTCGATACAGTGGGTGTCAAGTAAGTGGTGAAGTTTCTTAACGTTGTACCAAGAGAACTGAAGTTGACGCCGACCTACACCAAGGGATTGGGTTCTGGGAGGAGGGGGGTTGTGTTATGGGAGGGGAGCTATTTCCCATTGTGTAACCCAGGCCCAGGTCCAATGCGCCCAAAAAGAAAAAGTTTCCGTTCCAGCTTTTGATGGAGCATGCAAAATGTGAGTTGTATGACAGGAAATTGGTTAGTTTTGTGTCCGTGGCAGATGAGAACTAGATGTATATCACGGGGAGCATGTCAAGTATAAATGCTTCATGGGTATTTGAGACTTTGAGTAATAAATGTCATGTATCCTGATTCATTCCTTACATAGCCATGAAAATATCTCATTTCCAGGGTTAGAACTGCGAGTAATAAATATGAATTATTTTTTTTCTTGGGATATCCGGTGATGCAGGTCACACCGAGAGCCATTCGACTAAGAAAGAAATACCTGGATGCCAACAAGCGCAAAATGATGAGGCACAAGCCCAAAGAGTGAAGACCACGTCCTTGAGACCGAAAGACCTCGGAAGGAGTGAAGCTTTCCTCATCAATACGATTTTGCACGCTCATCATACAACCCCGTTCATTACAGCCGCTAAAAAAAATGATTATTCAGTCACCTCCCTTTTGGTCATGTACGTCGTGTGTTCTTGTTTTACTTCACCACCACTGAGAAATGAGAAGGGAGGGAACTCCAACATTATTATAGCAATAACAAGTCATCAAAAGTTAATTGCCATTGAGCAATTATCACCATTATTGCCTTGTATTCGTGCACAATGTATCACCCTCCCAGAATCCACCTTTTTTGGGGTGGCTGAGCAGGTAACATTCGCAGAATCTGGCAAGCTTTTGGGAGATAGATTCCAAATTGAACTGTTTGTATGTCGGTTAGCTGTGATTTTAGGTTGAACAACTATTTGTTGGGCGTTGAGAGAGAGAGAGAGAGAGAGAGAGAGAGAGAACATAAACAATGTGGTCTGGTAACTGTACATTCTTTCTCCAATCCTATTTGGAATTTTTGAGTGAAAGCAGCGGTGAACTGAGCCCTTCTGTATGAATGAACACACGTCTTCTGCTGCCTGCTGTAACCAAAACCTTCTCCTCATTTCGTCTTCCACATCATCTCACACGCGCATCTCCCAAGTCTACTTTTCTTAACCTTGTAGTTAACGGACTAGTAGCGTACATTAACTTCTAGAACATACTTTTGCTTTGACGAGAACAAAATGATTTTGATAGCAGAGCAAGTCAACAGCAATTAAAAAGATTTTTCGACCGCGATTTTCGTAATAAGAATAGCCTACAAGTTCTTATTCAATGGTCATTAATTATCAATAAGTATTACGAGTTATACTTAAAAAAGACATCTTTAACAATAATGTTTAGTTTTTCAACATCACCGATTAAAAGTCATTGACATCTTTCTTCATTATTATTTGTCGTTGTACGGAAAAGAATGCTACTATCTAGGTTGATTGTAAAAATTTTCTTCTAACTTCATTTACAGTAATAATTAATAGTCGTTAAATATTTTTAACGATTATTTTTTTTAATAATTTTAGCGATAATTATTAATAATATTTTAAATATTTTCTACCGAAAGTTGCGTGCTGTTTCTTATTTTAACATGGGTGTGGCCAAAATTTTGCAAATAAAAACAAATGCTTTGAATACATCTCCCTCTCCTCTGTCCTCTTTTACAACATTTCTTTCCATAACGTTCCCCCAGCTCTGTGTGTGTGTGTGTGTGTGGGCGCGCGCTGAGTGAGATCTATGCAACACTAAAGATCTCAAAACCCTCGATACTTCAAAAAATTTCAAAATCCCGCTTCAGATCTCTCTCAGTTTTACATTCTACGTGTAGCATCAGGGAGTCGAGAAAGGTTAAAGCGGAATGGGGGCGTACAGGGCGGACGATGATTACGACTACCTGTTCAAGGTGGTGCTCATAGGTGACTCCGGGGTCGGCAAGTCCAACCTACTCTCCCGCTTCACCCGGAACGAGTTCAGCCTAGAGTCCAAGTCCACCATCGGCGTCGAGTTCGCCACCCGCAGCATCCGCGTCGACGACAATGTCGTCAAGGCCCAGATTTGGGACACCGCCGGCCAAGAACGGTACAGCATCTTGCCCCATTGTATGCAAATTATTGCGATCCTGTGTTATTGCTTTTTTCTTTTGACACGTTGTTAGATCTTCGTTGTGCACCAAGTCTCATTGTCAGTGTGTGTTAATTACTGTGTATCTGCTAAATTGCTTAGATCTCTGTACGTGGAAGTTTTTTAATTTAAAGCGTTGCAAGGAGGTTACGAAATGATGCATCGTCTTGATTTGTTCCCTGTCGGATGTGCTAGCTACCGGATCTGATACTGCCTTGGAGATTTAAGTTTTTAAGCCTTACTTGAGCGAAGTGGTTAGTTTAGACGCAATGCATCGGAGGTTCCTTATCTCTTCGGTGTTAGTTTGAAGCTGGTTTGATTGCTTGGTTTCGGGTGTATTCTGGGGAGATTATAGAAAATTCAGGCAGGCGCGAAAAGAGTTATGTTTATGGTGGATATTGCTTTATGGTTGCTTAAAGCAACTGATTCTTTTGAATAGTTGTCTAAGCGGAGTGAGGATTTGTTACTAACTAATATAGTTGAGTAAAAATAGTCTTTCTGAAAAATAGAAGAAGAGAACTGCAACAGGTGACAACTATACACGCAACGGGAACCAATTTTGCCTCTAAAGGGAAGACTAAAGATCCTCCGCTCTATGAATCTTTGATGGAGTCATGCTCGTCTGCTTTTTATCAGTCCAATTAATATATTAACACGTTAATAACCGTCAGCTGAAATCTGAGGATTAGATCTGGGGACTTTATTAGTGGATATTCTGCCATGCTATTAATGATACTTCATGCTAGAGTCTTATTGTATCCCAAGCGGCTTAACTAGCTGCCTCACAAGCAGCAGCTAGTTCAGGACTCCATTTACAAGCCTCGCGGATAATTTCATTAACCCAGCTCTCACCACACAAACAGGAAAAAAATGTAGAAAAATAGAAAAGGATGGTCACGGTGTTACAGAGGCTTAAGTGTTAGAAGTGAGGGTCAATGATGTGGGAGATGGACGTGCCATTTGCTTATGTACTTTCAGGGGGCAAGATTCCCATTGAGTGGTATTTGGCACACAGTGCTCATTTGAAGCGATGTTTGTTGTGCAGACAGTAGCTTCTGCTGGATTGCAGAAATGTGTCTTTTTCTTTATTGATCTGCCACCTATATATAGAAATAAGTTGCCATTGCAACCGTGGTACATATAATGTGTACACAAGTTAATGAGGTAAAATCATATTGCCTTATTTTCTAATTATATAAATTTTCCTCTTAACTTGCATTTTATTTTCTATGAAACTATCTATCATGTTTTGATTGTTTCTGACTTGTAATCCTCATCTATTTATTTTTTAAGTATAAATAAGTTGAAAAAGTCTTGAACTAGTTCTACGTCACCGTTAAACCCGGTATGGTTGGATTAGATCCTCCCTATCATCTCTCTGGTGTACCATTGAACTGCTTACTCCATACTGGATGTCGACTTGCATTTTAGGTAGCTCTTCCGCGTTGTGTCGCATTAATATCACATAGTGTTTTGCTTTTATTGAGTCTAGTGCAAGTCTAATAGCGTATTGATTGTACTATGTTATCAAAGTTATGTTCTTACAATAAGAAAGTCTCATCCTTTGCAGTTACCGTGCAATAACCAGTGCGTATTATCGGGGAGCTGTTGGTGCATTGCTCGTCTATGATGTAACTCGACATGTCACATTCGAGAATGTAGAGAGATGGTTAAAGGAGCTTCGGGATCATACAGATTCCAACATTGTGATCATGCTTGTGGGAAACAAGGCAGATTTGCGTCACTTGCGGGCTGTTTCCACCGAGGATGCCAAGGCGTTCGCTGAACGAGAGAGCACCTTCTTTATGGAAACCTCTGCTCTCGAGTCTATGAACGTGGAGAATGCTTTCACAGAAGTGCTTACTCAGATATATCGAGTTGTCAGCAGAAAAGCTCTTGACGTAGGTGACGATCCGGCAGCCTTGCCCAAGGGTCAGACCATTAATGTTGGCGCCAAAGATGATGTATCAGCAATGAAAAAGGTTGGATGCTGCTCTGCTTAGAAAATATTGGTAATCTTGTGTGGAAAACACTCCTATCTCTGTAGTGAAGCATGTGGTGGGTGGATCTTGTCCGTACAATCTGGTGGTAGACCTACATGGAGTGTTTGGTCAGCAATGTTTCAGCTTTTGACATTTCTGGAACTAGAACACTTGCAGAAGCGTCCCAGTGGAAGGTGAAATCTTTGAGGGAGCAGATTTAAGTACTTTGGTTGTTGCTTTTGTCTTTCTCGCTTTTATTCTTCTTCTCCCTCGTGCATTTTGTGTCACTTTTTAGCTACTAATTAGCTCAGGTTTTATAAGATTGCTCAGCGGGACTATTTTCATTGCTTAGGGTTGGTGCTACGAAGAGAGTCAATATTGGTTTGCCTCCTTGTAATTTGACTATCCAGTTATTGTTTCTGCGGAGCTAGGAATGCCTGATAAATTCTTGCCGAAGCATTGAGTGCTCTGATTGTTTTTACCTTCGTTTTTTCTTAATTTGATTAGTTGATGGAATCTTGCAAAATTTATGAAAATATCGCGTCTTTTTCTATTAGCATTTTGGTACTGCTTTCTGATGCCTATGTTCGCAAAAGAGGTATACAAACTAGATTTTGTAGCATTCCTATTGGCATTATTACAAATTACCATCCTTGGTTGTTATCCTTATATATATATCTTTATTTTTCTTTTGGTAGAAACATATATATCATGAGATCAGAAATTAGAGTCGAACATCTCTGGCATTGGGGATCAAAAGTGAAATCCGACCACAAAAATTTTTTGAATCAAAGAGCGAAGGCATAATATCTTTGGGCCTATAGGAATTAAGGGACAAGCACCAAAGTCGAAATTATCGGAAAAAATCACATACAAAAATATAAAACTTACCTCCCCCACCCCCACTCTCCAGATGACCTTGTAAACATGACCCAATCACCACAATGGCCAAATAATGTAACACAGAGCATGTAGTCACCGTGCACCTCCGTCAAACTTGTCAGGTCAGGACAACCACTCATTAACCAAAAAACCACAACCCTATAACCAACAAATCGAGGCTGCCCCACCCAACCAAGTCACCATATAAGACCACGACCGCGACCACTTCCCCATCACCAAACAAACTGAGGCACCTATCCAACAAGTCCACAAACCACCAAACAAAACTCAAACCACCAGAGAGGGCACCGAGCTAGGGAGAAGGGGGAGGGACAACCCCTGCCTGAAACTACATCCTCTCCTCATAACCATACCAAACACACACCACAAACTAAAACAGAAAGGGTACCGAGCTAGGTTGAGGCGAGGGAAAAATCCTAGCCTTAAATTACATCATCTCTTCGTCGCCTCACCATACATTAAACAGACCTCAGTCACCTCTACCTGTCCCTCGCACCAAATTTAAAGGAGGGTGCCTTTTAATTTAATGTAACACCAAAACTTCGGTGAAAATGAAGTCATGTGGACAATTGACTTTACATATACTAATTACCGTAGCACACGCGATACGTGTATAAAAATGAAGTTATAGCAATAAGTTTTTTTTTTTTACACCAACCTTAGCTTTTAGAATATATTTTAACTATATTTTTCGTGAATTTTAAGTTGCAAAGACCAAACATGTCCTTATACGTAGTTATTTACTATTTAAGGATTCTATTTTGTGCCCTTTTAAAAAAAATTCTTAGGATACCAAATATTATAACATTAAATAAGTAGTTATGTAGCACCAAAAGAAGTGTGATTAAACCAAAAGGGTCATTCCCTTATACGATACTAGTTTTAGTGACATATCCGATGCATGCACAAAGGTCGTGAAAGGTAGTGCAAAAGTTAGTTACAAAAGAATAGTTGCCTCCTTTTTTCTTTCAAACTTAAATCTTTAATATCTGTAGATGCCACATGTCCCTTAGTTAGAATGACACTTGTCGTTTAACGAAGCATGTAACAACAAAAATAGTATTATACCGAAAGTAGGATAGTATTCTCTTTATAAGTAGTATAGATATATAAGATTAGTTTTTGTGGCCATGCGATGCCATGCATGTGCAAAGCTAGTTGCTAAAGACTAGTTTCTCTTTTTTCAAAGCTTAATATTTTCAAGTGTCTTGTGTCCCTCAGTTAGTATGTTACTTATTGTTCAAAGAAGCATCTAAAAGTGGTGTTCTTTTTATAGTAGTGCAAATATAAAAGGTTACTTTTTGTGGCACATGCAATGCATGTGCAAAGTCGATTGCTAAAGATTAGTTTTCTCTTTTCTACAAAGCTTGAATCCGTAGTATTTTCGAGTGCCATGTGTCACTCAGTTAGTGTGCTACTTGTCACTCAAGGAAGTATGAAATACCAAGAGGTGTTATACAACAAGAGGTGTTTCCGTATAAATAACTAGCATTTGTGGATACACACGATGTGCTAGGAAAAATAAAGTTGTTAAATTGAAAATTTTAAAAAAAAATATGCATGATATAAAAGTATTTTAAATTTAAAAGTCAAACATGTCCATAAGGTAGTTATTTACTTTTTGACATTATTGTTTTCTGTCATTTTTATATAAAAAAAAGTTCATAGTGTTAATTATCACTATTCTAGATAGGTAATTATGTAACACAAAAAAGGGTGTTACGCCAAAATGGTCATTTCATTTATATATAGAATAGATATAGATTATAAGTCTGTTGAATGATATGAAAAAAAGAATGTAAAAATCATGACATATGTTCTAGGGCATGACTTATGAGGATGGGGAAGAGAAATGAAATTTTTTATATCTTTCCAATGGAGGACAACGAATTTGGGTCTATTGAGGGCGAACTTTTTATCTTTCAATGGAGAGGAGAGGATTTAGTTTGCCAAATTCCAACTTTAACTGAAACTTCTTCATAGCAGTTCTCTTTCATACAATTTCTATAACGCCCAAAAATTTTAGAAGTGCTCAAAATAATTATTCTTTGGTTGAAAGTAAAATGATGATTTTTAGTGATAAGAGGGATTGGCTTTGTTGTGCTTCGTGACACCTCGTGCTTATTGAGGAGTCAATGTCGATTACTTATCTGATCGACACATCGTGCTACCTATCATCGTCGTGCTTGTAACGAGTTACCATACTATCGTGACGCGTTGTGCTTCGAGTCTCGTCGTGCTTTCAAGATGGCAAAACCTTGTCTCGCCAACTCGTGCTTTCGAGCCTTGTCAGGCTTACTAGGTGGCACAACCTTCTCTCACCATTTAGTGTTTCTTTCCACCTTGTGCGTCCTAGAAACTTCTATAATTAACCGTTTGATATCTTTTTAAATTATTTTAAGTTATCTTTGACTTTCATCGATAAACAGTGAGTGAGAGAAGAAGTTTAGCCATGATTATGGAAGAAGGATGGTAGGGACTGATTTAGAGGAACTGTTTAAGTGGTTTCTTCATGTTACAAGGAATTTCATATCACTGTTCTTTTATGTCATGTGGTTATTTCTTAATGTTCATCGTACTCCTAAACACTAGTATTCTAAAATCTTGTTCAAATGCTTGTCTTGAATAATATGAATATCTTGGTTTCAAATATAATTGTGATTCCTTTTGATCAATGACAGTGCTCCAAGTATTTGTAGATACGCATGATATGTTATGATAATGATACAACTGAGCTTTGACAGATACCTTTGATGATGCTGGAAGGAAGATCCTTAAGGGTTATGTTTGATGTGCAAAATGAATAATGAATTGATTTACTAATTTTTCGTGGTACTAAGCCACGATTGCGTTGATTGTTTGACTATTTTGTTCCTAAATTGTTTGATTCAAATCTTACGGTGCTACAATTGTTCCACTTACTGGGCTACCCAGCTCACCCCCATTATTTACTTTTCCAATGCAGATGATTATTTTGGTGAGCATATGCAAGCGGGAATGTGAGCGGACTTAAACTTTTGGAGTTTAAAATTTTCATTTTAAGACTTGTAATCAGATTGTAGACATCAAAATTTTGTACCGGTCAATAATATAATATTTTGTTGACGGGTCAAATATTCAACGTTGCAGAAAGTATTGGTCGAATGCTGACTTGGAGTCCAACAAATAACGAACTTGGACTGAACTTAAATTAGAAGAACCAGTCCAATTAATATTATTTGGTCAACAAGCCTAGCCCAAGTGTGGTCTTGCTACCATAACAGTCAAATAAGTTAACTATGACTTAAGGAAAGACTTTCTAAATTAACTGGAAATAATGATCCATTTAATCAAGAAATCCTAATTGAATTAAAGAGAGACAAAACCTCTTTAATTACAACGTCAAACCTCAAATCACGGGCTTTCCAAAATTAAGTTTACTACCTTGCCTATAAATAGAGAGCTTGGGATAGGACAGAAAGAGACACACGCAGGGTCTCCGCGATCAAAGCCTAAGCTCTACCGAAACGCTGTCGTCTCCCAGGTTGTGCTTCATTTGAAGAATAATATGCACTTATGTAGTGCCATTCCTCCTCAAATCGAAGAGGAATCGTAGTGCCATTCTTCAATCGGTTTCTCTTTCGCCTCGAATCAGTGATTCTACAAGTCAAAGATCAACATACTTGTTTGGGATAAAGCTTCAAAGCCCTCGAGCAAGCACTGCATCGACGATCTTTCAAGCGTGAAGATTGAAGAAGTCAAAATCTACGTTCCAAGATCAAGCTATTTCAGTCCTTGGATCATGACCAAATCGGAGATCGAATCAGAGGATTTTACATTCGTTTTATGTAAAAATCACAGAGTGGTGTAACATATAATTTAAATTTGATAAATTAAATTTTGTGCAATTATTTATTATTTTGCAGTTTAGACACAAAATTTATGTGTATAAATTTCTGGCACACCCAGTGGGATCACACTGCCATTTATCTCCTTCTCCATAAGAAGATAATCAGAGCCTGCACTACACGTCAATGTCATCAAATACTTCCGAGCATCATTTCATCTTTCCGGTTATGATGACTAGTGCCATTTCACTTGAAGCGCAATAGGCCGCTATGTCTCGTGCAATTGAAAAATTGACAAAGACGGTAGAGGAAAAAGATTTTCAGATTGCAAACTTGATAAACAAGTTGGAATCGAAGAAGGGTGAAGAATCAAAGTCATGCGACATGGATGACGCGAACGAGGCTCTCAAGCAAGTTGATACAAATGAGCATCCAGATGCATCCACCTCTGGCGGATATAAAAATAAAGAGACCAAGTCCATTTCTGCCGCTTCTCTAACTTTCCAGTAGCTGCAAGACATGATACCAAGCATAATCAGGGCCCAATACAGAGGACCGTCTCATGACACTCTCATGTACTCAAAATCCTATACAAAGCGAATCAACAACATGAAGATGCCACTAGGATACAAACCGCCTAAGTTCTAACAGTTTGATGGGAAAGGCAATCTAAGACAGCACGTCGCCCACTTCATCGAGACTTGCAACATTGCTGGAACGGAAGGGGACCTCCTCGTGAAGCAGTTCGTCCAATCTCTCAAAGGGAACACCTTCGATTGGTATACTGACTTGGAGTTCGAGTCGATAGACTGTTGGAAAGAAATGGAACGTGAGTTCCAGAATCGTTTCTACAGCACCCGCCGTTCTGTGAGCATGATGGAACTTACAAACACAAAGAAAAGAAAAGATGAGCCTGTAGTAGATTACATCAATATATGGCGAGCCTTGAGCTTGGATTGTGAAGAAAGAATATCTGAAGCCTCTGCTGTAGAAATGTGTATGCAAGGCATGCACTGGGGGCTGTTCGACATTCTACAAGATAACAGACCCGATACTTTGAGGAGCTGGCAACATGGGGCCACAACATGGAAATCACCATAGCAAGTCATGTTGGAAATTACCCATCAATAGGTGATCCCCATGAAGACACCAAAGAAGAGAGATGGCGGTAGGGTCCAAAAGCAACCATGGAAGATTCAATGGTTGTCACTACAACTCCACTAAAGACCTCCAACAAACACAAAAAAGAGAAACAAGGCAAGAAGAAAAATCAGTCTCAAGGGAGAGAAAGGCAATGGCCAAGGTTGAAAGAGTTAGAGCAAAAAGTCTATCCTTTTTCAGACTAAGAAGTCCCAGGGATACTAGACTTCCTACTCGAACATAAGATTATTGATCTCCTTAAGTTGAAACGCGCAGAAGAGGTGGGGTAGGATAATAACCCGAGGTACTGCAAATACCACGGGCTCATCAATCATCATATCGAAAAGTGCTTCACACTCAAGGAGGTAATTATGGACTTGTCTAAAAAGGGCAAAATTTATCTAGATGACGAGGAAGTTGAAGAATCAAATAACACTTCCGTCATCTTTGGGGCTGTAGTCTCTTCAGCTTCTTTTCAGCGGTAAGAGACCATATCGCTTATGGCCTCCATGCTTGGGGCATCCAAAGGTTGAAAGATCTCCCAAAAGGCTCAGCATCCCTTTAAAGCCCCTTGAAATGTAAAAAGGTCGAGCCTTCACAATGAATGCACTAAAATCATATCCAAGATCAAGCTCTATGACCCTTGGATATTAAAAAAAGAAAAAAGAAAAAAAATCCAAGTTAAATTGTCTTCATCCGACCAAGATTCAAGCCCGGATTTGAAGGTCAACGTTGCATCGTCTGGTTGAAAATCAATCTCTAAAGCCCTTTAACTAGTTGCAAGTCGATTTCATCCGATCAAGCTTCAAGTTCGGATACAAAGGTCAAAGTCGCATTCTCTGGTTGAAGATCAAGCTCTGAAGCCCTTCAACTAGTTGCAAGTCGTCTTCATCCGATCAAGCTTCAAGCTCGGATTCTAAGATGAAAGTTGAATCAACTAGTTAGACATCACGCACTGAAGCTCCTTCAACTAGTTGCAAGTCAACTTCATCTGATCAAGCTTCAAGCCTAGATTTGAAGGTCAACGTTGCGTCGTCTGGTTGAAGATCAAGTGCTGAAGCCCTTCAACTAGCTGCGAGTCATCTTCATCCGATGAAGCTTCAAGCCCAGATTCGAAGGTCAACGTCACATTGTCTGGTTGAAGATCAAGCATTGAATACCTTCAACTAGCTACAAATCGTCTTCATCCGATCAAGCTTCAAGCCTAGATTCAAAAGTCAACATCGTATCGTCTGGTTGAAGATTGAGCACCGGATTTGAAGGTCAACGTTGCATTGTTTGGTTGAAAATCAATCTCTAAAGCCATTCAACTAGTTACAAGTCGATTTCATTCGATCAAGCTTTAAGTCCGGATACAAAGGTCAAAGTCATATTCTTTGGTTGAAGATCAAGCTTTGAAGCCCTTCAACTAGTTGTAAGTTCTCTTCATCCGATCAAGCTTCAAGCCCGAATTCTAAGATGAAAGTTGAATCATCTATTTGGAGATCACGATCTGAAGCTCTTTCAACTAGCTGCAAGTCATCTTCATCCGATCAAGCTTCAAGCCCGGATTCAAAGGTCAATGTTGCATCGTCTGGTTGAAGATC
This sequence comes from Escallonia herrerae, assembly GCA_033070095.1. Classification (NCBI taxonomy): domain Eukaryota; kingdom Viridiplantae; phylum Streptophyta; class Magnoliopsida; order Escalloniales; family Escalloniaceae; genus Escallonia; species Escallonia herrerae. The sequence continues at coordinate 449,868 of JAVXUP010000007.1, forward strand.
AAGCGCTGAAGCCCTTCAACTAGCTGCAAGTAGAACCGAGCCGTTCATGAATGGCTCGTGGTTCGTTCTTCTTAAAACTCGTTCGCGTTCATTCATATAATATACGAACCAAACATGAACAAGTTTGTAGAGCTCGTTTATTAAACGAGCCGAACATGAACCCTCCGAAATGTTCGCAAACGTGTTCGCGAACAATAATAAATTAATTATAATATAATTATATTTACATAAATATCATAAATTAATGTTTAAATCTTGATGGCCTAAAGCAGGCCCACTTATAAATATAGAGCCCATTACTTATGCACAAGTCCAACTCCTAATAGCCCAATATGTGAAGCCCATTATCTAAGAAACCCTAACTATATAAACTCAACCTAAACCTAAACACTCATATACATCAGTACATATTCAAGCAGCCGCACGCCGCACTCTGGCCCCTCCTTCGTCTCTCTCCCTCACAGACACCACACACGCACCTCACCGATCGCACATGGCCTCTCTCTTTCCCCCTCTCTTCACAAACCCACATCACGGATTCACGGCTACGACGCCGATCACCGATCCAGCTCGAGGAAGAGGGCAACCACCTGTGCAAGAGCGCAACCGAAGAAAGTCAAGTTGCTATAATCGGCCCCTTCTTTTATACATGCAACCACCAGTGGCCAAAGATCTCGATTACTGATGTAGCTTCGCTTGGCGTCGACGTCGTCATCTCGCAGTTGCCGGTGGCACATGCATCGTCTCGTATTTTTTGTCTACATCGCCAATGGTCAAGATCTCTTTTGTAGTGATTTTGATTCCCCATCCCCCTCCTTGTATCTTCTGTAATATAAATTTTGATTCATTATAGCTTGATGAGATTGAAGGATTTGAGGATTATTTGCAAATTTTAGAGAATTAGTTGGAATTGAATATGTACAAGAGCCGAGTTTCCGAACTCGAGCTCAGCTCGTATTATTAAACAAGCCGAATGAGTCGAGCTCAAATTTTACAGTCACGAACTCGAGCCGAGTTTGAACATTGCTGTTTTGGTTTTAGACAAACTCGAGACGAGCTCGAACATACCAAAAGTTAAACGAACCGAGTTCGAACACACCCATGTTTGGCTCGAACTCAGTTCGTATACAGCCCTAGCTGCAAGTCATCTTCATCCAATCAAGCTTCAAGCCCAGATTTGAAGGTCAATGTCTCATTGTCTGGTTGAAGATTAAGCACTGAATCCCTTCAACTAGCTGCCAATCGTCTTCATCCGATCAAGCTTCTAGCCTAAATTCTAAGATGAAAGTTGAATCATCTAGTTGGAAATCACACTGTGAAGCTCCTTCAACTAGCTGCAAGTCATCTTCATCTGATCAAGCTTCAAGCCCTGATTTGAAGGTCAACGTCGCATCATCTCATTGAAGATCAAGCGCTAAAGCCATTCAACTAGCTACAAATCACCTTCATTCAATTCAGCTTGATGCCTGAAGTGAAGATCAAAATCAAAGATTATAGCTCCTCGGCACGAGCCTAAATTACAAGATCAAAGATGCATAATCAATGCTCCGCATCACGAGCTTAAACTGCACAATCAACGCTCCTCAACACGAGCTTAAACTGCAAGATCAACTCAACTCTCCTCAGTACGAGCTTAAACTGGAAGATCAACTCAACGCTTCTCAGCACGAGCTTAAATTGCAAGATTAACTCAACGTTCCTTAGCACGAGCTTTAACTGCATGATCAACGCTCCTCAGCACGAGCTTAAATTGCAAGATCAACTTAACGCTCCTCAGCACGAGCTTAAATTACACGGACAACGCTGCTCAGCACGAGCCTAAATTGCACGAACAACACTCCTCAGCACAAGCCTAAACTGCAACATCAATGCTCTTAGCCCGCACTAGCTAAAACTGTGAATGGCCCAACCCTAAAAAAAAAAAATTGATAGTCTATAATCAAGTCTTAAGGCTAATTGTTCTCTCATGCTAAGAATAAGGAACGCGGAAGTCTTGTTGAGTCCAAATAATTGGGGGCAAGTCTAACAACGAGTCTTGTCGAGCTCTTGTTGAAGTGCAGGTCAATCGAAGAGCATGAAAAAGAAGTGCAAGTCCAGTAATGTTCTCTCGAGGTTTGCTTTTGTGTTCTCTCGAGGGTACGTACTCCTAATTCTTTTGAAGGTTTTTAACTCGCCATATCTCTTTTCTAATTGTTCGGGTTTGAAGCCATTTTGCTCTCTAACAAAAGAGCCAATTGCAATCAATCTCTACCCACAATCTTCTACCATTGATTTACTTTGTCTCACCATTCAAAAGATTTAGACCATACACAGTAATGCTCCTTAATGGCACTCTAGGTTCCTTTTCATGTTGGAAAACTTTTTGTTACTACTGTAATCTAAGTAAAAATAAACTCTTTCAAAGGACACATGGCATTTCCAGTTAAATCGTCAATTATGGTTTATTGGATAAATTATGGTTTTTAAAGAATTTTTACATGATCCCCAAATATCGAGGCCAAAACCTAACCGTCACTCCTAATTCTATTAGGGTTTACACCTTTACTTACATAAATGGGCCTCTGCCAGGGTATGTTAACAATTACACACACAGAAAACTGTGTTTCATGCTTTTCCAGAGATTCTATCCTGTAACTACATTTTGGCTTAAGAATTGGAGCGTTCCTCGCTTAGAACCCTACCCAACTGTCCCTCGTTTTCAATCTTGCTACTCATCGTTCCTAGGGTTCCTGATCGACTTCATAGCAGTAATAGAATGTCGCCATAACTAAGAGACCGACTAGCTAACACACTACAAGAAAAAGGACTTTAGTTACGGAATAAAAGTCCCTTTTCCGTTGCAAAGTACTTTTAGCGACGGTCACTAAAAGTCCATTGTCATTAACCCTGTCACTAAAAGTTTGGTGACGGAATTTGAAAATCTATCGCAAAAAAAATTAACTTTTAGCGACGCGATGATAAATTAATGAGCGATGGGAATTCCGTCACTAAAGATAATTTTTGGATTTTAGTTTAATTTTTTCAAAAATAATAATTTTGAAAAATATTTAGCGACAGAAATTTTCATCGCTAAAGATATTAGCTACGGAATTCTTCCATCGTTAAAAGTCTGCCGGCAAAAGTAGTGGACTTTTAGCGACGGACTTTCCGTCACTAATACCTTAGTGACAGACTTTTTCTATCGCTAAAAGATTTTCAGTACATTATAATTGTGGACTTTTAGTGACGGACTTTCCGTCACTAATACCTTAGTGGCGGAATAAAATCCGTCGCAAAAAATATATTTTTTAAATTATTTTTAATACCAAACCTATACCTCAAATTCAAATCTCAATTCTCAATCCACATTATATATATATATATATATATATATATATATATATCATATATATATATATATAGCGCTATATATATAGGGGACGGCCAATTATCGTCCGCTACATTATGTAGCGGACGGCCAAACAGCGCTAGCAACAGTGCTAGCGCTAGCAATGGATCACGATCCTATATATATATATATATATATATAGGGTTACGCGCGATATGACCTTCCATACATGATTTGTGGACGATCTAGATCTTTTTTTTTAAGTATATCCGTTACATAATGTAGCGGACGATTTTTTTGACAAAAATACCCTCGAGCTTGCCTTCTGCTACATAATGTAGCGGATGATGGGGTTGTGAAATAGCAATGCCTCTCTCCACTAAGAACCCTTCCACCATCACCCAACATTCCTCTATTTTACAAATGAAATGGCAGACCTTTGCCGTTCTATATTCCTTCGGTCTCCACCAAAGAACCTGTCCACCATCACTTATCATTACGGCCAATCAGACTATCGTGCACCATCTTTATGCACCAATTAGACTTCGAACACCAATCAAACTTTGAACACCAATCAAATCACCACACCTTTAGATGAGATCATATAAGGGGCGAAGGTGTGTTTTGGATCTAGACCAAAATTGATGCAAATCGAGATTGGACAAATTGAAGCTAGACTAACTGGGTTATCGACCTTGGACAAACCAAAATTAGACAATCTCAGCATCCTTAGTAACTTAACTGGTGGTAGCGGTGTGAAACGGAAGAACACGGCCATGGTGGAACCACCGCACCCTTCCACCACAACCAAAAAACTAGCAATCGTTTATCCCAGGCAGCATAACCGTCACCAACAACCACCACCACTCTGCCACCACCGCTGAACCCATCACCACCACCATCTGAACCTCTGCCTCCCACAACCACCATCACCTTTGCCGCCCCCAAATCTCCATGCAAGAAAAATCACGAATCTGAACAGACGTAAATCTCTAAGTCCAATCAAGTTAGAACAAAATCTAGAGAAAAATTTAATGAAAAAAGAGGCGATCTTGTTGTTGGCGGCGGTGATGTCGAAGCTACGACAGTGGTGCCGAGGTTGCAGTGACGGTGCTATCATTTTTGAGTTGAGAGAGAGAGAGAGATGAAAGAGAGAATGGCTTTTTTTTCTTCTAAATGTAGTCCGCTACATTATGTAGCAAATAATACATATTTTAAGAGATAGATAAAATGAAAATATGAAAGGTGCGTTGACTAGAAAATTGATACATGTCCCAGAAGTTCTGTAAAATTTCCTTCCGAAACTGCTATGAGTGCCCCTCTGAAAGTTGATGATGCAGTTAGTTCTCTATAGGTTGCAATTGGTAAATAGCCATTAGACACCAAAAAAAAGTTATTTCAAATGCACACAACTACCATTTAAACCACTAGCGGCTAGTTAGACCCTACACTCCATATTTACATTTTTTGATGTCATTTATAAGTACAAAAATGATGCAAAATCACTCGAGCAGTAATTCTAACCATATATATAAGAATTCTACTCATTCATCATCCCATCTCTATACTTAGAGCTTGCAATGGAGAAGTATTCTAGAGCTTGCAATGGAGAATCATCAAGAAAGAGTTGTTGTTGTTGTATCATTTAAAAGGCAAAAGTGAAAGTTACCTCTCATGAGAATTTCAATTGAAAATCTACCAACTGAGTTCGTCGTACTTAGGTCTACTGTCTTCTAATGTTTGACTTGAGCCGAGAAGACAAAGGGGTGGTCAGGTGCTCAAAAATCGTATAGATTGATTTGCACCGTTGTGAAGACAAGTGAGGTAGTGACATGTCGTTGTAAGTTACACTGGATTGTCAAAGTGCCTTAAAGCTCTTAATATTTTGAGTAACTCCCGAAGCTACATAAGCGAAGGGCACAGACATAAGTAAAAAGGCCGAGCTCGAGACCAAATCATTGTTTCTTGTGCTTTGCTCCTTTCCATTTTGCTTTATTCCCTGTTTCTATTTGTGTGATTGATTATTAATATCTAACTCATAAACATAACTAAAAAAATGAAAGTATCTGCCAAGAAAAAGTTTTATTTGCCATCTTAAAATTGGAAAAACTTCAACTTGTCGCTAAAGGTCAAAATTAAACAATGTTCTTGATTCCCAACCTCCATTTGCTCACACAATGTCTTAAAATGTCTCATTAAATGGTGTTGATGCTTAGCTTCAATAAAGTTTCAACCCTTATATTAATCTCCACCGTTCTTATTGTTTTAAGTTCATGACAAACAGAGCATGCTTTATGACTTATCATTCACATGCAATAGTTTGAGATTTCCGATGTGGTTAATATAGACATAAGCATGCTTAATATTTCAGCATTGAATTTTGATTAGGCTGAATATAACACAAAAGCTCATTTTTATTCACAAGTACCGAACTACACAAAGGTTGTATGAAACTTTGTTTGGGCTTAGTTTTATTGTCATGCACCTATTGCACCTATACATCCGCTCTAGTGCATTATAGGGCATAGGGCAAACAATATGTGAACTTGTGTTTGTGAAGTTTTGACAATAGCTCGAGAGATGATGGAATATATCAACAATTTAACAAAACTTGGCCGCGATAGAGATGGAGCTGTAAAGTAGAAGTTGTGGATAAAGTAGAAGTTCCAAGATGGAGAATAACTTTGGTTTTTCATGAAAATCTAAGTGACGAAAAGGACTTCCTCGTGAAGTCAATAGAACCAAAAGAGGATCCACCTAAACTTGGAGAATCAAATATGCATATTATTGGCAGATCGAAGTTTGTTGCGTCTATCTACTCCTTTGTGTGTTCAACCATGTGCACTAGTTGCCTTGCTAGGAATATAAGAAAATAAAGATGTGCCCTTACTGGCATCAATTGCTTTTGGTGCAGTGGTAATAGCTTGATCCTAACAATTGATATTAGAGTATGTTGTGAGTTTGAGTCACCCCGGGGGAATCCAGGGGAGGGATTGTTGGCATATCGAAAAGTTTGGCTACATCTATCTACAAGCGAGCTTTCTCAACCTCGTATGATAAACAAATAAGGCAATCAGATTCCGGGGTTGCAAACAAGCTCTTTCACTAAACTAAAGTTCCCTCATGTGAGCTTGACCATGTGCGTTGGTTGTTGTGCTAGGAAAGGAAAGAAAGTTGCGCTCTTACTAACAACAATCGCTATTGGTGCAACAGTGAGCACTTGATCTTAGCAAAAATGATGTTATTGTCATGAAACTTTACAAGTCAAATGCTGAATAAAGTAAAAAGTGGTGAATTACAATAGACAAGGAAGTGGGTTGTCTACCTCCATTCAAGCATCAGAAGCAAACACTAAGGACAAGGTTCCTTTGAAGGGGAAGGAATGTTACTTGCCTACTCCTTCATAAATTTAAGGTATGTCACTTTTTAGTTGTTTAAGTAGTTGTTATAATTATGTTTTACGTGCTCTTATTTTATGTTAGTGGCTAGGCTTCGTGAGATATGCAATAGCATAACATAAAAAGTGGATATCTTGTTGGTGAGTCTTATAAGGAGTTATCTAAGAGTCATTCACTGGTATTTAGTGCAGTGCTTCTAACCATACAAAAGTTTCCATGCATAAGAAAGTGTTATTGATCAACATTATTGAACAAGAGAAGAGTATCATCAGAACCACTTTTAGTGTTTATATAGAGTTTGATTCATCCTTGAAGTGGACCAAAGGAGATTCTCGCCCCATCGAAGTGGCTTTCCTTTGCCAACTCTATCTTATGTTTTTTAAGTTTAAAAAGTGCATGTAACAAATTTCAAAGTATCGAGTCCTCATCTTCAATTAGTTAGGTCAAGTTTCAAACCAGAAGTCTTTGCCCGACACCTCTAGTAACCCGATCCCTTCAATTCTAAATATGCCTCCACAACTCTCCCTCAAACCTTTCTGGACAGTTCAATCTTGATACCTGGTGATGCAAAAGCTAATGGAAGGCCATCACCGAAGTGACTGCTTAAACTAATGATCCATAGTAAGCTTTTTGGACCAAAGAAAAGGGAAGGGAAGGTGTTTTTCACGTCAATAATCAAACAATAGAGCATCATAAAGAGACAACCATAAAGCGAACTGATCATGCCATTTGTCAATGATGGCTCACATAAACAAGGCTGAAAGCCGAGTTGAGGAAGTTTGCTTTCTTGGAGGTTATATGTATTTGGATCACTGGTTAAGTTCATTAAAATATGAAAGCAACATAGGATGTCACGTTGAAATATTAGGTATGTTCAAATGCAAGTATGTATAACAAGATAGGCAGTGTTATTGATGTATCAAGCAGGGCAACCGGCATATCCTGGAAATTCATCTTCAACGTAAGGACAATGCATTTATGACACATTGTTGCAAACTCACTTCCAACACCATTCACAAACTAGACTCTAGGCAACCCTAGTCATGATTTTCTATCTCAGATGATGTTTAACTTACATAAACAACTTTATCATAGCCTAGAACACCACCTATCGACACTACTTCTAAAAGTGTGGATCCCTGTAAATCATTTTTAGCCAAAAAATGCCCTTAAAGAAATTGGTTATTCTGTGCATGCCCTTGAAACCTGTAATTTTTGACTTGGTCATTGTCCCTTCTCAAAAACCCCTTGCCCTCTTGTTTGGTTGATCCTCTATGATTGAAAGGGCTTCATGCACATTCCTCTATTGAATTGTTATAATTCTTCACAAGCATGACTTTCCACCTATTTATCATTAATCCTCAAATGCCATTCCTCTTTAAATTCCATTTCCTCCAATCCGAGCTTTTGCGAAACGGCTCAATCCATCTTCCAATCATTTATTATAGAGATTCATTGAATGTGCAGTTTCCCATCTCTATATTATCAGTGGTGGAGATGATTGCTAGAGGCTTCTCACTATATATTTCTCTTCTCAGTTCCTTCATGTGTATATTTGGCCATCCTTAGCAACAATCTCCTATTGGTGTTTACTACAAGCATAGCCGCATAGAGGTTTGTTCCCTGAAGTTGGTTTCTGCCTCCTTGACCTATGTTACTTTTTGGCAATACATGCAAATTATAGGATTTTTTTTAGTTTATTTTTATAGTTCTCAATTGATTTGTTTAGTTTTTTCCTCCAGCTGGTCAAATTTCCGTCATTTCTAAATTTTCCTGCTTCCTTAAGCCTTTGTGTGTTTTTGTTGAGACATGCAAAATATAAGGTTTAATTTAGTTGTTTGATTCTTTAAGTTTTGTGCTCTTACCGGTCAGATTTCTTATAGTCATTAATAATTTTACATGGTTGTTTAGAGTTTTGGATTTAAAGTCTTGCCTTCCGCGCTGCCAACAGGGATGAAGAGAAGGATGCTCTGTTGAAGAAAGCGTAGAGGGAGTTTGAAGTTATAGTACTAAAATGAGTAATGTGAATATTCAAGAAAATGAAACAATCAGTTTGCTCTGTGCAACAGTAGTGTTGATCCTTTTATGTCATTTTTTGACAAAAAAAACACCCTTTAAGAAACTGGTTATACTGTGAATGCCCTTGACACCCCAGTTTTTGAATTGATTATTGTCCCTTCTCAAGAACCATTTTCTTCCTCATAGCTACAATCTCTCTACTTCTCTGTCAAAAAGGCTTCATACACCTTCTTACATTAAATTTATATAATTCTTCACACAGGGATGACTTTCCACTAACATATCATCAATCCTTAGAAACCATTCCTCTTGGAATTCCTTCTCCTTTAGTTCGAGCCTCTATGAAACAGCTCAATCCATCTTCCAATCATTTATTACAGAGATTCATTAAATGTATGGTTTTGCATCTCTATATCATCAGAGGAACAGATGACTGAGGCTTCCCGCAATATATTGTGCTCCCCGCAATATATTGTGCTCCTCTGTTCTTTAATGTTGTCCTTAGCGACAATCTTCTATTGGTGTTTACTGCAAGCATACCCCATAGAGGTTTGTTCTTCTTGAAGTTTACTATCTCATTAAACATTTGTTACTTTTTGCCAATACATGCAAATCATAAGATTTTATTTAGTTTAGGGCCAATCCTAAAACTGTACCTCAAGTTTACATCCAGTACATCTTTAGTACTCAAGTTTGTAGGTGCACCAAAGAAGTACCCAACTTTGAAATAACGTACAAAATCAGTACCTCATCTGATGGATCACGGGTACCGTTAAAAAGTTAGAGGGGTAGGAATGTCATTATAAAAAAATGGTAAAGTCTATCCACGTGGCCCTGTGGGCTGTCCTTTTCACGGTCTTACTGTTTTATTTTTTCTCTCTCTCTCTCTCTCTCTCTCCCTCCTTTTTTTATTAATTCACTTACACACAAAACCCACACACACAGAGTCTTGCACACACACAAACATCATAGTACCCATTTTGATCCCAACACTAGAGCCACTTCCACAGTATCTAACCATCAACATCACCACACACTACCAACACCACCGCACACAGTAAAAGGCTTAAAGGAAAATACATAAACCTTTGAATTAAATTGAATGAATACACGTATAATTAAAGACATAACAAAATTACAAATAACATAGAAATTCAAATCTAAAAACTAATTATATAATGGATCTGAAATTATACAAAAATCAACAGCGACGACGAAGGACGGTGGTAGCATCACGAGTGAGATAGCGTCGAGGAGGGGCAACATTGTCGGTGAGGCAGTTGGTTGGTGGTGGAGTATGGATCAACGGACGGTGGTGGCTACGATGAGATGGTGGTGGCTAGTTGGGTTCGGTAATGTTGGTGGTGGGTTGGAAGCGAGGTGGTAGATGGTGGCTATGAGGAGTGTGGTCTTGGGCGAAGGGCTGTGACATTAGATCTACGGTTGGGTATAGATCTGTAATGACGTTGGCAACAATGGAGGCGTTAGATCTATGGCTAAGGGCTTTGACATTAGATCTGCGGCCGATAATGTTGGTGGTGGGTTGGAAGCGAGGTGGTAGATGGTGGCTATGAGGGGCAGCACCATCGGTTTATGTATTTTCCTTCAAGCCTTTTACTGTGTGCAGTGGTGTTGGTAGTGCATAGTGGTGTTGATGGTTGGGTACTGTGGAAGTGGCACTAGTGTTGGGATCGAAATGGGTACTATGTTGTTTGTGTGTGTGTGTGACTTTGTGTGTGCGGGTTTTGTGTGTTTGTGTGAAATAAAAAAGAAAGAAGAGAGAAGATAGATAGAAAATAAAACACAAAGATTGTGAAAAGGACGGCCCACATGGCCACGTGGACAGACTTTACCATTTTTTTAAAAATGATAGTCCTACCCCTCTAACTTTTTAACGGTACCCGTGATCCATCAGATGAGGTACTGATTTGGTACGTTATTTTAAAGTTAGGTACTTCTTTGGTACACCTTCAAACTTAGGTACTAAAGCTGTACTGGATGTAAACTTGAGGTTACAGTTTTGGGATTAGCCCTAAACTAAATAAAATCTTATGATTTGCATGTATTGGCAAAAAGTAACAAAAGCTCAATGAGGCAGGAAACTTCAAGAAGAACAAACCTCTATGGGGTATGCTTGCATTAAACACCAATAGAAGATTGTTACTAAGGACGACCGATTGTACACATTAAATAACAGAGGAGCACAATATATAGTGGGAAGCCTCTTCAGTCATCTCTTCCTCTGATGATATAGAGATGCAAAACCATACATTCAATGAATCTCTATAATAAATGATTGGAAGATGGATTGGGCTGTTTCATAGAGGCTCGAACTAGAGGAGAAGGAATTCCAAGAGGAATGGTTTCTAAGGATTGATGATATGTTCATGGAAAGTCATCCCTATGTGAAGAATTATAGCAATTCAATGAAAGAAGGTGTATGAAGCCTTTTTGACAGAGAAGCAGAGAAATTGTGCCTAAGAGGAAGGGAATGGTTCTTGAGAGGGGACAATGATCAATTCTAAAATTGGGGGCGTCAAGGGCATTCACGGTATAACCAGTTTCTTAAAGGGTATTTTTGGCAAAAAATGACATACAAGGATCAACACTTTCTGTTTGCACAGACTAAACTGCTTATTCCATTTTCTTGAATATGAATATTACACATTCTAGTACTATAACTTGAAACTCCCTCTATGCTTTCTACGACGGTAGTTTAGGGCAACAGTGGATATGGTTATCTGATGTTATTGGTGGGTGATGGTGTTATGAGCTGTGATGGGTAATCGCGAGGGGGGGGGGGGGGAGAGTATTTTTTTTGTTTTTTAGTGATTAAATTAATAAAAGAAAAAATTAAACGGCTGTGACGTTGCCACGTGTCTTTAAGGATTTGTGAAAAGGACGGGCCACATGGCCATGTTGACAAACTTTATCATTTTCTTATAATGACAGTCCTACCTCTCTAACTTTTTAATAGCATCTATGATCCGTCAGCCGAGGTACTAATTTGGTACGTTTTTCAAAGTTGGGTACTTCTTTGGCGCACCTTCAAACTCGGGTATTAAAGATGTACTGGATGTAAACTTGAGGGTACATTTTTTAGATTAGCCCTTTAGTCCACACCTTGGTCATTTTTTTGTCGTCATCAATAATTTTACTTGGGTGTTTAGAGTTTTGAATTTAAGTTCTTGCCTTCCACTCCGCCAATAAGGATGAAGTGGAGGATGTTCTGTCCAAGAAAGTGCAAAGGCATTTTGAAGTTCTATTACTAAAATGTGTAATGTTCATATCTATGAAAATAGAGTGTCTCGTCTGCACAAAGAAAAAGTGATGATTCTTGTAAATCATTTTTGGCCAAAAGTACCCTTAAAGAATGCCCTTGAAACAAACCCCCCAATTTGTGAAATGATCATTGTCCCTTCTCAAGAACCATTCCACTTCCTCTTAGATTCATCCTCTCCGATTCTCTGTCGAAAGGGCTTTATACACCTTACTCTATGAAATGGTTGTAGTTCTTCACAAGGATGACTTTGAACATACAAATCATTAATCTTCAAAAACTATTCTTCTTCAAAATCCCTTTCCTCCGGTCAGAGTCTCTGCAAAACGACTTTATCCATATTTTATTCATTTATCACAGTGATTCATTGAATGTGTGATTTCCCATCTCTATATCGTCAGCGGTAGAGATGATCGAAGTGGCTTCCCACTATATCTTGTCGTCCTTAGCGATAACCTATTGTTGGTGTCTACTGCAAGTATAGCTGCATAGAGGTTTGTTCTTCCTGAAGCTTCATGCCTCCTTGAGCCTTTGTTACTTTTTGCCAATAAAAGCATAATAAGATTTCATTTAATTTTATGGTAGTTTTCAAATGATTTGCTTAATTTTGCTCTTTCAGTAATAAAAGTTTTTGTCCTTCCTGAATTTTACTGTCTCTTTGAATCTTTGTTTATTTTTGCTGATAGCTAAAAATTATAGTTTCTAATTTAGTTTTTGATTGTTAATCAATTTTGTTTGGTTTTGTGCTCCTGCTGGTTAGATTTGTTGTTGTCATTAATGATTTTACTTTGGTGTTCAAAGTGTTGAATTTAAGGTCTCGACTTCTGCTCCACCAATAAGGACAAAGAGGATGTTTTATCAAAAAAAGCATAAAGGCAGTTTGAAGTTCATATCCAAAAAAAATGGAATGACCAGTCTGGTCCGCGCAAACAAAAGTGTTGATCCTTAAAAAACATTTCTGGCCATAAAATACCCTTACGATGAATGCCCTTGAATCCCCTAATTTGTGAATTGATCATTGTCCCTTCTCAAGAACGGACAACTTTCCTAAGGTTTATCTCTTCGATTCTCTTAAAAAAGGCTCCATACACCTTTCTCAATCGAATTGCTATAATTCTTCACAAAGATGACTTTCCACCTACACATCACTAATCCTCACAAGCCTTTCCTCTTCAAATTCCATCGCATTCTGTCCAAGCCTCCACCAAATGACTCAATCCTTATTCAATCATTAATTGCAAAGATTCGTTGAAAGTGCATTTTCACTTCTTCCTATCATCAGTGGCAAAAATAACTGAAGAGGCTTCCCACTGTATATTGCTCTCTTCACTTCTTTCGCCGCATTGAGGTTTGTTCTTCCTAAACTTTCCTGCCTCCATGAGTTTTGTTACTTTCTTTCCAATACAAGTTAAAGGATTTTGTTTAGTTTATTGATAACTCTCAGTTGATTTGTTTAGTTTTGTCGTCCTGCTAGTCAAATTGTTGTCCTTCCTGAATTTTCCAGCTTCCTTGAACCTGTGTTTGCTTTTGCTAATATGCAAATTATAAGGTTTAATTTAGTCTTTTTTTATTGTTCTTAATTGATTTTGTTTGGTTTTGTGCTCTAGCAAGTCAGATTTGTTATTGTCATTAATAATTTTACTTGGGTGTTTGGAGTTTTGAATTTGAGGTATTGCTTTCCACTCCGCTAATACGGATGAAGAGGAGGATGTTTTGTCGAAGAAATGTGTAGGCAATTTGATGTTCTATTACTAAAACGTGTAATGTTCATATCCAATGAAATGAAATAATCAGTCTGGTCTTTGCAAAGAGAAACTGTTGACCCTTATAAATCAATTTTGACTAAAAGTACCTTTAAAGAACTGGTTATACCATTAATGCCTTAAAACCCCAAAATTGTAAATTGATCATTGTCCTTTCTCAAGAACCATTCCCCTTCCTTTTAGGTTCATCTCTCTGATACTGTGTTGAAAGGGCTTCATACACCTTCCACTATTGAATTACTGTAAGAGGATGACTTTCTACCTACAGATCATTGAACCTCATCAAACCTTCCTCTTTAAATTCCATATCTTCTAGTCCAAGTCTCTGCTAAACGACTCAATCCTTTCCAATCATTTATTGCAGAGATCCATCGAATGTGCAATTTCATATCTCCTTATCATGAGTGGCAGAAATGATTGAAGAGGCTTCCCTCTGTATATTGCTCTCTGTATTTGCTTCCTGTGCACAAACGCTACTCTTTAGCGACAATGTCTATTGGGTTTACTTAATCCGAATTTCTCTGTTGTATAGAATAAGTGTTGTACAACATTTAGCAAAATATTGTCACCGAAAGTGTTTTGTTGCTATTACTTAAATTTGTAATGACAATTTTTTGCTACAAAATATTTAGCGGCATTTTCTTGGTACAACACCTCTGCTGTTTAGCAGATGATCTTGGTCCATGTTTATTGCTAGCATAGCAGCATAGGGGTTCGTTCTACCTAAATTTTTCTGCTTTCTTGAGCCTTTGTTTGTCATTGTCGATACATGTAAATTATAGGATTTAGTTTAGTCGTTTGATTATTCTTAATTAATAATTTGTTGAGGTTTTTTGCTCTTGCTAGTCAAATTTTTATCCTTCAGGAATTATCCTGCCTCATTGGGCCTGTGTTTGTTTTTGCCGGTACAAGCAAATTATAGGGTTTAAATTAGTTTGCTGGTTGTTCTTAATCAATTTTTGGTTATCATTGATAATTTCACCTGAGTGTTTGAAGTTTTGAATTCAAGGTCTTGCCTTTAACTCGGCCAACGGGGATGAAGATGACGTTGTTTTGTCAAAGGAAGCGTATAGGCAATTTTAAGTTCTATTATTAAAATATGTAACGTCTATATTCGAGAAAATGGAATAATCAGCCTAGTCCAGACAAATATAAAGTGTTAATCCTGGTAAATCATTTTTGGCCAAATTTACCCTTAAAGAAATTGGGTATACCATGAATGCCCTTGAAATCCTCAATTTATGAACCGATCACTGTCCCTTTTCAAAAAGCATTCCCTTTCCCCTTTGGTTCATCCTCTCCGATTCTATGAAGAAAGGGATTTATACGCCTTCTTCCCTTGGATTGCTATAATTCTTCACAATGATGACTTTCCACCTAAAAGATCATTAATCCTCAAAAACCCTTCCTCTTCAAACTCCCTCTCCTATATTCCAAGCCTCTGCCAAACGACTCAATCTATCTTTCAATCATTAATTGAAGAGGCTTATTGAAAGTGTGGTTTTCCATCTTCACATCATCAGTGGCGGAGATTATTCAAGAGACTTCCCATTTTATATTGCTCTCCTTACTTCCTTCATGTATACGATTAGCAGTCTTTAGCGACAATCTCTTCTTGGTGTTTAATGCAAGCACAGTCGCATAGAGTTCTGTTCTTCCCTAATAATCCTGCGTCCTTGATCCTTTGTTTGGTTTTGCTGATGCAAGCAAAGTATAAGATTTAATTTAGCTTTTTGATTGTTCTCAATTGATGTTTTTAGGTTTGTGCTCCTACTTGTCATTTTTTTGTCCTTCCTAAAATCGCCTGCCTCCTTCAACCTTTGTTTCTTTTGTCGATGCATGCAAATTATAGGATTTAACTTAGTTCTTTGATTGTTCCCAATTGATTTTTAGTTTTATGCTCCTATTAGTCAAACTTTTGTCCTTCCTGAATGTTCTTGCTTCCTTAGAACTTTGTTTGTTTTTGTCGATATATGCAAACTACAGGTTTAATTTGGTTTTCAAATTGTTCTTAATTTGATTTTGTTTGGTTTTGTGCTCCTGGTAGTTAGATTTGTGGTTATCATTAGCAATTTTACTTGGGCGTTAGCGGTTTGAATTTACGGTCTTGCCTTCCACTTGGCCAACAGGGATGAAGAAGAGGATGTTTTGTCAAAATAGCTAGAGGCAACTTGAAGTTTTATTACTAAAAAAATGTGTAATGGCCATAATTATCGGTCTAATTTGTGCAAAATATGTGAATTACATAAGAAGAAAAGGAGTTGTCTTTTGATCAACCGTATCAGGGAATTTCGGAATACACATTCTGATTCTCTAACTCACAATCTAAGGTCTCCATTTCATCCAACGCTTGACTTTTTAGAACTTTTCAGCCAACCTTCCGGCTTAGAAACTGGCGATCTTATTCTTGTCAGAAAATGGTTAGTCCAGTTATTCGTTCCTCTCCGAATAACAATCTCAACTCCTCCCAATGTCTTCCATGCTTCATTAAGTCAGTGCTACGTTTTCCTTATATTACATAATAAGAGACGCTTGGATTAAGTATCATCATTGTTTAGGTTGTTTTGATCGGTTTCTTTTTTGAGTTTTCCTCCTAGAAGGTAGCTCCTTTTTGCAAAATACAATATAACAACACATTCATGTATCCGTTGAATAGTAGAATATGCCTCTGGAAAGTAGGATATGATGATGAGGTACGAGAGTTATGTACTCCAAAGGTTATTTTTAATGAATGCTTTTCCTTTACCTGATGAATTTTTTGTTTTAACAGTTGCATGTAGTAACCAAGGAGTCTCCGCTGAACCAACCATGGACATGCATGACCATTCCTCATTGCAAAAGGTGTCAACATTAATAGGATGATCTTAGAAGTCAAATCCAAGGTTGTGTATACCTCTATACTCTAAAACATATTAGGCCCCCACATCTGGGTGTGGAGGCTATAGATGTGCTAGAGTTAGGAAGGCAGAAAAAGGTAAAGTCTGTGGAGAGAATGACTTCCCGTGGAGGCAATTGCCCAAGGTGTGGGAAGAAGTTCGAGCAAATGCTGAAAATGATCTTGAAAAAGTTCGAGCAACTGCTAAATATTAAAGTAAGGAACATGACCGCATTTTGAAGGAAGTGATCGCTGGAATTGAGGTGGTCAAAGAAGACTGTGAGGAAAGCTAAAAGCAATAACTATCTTAAACTAGCTTCTTGTGCCCCATGGCTCTATGAACAACAAAAATTAAGCCGAGATTTATCTCAATCAAACCTCCTTATGTAACAAGCACTCCTTATACATTTTTGGCAACCATTGGTTTGATGTTTGTATCCAATAAAGGATTTCCTTATATCTACCCCATGATTATTAAAGGTACACTTAAAGCGCAAAGGGTCCCTAGAACTTAGACGCAAGGCACAAGGCGCATAAGCATGCCTTTTCAAAGTGAGAGGCAAATTAAAACTAAATGCATATTAGTACATTAAACCAATAAAATCACGTAAATAAATTCAAAACATGGCAATTTAATAAATTTTCAACATTAGAAAAAATTTCAAATCCAATGAAAAATAGTTAATTCTATGTGAACATGACAACATCATCCTCATCATCAGAAAGGGCTGTGGTAACAATACTTTCTTCAAAAGGGAATCATAGACTCCAAGTTCAGTAGAGATTCCTTCTCAATTTCATTTTCTTTATTTACAAGGTGAATGAAGGAGTAGATTTTATTTGAAAGAGAGTAACAATTGGCTACGGGCACTAGCATAATAAACAACAATAAGAGAATCGATTGATTGTAGATATTGATTTATTATGTTATGAAACAAAGAATCAAAGACAAAGAACCTTGAGATGATGTCATGTTGCAAAAATCAAAGATTAGAATTTTTGGGCTTTTCTTTGCACGTCCACCGCCGCTTTGCGCTTGGGTGACTAACCCGCAAGTTACATGCCTTTTTAAATGGTTGCGCTAGCCCTAGGCGAGGCGTACTCCCTGCGCCTTGTCGCCTAGGCTCTCATTTGATAACACTGATCTCTCATATCTTGTTTGCTTGAACTATTTGTATTTACATATTGTCTTATACGTGTTACACAGTAGCATATGTTTATATTGTTTCAAACATCAATAGGTAAAGCTACTTTAACTTATTTTACACAAATCTACAAGTGCAGGAAGGGTGAACTTCTATAATAAGTAGACTACATTGAAAAATAATGACAGAAGGAGTAATTGAACATTTTATCTTCATATTCTATAGTAAGTAACTGAACCTTGCAGAATATATGAATCAAAGGCCAAAACACCCTAATGGATTCTATCCCATCTAATGTGCGCAATAGATGCTAAAGCGTTAATTTTCTTTGCAATATTCCCTGTGACAGAAGGAGTAAATATACCACACACCTTTAAAATCTTAACACTTTATCTTCATATTACAGTATGGGACGAAAAAAAATGCCTTTAACGAGTGTTAACTTGGACCACCACTCTTAACAATAGAGAATGACAACACAATTGGCATGTAGGTTGCCAACCCTAATTTTAAAGTGAGATTAAAGTGTGATAAGATGGGTTCTCCTTATTCGTCAAAACATAACAGCTACTTATAACCAGTCTATATGCTGTTTTTATGATTGAGCCTACTATCTTTGATCATACCGTCTTAAATACAACATACCTTCAACAAACCTTTATAAGCGTCTAAGATCCCTCTGATTTTATACTACGTAATAATGTTAACACGTGGCATGACAATGCAATTGCCGCAATGCAACTCACCAGGGGTTTGTGCTAAAGTTAGTAAGTTACTGTGAGATAGGAAACCACTTTCCAGTCTAGGTGTATTCTGAAAGGACAAATTTTTTTTTTTTTTTCATCTAGGATTTCGTAGACATGCAAAGCCAAACTCTTTTTTTCTTTTTTTTTTTTTCAACTGGCAATTATTTGGTTTGTAGGCTGTGTTTTTCTATCTGAAGTTAGAATGTGACAAGGTACGCTTTCCTTGCGTGCCTTGCAGGCCTAGCCTTACATAAATAGCCTCGGCGGTAATGCTTTGATTGAATATGATATTTCCAAGAGTGGTGTTTAAGGAAATTATTCATTTTCATGCAATGAAGTTTTTCATCTCCAATCACTTCTTTAGTTGCAATGTAATTCAATAGTTAATAGAACATAATCTTGTCCTGTTCACTTATTAATTATGGTTGGTAAACATAACTACTTAGTTATCTGTCATAGTTGCTTCTAGTTAGGAGCATAATGATTCACTCTAATTAATATAAGAAAAAGTTTTGGAAGTATCGCTCGTACAACTCAGAGTTGGAAGACACAATTTGCGTGTTGTTTGTTTCACAAAAAAACGCTTTCCAAGATATACTTACTGAAACATGACAATCCTAGAAAACATGTTTATAATTTTCTTTTTCTACTGTTTTGGCGACACATGGAAAATGATAAAGCTACCTATACTAAAAAAGACAATAGAAAGAATATAGTATGAACATTGTAAGCATTATAAAAGTGTAAAAAATGCCAACAACAATTCTATGACCTTATGCAATTTATCATTCATGCTGGTATCCAAAATCATTGGTTAGATACTGATACAAGGCCACAAGAAGGAGATATAGGGCTAGCCTTTGGACCGGAAGCCCTCTTGGTCTCCCTCGTCAACCATGTCGCCACTTCCGCCTCACTCGATGTCATGTTCTATGCCGCCGTTGTCAACGGTGGCTCAGATTCAGGATCATTTTCTTCCGCCCCAACCGGCCAACCCTTCATTTTTGGTGTCCTTTTGCCCAAACAAAGAGTTCAACAACAGCCTGCAAGTGCAAGATCAGTTTTCTTTTCTTGAAGATTCGTCGCTAAAGAACATGGACTTCGTGGATCCGATAGTCAACATGAGTGGGCGTAGTGATACTTTTGAAGTAGATGTGGCTGAGGAGCAGTGTTGGAGGCAGTGTGGCAGAGGCAATTGACTCGGGCAAGATGCATGTGAGAAGTGACATTGTTTTTCCTTTTCCTTAGACAAACGACTTTCTATTTTTATTACGCTTAACCATTTTCCTAAAAAATTATATGAACACTGAACATTCCTCGTAAGCAGTTTTCTATTAAACAAGCGAAACACTGAAAATTACAAAAAAAAATTTCCTGTAAAACAAATAAGGTGTTAGAGAAGTGCGGTTGAGAACACTTGAGTTGGTAACACATGACATATATCGTCAAATACGTTAGTCTATATCTATACTACCTATAAAAGTATGAATCTTGTAAATCATTTTATTTCATTTTTGTCCTTCGTTAATCACTCCAATAACAGTTCTACCCTTTCATAAATACTACTCAATTATTATCCTATCCTTTCATAAATACTATTATTAATTACTAATTTTGTAATCATTTTCGGATTTGCCCTCCATTAGTTATTCTAATGACAACCCTACCCTTCCCTAATTAGTTTTTTTTGTAATGCGTTTAAAGAACATTAGGTCATAAATTTAATCTAAACCTACATCAATACATTAAGAAACAAAATGTGTGGCTACGAAAATTATATTTGTGTGTGTGTACTACCTATAAAAGTATGAATGTTGTAAATCATTTTTCGACGATTATGTCATCCGTTAATTACGTCAATTACATTCTTACTCTTCTTTTATTACTCTCTTTTAAATTTTGATAAAGTTAAAAGAAGATTGGGTAATGAATCTATTTTATACATTGAAAAATGAAAAGTGTGATGAGAAAGAAAAACAGAACAAAGAAATTCATGTACTATTTTTTTTTAATTTGGTTAAAATGAAATAAATACTAGATATTGAACTCGTTAATGAGAGCTGTGATTTTTTTCCTTACATTTTTAGGTTAGCAAACAATTAAGCAATTAAAAAATAAAAAACAAAATAAGAAACTGAAATAAGTGAAAAATCAATTAAGAAACAAAAAATTGTTAGAAAAATAAAAACAAAAAAAAAATGAAAAAGTGTTAAATATGCATTAAAAAACTAGGCTTAAATATGATGCCAATTTGAACTGAAAATATGTTCGGTTATTGCAGTTAAAGACCGGTTGTTTTCTATTTCTTATTAATGAAATGCAAAACACCTGGTCTTAAAAATTACAATTCTTAACCATAAACCAATTTAACAGATTATAAAAATAAAGATAGATTTATTCTCTTAATTTCTTCATTTGCTTTTATTTTTAGTGATACCATCAAGCATTTCTTCAATCCAGAAGCTTACAAAGAATATTTTCAAACATTAAACTGATTACAATTGCGAACATCAAATATATATATATATATATATATATATATATATATATATATATTAAAATATGTCACAAAAGAAAAAAGAACATAATTGAATTACATATTGATCCAAAAAAGATAATAATATCAGCTTAAACATTATTCTCGACTATATCCACGTGCAACGTACGTACTCTATACTAGTTACACATAAAAGTGTGAATCTTTAAAAATTATTTTTTGGACCACAATACCCTTCTTATGTTTAAAAATTACTATCTTGCCACACAATTAAGATACCTATAATCTAGATTCTTTTAACAAGTCTATTTGTTCAACTACTCATAAATGATACAATTAGCACATGAATATCTCTTTCATTTTTCATAAAACTTATCATTAATAAAATGAAGTATCTTCATTCTCATTCATACCTTAAGGCTTTACAAAGATTAGGACATGCACATCTCATGACATAAGTAGAGCAATTAATTTTTACCGCAAAAATTTTTTTTATCGTGTACGTTTATCATTTTTTGTTATGTTATTATCAAATCTTATTCAAACAATACGAAAATGTGAAAATTCCTATCTTTTTTGGCTGCCTCTCACCCATTGTCAGAGATAACTAGCTAAAAAGAATTTTTCAAAATCATATAAATACACACCCATATTCCTAACTGGATTTGAAAATGAACACATAAAGCAAAATTGCAAACGAACAAGTATTAATATTTTCCTTCAAATTTTTTATTTTGACTCTAAGACTGGATATTATATTTGTGTAGATATATCTGTGTGTCTGTTAATTATATAACTTAGGTCTGGTCATGCAAAAGTTAATAATTTTCTAAGCACACTTTAAAATATTAAGCAACTTAACTTGCTTTCTCTTCCTTTGATTGTTATGGATACTCTCACCGCCTTCCTATTTATTTTTGGCTGTGGCTAATAAATCTTGAAACTACTCATTTCACATTAATTTTTAATTAAGTATCGGCACAACCTTCTAGCTAATGATGACTCCACTCTCCTGCTTCTCTAAAATATAAATCTTAAAAATAAAGATTAATAGAGATGACTATCATTGTCTTTACTTAGGTATTCCACAATATGTAGATGAACACTTGTTAAGCATATTCAGTCTTTGTTAAAAAAAAATAGCACAATCTGCTTATGATTGTGTAAGTTATTATGGCTTCATATCTTATTTATATTTATTATACTATCATTATCCGTTTAGATAATGTATAATTGGATACTAGATGAAAGGACGATTCTACGTATTTGCAATCAGAACTTAGCTTAAATAATAAAAACAAATTCTCTATACTACTTTTAATGTTATCTGAAAGAAAACAAAACGAATTAAATTAATTTCTGGTGACAAAAGATTACAGTAATGAGATTGGAAGCTATTGATAGCACAGTTGCTGTTCCATGTACATCCCATAATTCTTTTTTGTTCAATAAAGAAAATTCTAATAACAATATTAATTTAAAAAATTATTCGTGTATTTGCATATAGGTAGCAATTTTATGTTTTTTATGGGTCTGAAATTACTAATCTTTCACTGCATCTAGCGAGTAAATGCATTAGATACTACACTTATAAGAATATTTTTCTCAAATAAAATACGAAAACTATTTTATAAAATAAGGTGACGAAGAAAGACTGTGATTAATGACAACTATTGTGTTTATTAAGTTGGACTACAGAATTATATAAATGTAAAAAACAAATAACAAGTGATTGAAAGCTAAAGTCGAAAAATTGTGATTATATAGATGCTGGTATAAAGATAAATATTATTTTATTGATTGTTAAATACCTTTTAGTTTGAAATACGCAACGGTATAAAATTATAATTATTTGTACTTCAAAAGAGTGGTGAGTAAGACCCTCGTTAGGAGGCGGGCCACTATTAACATAAAATTGAGGTACACCTATGTTCTGTAGAAGTTGTGTGCGACGAAGGTAGTTGTGAGATAATTAACATTTTTTTTAGATGGATTCATAATTTTTTTTAGAACAATCACCAAGCATATACATATTGATTTTAAGCTGCTGCTTTGACTTCAATTAAATTAACATGTATATTTGAATCCTAAAAAATTGATTGCCGTAATCTACTGAATACACAGAGTTATGACTTTTCTATATTATAATCTTAATTTATCACGTGTTAAGGTTCACGTGCATCGTACGTGCATAGTATTAGTATTCAGAAATCGACCAAACTTTCTTGAGAAAAATAACGGACTGATTTACATAAAAATTTTCGGAGGACTATGATCCTTTAGTGATAAGAAAGTGCCATTACTTAGGCAGAGCTGAGCAGGCCAGATTAGGCAGCACACATCTAAATAACAATCAGCCTTGAGAGTTGGACCGAGAGCCGGACCAACCGAACAAGTGGTAGTAGTACTCAGTATATTATTATTGACTTGCAACTTATGAGATCATCGTATCTCCGTACCAAAATCCGTATGCCACCAGTCGCGCGCATAACACCACAAGTACACGTGCTGTTCGTTTTACATCTTTTGTTTGTCAAAATGGTTCTTGTCTTTCTAAGACTAGCCACTTTGGTGGTACGCTCTACCTCCGTCAACTATGTTTATTATCTTCAAATTCGATGGTCGTGCAATTGCGACAATAACGGAAAATCAAATAGTTTGTACATCAAAATGTGGCTAAACATGCATCTTTTCATTTGTTTCAGAGATGGGATGCTTGAGAGCTCGGTTTTTATTTGCCTTTCGCTGAATTTTTTACAGAGTTGTTGAATTAGTATAGACGAAATTACACAATAAGAACTCTCTTAACCAAAATTAAATGTTTAAATACAAGGATAACAGTGACAAAAGTTTAGTACAGGAACATGCAGTTAGTCCGTCCATCATATAACTGGTTTGACGCATCGTCACTCAATTTTTTTTTTTGGTATGAATAGAATTATAATCTATATGGCCCGTTAATGTGAGAATTTGAACCATAGTTACGAATGTCATACCTGAACGCGTGCTGTCTTTTCTATAAAACAATTCGTATCGGTACCGCCTCAGATTTTACATAAATAATAAACATGTAAAATACTCACAAACAAAATATATACATATATTTCTTCCTTGACACCTCATCTAGAACTTGAATTACCTCATTTTTTTAAATTAAACTGTTTTTTTCAAATAAGTTGTTTGTTCCCACACAATGGTAATAAGAACAAATAGCTTATTTAATTAAATTATCCATCTATTCAACTATTTGCATAAGCGATTTCTTATAGAAGAATAAGTTGCTTCTATAAGAAATCCATTGTTCAAGAATGACGTCTTTGCGTTCAATAACAAATTGTTTGTTTGTGCATTTGCGTCTAAGAATGTATAAAACAGTACATTATATAGATGAAATAATACGATGAAAACTTTCAATTATGTAGTAAATTAAAGTTAAGAAGAAAAGTAAAAGCAAAGTTAAAATTGCGATGAAGATAGAAAACTTATTAAGAAAGATTATGTATATTCTAATGAATATTGTGAGGAAGAGGCTACAAAGACTATAATCAATATAAAAGAACCTATAGTATTTTATATTTAGTTTTTAACGGTCAATTTACTAAAATTTTCAACAAAATTTGCAACTTTTTATATTTTTAAGAAACCGTTGTAATATATAATATCTCAGCCGGTACGTATTTCTCGTCAGTATCAGTACCGGCCGATACAACTGGTATAGAACAGTATTTTGACCGATACGAAATGTAAAGGAATACCATATCGTTAGAATGCAAAAATGATACGTACAGTCCGATATCAGTACGATATTGATAACTATGATGGGAACAAGTGACTTAGCGATTATCCTTTAAAGCCTCTGCCATTTCTTCCATCCATTGGGCTTAATCATCACTGAAACCAATAAAATAACCCTAGATGGGGGGTGAATAGAGTTTTAAGACTACTTTAAAAATTAACAAACAACAAACCTCAATCTCAATAACTCAAATAAGCAAACAACCAATCTCAACACAAATGTAAGACGATAATGTAAAGAGAGAAGGGTTTAGAGATACTTGACAAGGAGAATTAAATGGTTCGGCTTGATATACCCACAAGCCTACGTCCACCCCTTCAAGGAAGTCCCTTGAAAGGCCCTAGAATCCACTAGTATGATCTTCCTTACGGGTCAAGATCGAACCTCTTACAATCCTTTGATGCTATGCCCACATCAAGAACAAGCTTTGACAAACCCAAAGCTCCAAAGCTTGACAACCCTAAGCTTTGATACAAGAACCT
The DNA here is from genome assembly GCA_033070095.1 of Escallonia herrerae. NCBI lineage: Eukaryota > Viridiplantae > Streptophyta > Magnoliopsida > Escalloniales > Escalloniaceae > Escallonia > Escallonia herrerae. The sequence goes on from JAVXUP010000007.1 coordinate 475,197, forward strand.
TTCAATGAAGAAATGTGTACAAGATTTCACTCTCAAGAAGTAGATGAGTACAAGTTTAAGCACTAGAAAAAGAGAGAGATGAGAGAATTGATGACTTGAAGAATGCTCACTCTCAATCAAAGAATTGCTCACAAAGATGCTCTCTTTAATGATGTAAAATCATGAAGATGAAGAGAGAAAAGTTTAATCTATGAGCCTTGATGTTTCTCTAATGAATGGAGGCTTAGAATGTGGTTTCCATGGTGTATGATGAAGCCCCAAATCATTTATATAGAGAGCAAATGAAATATAGCCGTTAGAGGCAAAATATGGGCAAAACTGCCATTGCAGTCGACTGTATTCCCAATGCAGTCGACTGTAATCCCTCAAAAATAGCCGTTAGAGTTTTGTCCTCAAAAATAGCCGTTGGAACTGAATTTTGACTAATGCAGTCGACTGTATTGGAATGCAGTCGACTGGATTCAAATACAGTCGACTGTATTACCCTACTGCCTATCAACTGCCTCACGGAACCCCTTTTCTTATTTTGGGCATAACTTTCTCTAAAAAAATCAGATTGAGGTGCCATTTTTTGCGTTGGAAAGCTAATGAAAAGTTTTATCAAGATATGAAAAGATTTGCACCAAAATAGTTTTTGAGAAAATCTGAGTGAGCTCCAAAGTTCACTCATTTTCAAGAACCACACTTGTGTGAAAGGTTATGAACTCACATGCAATGCACAAGGTGTCCTAAGGTCTTTTTAGGTCATAGTCATCAATCCAACCATCAAACCAAGACTAGTTACATAATAGTAAAGACCAATCATAATCATAGTAACTTAGCCTTTGCATTCTTTCTTGCTCTTTGACATAGGACTTGATGAAGCTTCCATAGTATGTCCACTATAACTTTAAGCTTCTTTGGCTTCAATCCATCTATCCAACTTCTCAAATGTGTCTTCATGAGTGTCATGTATATATCTACTAAGAATCCACTCAAAACACACATTAGAACATAATCAATGTGTAGTTATCATCAAAACAAGATGTAAGCCTAGGTTATCCAACCATAGGGCTAACAATCTCCCCCTTTTTGATGATGACAAACATTGATTCTATATAAGGTAAGATGTATCATATGATAGTCAATTAAGCATAACAATCTCACTTAGAACATTCAATAATCTCTAGTATACTCAAGACATGTCAATCTATCTCATTTAGCGATTAAGCTTGTAGCTAGCTTCCCTAGCTAAAACAAGATATGCTCTTCCTCTAATGTTCTCTCAAAACACACAATCACATAGCATATAGAATCAAGATTATTTCTCCCCCTTTGTCATCAACAAAGAGACAAGGGTATGCATGTGTGAAGATATAACTATAAGTAAGATAATAGCGTGAAGTGCATATAACTCATGAACTTATAGGATGACATCAAGAGTTCTTTCATGATCGAAAGAAAGATATTCAATTTAGCTCAATAATCTTGTTTACTTTATGCATATTTCAAGAGTAACAAGATATTATATGATTCAAGCATGTAAGCTCCCCCTATCAAGTTATCTTATGCATATTCCATCATAATGTATGCTCCCCCTCAATTAATGCGTGCCAACAATATCCAACGAACACAACTAAATGTCTAACCAAGTCATGCTCCCTTTTTGGCATTACCAAACGGGGTGTGTGTAGGAATAGCATTGTGAAGCATTAAGACGACGAAATCTCAACGTGAAATTTTCACAATACGAATAATGGTCATCAACAATCAATATTTCCAATATAAGTGCAAGAGGACCATTCATCAGCAAGGTTCACATTAATTCTCAACAAGCAAGCTATTTATATCATGAGAAATAAGTATGACAATTTAAGCATGCTTCATGACATATAAGTTTAGTGTATAGCACAATGTTGAATAGAGCCAAGTTTTACCCTCTTGATGAATTACCAAGGAATTGAGCTCATGAGTGATTATTCTTGAATCCATTTTCTTGACAAGCTTTGAGGCTCTCCTCATTTTAAGTAGCATGTCCAATCTCAAAATGCTTACTCCCCCTTAAGATTTAGCTTGTTGCTCCTCCTTCTCAAAATTTTCTTGGAGCCTTCTCCTTGTTACTATTTGACTTTGCTTTGAACAACCTAAAATCACAATTTATGTATAACTTTTGGTACCTATATTTTCTTGGGTCCATAAGTGTTAGTCTTGCATTTGTAATCTTGACCTTTCACAACCCACATCTTCTTTCTACCTCTAACATAAAAAATTCTACAAGGACAATAATTAGTCATATGCACTTTCTTGTTGCACCAACCACAATGTGTAAATGGTGTGCAATAGTTCTTTGGTTGTTTTGAATGAGTATTCAACCTAGCTTGTTGTTGAAAGATTTTAGGAGGTAAGGCCAAGGGATCTAATCCAAGACCACCTTTGTTTAGGCCAAATCTTTGGCGTCCAAGCATGACACCCAAATTATTTTGACCATCAACAAATTTTTGAAGACATTTTTTCAAATCACAAATCTCAAGTTTTAAATCTTCATTTTGTTTTTCTAAAACCAAAGTTTTGCAAGAGATTTGTTTTGAGCTAGGAGTGTTAGCAATCAATTCAACCAAGTCATTATTCACATGTTTTACATATAAATGGTTGGAAATGCAATCATTCTTGGCATGCAACTCAATATTTTCCACTCTCAACTTCTCAATTTGTTTATTAGCCTCAAGGAATTTTTTTGATAAAATAATATTTTTCTTAAAAATTTTCTTGGATTCCTCATATAGGCTATCATAAGCATCTTCGAAGCTTTCACTATCACTATCACTACCGGAAGAAGAGCTTACCTCATCATTTGCCATGAAGCACACATTTGCTTGTTCGTTCTTCTCATCATCTTCATCACTTGAATCGAAGTCACTCCAAGTTGGAATATGTTCGGCATTCATTGTTTTTTCCTTCTCTTTGTTCTCTTTCTTAGAGAGTTGTCTCCTTTTAACTCTTTCCCATACATCTCTTCTTTCCTTCTTTTTCCTTTTGTATATGGGACAATCCATCTTCATGTGTCCCGGCTTATGGCATTTGTAGCAAAGCTTCTCTTCGTTGCTAGCATTTTGTTGCCTTTTCCCACCATTCCTTCTAAACCTCATGAACTTCTTGAAGTTCTTTGCAATCATTGCAACATCCTCCTCATCAAATTCTTCTTCATCATCGCTTGACAAAAGGTTTGAAGATGAAGCTTTAAGGGCAATTGATGTAGGCTTCTTCTTGACGTCTTCTTGATCAAAGGTCTTGATTTGCATTTCGTACGTCATAAGTGAGCACATCAATTCATCAAAAGGAAAGATATTGAGATTCTTCGATTCTTGAATGGCGGTGATCTTTGCATCCCAAACTCTTGGTAAGAACCTAATCACTTTTCTTACAAGATCACCATTAGTGAATTCCTTGCCCAATTGCTTCAAAGGGTTTACAATGTTAGTGAAACGAGTATTCATATCCGTAACGGATTCATTTGGAAGCATATGGAATAACTCATAATCTCTAAACAATAAGTTCATCTTGGAATCTCTAAGGAGAGAAGTTCCTTCATGAGTAACTTGAAGAGTATCCCAAATACTCTTAGCGGAATTACACATAATGACTCTATTGAGTTCATTAGTGTCTAAAGCACAAACAAGACAATTTTTCGCTCTAGCATTCATTATACTCCGATTTGGATTTTGGCTCTTCAACCTTGTCAACCACCTTTATCGGAACGTATGGGCCATTCTCAACAATATCCCACATCTCGTAGTCTTGAGACTCTAAGTAGATTTTCATCTTAACTTTCCACACACTATAATTGGTCCCAGTAAACAATGGAGGCCTAGTGGTAGAACTACCCTCCATACCCCCAACGTAAGCCATGATCGATTAACTCTCTTGGCGTTACCCAATATAACAAGAGCCGAGGCTCTGATACCACTTGAAACCAATAAAATAACCCTGGGGGGGGGGTGAATAGGGTTTTAAGACTACTTTAAAAATTAACAAACAACAAACCTCAATCTCAATAACTTCAAATAAGCAAACAACCAATCTCAACACAAATGTAAGACGATAATGTAAAGAGAGAAGGGTTTAGAGATACTTGACAAGGAGAATTAAATGGTTCGGCTTGATATACCCACAAGCCTACGTCCACCCCTTCAAGGAAGTCCCTTGAAAGGCCCTAGAATCCACTAGTATGATCTTCCTTACGGTTCAAGATCGAACCTCTTACAATCCCTTGATGCTATGCCCACATCAAGAACAAGCTTTGACAAACCCAAAGCTCCAAAGCTTAACAACCCCAAGCTTTGATACAAGAACCTTTCAATGAAGAAATGTGTACAAGATTTCACTCTCAAGAAGTAGATGAGTACAAGTTTAAGCACTAGAAAAAGAGAGAGATGAGAGAATTGATGACTTGAAGAATGCTCACTCTCAATCAAAGAATTGCTCACAAAGATGCTCTCTTTAATGATGTAAAATCATGAAGAAGAAGAGAGAAAAGTTTAATCTATGAGCCTTGATGTTTCTCTAATGAATGGAGGCTTAGAATGTGATTTTCATGGTGTATGATGAAGCCCCAAATCATTTATATAGAGAGCAAATGAAATATAGCCGTTAGAGGCAAAATATGGGCAAAACTGCCATTGCAGTCAACTATATTCCCAATGCAATCGACTGTAATCCCTCAAAAATAGCCGTTGGAGTTTTGTCCTCGAAAATAGCCGTTGGAACTGAATTTTGACCAATGTCGTCGACTGCATTGGAATGCAGTCGACTGGATTCAAATACAGTCGACTGTATTACCCTACTGCCTATCAACTGCCTCACGGAACCCCCTTTCCTATTTTGGGCATAACTTTCTCTAAAAAAATCGGATTGAGGTGCCGTTTTTTGCGTTGGAAAGCTAATGAAAATTTTTATCAAGATATGAAAAGATTGGCACCAAAATAGTTTTTGAGAAAATCTGAGTGAGCTCCAAAGTTCACTCATTTTCAAGAACCACACTTGTGTGAAAGGTTATGAATTCACATGCAATGCACAAGGTGTCCTAAGGTCTTTTTAGGTCATAGTCATCAATCCAACCATCAAACCAAGACTGGTTACATAATAGTAAAGACCAATCATAATCATAGTAACTTAGCCTTTGCATTCTTTCTTACGCTTTGACATAGGACTTGATGAAGCTTCCATAGTATGTCCACTATAACTTTAAGTTTCTTTGGCTTCAATCCATCTATCCAACTTCTCAAATGTGTCTTCATGAATGTCATGTATATATCTACTAAGAATCCACTCAAAACACACATTAGAACATAATCAATGTGTAGTTATTATCAAAACAAGATGTAAGCCTAGGTTATCCAACCATAGGGCTAACAATCACTTAGAATTGTTCATTTAGTTTCGAGTAAAAGAACAATTGATTTTCTTATTTTTGGATTTCAATGCGCGCAAGAAAATTGAAGAAAAAGATCACTAAACGTACAAGAGTTTTGTAGTTGCTCTTGCTAGGATGGAAGCAAATTTTTTTAATTTCCTATGGAGTAACTAATATTTATCGTCAAATTTCTACACTATCACGTCTTTCATCTTATAAAGACAATATCATGTCAGTGATTTCAAGCAAATCTTTAAAAATGAGTTTGGAACAAAAAAAATAAAAATAATAATAATAATAATCAGACTCTACATTTCACCACAAAAGCTCTAGTTTATTTTAGTAGCGTAAAATCAAAAAGTATAATTAAAAAGTACTGAAATACGTAAGTAACCAAAGTAAAATTTGCAGCTGCCAAAGTGTTCCCATAGCATATCTTCCGGTCGCGGGCATTGACCAGAATGCGGGAGCTTACGATCGCGTGGCGCAACCTAACTTGCGCGCGTAACTAACTAACTTCTTCTTCTCCTTCTCTTCATATTCAATTCAAACCAACAAACGACCCACAGCAGCATTTATAATCGTCTTCCTCCTCCTCTGTTAATCAGATCAGATTATTATAAACCCAAAAACCCCAATTCCTCAAGCAGGTCATAAGAATGGAGTCTTCCTCTTCGACGGAGCGGGTGAGGTTCCGGACCCAAGTCCTTGCCCGACACCTCCACCAACACGTCCCATCCCAGTCCCAGTCTCAATCCCTCCGCCCCTCAACATGCCTCAGTTACTCCCCCCCGGAGCTCTCCGAGCCGTTCGATTTCGACACCAAGGCCATGCGGAAGCTAATGGACGGCCACAATTTGGAGGACCGGGACTGGTTATTCGGGCTCATGGTCCAGAGCAACTTGTTCTGCCCGAAAGAGAGGGGCGGTAAGGTTTTTGTGACGCCGGACTATAACCAGACAATGGAGCAGCAGAGGGAGATGACCATGAAGCGGATCGGTTACTTGTTGGACCGGGGCGTTTTTCAAGGGTGGCTCACGAAAACGGGGCCCGAAGCGGAGCTGAGGAAGTTTGCCTTCTTGGATGTTATGGGTATCTTTGATCACTCGCTATCGGTCAAGCTTGGCGTGCATTTCTTTTTGTGGTGAGTTTAGTGGATTGTATGCTTGGCTCCTGTTTTTTTCTATGGCGAGCTTGCTTGGTATGCAATTCCTGGTATGGTAAGTTTAGTGGGTGCCTTTCTGTGATGTTGGGTTGTTATTTTGGTTCCTTTCTTTGTTGCTTAGTTATAGATGTTACTGAGTTGGGTGAATTTTTTTCGTTTTTCTTTTTATTACTGAGAGATTGTTGGAATTTAGGGAGAAAATAGAGGACTAAAACTGACAAATTGTTGTCATTTGCCTGAATGCTCAAGTGATGGCGTCTTTTAGCCTGTCGGTATAAAGTTGGAAAAATATTAAGGAAAAATGAATCTGATGTTTTGGGCCTAATCAGCAGGTTACAATTGGTGCCCCCCCCCCCCCCCCCCCCCCTTCTTTTTTTTCGCCCATTTTTTCTTTTTTGTGAGTTTAATGAAAAACAAGTTAAAATCAACTATATAACTTTTTTGAAATAGTTGGGTAAATCAATTGGAACTATGGTTGGCTTTTTCTCTTAATTGATGTAATGTGCGTTAGAATGAGCTTGGACCTTAGTTGCAGGAAACTCCTAATATGGTGACGTTTCTCTCTCGGAAACTCGCTTTTGCGATCCCAAGTTAGGAGCTCCATGGGATCTCGTCCCAAGCTAAGATGTGAACTCTATCCCGCTAGCTGGATAAAGATGCATGGAACAAGTGATGGAATACATGAAAATCAAGCTCTTTTCAACTCAATTCCTTGTTTCTCTCTTCCTTCAAGTCCTTAAAGTCTCTTTGTCTGTTGTTGCTATCTATGTAAACTATGCTAAACAAATGATAATACTCTTTACGCATTTATTTATTTAAGCCGCTCCCAACCTCAGATTCTTCTTGGTGCTTACGCTTCCCCGCCCCCGCTCCCGCACCCGCCCCTGCCCCTGCCCCTGCCCCTGCCCCTGCCCCTGCCCCCGCTTTGTGCAACTAAGGCTTGGACTATCTAAAACCGTTGCCTCATGCTGTGGTACCACTATACTCTTTCTAATTTCTGCATCATTTAAACACCATGCAAGCGCAGGAAATATCGTCCAAAGATGTAACTAGTCGTGAGAGATTTTTGTTGCTTACAACAATAATCTACGCAGAAGTTAGCGATAGCTGATGCTGCCGGGGAGCCTGGGAGGAACTGTGTGATTGGACTCTGAATAGTGCTTCCTAATTACTTGCCCTTGTGGGAGGCAGGTGATTTACAGTGAAAAGCGTCTGGGCAGTTAACGTTATAAAGGCTAGGACTTGCCAAAAGATAAAGTTGTTCTTTTTGTTGTACATTTTTCCCTTTACTTTTGTACAAGTCTTGCATCATGGCCTTTCTGTTTTCGGGGTTCTTTCGGTCAATACACCCAGAACCATACCTGTGACCCAAGTCGGCTCCCGTATAAGGAGCAAGATATTGTAATGTAGCAGGGGGGAATCCGTTCTCCAGCTTCACTAGTTACCACAGAGTATGTTATCTCATAGCAAGCTTCATATGATTTAAAATTTTTTGCTCGTTTTCATCTGTAAAAAGGTCACATCTGTTGAAATGTTGGGTATGAATATATTCTTTCTAAGCACCACATTATGATTCACCCTATGATTCATCTACCAAGTAAGCAATTTACTAAATGAGGTTCCATCTCATCAACAAATTACAGGGGTGGCGCCATCCAGTTTTTTGGCACAAAGCGCCATCATGAAAAGTGGTTAAGGGATTCAGAAAATTACGTGATCAAGGGTTGCTTCGCAATGACCGAGTTGGGGCATGGAAGTAATGTATGTGAGTGAAGGTCTTTCAGTCATAGGCCCACGCATGGATTTAGGCTCATTATGAATAGCTATCTTTAACTGCTTTTTCGATGTTGTTTTCAGGTCCGAGGCATTGAAACAGTCACCACTTATGATTCAAATACGGAAGAGTTTGTCATTAACACTCCATGTGAATCGGCTCAAAAGTACTGGATCGGAGGAGCAGCTAATGTAAGAGTTCTTTGTTCGTATTGTGGAGTTGTGTACTAAAGGTTATTGCTTTCTAGTTTTCTTGTTTCTGCTTAATTGTTCGAGACTGACATATTCCCTTTGAAATTCTTTGTAGCATGCAACACATACAATAGTTTTTTCGCAGCTCAATATGAATGGCAACAGTCAAGGTGTTCATGCTTTTATTGCCCAGATCAGAGATACAGATGGAAACGTTTGTCCAAACATCCGTGTGGCTGATTGTGGTCATAAGATTGGCTTAAATGGTGTTGACAACGGTCGAATCTGGTAAAGACGATGCTTACTATGTTGAAAATCAGTTACTGTCACTAAATTTTTGGGATATATATATATATATATATATATATATATATATATATATATATATATATATATATGATTTAGTTTTAGGTGAATGCTTTTTTGACCTATGATATCCAGGTTTGACAATGTTCGAGTTCCTAGAGAAAACTTGTTGAATTCAGTGGCTGATGTTTCTCCAGATGGACAATATTTGAGTGCAATAAAGAATCCTGATCAGGTTATTTATTCTTAGATGGGTAATCTCATCTTCTCCAGCTTAATATAATTATTAGTTATTACACCGATTTATTTATTTACTCAACGGCAAAAGTGGGCATCACAGACCCTCCATAGTGGCACGACTCTTGAAAACCTAATGAAGGTCTCCTAGAGGAAGCTCCTTCTAGCAACATGGTATTTGATAGGTAGTTGAACAAGCAATATCTAAGCTGATCTGCATTTGTTGATTTTCAGAGATTTGCAGCATTCTTGGCCCCTTTGACATCAGGTCGGGTTACCATTGCAGTTAGTTCGATTTACACATCAAAGGTAAGTAAAGGATGGCAATTGTTTCTTTGGTGTCTTGCATACATGTGAGTACAAGGGGATTGTCATCCAAGCCTTGTGTACTTGCTCTCTTATTCTTCTTTGCCCCTCCATCAGATCGGTTTAGCAATTGCTATAAGGTACGCACTGTCAAGACGGGCATTTTCCATGTCACCAAATGGGCCCGAAGTCCTCCTCCTTGATTATCCAAGTCATCAACGGCGTCTCTTACCTCTTCTTGCAAAGACGTAAGTATCTCATTTATAAGTGTTGCGGTATCTTAAAAGAACTTCCCCTAGTTTACAGCTTATTGCTATTTGACTCATACTGCATTAGTAGACAAAAGTGTTTATTTCAAGGTTTGACTCATATTGCATCAGTAGACAAAGTGCATATTTTAAGGCTCGAGATAGACAAATACCTACCTTACATGATCCGTTCATTCATTAAAATGGAAAATGGCTTCAGTTGCGAAGTTTTGCTTTGTTTTTGATTCTCAAGTTTAGGAGAATCCATAAGATTTGTGAAACTGTCTTTTGGAGGTCTCCTTGTTATTCTCGTGCAAGTCCAAATATTGAAGGCCGAGTCAACAGCTTAGTTAAAGTAAAAAGTGCCTATATGTATCTGTACCCACTCATGTACACGTTACAATTTCCTAGGAATGATAAGATAAGACAGGTTCGTAGTATTCAGGATATGGGAGGTAGCTTACTGCGTTATTATTTAAGTCAGTTGCCTGTTTTTACTTTCTTCTTATTGGGGAAATTTTTTGGACATATGTTCTACTGACCTGGGCATAGATAACCAGTGATGATTATCAATATAGTCAACTCAAGTTCTTTAACAAGAACAGGTTTGCCCTTGGGAGTAACTTTCGCTTGGAAACATGATTCCAGATATCAGATATGTGGAATGGTCCTTTGCCCCTTTTTTCTTATAAGTCTGAACGGAGACCTAAATTTAAACTTCTTAATGCCTTTTACATTCACTAGTTGTTTTCCATGTGCGTTGCACGTGGCTTGCTAACAAAAGTGGTTCGTCAATTAGTATTCTCTATTACGAAACATTAATAGTCAATGTGAAAAAAAATGAAGCAATGATGCTTTACCGTTAATGTCACCTAGGAGGGGGAAAAAAAGAATAATTTTCAACCTACATAAAAAAAAGAGCCGGCATTTAAGATCCAAACCATTCAAAAGTCTTGGAGAAAAGAAATTGAACATTGGAGACTATAAACCATGAGTATCTTCAATATTATTAGTGCTCTAGATCTACTGAGTTTGAGAGTCGGTAGATAGGTTTCTTGGACTAATTATTGAAAACAGTCCTAATAGTAACCATGCTATAGCAAAATGTAGACTTTCGAGTTTGCGCTCTCTCTCTCTCTCTCACACACACACACACATTTTCCTAATTTCTTCAAAACCTTCGTACTGATCAATCCGAATTTACAGGACACTTTAATTTGAAGCTAGCTCTTTCTTTAGAGGGCTCTCTTTTTCTATTACATATCTGTTTTTTCTCTCAATTACGTTAAGACAATGTTCTACTCTAGTCATTAAGTTAGTCCTTGCTTCGCCTACATATATTCAGAGTTACAAGCTTGAGCATAATGAGAGAATTACTCTTGAAGTGTTGTGATAGAAATCAAAGCAAGATGCCTAAGCAATGAGTTTCTGATCTTCATAAAGTTGTATTCAACAAAACGGTCAATTATGGCTTCAATTATTTTATTATATGAGACATCAGATGTTTTTCTACAAATATACAAATATGGAGGAAGAATGAACCTGAAATGAAAGAAATACTCGATATAATAGGGATATAGATAAACGTAACATATGTATCTTATTCACATGTTGCCGTAGCAAAGAGTCAATCTGCAACATACATAAAAACAATAAAACTAAGGGATTTAGTTGGTATCCCAATTCCGCTTCTCAAGGTATTGCACGAATAAAATTTTGAGATTATGAAGAAAAAAGTAGAATCAAAAGTTAATCAACTACAAATTGCAAGAGGTATCGATGGAGAAGAAATTGTGTTCATCGAATGAGCTTTGTCTATTTGTACACATGCAATCAAGAATGTGCATTTGTGAAAATATAAGAACATTTTAACGTAAAGACGTGTATACGAATAGAGTGATTAATGATTATGTGTAAAGTGAAGACGAACCGACAGAGCAAACCTCAGTTAGGAATTTCATCGAATATGAGCTGTGAAGAAAATAACTTGCCAAAGCAGGTACTTCAAAATGTGTTCTAATCAAGTAACATGGCATTGAAATGGTAGTCATCTTTAGTTTAATCGACAGTATAACATTAAGGTTGCAAGGAAATGGCTAGTGGTTGCTCTTGAAGCTAAAGGCAATGAGAAAATGTTGAGAAAAATTGTCGGAAAATGGAACAAAAGATATTGATATTGTTGTATTGTTAATAGGTCGCAGGCAAATTCGTTCCCAGGATACAACAACACCTGAAAAGAATTGCGATTCGCAATATCGAAGATCTCCAAAAATCTTTGTGAACAGTAGTAGATAGATTTTGGGAGATTAAGATAGCAATCTGAATTTTTCAGGAAAATGCTTTGTTTATGCGTGAAATTTCAGAATACATGTATCTTCTTATTGGTCAAACATAAGTATATATATGCATAGAAAAACCACAAGCAGAAAAACAGATAACACCTCTTCGAAGAGGCAAGTGCAATGCCCATTGCACAACTACAGTGGCAGATCCTCCAGTTCGGTTTCTTTACACCGGAAATCAAATGAAATGGCAAGGCACCTTTCCATGAAGCAACGGTAATTAAACCCTTGCTGTTCCAGCCATATGCCGCCAAAATATTGGTAATTCAATCATGAACAAGCCACCGCTTCAAATGGTTGCCGCGAGCACCACTGTCACTTGTGTTTAAATTTGGATTGAAGTGACCAACACACCTCCAAGTTCTGCCAAAGAAGATGAAGACAATGGCTCCTATGTGCACATTTATTTAAGCTCTCAATTAGATTAAAGAATATGACAATCATTGAGATTTACATATAAATCTCAACAAAAAAAGTAGGGACATAAAATTGAAAAAAATTAAGGGGGGGGGGGGGGGGGGGGCAACATGCTAAGGGCAGGGACAGGTAGAAGAATCCTACCCATATAAATTGATTGGGTTTTGGAAGGTTCAGGCGGTTGCCAAGGTGCGCGGTGTCGTTTACGTGATAGTGTTGCTCCTTTGATTTTCCTTACCTTCTATGCCATAGCATAATAAGACGATTCCATTATCAGGCACCATTTGATGCTAGAGAATGGCCCAGAAAGCTGTTGTGTCTACAATGGCAGCGGTTGGGTTTTGATAGTGCCCCTTTGCCTTGGTTACCATTAATTGTTGCCCATAATCAACAAATGAGGGGCCTTCTTTTACATTGATTCCTCAACTTTGATTAACACTCATGACGTTGAAACTTAGATATATTCCTCTTCATGATGAAACAAGCACTTGGAATTTTAGGGTGCATTGGGTTTGTGTCTTTTCCGCTTATATTGTGCCAATTTGAAATGGCGTGAGCATTTGGCACAATTGTGTATTGGTTGGTTTGGAAACAAGAGGGTAGCTTGTAATATAGAGTATCTGAAAGGTCATTTTGGGTAATGAAAATGTGTAGAAACATGCTTAAACACATTACACTTTTAAGATAGAGGGACGGTTAAGTCACCTTATTGATTGACTGAGGTTGTAAACATCTCGATATTCTGTTTAAATGGTTGTCTTTTTGTTCTGACCTGGTGATGTCCTGTTTTGTGCTGCAGATATGCTATGAGTTTTGCTGCTAACTACTTGAAAATGTTGTATGTGAGGAGGACACCGGAAACGAACAAAACGATCCATATTGTATCCAGTGCATTCAAGGCTTCTTTAACCTGGCATAACATGCGAACTCTCCAGGTTGCTAACAAGAATTATTGTAGGGAGTAGGGTTGTATTACTGGTAATGTTTCTTACCACGTTTTCCTTATGCATGATCAGGAATGCCGTGAAGCCTGTGGAGGACAAGGTCTGAAAAGTGAAAATCACGTTGGTCATCTTAAAAGTGAATATGATGTACAGTCAACTTTTGAGGGGGACAACAATGTTCTCATGCAACAGGTACTTTTTCGAAATATGTTCTTAATGATGAAATCTAAGAGATCCGAGATACATATGGTACTAGAAAAACAAAAACTTGGTACAAATTTTGGATGGGGGTAGTTTGTTGGATGTGCATGTCGGTGCTTGATGTAAGAAAATGATATAGTTGATACTTCTTCGTTGTGTAGGATGGAATCTCTTTATCAGCCTGGGCCAGAAAGAATATGCAGTGGCCAGGCCCACCACAAATTGTTGGATAGTGATGTTGCCCGGTGACTTATTTGATGGTTCTAATCAGAGGCATTTGTAGATTTAGAACATCTCCCAAAGAAGGTTTGAAAAGGATGATAATAGGAGAGGCTGTTGGACCAAGGTTTGGAGACGCTTAGGCTATGTGGCATAGAGTGTTTGATCATGCTGTTCAACAACACTTTGATACCTGTATAAAGAATAAAGTAGATATCCAAAGTTGTAACAACTACAAATGAATCAAGCTCAGGAGTCGCCCTATGATTATTTTGGAGAGAGTAATTGAACATATATATACTAGAAATACTGAGAAGGGAGACTAAATATCCAAGAATAAATGAGGTTTCATGCTTTGGAGATCCACTATGGAAGCTATTTTCTTGATTAGGCAATTGATGAAGAGATTTAGAGAGAAGAAAAAGGATCTTCACATGGTCTTTATAGATTCGGAAGTAGCATCAGAATAACGTAACAAAGAAAGCTGTGCGATGGGGCTAGAGAAGAAAGGAATGTTTGCTTGTGTAAAAAGAACAACTGATGGAATGACTAGTGAGTGTTCAATTACCATTGGACTTCACCAGTGGTCGGATTTAAACCCATACCTTTTTACTTTGGGTATGGACCTTATTCAGGATGAGTTCTGATGGGGTATGTTATTTGCGGACGATATTTCTATGGATGAAACTAGAGTAGGGTAAAATGTGAAGGTAGAGTTGTGGAGAAGTAATTTAGAGTCCAAAGGCTTTTGCTTCATCATGACTAAGATAGAGTACATGGAATTAAATTTTAGTAAAAAGTAGGAGGATGTTAAGGGAGGAAGTAAATATCGATGATCAATGAGTACCTAAGAAAGATATTCTTAGGCATCTTGGATCAATTGTGCACAAAGGAGGAAGAGATTTACGAGGATGTGACCTGTAGGATAAGAGCAGGTTGGCTAAAGTGGAGGTCAGCTTGAGTCTTGTGTGATTGTAATATTCCTCTCAAGTTGAAGGAAAAATTAGTGAGACGACGGTGAGGCCAGCACTCTTGTATGGTGGGTAACCAAGGGTCAACTTTCACTAGTGTAGTCGAAATGCGAATGCTTCGGTGTATTTGTGACCACCCAAGAAGGAATAAAATATGAAATAAGGATATGGGCAACTAAGTGGGGGTGGCACGAACTGAGGAAAAGACGAGGGAACATTGCTTGAGATTCTTTGGTCGTACTCAACATAGGCCTTTTAGATGCACCTGTAAGACGAAGTGATTTGTGCCAAGTTAATGTGGCGTAAAACAAGTTAGGGGCAGATCGAGGATAACTTGCGTAGAAGTAGCGAGAAAAGACTTGATTGCTAGGAATTTATAAGAAAACATGTGTTTTGATTGCGCAGAATGGAAGAAATGATTCATGTAGCCAACCCCAACTAGTTTGGGGCAAAGGCTTGGATGATGATGATTATTTTTTTTTATTATGTCTTTAATTAAGCTATAGGGTTAGGCCCAGTTGAAATTACATGACTAGACTACTGACTCGACCTGTGTTCGGGCTATTAGTCAGACCCTGGCTGGTTGGGATATGAGAACCGGACCTTTGGGGACTACTTTGTTGGAACCCTGGTGGGTCCTGGCAGCATGCTGGTAGGTCGAGTAAAGAGAACAGGACCCTTGCAAGCTATGTGAGTTGGCCCTAATGGCATGCTTGGAATTATTCCAAAAGGAGCTATAGTAATTGTTGCTCCTAAAAATATGTTACGGAACCCTAGCCAAGAATGATGACCTGCAAGACGGAAAATGAGTGACCGCCTGGTGGGGTTCTCGGCGGAGAACTCTCCGATACCTAAGTCAGAGCACAGTTACAGGTAGGGACTCTGAGAAACCATGAAAGACTGTGTGTCTATGTATGTGATTGTTTGCGTACCTAGGGGTAGTCTCCTATATAGTCATAGGTAAAAGACCCTAGTAGGACTGGGCTGTGAGCCAGATATGTAAGGATCGCCCTAGGAACCTTGAGGATCACGTTACGATCTTTGAGGACTCTTTTAGAATCCTAATTCTTAATAAGATAATTATTAATCTCGTAGATTGACTCAATTTGACTGGGAATGTCTGGTGTCCTCAAATTATTGGGAGTTTGAGTTATATCATAAGCCCCCCACTTTCTTAGCCAAAATGTTTAGTTGAGGAAGTTATACCAGGTATCTTGAGACACGCATTAGATTTGTAAGGGATCTTTCATCCATTTGTAGGGGTAAATAATTTTTTTCTGCTCCATGAGCTCGGACCTAAGCTCTTGGGAGCTTAAGCCATAGAATTTCGCCCAAGTAAGGTGTTTGAATTTTAGCTCTTGAGAGCTAGGTCTTAGGATTTCACCCAAGTAGACCATTCGAAATCGTCTTTGGGAAGACGAATAATTGGATCTTGAGATCCTTTAGAAGTCGTGTCCCATGTAGCGTCTCTGGGGAGAGAACACAAAGTTGTGCATGCAAGTCGTTGCATGTGCTTGTACATATTTGCCTAAGTGTTTGAATGTCCCCTTTAGGGGTTTTACTTGACAATGTAGTTTTCACCTCTCTGTTTGAGGGTGTTTGTGGCAAGTGTGTGTTCTCTAGCTTGGGTTGACCACATTCTACTTGCGTTTTACTTTGATGCAAACTCTTATCACCAGCAAAGAGTTAGCAAAGAAGCCTCGACTCATGCTTGGCTGGGTTTTGAATTGACAAAGAGTGACGGGGTCATGAAGTCCCACATAGCAATTTGCCGTTTCACGGGTTAGAGCTATAGCTAAATTGTTGGGGATAGAACTTGAGCTCTATCCTGTCACCCTTGGGGGTGTTTGTCCCTTGAGAGACCGCCCTTGGGTGGATCGTAGAGTCCTAGTAAACGCCCTTG
Organism: Escallonia herrerae; assembly: GCA_033070095.1. Classification (NCBI taxonomy): domain Eukaryota; kingdom Viridiplantae; phylum Streptophyta; class Magnoliopsida; order Escalloniales; family Escalloniaceae; genus Escallonia; species Escallonia herrerae. The sequence continues at coordinate 491,810 of JAVXUP010000007.1, forward strand.
AGGGCAGATGGTGCACAAAGCTCGTGTGAGTACCCTTAGGGGTTTGATAGAACATAAGTTCTCGTACATGCCTTTGAAAGTGGATGGAGTGAAAACTCGTGTAAATACCCTTAAGGGTTTGATGGAACATAAGTTCTTGTACGTGCCCTTGAGGGCGGATGGAGCACAATGCTCACATAAATACCTTGAGGATTTGATCGAATTTAGAGTCCTCATATGTGCCCTTGAGGGTTGATAAAGTACAAAGCCCATGTAAATACCCTCAAGGTTTTTATGGAACGTAAGTTCTCATACGTACCCAGAGGGCTAGTGGAGCGCAAAGCTCATGTAAAATACCCTTGGGGGTTGATGGAACATAGGTTCTGGTACGTGCCCTTGAGGGCTGATGGAGCACAAAGCTCGTATGAACGCCTGTTCTGCTGCATTCGAAATAATAGATACTTGTTGTCCTGACGCTAAGTGAGAAGGGGTTAGGCATTATGCCTGTAATATTGACGTTGTCACAATATATAAAGCCCCCTATCCGAGAAGGCATGATATAGAAAGATGGCTTTTCAGTTTATATGTAGAATCACAAGAAGACCTCTACGAGCAATAAAAATATAGAAGACCATAATCCACCTGTTCGACTGACGAGCGTATAAAGCTAGAGAATGCAGATCTGTCTGAGCAAGATGTCGCTAACAATCAATATAGAGGTAGCGAAGTCCGTCTGAGCAGGATGTCATTAGGTAATCATTAAAGAAGTTGTCGCAGTTTATCGATATACTGACATGCAACTAGATCTGATTTGTTGATTGCATGAGCTTGAACTTGCAGTTGTACCAGACATATTAGCGACGCTATTGGCGGAGGATAGCGAAGTGCTTTGATTCACTAGATGCATTGGTAGTATGCGTGATGTGAATGTTTGACCATTGATAATCAGTCATGTATGACCGAATATATCACAAGATAACAAGAAATGCCGAGTCGGCAAGATGCAGCAGCAGAAACTCTAGGCGTGACTTCCAGTGGTAGGGTGCTGCGAATTTGTTCCTCTCTTATGAAGTGGTTTGTATGTCACTGTTGATGTTCGCAGGCCCAGTTTAAGCCCTTGCAACAAGAAAAAGTACGTGACTAAAAAAATAGCCTTTGATGAAGCAATAAAGCATATGAAAGTGCAACTATGTTTGTAACATAGAAATAAGAGCGGTGTTTAGACACCATGACCCCATTAGGGCTTTTTCGGTTAAACGACATAGTATGCTAGATTGTGTGCATTGTGTGTCACAAGTGAGCTTAAAAGGTCATAGCAATCGATAAGACCCGACATGTAATAGACTCGCGTCAATTGACGCGTCTGGAGAACGCTAGACCAAAAACTAGGCCAAATAGGTTTAGGTATTATAGAAGCACAGAAGAAGCAGCCTTTGGAAGGCTTGCTAGCGCCTAAAATTGTAATCGCTTAATTTTTAACAACGTGCCACAAAATATAAAATTTGTGCATACTTAAAAGAAATCGCAGCATATGCGAATTAAATGGGACCCTGTGGGTCTTCTGCTTAAAAATGTGTTCTAAAGAGCTTAATGCTTTAAAGAGTTCGTTGCATATGTCAAATAAATAAGACCCTGTGGGTCTCACGTGTAAATATGCATTTTTTTAAGGCAAAATATTAATTGCTTTATACAGTGTGTGGCCTAAGATAAATAAATGAGACCATTTAGGTTTTAAACATAAATATGTTTTTTGCACAGGTTAAAACGTTAATGCTTTTAAAACGTGTGGCAAATAAAGAAGACAATGCGGGTCCAAAAATATAAATAAGCATAATCAATAGGGGAGTGCAGAATTCTTTTAAAAAATGAAGAATGCGCCTTTTCAATTATTATGCCCATTTCTCTTTCACGAGTTACAACTATCTTCTGAAGATAGCTCCCACAACTACATGGAGGCGCATAATGGGTGCGAGCGTCGCGGCTGGCGGCTGCGTGAGGAAGCGTCAATCAGATCAGCTCAGAGCCCGTCGCGGCGTTGTGCAAGTCTCCGTAGATTGTAGTTGGAGTTGGAGGGTTGTCGGAGAGCCAACGTACGATCGTGGGGATGCAGCGCCGTTTTGTTGACTCAGCGGTGGCGCTGATGGTGGCTCGATTGTGGTGAGCGAGGGGCCGATGAGATTCATTCACTCCAGTATGTTCGATAGAGGAAGCTGATGGAGGAGTTAGGATCGCGGGTGGTGCGGGAGACCTGTTGTTATGAGGGCGTTGACTCGGTTGCCGCCAACGATCTTTAGAATGTCGCGGCAGTGATGGAGCTGAACTCTTCTCTGCTTCCCCCCCTCTCTCTCTCTCTCTGTTTTCTAACTGCTAAGATAGCTCTGCAGTGACGGCTGTGGTCTGTGGCCGTTGTTATCGGCGTTGTGTTGATCGGTATGGGGGGCAACCGGAGGAATTGGCGGCGTGGTGGTGGTGTCGGGTGAGGCCGCGATAGTGCGGCGCTAGCACTTTGCCGGAGAAGTTGACACAACAGCAGCCATCAGCTTCTTCTTCTTCTTTTTTTGTGATAGCGCCAGTGGAGATGGCAGAGTGGCGCTTATGTTGCTTCCCATTTATGCTGGACTTTTTTTACGACGGTGTCGTCGGTTGGCTGCTAGAGGCAATTTCAATGACTTTTAATAAGAAAAAAAATTATGATGTCATTGCATTTTCTTGATGTCAAGCTGCTAGGTTGGCAGGTCCCACGGGTGGCATCAATCTGTTGCTGCTAAAAATATGCTCCGGAACTCTAGTTTGAAACGATGACCTGTAAGACAGAAAACGAGTGACCGCTAGGTGGAGTTTCCGGCAGAGAACTCTCCGAAGCTTAAGTCGGAGAAAAGTTACATGCAATGTTATCAAAGGCGCGCCTAGGCATGCTAGGCGCAAGGTGCACTACTTACGCCTGCCTCGCCTAGGGCTAGGCGTAGCCCCCTATGAAAGGTTCGCGCCTTGCACACCTAGGCGTGCAGGCGCAAGGCGATGGTGGAGGCACAAAAAAAAGGCCCAAAAATCCTTTTTTTTTTTTGGATCGTGGCATTATCTCAACCGTTCATTGTTTTTGACTCTTTGTTTCATAAAATAATAAATCAATATCTAAACCACAAATAAATTTAAAATCTTAAATCCCTAATCAATCGATTCTCTTATTTATATTCATTGCGCTAGCGTCTCATCCCCAATTGTTACTCTCCTTTAGTAAATCTACTCCTTCAATTTACCTTGTAGACAAAGTAGACAAAATTGAGGAATCTCTATCAGACTTCGAGCCTATGATTCCCTTTGAGGAAAACGCTGTTGCCTTAACCCTCAGTGATGACGAGGATGACGTTGCCATATTTACCGAGGATTAACTACTCATTGGATTTGAAACTTTTCGTAGTGTTGAAATTTTGTTAAATGCCATGTTCTGAATTTTTTACGTGATTTTATTGGTTTAATGCACTAATATCTATTTATTTTTATTTTGCGCCTCACTTCGAAAAGGCGCGCGTCTGCGTCTTGCTCCTTACGCCTACGCTCCAAGACCCTTTGCGCTGTAGGTGCGCCTGTGCCTTTAATAACTGTGTGTATAGGATAGGGACTCTAAAAAAGCATGAAAGACCGTGTCTCTGTGTGTGATTGTCAGCGAACCTGGGGGTAGTCTCCTTTATATAGCCATAGGTAGAAAACCCTAGTAGGACTGGGCCGTTGGCTAAATATGTTAGGATCGCGTTAGGATCACGTCACGATCTTTCAGGATTCTTTTAGAATCCTTAATATATAATTATCAATCTCATAGATTGACCCAATTTGACTGAGAATGCCGGGTGTCCCCAATCATTGGGAGTTTATATTTGAGTTATATCAGTAACCATCGTCTCTTGTGGGACTTGAACACTACTCAGCTGTCGAAGGTGGGAGGAATGCCAGTAGAGCTGAAGCTCATATGTAACCATTAGTTAAGTTGATTAAATAACTTCCTAATTTTGTATACATTTCTAGACTTATGTGTCAAGACTGTAAACTCAGGTTAGCAAGGCACTCCTCGCAGAATTCGTGGCTGCTAAGAAGAAGAACAAACCGTTTGCAGGTTTGGGCTTGGAGCACATGAATAAAGCTTGCCCTGTTATCCCGTCTCAGCTTACGAGCTCTACTTTGAGGGGTGTTCACTTCCAGGTAATAAGCTCTAGCACTACTCCATCTTTGATCTGTTATATGTAAATGACTAATCATCACTTGTTTTTGCCAGACTGATATATTCTGCCTCAGAGAACGAGATCTATTACATCGTTTTGCTGCTGAAGTTTCACAACACCAAGTACAGGGGGAAAGCAAAGAATATGCTTTCATCGTGGTAGGATGCTTCTTTACCATCATTGGTTCTCTCCCCCTCCCCCTCCCCCACCCCCCTCCCGCCCTTCCTTCCTCCCTTTCCATCCGCCATTTACTTGGCTTCCAACATCCCCTTTACATGTCTCTCATTGTCTACATGGCTTATCCTTTATGCATTATTGTTAAGTTCCAAGATGTCCTCTTCTCTGTGCGTCTTCCTCAAAAATTTTTGGCTTACCAGAGTTATCAGCTTGCTGAAGACTTGGGCAAAGCCTTCTCAGATAGAGCAATTCTGCAGACCTTTATCGAGGCCGAGGAGACTGTGTCTGCAGGTCCACTGAAGGTACTCAGCCACTGTTGTCATTGTATCTATGGTCATGTTCTCTATGATACTTGTATATATTTGGTGAATTCAACTTGTTTTTATTCATTATGTGGAATGCCACTCATTCCATCACCCATACCCCCCCCCCCCCCCCCCAAAAAAAAAAAAAACCCCTCTTGATAAGTCACGCCACTATCCATTTGCTGCCTAGATATGCTTGGGGCTGATTGTGGTATAAGATACTTGTGTTAAGCTTATCGAAGAGAAAAAGAATACGAAGGAAATATCTAAATCTTAGACGGATCCAGAATTTACCACTTTAGATATAAAAATTTGTAATTGGAAGCTTAGGACATGGCTACAGTTCTCAGAAAGAAATATTTTAAGAAAAGTTTGGTCTCATGACGCTGTCAATTGACATCCAAACATTGAAAAAGCTACACTACTAAATAGTAAAACAATAACCAGGAAGACTTCTATTTCTCTAGTGCAAGAAATAATTAGGTATCAAGGTAATCAAGACTGGATGCACTTGCAGAACATACTTGGTCTTCTGAGAACAACGTACGCCTTGATCACAATGGAAGAAGATGCTGCGTTCCTCCGATATGGATTTCTATCAAGGGAGAATGCTGCTGCAGTGAGGAAAGAAACGGGCAAACTTTGCAGCGAACTGAGGCCCCATGCACTTGCCCTAGTCAGTTCCTTCGGCATACCTGATGCTTTTTTGAGCCCTATAGCTTTTAATTGGGTTGCTGCAAATTCTTGGTCATCGGTTCAAGACTAGCTTGATGCTATCCTTTTCCTCTTCCAAGTTCAAGAAATAAGTGTAATACCAAGTGGCTTTCCTGTTTCAGCCAAATAAGTATGTACTTTCTCCTGTTCTAGTGGCCTTTAGCTAGCACTACTGCTGTAGAATTATCTGTTGTAACAACAAATACCAGGTATCAATATTTACTTTCTGCCGTCTATGGCAAGAACTTCATAACTTAGGATATACTGAACAGGCGATACATGAGATGTAGACCACAGGGCTACACTTTTAACGGATGTTCAGTGACCTGAGACTGAATTGGCAGTAATGGATGATCAAAATAGACCAGAGACTGAATTCTTAACTGAAGCACTATTGCTGGACCGAGAGCGCTTCAAATTGGATGTTCCAGCTTGACGCTAGAAATATGTATATCAAATCCCTATCTTTCAGTACAGCAAGCTGTTCGGTTGAGCAAAGCCAATGGTCCATTTTAATGTGTCAAAAACTTTTGATTTTGTCTTGAGGTGCACTGATTTTATGACCAGTTGCTTTGCACGTAACTGTTGAAACATTTGCCATCATAATGAAAATTACAAGGGAAACGGTCAATTTCCTTGAGATACACTGTGTTAGGAAGTTATTGACCAGTGAAAGAACAAATAAGATAAGAAGCCTTTGAATTGCAACAAAAGAACCGTGGAAACACTGGTACACATGACCAAGCAACGGCGCGTAAGGAGCCGGAAAAAAGTGCCTGGAAGTGGAAGTAGAACTAGCAGACCTCTTTGCAATGCTTGGGGAATTAGTGCAGGCATTCTTCGTGATTAGTTGTTACTAGCTGCTGATGTGTATCTGATGATGATGTACAGGAATCTGTAGGTTAGCGTAATACCTGGTGATTTTGTAGATGATGTAGAAGAGTATCTTTTCACTAATACAATGACATTTCGCCAAAAAACTAAAATAAATTATAAGACAAGAAGCATCTACCCCACTGCTTTGGAGAGAATTAGTGACACATACACTTCTACATTTGTTAAATTTAACAGACAAAACATGAACGTGTTCGCTCAAGCTTAGAAGTACTTGGCTTTGTAGGAAGATTTCAATATTTCTGTACAGGATTGCAAACAGAAAATCACGCACAGACAACAAACTTTTTCCTCATCTTCCATCGGCATTGGGATACAACTTGTACATGTCAAACCTGGTAATGTCGCTCTTACGGTCATGCTTGTAGATATAATTCTATCATCAATCAAGCCGGTGTTGCTTGTCCTTCATTGTTATGGGCGTTTCTGATTTTGAAAATGCCGCTGAGACCTCTTCCTTTGGCTAGTTGCTCCAGTTCTGCATATTTCTGCTTAAGAAGCTCAATCTCTCTTGCTAGATCTTCATCCCGTTGCTTCATTGCCTAGCATAGATGACAAAAGACATCAAAGTTTCTTTCTCATGAGAGGACACAACATTTGATAACAGTGCCCTCTATCAAGCTAGTTTGATTACTAATCAAGTAGCTATGTATATATAAGTGGGTGCATGATGCAAAAGTGGCATTGATGGAGAAGGAGCAAAACTTTCTACGTAATCACATCGACTTAAAAACAGTGAATAGTTCCAAACACGTGTCATTTCTATGACTGTTAGTCATGATTACCGATCACGATGAGAGCAGAATGCCATGTACAAACACGTACAGTACTTTCATGTTTACAAGTTAAAAGCTCGAGCAAAAGGAAGACGATGTATATACTTTGCAAGAGTTCTATTATTGGAATAAGAGCATGAAAATGAACCTCCAATTCCTGTTTGCGCAATTCCTCCTTTCTAGCTTCTGCTCTAGAACTTCTTTGCACCTCAAAGATAACAGCAGTTCCAGCAACCTATACAAAGTGGATCATGCTCGTTAAATCGAGCTCCTGCTCCAGAGTAGGCTTACAATCTAATCTAATAACAGAATAAGAGAGACTTGTTCTACCGATAAAACATCACAATAGTATTGCCAGAGGACCAGTGTTAGGCCCTTAGTTGCAGGAAACTCCTCATATAGTGACGCTTCTCTCTCGGAAACTCGCTTTTGCGATCCCAAGTTAGGAGCTCCATGGGATCACGTCCCAAGCTCATATGGGAACTCGATCCCGTCAGTTGGACAGAGATATATGGAACAAGTGAGAGAGTACTTGAAAATCAAGCCCTTTTCAACTCAATTCCTTGTTTCTCTTTTCCTTCAACTCCATTAAGCTCTCTCTCTCTCTCTCTCTCTCTCTGTAAACTATATTCAGCAAATGGTAATACTCTTTTACGCATTTATTTATTCAAGCGGCTCCCAACATTAGATTCTTTCAGGTGCTTACGCTCCCCCGCCCCCGCTCCCGTTTTGTGCAACTAAGGTCAGGGCCAGTGGTATGTATCTATCCATAATTATGCCATACAAATTGGTATATTGGGCAGCCCACATTACTGACGCTGCAACAGAAACTAGAAACAAAAATTGTTGATTGGAAAGTGAACAGACACAATCAGGTATCCTAGAATCACCAAGTTCAATCTTGTCTGCATCTGTGTTCCACAGGCACATGTTACAAGCTAGAAAGGATGATAACTTCTATATAGAACGTCGTGTCAGTATGGACAGCGACACAAACATGACAATAGCACTCCCAGGTGCACGTCTAATATATTTTATGTATATACATATATGTAATGATCCTCTACCATAAAGATGAAGTTTTCAGCCGGGAACCTAGCTGACATTCTGGACAATTGCAAAATATTTACCACCAAATTGAGAACTATGACTTTTGTCAGGAAATTAAGAAACTTATCTTGACAAAAGCCATGTTCACCAAGGGAGTGGCAAGCAAGGATAATCATTAATCTCTAGCTATGCTGCATTACTTGTGTGTTTATTGGTAAGTATGTGCTTTACAGTTTAGAATAAGACTAAGCTATTATCCAAAATACCTTAATTGGATGTATTATGAAAAATAAGTGGTGAGTCGTCACCACATCCCAGATGCACTTTTATGGGATTTGCTGCTTGTGAATGCAGCGGGGTCGTGTACTATCAATCTCCTATTCATACTTTATCCACGCTAGCATCCTGATCCTCCAAAGTGGTACCCCGATTTCGATGTGGTTATGTAAGCATTAATCTTCCTCAGAAAGAGAAGCAAGCCTAGAGGTTATACTTGTTAATGAATATTTCTGGAACTAATATCGCATAATTTGTACTACTAACATGATAATGTAGTTTGTAGCTGTAGACTTAGCTTGCTCACATAAGAACCATAATCTGCAGGGAGCCATACTAGCTTTCTGATGGAAGAACACCATGTACGGGTCCTTCGGTTTTTTCCTTTCTTTTTTTGCATTTCCATTACCTCTCTGTCTCTGCCTTCCACCCCCATCCACTTTTCTTGCTTTTACTCCTATTTGTGTTTGGTAGTGTGGGTTCAAGTTTTTTTAATAACATTTTGTGTATTTTAGCAAAATCAAGTCACATCAAGCCACAACAGCGGCATTGCCCATTTCACTTGCACAAGATGTCAGTACATGAGGGATCAAGAAATATGCAGGTTTATAGGGAAGCATCCACCATGATTTAATCACACTATCGAGTATGGCTGAATTGAATGGCACAGATGTGCATACCTCACGAATAATGAGTTAACCCGGATGCATGAAAATAATCGCTCATGAGGTGTCAGCATCCCGCTGTAAGGACCACCCAGAACAGAGCCAGTTCCATTCAACAACTGGATTCTACAAAATCCTAGAACCAAATGGGCACACAATCTATTGAGAAAGGATTGGCGTGCAAAAGACAACATGCACGTAGAGCAAGAAAATGCAAGCTCATTAATCACCAGCCCCGCATCCACATTCCAGCCACCACAAAACATCAAACTTAGCCATTTTCAACATTCACCCACGTGAACCACTTACCTAGATGGATGCACACGCATTAACAAGACATATATACATGAATGAGCATAAAACTCTGCTTTCATATCCAAACTGTCAATCTAAGGACGAAAAATCAAGTAATACCATAAATATGAAGAGTTCCCCAAGAAGATCTGCAGCAGCTTGGACAGCTTTCTCCTCATTAAGTGGGCGAATCGCGACATCAGTTGCATGACCATATATGCGTCTTTGCACGGTTGTTGTGAACCGATGGTTTGCCTGTTGATTAGAAGAAAGTTGCACTATATAAGTTACAAACTTAGTACTCTGAAAAGAAGGAGCTGCTTAACAAACAAAATAACATCTCGATAACACTGGGATATGGCGTTTTGTAAATACAACCAGTTGGCAAAATAATTGCCTGAGCTCTAAAGTGACAAGAAAAGCTGAAAGGAAGTTGTTTATTTTAATAATCAAGAACAGCCTGGGGAAAGGCCAAAGAAAGGTTGAGTACACCAACAGGAATAGATGATATTTGAGTTTTACAAGACACAGATGCCTCCAGTTTCTAGTAGCTTCCTCATACTTTATCTCTGCCTTTTCAGTTTAAGTGTCCTAATTGTAACTTTTAGGGGATATTATCTGAAACGGCTGGCATATGTTTTCTGCTTATGTAATCACGACAGTGTTACCCGAGAACCGCTTTGGCCTCAAGTCGTATACTCAAAACCCAGCTTATTAATTTAAGGTAGTCACCAATGAGGTATCTTTGAATTCATCACTGCAAAAGATGATGCATAACCTACTAGGAGTGAGAACTAAGAACCTCAGCATGACTTGTAGGATCCTTTGCCACTAGTTATGTCCTTTCTTCTAGTATTGTTATTGCACTTCTTGAATTCGTACAACCTAGTGATCTTCTTTATGAAAACCAATCCTCTCATTCAAAAAAATTCAACCCCAACCCAATATCACAGAAACAGTACTGTCTGAGGGTACTGTTCATAGTGCCAAACAAAAGCAGCAGCTGACAAAAAGTACGCTCCACCTTATCATGCCAGAAGCCTTTCATCTAAAACATCAAGACCGTCTCTTCCTCTTAAACCTTCCAAATCCTTGAAAAGCTTTCTAATATACTGTTATTTAGGAAGTGCATGTATAATAACCAACATCGTCTACTTACCAACCACAACCAGCCATCGCAACAAGCATTATTTTGGCACAAGCATGTCAACATTATTTTATCCCTTTTACCTTATATCATTCTTTCAAGAGATAGGAGCTAATTTTCAAATAAAACGTTGGTTATTTCCGTATTTGTTACGTTAATAAGATTCTCAATACATATCAACTGCTACTTCTTCAATTGGCAAAAACACCAACTCCTTTATACCTAGCCAGGTACAACCATAGCTGAACTTCGTTCCCTACCAGAATTACTGGTTGATAGGAGAGAGGCTTAGTAAACTCAATATATATATATATATATATATATATATATATATATATATATATATATTGCCAGGATCAAACGTTTTTATTTTAGTTTCATTCTCGGGCTTTAAAATGATAGATGCATCCTTTCAGCTTTTGCACTAGTGAAGATTATTAGTTTGGTAAAAAGAAAGCTCGTAAAAACAAAAAGTAGTCTATGATGCTTTGCACTCTTCACAGTCAGTTTTTCAGGCTTCTTAGTGACCGGCTCCCTTTACCAGCAAAAGAAGATATTTGCAACTGTAGTTACCAGTTAATAGGGCCGAAATTATATATCATCTTGAGCTCTTCAACCCACTCATTTCAATGAAAATAAAAAATATTTAAGTAGGATTGAAGGAGTGGCAGCATTTATGTGGCAGGGATGATAGTTCATGATTTTGATCAAATAATGTTTGTCAAGAACGTAATCATTGAAGGTAGAAATCCCAACACATACATCACGTACGAAGTAAGATTTGTAAAACAAACTACCAGCTCAAAATAACTAAAATCCATTTTCTTAAGAACCATTAATATCTTGCTATTGTCATTACATAGTGCTTTTAGTCTCAAGTGGCTAATCATCTGGCTGCATAATGTGAAAATAAACCGAATTTTGATTGCTCCACCTTAAGGGTCCAATAGATTATTCTCCACTTTGATCTCAAGCACTCCTAAACATTTTTCCCAAATATGTCCCTTTGCTTTGCGCATCGATTGCAATCAACTATGCAAAAGGTAATTAGAACGTACCTTTTGTAGGGGTACAAAGCATTCTTCCTAAGAACTGTTACCTCAGAAGTGATTGATGCAGCAAAAGCAGCAACACAGTTTTATTCTAATTAGATGGTGTATTGAACTCTGATTAGATGGTGTATTGAACTCGAGTCAAGAGAATTTCTGTCTTGTGCAATAATCTCGCATGTGTTTTTCTTTTCCTCTTCTTTTCAATCAGAGTTCATGGCAAATTAGGCTAGACGTACAAGAGGAAGATTCGGAGGTCATTTTTGTGCATGCGAGGCATGGTACTCGTTCACCTGATTTTGCTCTGTAAAACTGTGCAGGACCATTTTTACAAGCCTCGGTCACATTGGGTCCTACGAGATTAAAACATATTTCTTCTTCTCGTGTTACATAGCGCGTTTCTATTTTATGGAACACTCTGCATCAACATTCTACGTGTTGGGATCAACAATCCGCAACAGCCATTTAATAATCCCCTAGCTGCTCCTTAAAAATTAATCCACATTCCATCATGACGAAGCGAAAGGCTTACTAGCATCTGGAAGATATAAACAAGTAAGATATCTTTCTACTAGCAGAAAATGCAAATCATAACAAAGAATTCAACATACATGTTGTAATTTATAAACGTATAACTACCGCTTTAACTCCAAAGCTCCCAAAAAGCATATAAGTAGAAATAGTTATCATCAAGTACGTAGCAAGGTGATCATGTTTAATCTCAAATCATGTACAGACTCTTAAAGTTGAATGAAACAGAAAATCGGATAGTGGAGACCTGGGCAATGTTGACAATGAACTTGCGGAACTTGGGGTGCAAACCGGCCTCTTTCTTGAGGCGATTGGCAACTGGTTTGCAGAGTGTTTTCAGAGCCAGGGTGCCCAGCTTTGCAACGGGTAAGATCATTTCTGCTGAATTGCTCTTTCTCTCGGCTGGCAATGATTTTGTTTTACGCACTCAAACTGTTCGACGTTATACCTCCAAGAATGGAGCGAACATTATCGAAGGGTGCTGCAGAGAGAACGGTTGTTGGCCGAGGGCGGACATGTATTCGATACCCTACGTGTGTAAAGATATTCCTTCTGTCAACAGAAGCTGCTTTTTAAGCAGTGTTTTGGTTTTGCCATATGCTGACTTGTTAAGTGGCTGTACAACTTAGATGGGCTAAACGGACCTAAAAGTTAAACCATGACCAGCCCGAGACCAAAGTTATATGTGTATGTCTCTCGCTGTTATATGTATATCATATAAATCTTGATTACGCCCTCAATTTTTTTTGTGGTTGAATTGATAATAAATTTTGATTATACTTTATATAATTTGTCTTTACTCTCAGGTGTGATCTTATGAACACCTTTCTACCTGCGCACCCAAGCGTAGGGACGGGACCGATATTGTGTGGCCTCGGTTGTGCGCCTGGGAGTACAGCCAGAAGGACAGCCACTACCAGAGGAGAGACGATCATCATCACAACATTACGTACTATCGGGGGGAGCTCGACTCGCTATCTCCGAGCCAGATGCGTTGGGCACCGTACAAATGTTTGACGCGACGAGTGGGAGAGTCGTTTGTCTTCACGCTCTCCGGGTTGCAACGCACACCCCTAATCCACCGAGGTCGCAGAGTGGCTGCCAAATTGCACAATGCTCTATTTTGACTGCCTGCAGGGGTTGCCAGTCGATGCCCCAGATATAAGGGTTAACAAGAACCCATTGGGTGTCGGACTGTTTGGCAAGGCGAATGCGCATGACTTGTGTGCACGAGAAATTGAGGTTTGGAATTCCTGGCAGGACACGCTGGTGGCCATTGTGTCGGAGCTTGACCCCGTGATCAGCATCGAACAATACAATGAGTGGTACTACCGCATTATCTGGAGGAGAGTAGCCCTAGTGAGGTTTGAACGCGGGGAGAAGTACCACCCTAGGGGTCAGATCGACGAGCGTATGGCATACAATCTAGTAAGTTGCACAAATAGTGCTTTTAATTGAATTTGATGATTCTAAGTATGTTTGAAGTTACTTATTTAATATCTCTTTGGATGTAGGTTAATGACTCGTTCACCTTCTTCCGGAAGTTGAGCGAGCGGAAGGATCTGGTGGATGCAATAAGCGAGGAGCTTCGCCAACAGGCTAATGCGTTGGCGTTTGGCTCCATAAGTTTTTTTGCTCCAAGCATCTGGGCAGCCTTCGGGCGTCAGCCAAGGAATGGGTTATCCGGGGTGGCAGCCTCCTTATGTACACGAGGGATACGGTGCTCCCTCGGGACAGGCTTTGGGTGTGAGCCAGGGAGTTAGAGTTAGTGGTCCCTCTGTAGCGGGAATGGGTAGTGATTGGGGACCGCCAAGCATCGTGGGACAGGCTCAAGCGAGAATGGATGGTGATTGGGGGACCGCCAAGCACCGTGGGATGAGTACAATGTGCCCTCGTTCTTTTTGCTTTCGGACTTAGAACCCCTACCCCTCTCTCAGAGTCAGGTCATGAAAGACTGGGGCTTCAGAAACATCAGTCTCTCCCAAACACTGCCCATTGTCCCGTGGGCAGGACCATCTGGCGCCTCCAAATGGCAATATCCCCCGGTCAACCCCCCCTTCGGATGACAATATCCCCCGGTCGACCCCCCCCGGAGGAATATCCTCCGGTCGACCCCCGAGGGCAATATCGCAAAGGACATCCATTGAAGCCCCTAAAGCTGCAAAAATGCCAAGAAATTCGAAAGCCTTATTTTAGCGGGGCCTCCCAAGACAAAGCGTCGTATAGTGTGAATCAGATGAATGGCATGGATTACTATTGCCCGTGGGTAGAAATGTCCTCGCTGGCTTTGGGGGATTGGTTAGACAACGGTGTCATCTCGACCTACGTGGAGATTCTAAAGGAAAAGGGTCGGGATTGGCTGGACGAGTATCCGCGCATTTTTTTGGTGGATGCTTTTTTTCATGGCCTCCTAGTATCTGAATGACGAGAGTGGGTCGAGCTAGGGGGAGAGAAGGTTGAGCCAGTGGAGACCGTCCTCTAACCTACAAGCGTATCTTACTAGGGATAGTCCAGTGAGCGCAAGGGTTGCCGACGTGTTTCTAATCCCATTTTTAGGGGATAGCCACTGGTACTTGGTTTGCTATCAACCAACAACGAAGACCGAATCAGTCATCAACAGTCTCTACGACGATACCGTCCACATGCCTGTGTTGCGGATGTACAAAGCCCAGTTAGATTCTATGGTAATCTTCTGATTGTTGTGTAATGCTTATTGTAACTTGCCAATTGTAAATGTTATCCCATGTCTTACACCATTTTCTGTTTCTCCCAGAATCTATTTTGTGCCATGGTCCACAATATCCGTGATGTAGTAGTACCGCCGCGGCCAAAGCTCTCAAGGCGACCATCTGGAGCGAAGAATGCGTAGAAGGCTTTAGATATATGATAACTTGGCAAATTATGAAAGGCCGGCCTAGAGCGATTAGGTTTATTGAAAAATCTGTTTAAGGATGAGAATCAGGGTGAAGAATAAGACCCCAGTTGACATTTGTAACATTCGAATCAGTTTTTTTTAATAAATCTTGATTATTTTTATGAAAGCTGTCATTAGTTTGATTTGATTTGTGTTGAGATCAGTTAATTTTTGTTGAAGATGATTGATTGGTGTTGAAATCAGTTGACATTTGATTTGGGTTGATTTGATTAGATTTGCTTTGAGTTGACGTATACATTTGGGTTTTTTTGCTCTCATTATGATTGAATGGTGGGAAATAAAATGAGGGAAAGTCCTGTAAATCTTGTTGTGGTGCACCATTTGCTACACAGTGTAGCGGACATGAGATAGACAAAAAATTTCTAAGTTTTGAGGGTGAGAGTTACTGATGGGCCGTCCGCTACACAGTGTAGCGGAAATGTTGAAAGCCACATTTTTCAAGTGTTGAGGGTCAAAGTCAATGCTGGGCAGTTCGTTACACAGTGTAACGGACATGTTGAAAGCCAAATTTTTTCTAAGTATTGAGAGTGAGAGTTATTGTTGGGTCGTCTGCTACACAGTGTAGTGGACATGTTGAAAGACAAAAATTTTCTAAGTGTTGAGGCGAGAGTTACTGCTGGGACGTCCACTACACAGTGTAGCGGACATGTTGAAAGAAAAAAAAATTTTGAGTGTTGAGGGTGAGAGTTACTGCTAGGCCGTCTACTACACAGTGTAGCGGACATGTTGAAACCACAATTTTTCTAGGTGTCGAGGGTCAGAGTCTCTGCTGGGCCATCCGCTATACAGTGTAGTGGACATGTTGAAAGCCAAAAATTTTCTAAGTGTTGAGGGTAAGAGTTACTGCTAGGGCCGTCTGCTACACAGTGCAGCGGACATAGCGACAGAATCAACAATCTCAATATCTTAAATGCCCAATTAACAATCAAAATTATTCAATTAACAACCTAAAATCAACGATCAATAATCACAATTCTCAAATGCACAATTAAGAACCCAAAATTATCATCAATGTTCAAATAACTCAAAAGAAATTCAAATAACACAAAATTGTTCAAATAACACAAAATTAAGGCTCAGAGTTCAACATTGGGGGAAAGCTTTTTCACAAGTGCTTTGATCAAACACCATCACTTGAAAATGCATATGCCCCATGTGTTCAAAGATTACAAAGTCCCCTAAATGGAGGTCATGCTGTTGCACAAATTTGTTCCAACCGTCTTCGAAACAAATTTCCTCTTGGCCGCGCTTCTTCTTGATTTTAACAAGCCATAACCCCTTGTGGCTGGTTAAAGTTGCTTCATTTGATCTCATTGTGGTAAGCAATCTGCAAAAGGCTACCAGTATGGCCTTACATATTCATAATAAAGTAAGACAGGTAAGTTTTTAACCAAAGATAAAACTTTTAACACACACGAAAACACAGAGAAAGAGGGATGGCCTACAAGTTTTGTATGAAAACTAGGCATCATGACCTTGAAGAAGTGTCTGCCGATTGAAACATCCCCGTTCACCAAAGTAGAAGCCATCAGGACGGATCTGTCATAGGAGGTGGCACGACGTCAGGGAAGGACAGTGGTGTCGTCGGAGATGTGGGTCTCCGTAGAGGGGGTCACGAGTGGGTGAGATGTTCAAGACAGATAGAGAGACAGGAGAAAGAAGAATGCCCGATCTGATTAATATTTATTTTAGCAACGTGTTGGAGTTTTAAACTGTGCAGCGGACACAAAGAACACCAAAAGTTTTTTTGTGCAGAGCCATCTGCTACATTGTGTAGCGGACGAAAGTTTTGATGTTCGCTACGCTATGTAGCAGACGGGCAAAAAAAACTTAAACTTAGATTTGATGGCTCTCATAGAGGTCCATCAGAAATAAAATTCCAGTCTTCGGTTGAAAGATTATTAGAAAACAAATTACAAAAAATTATGACAAATGTCAAACAGACTTGATGGCTTATACAAAAAATTAAAAGTCCACTGCATCTTCTTCTTCCTCATCTTCGGCGTCATCTTCTTCCTCGTTTTGCAAATCCCCTGGACTTATCCCCAGTGCCTTGTAATGGTTCCGCTTGTCATGGTTGGTCATTTTGTTGCACAATGCACACCTTCTCAGCTTTTTAGGTTGAGTTGTCTGTTCAATAGAGCTCTTCATCCGCGTAGATCTCTTGCGGCCTTTCGTTTGCGATATAATTGGATCCAAAGGCCGACTGCTCATCATCTTCTGATCCCGTTATAGGCTCGATGTCAACCGCATTGCTGACTGAAGCTGCTTCAAACTGGTCGACGATGGGCTCTTGCTGCTGAGCTACCTCGAGGAGATGTTTATATCCGGTCATTGTAGCAGCACCCTTTATGGACAAACGGGTAAACATTATCACCAGATGATTATACCGCAACGTCTCTGATTCTTCAAAGTCAGTATACGGGTGCTCCGGAAAGGCAATGGTACCGTGCAACCTGTTTGCACCTTTCGTCCACCGTGGCAGGACATATTTATCAGGGATTGTCCTGATATTCTTCTGGGTGAAAAACCGCAGAATGTGTCTACACAGGATGCCATGGAACTCAAACTTCTTGCAAACACATGTCACCGAATCGTCAATGTGTCATGGCTCACCGTATACATTCTGCGCAGCTTCTCAGGGACGAGGTCATTCACGAGCGAATAAACCTTGTACTCACGCGTAGACTTTCTGCCACCTTGTTTATACTGTATCGTCCCGATTTTTGCAGCTCTACTTGGTATAGCAGGAAGATCTCCTTCGTATAGACTTTGGCACCGTTCAGCTCCAGCGGGGTCTCAAGCAACCTTCTCCTTTGTTTGTACGTGCTTGCAAAGTCTGCAGCCCTTTCTTTCACGAATAACGAGGCAACCACTTTTTGTGCAGATGTGACGAAACTCTTCAAATTGGTAGCTGTACCCACATAACTATCGAACGTGGCATTCATAGATTCACTCCTGCCCGTCGTTTTCATGCCCGCAGAAAAATACCTCCTCGTGTAAACGCCAATCCATTGCTCTTTGAGCTCGTACAAGTGCTGGAGCCACTCGTTGTCTTGCAATGAGTAATCCCAACAAGCTTTTCCCACCTCTCCTCAAATTCCTCAATCGTTAATGACTTATTAATGCATTTGTCAAAATCCTGTTTAAAGTCTGGATACTTTGCATACATGTGATGCAGACGTTCAGGGTATTTGTTGCTTATGTGCCAAGTGCACAAGTTGTGTCCAGTATCTGGGAAGACGGTAGCAATAGCCTTCTTCATTGCCAAATCTTGATCGGTGATGATAACTTTGGGTGCTTTGAAGTTCATTGCTTCCAGCCACGCCCTAAACAACCATTCAAAAGAACTCTCGCTCTCGTCCCTTAACAAGGCGAACCCGAACAGGATGGAGTGATAATGATGATTGACGCCCGTGAAAGGAGCGAACGGCATCGAGTACTTGTTGGTACGGTATGTGGTGTCGAAAGTCACGACATCCCCAAAATGCTTATAAGCTAGCCTCGAACGACCGTCGACCCAAAAAATTGTACTAACTCGATGCTCGTCGTCAAGTTTATAATCGAAGGTAAACTGCGGGTCCTCCATCTGCATCCGTTTCAATAGGCTCATTGTCGATTGAGCATCATTGAGGTCATACGCGGCTCGTCTATGGGTTCGGACCGCGTTACGAACGTCTGTCGTGTTAAAGTTTAAATTTTGAATTCCCCAGCCTGTTCAGCAAGAACATTAATCATGTCGGTAGGTCCTAGCCGCGCATTGCTCATTGTGTGAATTAGGCTCCTCGCGACCTTACCCATCTTCTTGTGTTGATGCATCTGACTCACCTTAGAAGGGGTTACTAACGGGTGATTGTGTGCCAGTTCCAGGCTGGTAATAAGCCAATGATCTTGCTTGGGTTTATAGCTTACGAACATCTTGACCTGGCAATTTGTGCGCTCAAAGCAGTCCCGTCTTCTACGCGAATATCCTATTTCGTCATCACTGTCATCATTGCCTACGCGTGTCTCATTTTGCTGTGGGTTTCTGCCCCTATGACACTCGTATAAGCGAGAGCATATCTTTTTTGTTACGTTGCTTGTTCTTGTAGTCTTTATTCTAATGCCAAAACCAACCCTCAATGAATACGCTCGAAAACATTCTTCAGCTTCTTCCAATGTTTGAAACGTTCGTCCTAGATACGGATCACTAGCATCTACGGGGGTGTTGGAGCTCGACACGAAATCAGACATTGTGAAACAAGACCTATGTAGAAATAGAATACGCTTAACAATCAAATGACATTTCTAACTGAAATATTACCACAAAATTACCTTGGCGAATAGACCAATTTAGGATGACAAATATACCATATACATAATCTCAAAAGTGTCTCCAATTTTACAATTATTAATTTATTGAACATAACAAATTAAAATTACTAAGATAAATAGACAAATTCATCATGCCAAAATACAACAAACATATCTCAATTTATTCGAATTTAAATTGGATAAATTTTTCGAAGTTAGCGAACCTAAAAAAAGTTGAATTTAACTATAAAGAATTTGTTTAAAGTTACAAATTTCTAGAACATCACAAATTGATGAATAGAGTGACAAATTTCTAGAACATCACAAAAAATCTATATTTTTTGTCCAAATTATTTTTTTTTACTTTATCAGTCAATCCATAAAGAAAACTTCACCATTCACAAACTTACCTTGCTTGAGTGAAGCTTGAAGTAAGTGTTACTCGAAGCTTGAAGGGAGCTGAAAATGGAAACAAGTGAGTCTGAAAGAGAAGAAAATTGTGCTGAAAGAGCTGAGAATCTTTTGGGAATAGACAATACTGTCCGCGATACTATATAGCGGACAGCATTGGCGACAACTTTAATGTGTATAGAAATTAATGGATGTGTGTCAGTCGTGGCAGTCAAAAAGTTATCCGCTACACAGTGTAGCGGACGACTTTTTGACTGGCACATGTCAGGGCAAAAAGTTGTCAGCCGTACAGAGTAGCGGACAGAGGAGGGGGCAATTTTGTAAAAAATCCCGTCCGCTAGACAGTGTAGCGGACGTCTGATAGCTTTTGAAAAAAAAAGATCTAGGCCATCTATCCTTTCAGGATGGACGGCTAGATCGCGTTAGCAAAATCTTCTATTTTGCTAGCGTTATCAACTTATCAGCTTCCATATATATATATATATATATATATATATATGGAAGCTGATCCATTACTCTCACTGGCAACTTGATCTGGCCGTCCACGCGTGATTTGTGGACGGTCCAGATCTTTTCCTTTTTGCACTTTTTTAAGTACGTCCGCTACAAAATGTAGCGGAAGACTTTCTGACAAAAATACCCTCCAGCTCCATCCGCTACATTATGTAGCGGATGAGTAGTCAGGTACTACTTTTTTTTTTCTCTTTCTCTGTCCTTTCTCTCATTATACTTCTGACAGGTTTCTCTCTCTCTCTCTCTCATCAAATCCTGACACTTTCTCTCTCTTTCCTCTCTCTCTCTCTCTCTCTCCACACACACACTTATTTCTCTCATCAATTTATGACACTTTCTCTCTCCCTTCTCTTTCTTTCTCTCACCATGATTTCTTTTATGGGTTCTATTCATGCTCAGTAAGTAATACCGACCAGGGTGTAAGAAAAGAGAAGACATTGACCAGGTTTGGCAGTTTGACTTAATTAAGATTGAGGTTGTGTTTAACATTATTTTTGAACATAGTGAAAGAATCTAAAAGTAACCTGCTGCATTCAAGCTTTTGCTTTGATTCCATGCTCATTTCACAGATGAGGCTCAATATCATAGGTGTTGTACACACAAATTTCGTGTCTAAAGCTTTGAGACAAGAAATAATTGCACAAAATTTGATTTATCAAATTTAAATTAACGGTTACACCACTCTTTGACTTTTACACAATAAATATAAATCGTCTGATTCGATCTCCAATTTGGTCACAATCCAAGGGCTGAAATAACTTGATCTTGAAACGTGGATTTTAACATCTTCAATCTTCATGGCTGAAAGATTGTCGAAGCAGCGCTTGCTTGAGGGCTTCGAAGCTTTATCCCAATCAAGTATGGCGATCCTTGACTTGTAGAATCGCTGATGTTAAAGGCAAATTCTTCTTCGATTTAAGACGAAAGAGAAACCGATCTTCGTGACTTGGAAGTGCTCAATTGAAGAACATCACTGCGTTAGTGCGTATTGTTCTTCAAATGAAACACAAGCTAAGAGACGACAGCGTTCAGGTGGATCTTAGGCTTTGATCGCGAAGAGCCTGTGTGTGTCCTCCTTCTTCTCTACCTTAAGCCTTCTATTTTTAGGCAGGATGGTAGGCTTAAATTTGGAAAACCCATGATTTGAGTTTTGACTTTGTAATTAAGGAGATTTTGTCCCCTTAATCATCCGATTTGATCAGTTTAATGGATATTTGTCTCCATTTAATTTTGAAAATGATTTTAGTCAAATTTGACTTTTCTGGAGCAAGATCATGAGTTGGACCACATAATTTTATATGGGCTGGTTCTTTGAATTTAACTTTGGTTTGAACCCGTTCTTTTGGTTGGCTCCGTGTCAGCATCTTGACCCATTTTTTCTACAATGTTGACTATTTGACCAGCCAATAAACTTTTACGTTAATGACTAAACACAAATTTTCGTTGTCTACAAATTGCCCCCGCTTCAAGTCTTGGGTGGTACCTTTTCTTGAGTATCATTGCAAGGCTTGAAGTATCTCTTTTTTTTTGTGGAAAATAATTCATTGCGCCCCACCAATGAAATTGGCATCGACTCACTTGCTCAGTGCTTGCCATCAATGGATCTCTAGGGTTTTATGTGAAGTAATTTCAACCCATAAACCACATGGTCTCGACGGCCAGAACTTTGGTGATTAACAAGCTCGTTGATCATGTGAGCGTCTCGATTACATGTCATTGTGTGAGCACACAATGTCGTCTTGCCCCGAATACGACTTCTTCTTTTTTTCATTATGTTGCATGGGCTTTATCCATGAAGTTGGCGCCGACCCAAGGCTCGTTGCCCAGTCTTCTTACGGTTTTATGCCTTTATATAGCGAGCTCCAACCTCCAAAGTATCTGGACCTTGCCCTCGATGACTAAGTCAACGTCGCCTTAAGCCTGATTGAGCTCATCGACTTTTCCATCGTTAACAGCCATATGCATCCCGGCATCATCATCGTACACGCACACGAACAAAAATTAAAACTGGTCAACCTGTTTCATCACTGACAGTCGTGCACCCGATAGTTACCACCACAACAACGCAATGAAGAAAATGTTCATCGGAGGAGATGTTCTCTACAGTGGCACAGTGCGAAGACTTTTCTCCCTCTCATTTTTTTTTTGCAATAGGCATAAATCTTGTGGCCCCGATAGTGGTGGTCTGATGACTGTGGACAGGATGAGAAAGATTAGGCACCCGTTTTGCGGTAAAGATTGTTGAGGACTGGCTGTAGATTTGATGGTCGCGTAGATCTGAAGGTTGCTAGATATAGGAGATCTAGTGACGTTGATGACAGCAGGCAGTTCGCGGCTGACCAGTGGTCGTCTGTTCGTGGCTGTGGAGGCTGCGGTTGAAGGAGAGATGGCCGGTGGAGCTTTTTGTGGCTAACCGTTGTTTAAAAATTTGGTGCAATCGGAATCAGAATTAAAGACTTTGAGGCGCGTGATCACTTTCTTTAAGGCTTTATTTGTCCTCACTCGAAATCGAGTTTGTTGATGGGTTAGCGACAAATAATCCTCCAGGATACAACAAAGTCTGCAGGAATCTGCAAACAGCAAAATCAAAAATTCCCCTTGGAATTCTCTTTGAAGCAATGTACGTTTTTTGGCTATAGAAATTTTGCAGAAAGAAAAAAAAGATTTCGAAATTTGCAAATCAGTATATAAAAAGAACTGAAAACATGTATTTATAAAAATCTGAAAAGGTGTGAATTTTTTTGGACAGACATAACTGTTGGAAAATCAAAACAGTTGTAATAGTTAAGAAATAACTGCCAATAAATCAAAATTTGAATTTAAATAAATCACACACCTTTATAATAAAACTATTTTTGAAAATACAAAATATTTTCTAAGAAATAAATCACGTTTTTTCGTGACCGTGGCAAGCGTGCAAAGTGTTAAGTGCGCCTAATAACGGGCCTAAACTCGCGCACCCGCACGCGGGTAGCATGGGGACTAGCACACTCTAGTCTTACTACCAAGTGCAAAGTAAAAGCACTTTTTTTTCCTTATAAACCCTTTTCAAAACCCACTTTCAAGCAATGTGGGACAAAAGAGTGAGTTGTTTTCAAACAACTCAACTCACAAATCCAACAATCCCCCACTTGTTTGCGAACAACGAACAGTTTGAAAAATAACTATAGCCAAGACATACGAGAATATAATATGCATACATAAAGATATCTTTCGATTTAAACCTTTCGTTAGTGCAAGTAGCTCAAAGTTCTATAAGAGTTACTAGTGACCTTAGCTTTAAACTAGCTACTCTTTATTATAAAACCGGAGCTATTTCACACATACAATTTGTTGGTTCGACGAGAAATTCTTAGTCAACTTAGCACTATTATGACCTTGTGTTATATCATGTTTCTTGAACTCTCTAGAAAGTAAAGCCAAACTTTCATAAGAAGCGGCACCACTTCTATGTTCATATAGGTGAAGTTATGCTATGTGTTTCTGCTACTAGAACACATTACAAAATGTCTCATACTTCATTAAGAGAAAACTCTCAACCTCTAAATCGTAATGGACAGTACTGAATACTTCATCATTTAGGGGCTCGACATTATCAATACTAACAATCACACATCAGTAAATTGTTTTTACCCTTTATACCTTATAACTAGCCATTTCCTAGTGTTAGGTTGGGTTACCATTACTGGTGATTAATTCAATAGGTTTTAGCCCCACCTCATAAGATGTCATTCTTACTAGCTCTCTTGACAAAGCTTTTGTAAGAGGATCTGCCAAGTTCTTACTTGACTTCACATAGACAATTGTTATAACACCATCTTGTATCAATAGTCTCACAAATTCATGTCATAGACATATATGTCTAGACTTACCATTATAGGTACAACTATATGCCCTTGATAAAGTGGCTTCACTATCACAGTAAACAGAAATATGAGGCATAGGATTAGACCATAACTTGATATCCAACAATAAGTTTCTAATCCATTCTGCTTCCTTACCACTTACTGCAAGAGCAATAAATTCGGATTCCATAGTGGAATGAGATATGCACGTATGTTTCTTGCTTGCCCAAGAAACTGCTCCTCCTGCTAGGGTAGGTAAATACCCAACCAGAAGTAGACTTATTATCTCCCACACTCGTTATCCAACTTGCATTAGTGTATCCTTCTAATACAACCGGATAATTATTGTAGAACAATGCGAATCCTATGGTTCTCTTAAGGTAACCGATGATTTGGCCAATAGCCTTCCAATGTTCTACACTAGGGTTATTAGTAAATCTACTAAGTTTACAAACAGAAAAAGCAATAGTAGGTCTTGTGCAATGCATATCATACATTAAACTACCAATAGCACTAGCATATTCTAGTTGCGCTACTGCTCTACCGGAGTTGCTTGCTAATTTCATATTTGGATAAAAAGGAGTACTAAACTCTTTAAATCCAAGATGTTTAAACTTAGTCAATATTTTCTTAACGTAATGAGATTGACTCAAAGCATAACCCCCACTATGCTTCCTTACTTTTATTCCTAAGATATTATCTACCTCACCCAAGTCTTTCATTTTAAACATGGAAGATAGATACTCCTTGGTCTCATTTATCCCATTCATATTAGTTTCAAAAATCAGCATGTCATCAACATACAAGCAAACTATCACTCCATAGTTAGTAGTGAATTTAGAATAAATACACATGTCTGCACTGTTATGCTTAAAACCAAAAGATAATATAACCAAATCAAATTTCTCATGCCACTGTTTTGGTGCTTGTTTAAGCCCATACAGTGATTTAACTAACTTGCATACCTTATTTTCATTTCCATGTAAGACAAACCCTTCGGGTTGCTCCATGTAGACTTCTTCACTCAAGTCTCCATTTAAGAAGGCAGTCTTAACATCCATTTGATGAACATAAAGATAGTGAATGGATGCTAAAGCCATGAGAATTCTGATTGAAGTTATATAAGCAACTGGGCATAAGTGTCGAAATAATCAATTCCCTTTTTCTGTCTAAACCCTTTGGCTACTAATCTAGCCTTAAAGGCTTGAACAGAACCATCATAATTGTATTTTCTTCTAAAACCCCACTTACACCCTATGGGTTTGAAATCTTGGGGTAAATCAACTAGTACCCATGTGTTAGTAGACATAATTGAGTCCATTTCATCATCAATTGCTTCCTTCCAAAATGATGCATCTCTTGATGACATAGCCTCACTAAATGACCTTGGGTCATTCTCCAAATTTAACACGATAGGGTACTTGTTAATTACATTATTATTTCTATCACCTTCAACAAGAAACACAATACTTTAAGAAGAAATAAAATCTGAATTTAATTCCTTCTCTTTCCTTACTCTAGTGCTTCTTCTAGGTTATATTGGCTGAATTCTAGAATCAATAAGTTGATGCCTTTGTTGCCTTTCCAATCCTAAAGGTTCCTTTGGACCATTTCCTTGAGAATCATCATTTATGACTTCATAATTAGTAGAAAACTTATTTTCAAAGAATTCTACATCTCGAGATTCTACTATCACATTAGACTCCAAATCAAGAAGTCTATAGGCATTGCTATGTTCAGCATATCCAATGAATACACTTCTAATAGCCCTTGGTCCAAGCTTAGTCCTTTTAGGATCTGGAACTCTATAGTATGCTAAGCACCCCCACACTTTTAAATATGAAAGGTTAGGTTTTTTACCTTTTCACAATTCATAAGGGCTCACATTATTCCTTTTTGAAGGAACACCCTATTATGAATATAGTATCCGGTGAGTAAAGCTTCCCCCCACAAGTTTAGAGGTAGTTTAGCATTAACTATCATGCAATTAACCATTTTTCCTAAAGAACGGTTTTTCCTTTCAGCCAATCCATTTTGTTGAGGTGTGTAGGGTGCGGAATTTTTATGAATCAAACCATGTTCCTTACGGAAATCTATAAAATCATTTCGAAAATACTCCCCGCCTCTATCAGAACGTAGGATCTTAATGTTCTTCTCAAGTTGATTTTTGACTTCTGCCTTATATTTCTTGAACATGGTAAATGCTTCATCCTTAGACCTTAATAGGTAAACATATAAGTACCTACTGTAGTCATCAACAAAGGTTATAAAGTACTTTTTTCCTCCACGAGTTAGCACCCCATTTAACTCACACATATCAGAATGTACTAAATCTAAAATTTTAGAATCTCTTTTAATGCTAGGAAAATTTTTCTTAACAATTTTAGACTTAGCACATACTTTGCATTTATCCAAAATATCATTAAAATCTATTAAGTCCAATTTCTTCATGTTCTTTAAAGAACCATAATTCAAGTGAGCCAACCGACCATACCATAAGGAAGAAGACTCGACAATATAACTAGAATTAGTAATTTTATTAATGCTTAACTTAAACATTTCATCACAAGCATACCCTTTTCCCACAAAGCTACCATTCTTAGACAAGATAACCTTGTCCGATTCAAAAGCTACCCGAAATCCCCTTTTACAAAGCAAATCAACAGAAACTAGGTTCTTTCTAATCTCGGGTACATAGAGAACATTCAAAAGACTAAGTTTCCTTCCGGATGTGAAGTCGATTTCCACAGTTCCCTTGCCGGAAACTTTGGCACAAGTATGGTTTCCCATTTGAAACGATTCTTGAAGGTTAATTTTGAGGGCTCGAATCTTATTAACAATCACTTGAAGAGCATGGACTTGTTCTAACATAGGTTGATCATCAACCATGACAAAATCGAAGTACTGAGCAATAATGTATTTATTCGTACCTTCCTTTTCAACCTTATACTTGTAGTCCAACGCACTCCAAATATCACGAGCAGATTTGATTTTGGTGAACAAGTCGTATAGACGATCTGACAGCCCATTCTGAATGTGTCCCCGACATAGAAGTTCGTCCTCTTCGTGTTTCTTCCTCTCATTCTTAACACGCTTAATTTCTTCGGCATCGGGTAGAACACCTTCTGCAGAAGTCCTTGGTTCCTCTGGTGGTGGTGACAATTCAGGATTCAGAATGTATGAAATCCTCAAAGCAGTGAGAAGAAACATCATCTTGTCTTTCCATCGAGCATAGTTGTTACCATCAAAACGGTCCAGTTTCACCAAGTCTTGATTCATCACTTTGATTGACTCCAAATCCATTGAAGCAGAACAATATAAAGCCTTAAAATTGTTGAAAATTTTGGTGGAATCGAAATCAGAATTAAAGACTTTGAGGAGCGTGATCGTTTTCTTTAAGGCTTTATTTGTCCCCACTCGAAATCGAGTTTGCTGATGGGTTAGCAATAAATAATCCTCCAGGATACAACAAAGTCTATGGGGATCTGCAAACAGCAAAATCAAAAATTCCCCTTGGAATTCTCTTTGAAGCAATGTATGTTTTTTGCCTACTGAAATTTTGCAGAAAGAAAAAAAAAGATTTCAAAATTTGTAAATCAGTATATAAAAAGAACTAAAAACATGTGTTTATAAAAATCTGAAAAGGTGTGAATTTTTTTTGGACAGACACAACTGTTGAAAAATCAAAACAGTTGCAATAGTTAAAAAATAACTGCCAATAAATCAAAATTCAAATTTAAATAAATCACAGACCTTTACAATAAAACTATTTTTGAAAATACAAAATATTTTCTAAAAAATAAATCACTTTTTTTGGTGACCGCGGCAAGCGTGCAAAGTGTTAAGTGCGCCTAATAACGCGCCAAAACTCACGCACCCGCACGCGGGTAGCATGGGGACTAGCACACTCTAGTCTTACTACCAAGTGTAAAGTAAAAGCACTTTTTCCCTTATAAACCCTTTTCAAAACCCACTTCCAAGCAATGTGGGACAAAATAGTGAGTTGTTTTCAAACAACTCAACTCACAAATCCAACAATCGTAGCGGGCGTGGCCAGTGCACGGTGTTCGGTGGCTGATCTTGTAACTAGAGAAAGGGACATGCGTCGACATCATTTGCCGTGGTTGCCGTCGGCCATTGCCAATTCTGCTGCCGACGTTCCACCTTGCCATCTTGCGGGTCGCCGCTGATCTCCCTAATGCCTATGCCGATGCTTGTTGTGATTGTTGGCGGCGTTGTCTGGAACCTACATTTCTGCTTCTCTTCTATTTCTTTGTGATTTTGTTTCTTCTCCCTATGTTTCTTCATTCTCTTCTTCTTCTTTCTTGTTTTGTTTTTTTTTTCTGGCTTTTCTTTCTCCTTCGGGCCCCACTTTTTTTTTCTTTCTTTTCTTTGACTTTTCTTTGCCACTTTTTCTTCTCTTCTCTTCCCTTATTTTCTCCTTTTTTTTTGACATTCTGACCTTCCACTATTCTTTTTTTTTCTTACTCTCTTTCTCGATACATCAATGAGACGTAAAACAAACGAAAGTAGTACTTTTTTTATAAAAAAAAAAACTGAGCATACTTTAGTGTGCTTATCTATATATACATGCTTGTACGTCGATCTTTTTGGAAGATATTGCACTGCTTGTACGTCGATATTTTTGGAAGATATTGCTCTTGCACGTCGATCTTTTAAAAAAATATTGCACTGTTGAGATGTCTCATATTTAATAATATACTGACACCTCTGCTTATGTCTGGATTCGCTGATAATTGTCAATTAGTTTTGTCGATAATGTGCTTGACAGGACTCAGATTATGACTTCCTTCATGTGCAATTAGTTTGTTGACTCGACAGAAGTGATCACAGCAAGGCTCGTTGACTGACTCTAATAATGCGCTCGACATGTCTTGCATGTGGATGTTACCTCCTGTGCAAGTTCTCTGTTGATCTGCATTATGGATGCGCTTGCAGTATGACTCCACCAGCTTGCTCTAGGAATGTGCTCGACCCATCTCTCACGTGGACTTTCTCTCCTGTGCGAGTCCTCTGTTGACCCGTACCATGGACCCAAATGCAGCAAGGTTTCTCTGACCGGCTTAAAAAATGCACTCGACATGCTCGCACGTGGACTTCCCCTCATGTGAGAGTCCTCTGTTGACTTGTAATTTGAATGTGACTGCAGCATGTCTCGACCAGCTAGCTCCAAAAATACGCTCGACACGTCTCGCACGTGGACTTTCCCTCATGTGCGAGTCCTCTGTTGACCCGTATCCTGGACCCAACTACAGAAGCCGCTCGACATGTCTTGCACGTGGACTTCCCTTCCTGTGCGAGTCATTTGTTGACCAGCATTATGAACGGGACTGAAGTGTGACTCTAGCAGCTTGCTCTATGAATGCGCTCAACACATATCGCACGTGGACTTTTCCCTCATGTGCGAGTCCTCTGTTGACTAGCATCTTGGGCCTAATTGTAGCGAGACCTGTCTAACTGCTTCCAAAAGTGCATTTGAACCTGTCCTTGTGATTATGGATGAAAGACTAATTAGTATTTTATCATAGAATGTCATTTTTTTTTCAGGGTTGGGCCGTTCACAGTTTTAGCTCGTATGGGCCAGGAGCATTGGTATTGCAGTTTAAGCTTGTGCTGAGGAATGTTGTTCGTGCAGTTTAAGCTCGTGCTGAGGAGCGTTGATTGTACAGCTTTGATCATGCAGTTTAGGCTCATGCCGAGGAGCATTGATCGTGCAGTTTAAGCTCATTCTGAGGAGCGTTGATTAATCCTGCAGTTTAAGCTCGTGCTGAGGAGTGTTGATTTTGCAGTTTAGACTCATGTCATGGAGCGTTGATTGATGTTGCAGTTTAAGCTGGTGCTGAAGAACGTTGATCTTGCAATTTAGGCTCGTGCCATGGAACGTTGATTGGTCTTGTAGTTTAAGCTCGTGCTGAGGAGAGTTGATCTTGGAGTTTAAGCTCGTGCTGAGGAGCATTAATTTTTATTTTAGTCTTCACTTCGGGCATTGTGTTTGATTGATGAAGACGACTTGCAGTTGAAGGGCTTCAAACTTGATTGGATAAAGACAGCTTGCAGCTAGTTGAAGGGCTTCAGTGCTTGATCTTTAACCAGATGATGCAACATTGACTTTTGAATCCGAGCTTGAAGCTTGATTGGATGAAGACAACTTGCAGCTAGTTAAAGGGCTTCAGAGGTTGATCTTTAACCAGACGATACAACGTTGACATTCAAATCCGGGCTTGAAGCTTGATCAGATGAAGATGACTTGCAGCTAGTTCAAGGGCTTTAGCGCTTGATCTTTAACCAGACGATTTAGCTTTCACCTTCAAATCTAGGCTTGAAACTTGATTGGATGAAGACAACTTTACAGCTAGGTGGAGGGCTTCAGTGCTTGATCTTTAGCCAGACGATGCGACTCTGATTTTTTAATCCGGGCTTGAAGCTTGATCGGATAAAGATGACTTGCAGCTAGTTGAAGGGCTTCAGTGCTTGATCTTCAACTAGACGAATCAATGTTGACCTTTTAAATCGAGGCTTGAAGCTTGATCAGATGAAGACGACTTGCAACTAGTTGAAGGGCTTTAGCACTTTATCTTCAACCAGATGATGCGACGTTGACCTTCAAATCTAAGCTTGAAGTTTGATCGGATGAAGACGACTTATAGCTAGTTGAAAGGCTTCAGCGCTTGATTTTTAACTAGACGACGTGACATTGACCTTCTAATCTGGGCTTGAAGATTAATCAGATGAAGGCGACTTGCAGCTAGTTGAAGGGCTTCGGCACTTGATCTTCAACAAGATGATATGACTTTGACCTTTGAATCCGGGCTTGAAGCTTGATCGGATATTAAAAACTTGACTTGGATTCTTTTTTTATTATTATTTTTTAATACCCAAGCGCCATAGAGCTTGATCTTGGATATGATTTTAGTGCATCCCTTGTGAAGGCTTGACCTCTTTACATTTCAAGGGGCTTTAAAGGGATGCTGAGTCATTTGAGTGATCTTTCAAGCTTTCGATGCCCCAGTATGGAGGCCTTAGGTGATCCATTCTCTTTCTGCTAACAAGAAGCTGAAGAGACTGCAGCCCCAAAATGACCGAAGTGGTGTTTGATTCTTCAACTTCCTCGTCATCTTGATGGATTTTGCCCTTTTTAGATAAGTCCATAATTACCTCCTTGAGTGTGAAGCACTTTTCGATTGGATCACTGATGAGTCGATGGTACTTGTAGTACATCGGGTTGTTATCATGTCCCTCCTTTTCCGCTCGTTTCAACTTAGGGAGATCAATAAGCTTATGGTTGAGTAGGAAGTCTAGTATCCCTGGGACTTCCGTGTCTGAAAAAGGATAGACTTTTGGTTCTAACTCCTTCAACCTTGGCCATTGACTTTCTATCCCTTGAGGTTGTTTTTCCTTCTTGTCTTTTTCTTTATTTTATATTTGTTAAGGATTTTAACGGAGTTGCAGTGACAACCATTGAATCTTCTTTGGTTGCTTTTGAACCCCACTGCCATTTTGCTTCTTTGGTCTCTTCACAAGGGTCACTTATAGGTGGGTTATTTCCTCCATAACTTGTTATGGTGATCTCCATGTTGTGGCCTCGTGTTGCCAGCTCCTCAAAGGTACATGGCTTATTACATTGAAGAATGTACAGTAACCCCTAATGCATGCCTTGCATACACATTTCTATGGCAAAGGCTTCAGACGGTCTTTCTTTATAGTCCAAGCTCAAAGCTCACCACCTGTTGATGTAATCCATTACAGGCTCTTCTTTTTGTTGCTTGGTGTTCGTGAGTTCCATCATACTCATAGAATGGTGGGAGCTGTAGAAGCGATTTTGAAATTCTCGCTCCATTTTTTCCTAACAATCTACTGACTCGGGTTCCAAGTCTGTATACCAATCGAAGGCATTCCCTTTGAGAGATTGGACGAACTGCTTCACAAGGAGGTCATCTTCTGTTCCAGCATCATTGCAAGTCTCAATGAAATGAGCGACATCCTGCCTTGGGTTGCCCTTCCCATCAATTTGTCAAAACTTAGGCAGTTGATACCCGACTGGCATCCTCATGTTGTCGATTCTCTTTGTGTAAGGCTTCGAGTACATGAAAGTGTCAGGAGACGGTTCTCTGTATTGGGCCCTGATTGTGCTTGCTATCATGTCTTATAGCTGCTGGATAGATAGAAAAGTAGCAAGATGGACTTGCTCTCTTTGTTTTTATATTCACCGGAGGTGGATGCATCTGGATGCTCGTTGATATCAGCTTGCTTGAGAGCCTCGTCCGCGTCATCCATGTCACATGACTTTGATTCTTCGCTTTTCTTTGATTCCAACTTGTCCATCAAGTTTGCAATCTGAAGATCTTTTTGCTCTAATGTCTTTGTTAGTTTTTCAATTGCACAGCCAGTTGCTCTTAAAGTGAAATGACACTAGTCATCATAACTGGCAAGGTGAAATGATGCTTGGAAGTATTTGATGCCATTGACGTGTACTGGAGGCTTTGATTATCTTCTTATGGAGATGGAGATGGAGATGGAGATGGCAGAGTGGTCCCACCGGGCATGCCAAAAATTTGTACACACAAATTTTGTGTCTAAAGCTGTGAGACAAGAAATAATTTCACAAAATTTGATTTATCAAATTTAAATAAATGGTTACACCACTCTGTGATTTTTACACAATAAATGTAAATCCTCTGATTCAATCTCTAATTTGGTCACGATCCAAGGGTTGAAATAGCTTGATCTTGAAAAGTGAATTTTGACTTCTTCAATCTTCACGACTGAAAGATTGTCGAAGCAGCGCTTGCTCAAGGGCTTCGAAGCTTTATCTCGAACAAGTATGGCGATCCTTGACCTGTAGAATCACTGATGTTGAAGGCGAATTCTTCTTCGATTTGAGACGAAAGAGAAATCGATCTTCGTGACTTGGAAGTGCTCGATTGAAGAACGACACTACGTTAGTGCGTATTGTTCTTCAAATGAAGCACAACCTAAGAGATAACAGCATTCTGGCGAAGCTTAGGCTTTGATCGCAAAGACCCTGTGTGTGTCCTCCTTCTTCTCTACCTCAAGCCCTCTGTTTATAGGCAGGATGGTAGGCTTCAATTTGGAAAACCCGTGATTTGAGTTTTGACTTTGTAATTAAGGAGATTTTTGTCCCCTTAATCATCCGATTTGATCAGTTAAATGGATATTTGTCTCTATTTAATTTTGGGAATGCTTTTAGTCAAATTTGACTTTTCTGGAGCAAAACCATGAGCTGGACCACATAATTTTATATGGGCTGGTTCTTCGAATTTAACTTTGGTTCGAGCCCGTTCTTTTAGTTGGCTCCATGTCAGCATCTTGACCCGTATTTTCTATAATGTTGACTATTTGACCAGCCATTAAACTTTTATGTTAATGACTAAGCAGAAATTTTTCGTTGTCTACAGGTGCATTTTAAAATTATGTGGGAAGCACCTCCTTAAGTAATGGTCAGTGTGAATCACAAATAGCTTCTACTCTGATGCACGCGTGTGTGCATGTGTGTTGTTTTAAAACTTTGTGTATTACCAAATTTGTTTAAACTTCAAGCATTTCATATAGCCTTGTCTGTGCACAGGGATGCTCTTGGTATAACAAGTGTTGTTGCTGCAATGCTTGGCTTATCAATACTCTTGCTGTTGGGCGTACTTGATTAGGATGATTGCTTAAGTGAAAAATCTGCATGGGATACTTTGGCTTGGTTTGCAGTCTTAGTGGGAATGGCAGGCTAATTGACAAATCTTGGAACTATTTCCTGGATGTCTAGTTAGCCAAAGTTCTTCAATTGTTCACTTTAAATGGACATGGTACTTTTTCCCGAGTTGGAATGCGCCGACTCGAGCTGTTGCAAGCACTGGCTCTCGACGTCTGTATCTACAAGATGAACACTCTGATGGAACTCATGGGTATTACTGAGCAGCAATAGGTGAGAGAAAAGAAAGAGAGAAAGGAGAGCGAAAGTGTCATAAATTGATGAGAGAAATGAGAGAGAGGGGGGAATATAGAGAAATGAGAGAGAAAGTGTCAAGAATTGATGAGAGAAATGTGTGTGTGTGTGTGTGAGAGAGAGAGAGAGAGAGAGAGAGAGAGAACATGTTCGAACTATAATGAGAGAAAGGACAGAGAAAGAGAAAAAAAGTTAGTGCCTGACTACTTGTCTGCTACGTAATGTAGAGGATGGAGCAGGAGGGTATTTTTGTCAAAAAGTCATCTGTTACATTATGTAGCGGATGTACTTAAAAAAAAGTACAAAAAAAAGATCTGGACCGTCCACAGATCGTGCTTAGACGGTCAGATCACGCTAACAACTTAACCCCATTTGCCAGCGCGAGCAATGGATCAGTTTCCTACACACACACACACACATGTATGTATATATATATATGTGTGTGTGTGTGTCTATATGTGTGTATATGTATGTATGTATATATATATATATATATATATATATATATATATATATATATATATGGAGCTGATTTGTTGATAGCGCTAGCAAAATAAGAGATTTTGCTAGCGCGAAGGATGGACGGTCCAGATCTTTTTTTTTCAAAAGCTGTCAGGCGTCCGCTACATAGTGTAGCGGATGGACTTTTTTACCATATTGCCCCTCGCCCCTCGTCCGCAACACAGTGTCGCGAACAACTTTTTTGGCCTGACACCGTCAGTCAAAAAGTCGTCCGCTACACTGTGTTGCCGACGACTTTTCGACAACTTTTGACTGACACACTAACACAATTCTAGATTGTATGTACCATAGATTCTGCACACGTCCGCTGCACCGTATCGCGGACAGTATTACCTTCCTACTCACCTCCTTCAGCACAATTTTCTTCTCCTTCAGACTCGCTTTCATTTTCAGCTCCCTTCAAGCTTCGAGTAACACTTACTTCAAGCTTCACTCAAGCAAGGTCAGTTTGTGAGTGGTGAAGTTTTCTTTATGGATTGACTGGTAAAGTATAATTTATTTGTTTGGACAAAAAAGTATAGATTTTTTTATGTTCTAGAAAATTTTCACTCTATTCATCAATTTGTGATGTTCTACTCTAGATTTTTTGTGATGTTCTGGACACAATGTTCATCAAAAAAGGTATAATTTGTTAACTTTAAATAAATTCATTATAGTTTAAATCGATTTTTTTGAAGTTCGATAACTTCGGAAAATTTATCCTATTTAAATTCAAATTTTTTGAGATATGTTTGTTGTATTTTGGCATGATGAATTTGGCTATTTATCTTAGTAATTTTAATTTGTTATGTTCAATAAATTAATAATTATTAATTGAGATTATGTATATGGTATGTTTGTCATCCTAAATTGGTCTATTTGCCAAGGTAATATTTTCAGTTAGAAATGTCATTTGATTGTTAAGCGTAGTCTATTTCTACACAGGTCTTGTTTCACAATGTCTGATTTTGTATAGGTCTTGTTTCACAATGTCTGATTTCGTGTCGAGCTCCAACGTCCCCGTAGATGCTAGTGATCCGTATCTAGGACGAACGTTTCAAACATTGGAAGAAGCTAAAGAATGTTTTCGAGCGTATTCATTGAGGGTTGGTTTTGGCATTAGAATAAAGACTACAAGAACAAGCAACGTAACAAAAAAGATATGCTCTCGCTTATACGAGTGTCATAGGGGCAGAAACCCACAGCAAAATGAGACACGCGTAGGCAATGATGACAGTGATGACGAAATAGGATATTCGGGTAGAAGACGGGACTGCTTTGAGCGCACAAATTGCCAGGTCAAGATGTTCGTAAGCTACAAACCCAAGCAAGATCATTGGCTTATTACCAGCCTGGAACTGGCACACAATCACCCGTTAGTAACTCCTTCTAAGGTGAGTCAGATGCATCAACACAAGAAGATGGGTAAGGTCGCGAGGAGCCTAATTCACACAATGAGCAATGCGCGAATTGGACCTACTGAGATTGTTAATGTTCTTGCTGAACAGGCTGGGGGAATTCAAAATTTAAACTTTAACACGACAGACGTTCGTAACGCGGTCCGAACCCATAGACGAGCCGCGTATGACCTCAATGATGCTCAATCTACAATGAGCCTATTGAAACGGATGCAGATGGAGGACCCGCAGTTTACCTTCGATTATAAACTTGACGACGAGCATCGAGTTAGTACAATTTTTTGGGTCGACGGTCGTTCGAGGCTAGCTTATAAGCATTTTGGGGATGTCGTGACTTTCGACACCACATACCGTACCAACAAGTACTCGATGCCGTTCGCTCCTTTCACAGGCGTCAATCATCATTATCACTCCATCCTGTTCGGGTTCGCCTTGTTTTTGTATGGTTGTTTAGGACGTGGCTGGAAGCAATGAACTTCAAAGCACCCAAAGTGATCATCACCGATCAAGATTTGGCAATGAAGAAGGCTATTGCTACCGTCTTCCCAGACACCCGGCACAACTTGTGCACTTGGCACATAAGCAACAAATACCCTGAACGTCTGCATCACGTGTACGCAAAGTATCCAGACTTTAAACAGGATTTTGACAAGTGCATTAACAAGTCGTTAACGATTGAGGAATTCGAGGAGAGGTGGGAAAAGCTTGTTCGGGATTACTCATTGCAAGACAACGAGTGGCTCCAGCACTTGTACGAGCGCAAAGAGCAATGGATTGGCGTTTACACGAGGAGGTATTTTTCAGCGGGCATGAAAACGACGGGCAGGAGTGAATCTATGAATGCCACGTTCGATAGTTATGTGGGTACAACTACCAATTTGAAGAGTTTCGTTGCATCCGCACAAAAAGCGGTTGCTTCGTTGTTCGTAAAAGAAAGGGCTGCAGACTTTGCAACAACGTACAAACAAAGGAGAAGGTTGCTTGAGACCCCGCTGGAGCTGAACGGTGCCAAAGTCTATACGAAGGAGATCTTCTTGCTATACCAAGTAGAGCTGCAAAAATCGGGACGATACAGTATAAACAAGGTGGCAGAAATGTCTACGCGTGAGTACAAGGTTTATTCGCTCGTGAATGACCTCGTCCCTGAGAAGCTGCGCAGAATTTATACGGTGAGCCATGACACATTGACGGATTCGGTGACATGTGTTTGCAAGAAGTTTGAGTTCCATGGCATCCTGTGTAGACACATTCTGCGGTTTTTCACCCAGAAGAATATCAGGACAATCCCCGATAAATACGTCCTGCCACGGTGGACGAAAGGTGCAAACAGGTTGCACGGTACCATTGCCTTTTCGGAGCACCCGTATACTGACTTTGAAGAATCAGAGACGTTGCGGTATAATCATCTGGTGACGATGTTCACCCGTTTGTCCGTAAAAGGTGCTGCTACAATGGCCGGATATAAACATCTCCTCGAGGTAGCTCAGCAGCAAGAGCCCATCGTCGACCAGTTGGAAGCAGCTTCAGTCAGCAATGCGGTTGACACTGAGCCTACTACGGGATCAGAAGATGACGAGCTGATATCCGGCCTTTGGATTGAACAAAGGCAACTCAACCTAAAAAGTTGAGAAGGTGTGCATTGTGCAACAAAATGACCAACCACGACAAGCGAAACCATTACAAGGCACTGGGGATAAGTCCAGGGGGTTTGCAAGACGAGGAAGAAGATGACGCCGAAGATGAAGACGAACAAGCTGCAGTGGCCTTTAACTTCAACTATAAGCCATCAAGTCTGTTTGACATTTGTAATAGTTTTTTGTAATTTTTTTCTAATAATTTTTTGACCGAATACTAGAATTTTTTTTTCTAATGGACCTATGAGAGCCATCAAATCTAAGAATTTATCTATCGATTTTTTGGCTATTCATGAGTACTTTTATGGCATTTTTTATCCCAAAAATACGAATAATGCATAAAATTATTGCACTTTGTGGCAAAAATATATATTTTGAAGATCTATATGACATAGATGAATTCTATTTAATAACATGCCTTGATTTGCATTTGGGTTTAATTATGCCTTTTGAAACCAATTTTTTAAGGCCATGTTGCCCATTTCTTTGGAAGGAAAATGTGGCATATTCATCTATTTAATTGCCCTTTAACTTGTTACCTACATGCTAGTTTTAGGATAAATGTATGAATATTACATTGGCATTCTAAATAAACTCATGTTTATGTGTTTACTTTTATTTTAAGAAAGCTCTTTTGAGAATAATGTGTTATGCGATATCTCTATTTGTTTTATTGGAGTAGTTTTGTAGTAGAATTCTCAAAGATGTTCTATTATTTTTCTGTATCTTTCCAAAAAGCTTTTTAGGGGGATATAATTTTGCAATCACATCATTTAAATTAGAATTTTCTTAACATAAGTTTTAGAATGCCAATTGGGTTCATTGGAGTCCTTGCGCACCTTGTTGTATAGTGCAACTTTATATTGTTCTAAATTATCATGTGGATGATTTATACATTGTGTATTATATGATATGAAATTTATTGCAAAATAATTACTTGAAAAATATTTTCCTAACTCAAATATGTGGCAGATGATGACAAGCTTAGCAAAATTTTCGATTTCATGATGTGAGGAAGGATACTATTTTTCATTTAAATTTTTTCAAATAAATAAAAGGATGTATAAATAATGTTGTTTTCTTTGTGCAAACTAATGTTGTGAACTAAATGACCACCAAGAATGTCATAGCTGATCTCATTAAGGGTGAGAAACTTAACAGAGATAATTATGACGATTGGCTGAAATTCATGCTGAATGAACAAGAGCTCGAGGAGCACTTGGCCAAAGAGATTGTCATGTCCACTGAGGGGCAACCCCTAATAGACAACACTGCTTACCATAAATGGCATGAGAAAGATCATAGTGTGCGGTACACCTTGTTGAGCAGCTTGTAAAATGACCTAACCAAACAGTTTGATGAACTTTTAACTTACAAAGCCTTATGGGATCAGCTCAAGTTCTCTTTTCGTGGAATTTCAACTATGCGCTATGCAGCCTTGTGATTAAGTTTGAGGAATACACAAACAAACTTAAGCATGCCATGAATGAACATCTAAGGGTGATCTCCAACATGATTGGTAAGCTAAGAGATGCTGGGCATGCTCTCGCAGGATGAGGAACAAGTTAGGGCTGTCATAAGGTCCCTTCCTGTCTCATGGGCCAATATGAAACATATGTTGACTCATAGTGAAATCATCAAGAAATCTTCTAATGTTTCATAGCCTGTCATCCTTGAGGCTGAGACTAAAGATATTGACAAGACCCTTACTTATGTTGCCCAAGAGGGATCGTGCAATGCAAATGGCAAGCGCATAAGACAAAATAAGAAAGGCAAGAGAGGTGAGTCTAGCACTTTTTCACCAAAGGAAGGGAAAATAAAGAAATGCAAGAGAGGAAAACATGGTGAGAAAAAGGATTTATCTAAAATCAAACGCTACGACTGTCAACAGCAATGACACTTCACTAGTGATTGTGCTGAGCCGAAGAGGGTACATTCTGAATCTCTCTCTCATCTATATATTTCCTCACATGTGATGGTTGCTAATTCCCTACCTGTGTGGGTGCAACAAAAAATGTAGCACGTGATTGAGAGGGTTACCTAGATTATTACTGGATTCTAGTGGTAAGAAAATATATCTTTATGGAAAACAATAGCTCTAATGAGGTGCTAGGGGTTGGTTCTTACCAGCTCAAGTTACATACGGAGCACACGTTGCTTCTTGAGGATGTACGATATGCACCCACTATTCGACTTAATCTACTTTCAGTTATTGCTTTATTAGACAATGTTTTTTCCTTTAATTTTAGGGGTGATAAGTTGGACATCTTTTTGGATGATATATATTTTGTTCGGACATGTTTTTCGAATGGATAGTTTATAAATGATAGTATTGTTGAATGATTCTACCACTTGGCATGCAAGACTGGACCACAAAGGCCAAGATAGAATGACTCGTTTGGCTAGAGAAAGCCTTTTGGGCTCACTCATAAAAGTTAATCTACAAACATGTGAACGGTAAACACATGCAACAAAGCCTTTTAGAAAGGCTGTAAAAGCAACTCAGCCACTTGAGCTAGTTCATCTGACATATGTGGACCTATGAGCGTAGAGCCACGCCATGTAGCCTCTTAGTTCATCTAACATGGTGCGAAAAGAAGAAATAAAACATAGTTGGATATGGTTAGGACTATGATAGCGCAAGCAAACCTTTCAATATCTTTTGAGGGGATGCCCTTTTGACTGTAGCCTATACACTTAATCGTGTGCCTTCACAGTCAATCAAATTCACCCCATATGAGCTTTGGAATTGACAAAAATCAAATTTGGATAACTTGTGCCCATGGGGCTCAACAGGTTATGTCGCAGTACATCTTATAAGTATGGGAAGCTAGGGCCTAGAGCTAAAAAGAGTATCTTCTTAAGGTATTAAGAAAACTCTAAAGGCTAAGTTATATATGGTGAACATCCAAATGATGAAAATACTAAAGTAGAGTCTCGTGATGTCCATTTCATAGAAAGTGATTTTTCTAGCATTGGAGAGGCGAGTAAGAATTTTGACCTCTATGAGTTAGATAAAGTTGAAGCCGCTTTACCATCTCTGAGCGAAAGTGGGCATTAATTTATCATCCGGTTATCGCTGAACATAATATAAGTGACCCTCAAGCTCCTGGGAGCATCCCTGATAGTAGGAGCACACTACCAGGACCATCAGGTCAACACAATTCTCAACTGCATAGAGGTACACAAAGGAAAGAGTTCCACATCGTCATTTTGAGATTGACAGGAAAATTCATATGTTCACTCCAACTGATGAAGATGAGTCCACTTTTATAGAAGAAGCCTCATCTTCATCTACTAAAAATGAGTGGATGACAAGAATCAAGTCTGGGAGTTGGTTGACCTTCCGCCAGGGCCCAAGACAGATGGGTCAATTGGTTTTAAAAGTGAAGCGCAAGGCAGATGGGTCAATTGACAAGTATAAGGCACATTTTGTGGCAAAAGGCTATACCAAACAGCGGGATGTGGACTATGACGATACATTACCCCCGGTGGTGAGATTTGCTCCAATTCACGTGATCCTAACTATTGTCACCCAGCTGGATTTAGAACGTTTTTCAGATAGATGTTAAAATTGAGTTTCTAAATGGAGAACTAGACGAAGAGATTTATATGACTTAACTTGAGGGTTTTGATGTCATGGGACATGAGACAAACTTTACCGACTCAAACATTCTATATATGGTCTCAAACAATTGTCTAGGCAGTGGTACTTTAGATTTTGTCATGCCATTACCTTTATAGGTTTTGAGATGATTGAACAAGACCATTGCGTTTACATTAAACGATCTAAGAAAAGTATTATGACCCTTTCTTTGTTTGTGGATTACATTCTTTAGTTAGGAGTGACACGAGTTCCATTGCCACCACTAAGCAGTGGTTGCCCTCAACTTTTGATATGAAAGACATGGGAAAAGCTAATTATGTGCTCCATATTATAATTTTATGTGATCGTCCAAGGATACTTCTCGATTGTCTCACGAGACATACATCAAGAATGTCATTGAACTTTTCCATGTGCATAACTCAAAATCCATAGAGACTCCAATGGACAATATGTGTACTTTAAGAAAAGACCAATGCCCAAAGAATAATGAAGAAAATAATCATATTTCAAAAGTACCTTATGCAGCTGTAGTAGGGAGTCTGATGTACGCTATTTTTGTATACGCGTCTAGACATCCGCTGTGCAGTTGGAATGGTGAGTCATTATCACAGTAATGCTGGCCTCGCTGATTGAAATGTGGTGAAAAGGGTTCTTCAATACTTACATAGAACTGTTGATCTCATCCTATATTATCATTATGGAGACTTGAGACTAAGACGCTACATCGGTACTGATTAAGGGGTGATAGAGATGAGCACAGATCCATTTCAGGGTATGCATTCAGACTAGAAAGTGGAGCTATCTCTT
The DNA here is from genome assembly GCA_033070095.1 of Escallonia herrerae. NCBI lineage: Eukaryota > Viridiplantae > Streptophyta > Magnoliopsida > Escalloniales > Escalloniaceae > Escallonia > Escallonia herrerae. Next base: position 533,821 of record JAVXUP010000007.1, read on the forward strand.
GATGCAGTAAGAAACAGACTCGCATCTCCATATCCACGATAGAGACAGAGTATGTTGATTGTTCAACAACAGTCCAGAATGCTGTTTGGTTGAGGTCATTCTTACAAGTTCTAGGATTTACAGCTCATGCATATGAGGCTATCACCGAATACTATGACAACACAACTGCCCTAGATTTTGTAAATGACCCCAAAAAATATCATAGGAAGGCCAAACACATAGATTTTGCCTTGTAATGTCCTTTTTCTAATTCTAGGTTCGAACTACATTTGTCTTGATCCCTTCTGAATGAGGGTATGTAGGCAACCTCTGTAGGGTGCAGCCATTTCCCAGTCCAAATCTGTAGTTAAGGGTAGGTAACCCTCAATTCAGGTCAATATGTGTAGGTCCTGTATGAACCCTATTTTCCCAGTCCAGATCCAGTCCAAGGGTATTATACCCTCCGTCCAAGTTAGTATCTGAAAGTCACGTGCAGTCTTTTTCCTAGTCCTATTCCCAGTCTATGTCCACCATTAAAGGGTATAAACCCTCAGTCTAGGTCGATATGAGGATGGCATGCCATCTTATCCCAGTTTTATTCTTAGTCCAGCTCCAGTTCAGTTAGCGTATCCATAGTAATTCCTGTGCACCCTCTTTATAGATATATTTTTGTTGGTGTTAAAGCGACCAACCGCTTTTGAATGTCGTTGGCTCCAATTTTCACACATGAGTCTTTTCTGTTTATGCCTAAACGTCCATCTGCTTTTACGCATTGGCTTTGACTTGTACACATGAAGTATCCAATCTTTCCCGAGCGTCGATGGCTTCGATTCTTTTCACACATAAGTCTTTTCCAATGTACCTAAACAACTGTGATACCCCGGAAAATACCGAAAATTAATCTAACCATGAGTTTGATTAATTAGGGAGGGTGCTATCTTTATTAAGTAGCAATATGTTGGTGATGATGAAGTATTAGGGAGCTAAATAGGGGGGGTTAGTGTGGTTTTGATGGTTAAAATGTAATTTTGGAAAGTTAATGGGCAAAAATGTAATTTGAGAAAATATGATGAACGGGATGGATATATTTATTAAGTAGCATCCTTTTGATGATAATGAGGTGTTAGGGGACTACATGGAGGGTTAGGGTGATTTTTGGGTCAAATTGTAATTTTCCAAAGTTGAGGGGTAAAAATGCAATTTTGGAAACTTGAGGGGCCAAAGTGCAAAAATTGAAAGTTTGCAAAATGTGTCATAACCTGATGAAATAGGCCATGCACGATGGCCACCTCCTACTTGCTATAAGCTGAGTCATGCTTGGAAATTTTAAAATACTTTGGGATAAGATTCATGAGAAGAAAATATAAAAAGAAATTTTTAGGGTGAAAATTTGAAATAACACAAAGTCAAGAACGTGGCTGGGAACAAGAATAGTAGCAGCCACGGGACGAAAGGAAAAAGAGAAGGAAAGAAAGGGAAAAAGGAGGAAGAAGAAGAAGGAGGGGAAAGAAAAAAGAAGAAGAAAGGATTGAATCTGAACCCTAACAGGGTATGAATCTTGAACCCAATTTGTGAAATTGGTTGAATTCGTTCAAGTTTGTGACATAGATACATATATATATATATATATATATATATATATATATATATATATATATATATATATATATATATATATATACATATATATATATAGGGAGCTGATCCATTGATAGCGCTAGCAAAATAGGAGAAGTTGCTAGCGCGATCTGGCCGTCCATCCCAAAAGATGGACGGCCCAGATCTTTTTTTTTGCGTTTTTTTAAGTACGTCCGCTACATTATGTAGCGGACAATTTTTTGCATTTTTTTGACAATAATACCCTCCGAGTCCGTCCGCTACATAATGTAGCGGACAAGTTTTCAACTTTTTTTTTCTCTCTTTGTTCTGACTTTTTTTTTCTCTCTCTCCCGTCCGCTACATAATGTAGCGGACAAGTTTTCAGATTTTTTTTCTCTTTCTGTCATTAATGTTCTGACTTTTTTTTTTCTTTTTCTCTCTCCTGTCCGCTACATAATATAGCGGACAAGTTTTTAGATTTTTTTCTCTTTCTCTCTCTCTCTCTCTCTCTCCCCCCTTCATTAAAGCTCTGACTCTTCTCTCCTTTCTCTTGTTTTTGATCTCTCTCTCTTTCTTCTCTTTCGTCATCTCCCCTCATTTCCTCTCTCTCTCTCTCTTTCTGGGCAGACTCCAATGTTTTGGTCAAGATGAGGAATGGGTTTCTGCAAATAAATTTCCACCTGATACAACATAGTCACTATTAGCATTGGCTTCATCAGCAGGAGCCATCTCAGGCCTTGTGGATGAGGTTAATGCTGCTGAGGTGTCCTCTCTTTCATCAAAAGAACTACGAAATCAGGTGCCAGACAATACAGCTTGCAGCTCTGCCAAAACTCATATCTCGGAAGAACAAAGAGTTCACATAGAAGCGAATAGGTTAAGGTTAAGGGCGTTAGTAAGAAAAATGACCACAAAAGGAAGGAAAGAGAAAGAGACTAAAGTCAGAAAGGTGACAGAAAAATGACCACAAAAGGAGAGAGAAAGAGAAAGAGAAAAAAAGTCTGAACATTAATGACAGAAAGAGAAAAAAATCTAAAAACTTGTCCGCTATATTATGTAGCGGACAGGAGAGAGAGAAAAAGAAAAAAAAAAGTCAGAACATTAATGACAGAAAGAGAAAAAAAATCTGAAAACTTGTCCGCTACATTATGTAGCGGACGGGAGAGAGAGAAACAAAAAGTCAGAACATTAATGACAGAAAGAGAAAAAAAAAAGTCTGAAAACTTGTCCGCTACATTATGTAGCGGACGGACTCGGAGGGTATTATTGTCAAAAAAATGCAAAAAATTGTCCGCTACATAATGTAGCGGACGTACTTAAAAAAACGCAAAAAAAAAGATCTGGGCCGTCCATCTTTTGGGATGGACGGCCAGATCGCGCTAGCAACTTCTCCTATTTTGCTAGCGCTATCAATGGATCAGCTCCCATATATATATATATATATATATATATATATATATATATATATATATATATATATATATATATATATATATATATATATATATATATATACTCGGTTATGTATGAATTTGATTGGGGATGAAGAAATTGGAATGAATTATTGTTAGAATCATGACATAAGACCCTAAAACAACAAAGAAAGAGAAAACGAATTATGGTTTTGAATTGGGCTTGATTTCAAGGTGTGTGGGTGTGTATTTCAGTGTGTGTTCTTCAATTTTGTTAATGGGTTTGGATTCAATATGGTGTTATTGTGTAAATTAAAGGGATTTAGGGTGTTAATGTGTAGTTTGTGATGTAACCAATCGATTGGAATGTGAAACAAATGAGAAATTCATGCGAGATTAAAGGAGAAATGTGCCCAGGTGTGTGTGACGGCTGAAGGAGGAAGAAGATGAGTGTGTGTGTGTGTCCAAGGTGAACTAGTGTGTGTGTTTAATGTGAATAGTGACTGTTTTTGTCACTAAAAGTAGAAATTAGTTAAATAGTTTCTAATCCGAATTTTTAAAAATAGTTAGGGTTAGATTTAGCCAAAGTACGAAAAAAAGACCCTAGTTATTTTTAGGAGAATTGTATCGTGGAAAGATTTTAGTTTTTTCTGAGATAGGGAAGGGGGTGAACGGATGCGGGAAGTTTGAAAATTTATGGTAAAATTTAAAATATCAAACGAACGCGGTTTTGTACGAAAACTTTATGAGGACTCTGGAATACTGAGAAGTTTCATTTTCCAAAATTTCGGGTCATTCCATAGTTGTTAGCTATTTTTGGCAGAATGGGCTTTTAAGCGCACGATCCGGACATCGATTCGGGATTTCAGGCGAAATAGCATTTTAAAGTGGTTTTGAGATTTTTTTGATGCCGGGAACCCTCAGGTGGCATTTTGGTAATTTGCCACCCAGATATGGGTATCTTGGTAATTTTCCCGGTAAAAGTTTTTCAAAAGACTTTTTAGTCCAGAAAGAGTTGTAAAAATACCTAAAAGGTTGTTTTGAAGCTGATTCGGGAGCATTGTGGTGATAGTGAACCCCATGGGCATTTTGGTAATTTGACGCCCAGAGGGGGTATTTTGGCAATTTTTCCTATAAATGTTTTCAAAGGACTTGTTAGTTCGGAAAGGGATGTAAGACACCTGAAAAGTTGTTTTAAAATAGTTTTGAGATGTTTGTTAGGGCGATGGACTACAGGGGGTGTTTTGGTAATTTTCTCTTTAAAATTTTCTGAGAAAATATTTGGTCTATAAATGATGCAGTACATTTAAAAAGTAGTTTTAAAGCAGTTTTGGGGTGTTGGTGATGTAGCGGCCATCAGGGGATATTTTGGTAATTTGCCATGTTGGCGCTAAATTTTTTAGAGCGCTCATAATTTAGCTTTCGGAGGGGTGGGAAGCGAGGAATAGTGGTAGTATGTCTAATATGAGGGTTGTTATCAATAATAAGTCGAGAAGGCTAGATTAAAGATCTGATTATCGGATCGAATTAACTAGCTATCGTAAGATGCTATGAACGGTTAAGTAGGAAGGGGTAGAATAAGGAGTGCGTATATGTTGAATGATAACTAACGAGCAGGATATGATTTGACTAGGTGATGCAGCTTGTTGCGATCACAGATTGCGAGTTGCTTCGACTATAAGCCAATCAGGTAAGGACAATGCGGTTCTGTTATGCTAATTCATTATTCGATTAGCATACCATGTCGATCACATATATGTTGTACTCTTGCTGTTATGAGTTGACACCTGTAGTCATTGTGACCGGGATACGTATATTTGAATTGTGCTATTGAGGGCTTAGGGTAGAATAATTCCCTTAGGCCGCCTTGTTGATAGAATTTAATGAGGATGATGTGTATCCTAGTATGCTATGATTCGATTCAATTAGCATACGCAAAGTTGATGATGATGATGTTGCGTAGGGGTTATCGTGTGGTTGTTGTGAGATGTCGGCAGTCATTGATAGCCGATATCTCCTCTTTGAGAACACCATTGAGGACTTGTGGCAAACTTTTCCCGAGTCTGCCCTGTCGTTGGTGATGATGCTGTTGAGGTCGTTGCGTGTTGTTGTGAAATGTCGGCACTTATTGGTAGTCAACATTTTTCTTATGTAAGGACGTTGTTGAAGGCTTGCGGTAATCTTCTCCCAAGTCCGCCCTGCTGATGATGTCACGTTGAACTCTTGTTGTTATGTATGAACACCGGTTGATCTGTTGATCCGGTATTCCTTGTTGAACAGTGTTGTTGAGGACGTAAGGTGAAATAAATTTTCCCTTAGTCTGCCCCGTTGATGAAGTCTTGCTGCTTGACTGTAACGTGGTTAGGGACAACACTCTAAATGAGTTCCCTGCCTATTGACAGCATCTCTTTTAATTACTTGAGACTGAGATGAACATCCCGTAAAATGGGACATATATATGAGGAGGATGGCCTGTGAAAAATGATCACTGGCAAAGAGAATGTAGGGCGCGCGAGTCTGTCGTATCTGGGTTGCATTGCATTTGATTTTCTTCTAATGTTAATGATTTTAATGACTTGTATTTCTTTGATGTTTATCTTTTCAATTTCCTATTTTATAGTGTTCACTTGCATAGTCGGTCAGTCAGTCTTGTCCATGAGGAGGTGACAATAATGTTGTTCTGTTGGGCCTTAAAGCAGCTCAGTCTAATGAAAGAAAAATTATCTTTTGACAAGTTATGTTGATGCTGAAATTTATTGACTACTCTTGATTCATTGTTATCGTTGAGATGATTATTATTCCTCCGAGTCTCTTGAATCATTTGTACGCGATACTCCTCGTGTTGTCTTTACTAAGCGATTTGCGTTCATTCCTTATGTTGTATTGTGCAGGCTATAACGTTGATCGAGGATAACCTTCTAGAAAGGAAAAAAGAAACAAGCTAGAAAAGTTGAGCAAGGGAATTAGTTGTGTGAGGTAAGACCAGCTAGGAATGGTGGAATAAAGATTGAGTTGCGAGATAGATTATTAAGAGTCCTACGACTATAATCGTATATTAGGTTGTAAACATTCATATTATTTAAAGGCCTAAAGTCTTCCGCTGCAGTATGATGTATGTTTGTAAGAAAATTTTTGTAAGGACGCATTTTGGAGCGTCTATTAATGACGTATGAGTATGAGGATATAGTTGCTCTGTATTCAGCACAGGGTTTTGAATATGATTATGATTGATAACTCAGCCCGGTGATGTCACCTGGGTTGAGGGGGTGTCGCAACAACCGTCCGTTTTTACGCGTTGTTGGCTCTGACTCTAAACGAAACCTTTTTTTTAATTGTGTTGGTCTAATTCCTCTCCAGGGATACGTATGAAGCCCTTGCAAAGGTTCGACCTCATATTTGTGTGAGTCTTTGAGTTATTCTTTAAGTCATGTGGTCTTTTCCATATTCCTCACTACAAAAATGTGTTCTTTTACTGTGATGTTCACTCCCATGTGAGCTCGCGCACCGAGGGGCTCTGTAGACACCCTATTTTAAAATTTTTATTCTATCTTTTTATTAATTTAGGTGGGGCTTAATTATTATTTATAGTGTTTTAAGCCTAGCGGAAGACGAAGAATCAAGTTCCCACCCTTTCTTTGAATCTTGTCAATGATCAGATCCAGTTGGAAGTTTATTATTTAATGCTGGGTGTAAACCTGATAATGAATGATAGGCCTAATTACTTAATCGAGCTTAGTTAGTCCAATCCAGTAGTTTGTTTGTCTGTCCAATCCAGTAGGTTTAGCCTAAATTATTTATGTTCGGTCCATTGGATAACTAGGCTAGTTAGTTAGCTTAAACTAAGTTAAAGTCAAGAGATTGTGATTGATTAGATGACTTAGAAACATTTTGTAATTTATCCTTGATGAATGTGATTTATCCTTAAATTTTAATAAGATATGTGGATAATTTTTGAATCTGTTACATCTCATAAAATCAAATCAGATAATTACCGAATTAGGGTCAAATAATGTCTCAAAATTTGAAAAAAAAATATTTTTAAGATATGGGATGAACTGGCTGATTTCCGACTAGCCTGCCGATTAGTTAACTTTTGTCAATCTGCAATTTTTATCAAATATTTTATCTTTTCTTCAAATCAAATATTGATACGATCATCTCTACCATTTCAGGCGTCCCAGACCATTATAAATAGAGCCATTACCCTATATTTTTAAGGACAAGCTTTTTCTTCTTAGAACTTTTATAGCATTTCTTTCATAAAAGTGGTAGATCGTCTCTAAAGGGAATTTAGCACTTCTTACCCATTTCTAAATATTCTTAAGTCACTCACATCGAGGATCTATCTCAAGGAGTTCCCAAATCTTCTAGGCAAGCACGTTCAAGAAGTAATTTATATTAGCTTTCGAGTGTAGAAAATCCCGTAGAGTTGTCTCCTCATCCCATCGTCACATTTCTATGCAAAAACACAAAAAAGAGCCTTTTTTATTTCCTTCTCTACATTTAGGACTGAAATGTAGACTACTTCCCATAGAACTATAATGGTTTTGATTTTGATTAGTCTGATCAGATACGTAAGCCACTCGACCCCAGTTGTTGAGTTCAAGCTAAAAAATATAAAACTTAACTTAGGGTTGGTTTATCATGTTTGTGCATCCTATGTTTTTTTAAGGCCACTAATCATTAAAAATGAAGTAGAGATCGAAAGGGTGTGGCGGTGCCTAACACCACCCTGTTACGTCATTGAGTCCACGGACCCTCTCTTGGTTTCGATAAATCAGTCATCCTTCTTGGACATCTTTGAGTCACTTTTATGGTTTTTTTTTTCTTATTTTTCCTTATTAAATAAGATGACAACTCATGAAAATCCATTTTTGGGGGATTCTTCCGAGGCGATGCACCATAGTGGCGACACTACTAAAATCACTAAGGACTAGACTTGAAAGTTTTTCTTGATTTTTTGCCTTATTGTAATTTTCTTTTCATATTTTATGGTATGTACAATATGACTTAAATGTGGTACTTGCACTGTGTTTCCATACCTCACACACACACACACATCTTACCCTGACCTACCCATTGGAAATCGACACATTCAAGGCCATTGGTCCTCCTCGGCTCAAGGCAATCTCTCGATTAAGTTCTCAACTCTACATGCCTCGTACTAAAGATTGTTCTTGGTCTCTTGGTATACCAAACGGCTTATATACATACTTCTGAATGCCCATTATTAACTTCCTAGTTATGGGTTGGAGGCATATGGTACAGTCGAGCCGATTGGTCTATGGCATGTTGTCAAGGAAGCCACCAGCACTCTATAAGCTAAACTGGTAATTTTGTAAATAAAAAAAAGGAGACTCTGACTAACTGGCCAGTTATCCGCGCTCCTAACCGGATGGTTAGTCAGTATGTGTATTGCTTGAAAATTCAAAACTGGCTAGCTTATGCCCCACAATAACCAACCACCTGGTTCACTCACCGTGTGACTGGACAGTTAGTCGGAAACCTAACATTCTCAAAAAAATTCAAATCCAAGACTTCCAATCCGTTAATCAACCGGGCGGTTAGCCCACTAGGTAACTAGGCAGTTAGTTAGTACCCTACTTTTTCAGACATCATCTAAAAAATCCACTGAACAGCTGAACGTTTAACCTACAAGGTACAAGGATAACCACCCAGTTAATCAGTGTTCAATTCCTGTACACGTATAAATCAGTCGATTTAGTGTTTTATACAGTGGTGTGCTCTGATGTTGTGATCCTCTTTAGACTTTAGTTTCTTAGCTTGAGTCTTTTTTTAATCCTTTGGGTAAAAAGCGTAAAAAAAAAGAAAATATGAAATTTTGAAAAATTCAAAAATAGTTTATCACCCTCATAGAAGTCCCTTTTAGAGTGTGAGTTAAATAGAGTTTGTGTTTCCAATAAGTCTAGGAGTCTATCATTAGCAAGTTGAGACCATATCATTTTTAAAACAAAAGAGAATTGCCCAATCTCATATCTATTGAATCTTTACTTGGCCAATCACTTAGGGATACTGTGCAAAAGATGCTTTTGAATTTAAGACTAATGGTCTATCTCGTTGATACTTTTTCTTTGCATTGGGGGTGGTGACCCAGTGTCTTTTCAAGCTTAAAAATTAGAATTTAATTTTCTTCAAATTGGGTGTGAAAAACCCAAACGGAGAATTTGGTTGGAAATATAAACATTCGATTGAGGATTTAAGACTATCATAAAAGGCCATGACTTCTTTTCTTGGCCAACCTCCCACAACCCTCAGTTACCAAAATCAAGCTCTATCCTCAAAGATAATGAGGTTTCATATCAATGTCACTCATATTCAAAGCTCACTTACCCCCCCCTCCTAGCTTGGACCATTCATCTTAAAAAAAAAAAAACAAGCCCGCTACATTGAAAACTATGAGAACAACTGTCTAGGCCGAAGTTAAGGCAAGAAAAAAAATGAAAAAAAGACCTTGAAGGAATGTAGGTTTGCAAATGTCTCCTTGAAATGAGAATTCCCAATGATTGAAGGCCATCATTTGGCTACCACTAAAATTTTGCCACTTGCTAGCCCTTTGTGCCTAAATAGTTTAACCTTTCTTTTAGGAAGCCTATATTTCTAACCTTAAGGCATGTAGTCTCCTTGTGTGTGCCGATGGATTTTTAGTGACGGACCAATTTTCATAGCTAAAAAGCATTTTAGGCAGTCAGTAAATATCTTTAGTAACGGACATTTACCGACGGACTTTTAAAGATAGAAAATCCGTCGCTAATTTGAACTTTGTGAAATTCTTCCTTTTTTGAAATTTTTTTTGAGAAATAATTTTTAAATTACTTTTAGCGAAGGATTGATTTCGTCGGTAAAAGTCCATTTATTTGAAAATTTTTAATAAGTTTTAGCAGCGGACTTTTAACGACGGCCAAAATATGTGGCTAAAAGTTACTTAATTGGTTTTTCTTCTTTCTTTTCTGATCAACCTAGTTCTTCTCTCAGTTCATTTTTTTTCTCTCTCTTATTTCCTTTCCTCTTCTTATTTTCCCTCCTTTCCTTTCCTTTCCTTTCCTTCTTTCTTCCTTCTCTTCTCTTTTTCTTCTCTATTCCCCGAGCTCTCATGTTTTCCCCTAAGTTTTCTTTCCTTCGTTCCCTATTTTTTTTCTCTGTTTCTGTTCTTTCTGTTTTCTCCGGATTTTTTTTCTCTGTTTCTTTCTTTCTTTTTGTTTTTTTCTTTTGTTTAATTTTTCCTTTTTAAACTCTTCTGTTAGCCCTATGGTTGGATAACCTAGGCTTACATCTTGTTTTGATGATAACTACACATTGATTATGTTCTAATGTGTGCTTTGAGTGGATTCTTAGTAGATATATACATGACACTCATGAAGACACATTTGAGAAGTTGGATAGATGGATTGAAGCCAAAGAAGCTTAAAGTTATAGTGGACATACTATGGAAGCTTCATCAAGTCCTATGTCAAAGAGCAAGAAAGAATGCAAAGGCTAAGTTACTACGATTATGATTGATCTTTACTATTATGTAACTAGTCTTGGTTTGATGCTTGGATTGATGACTATGACCTAAAAAGACCTTAGGACACCTTGTGCATTGCATGTGAGTTCATAACCTTTCACACAAGTGTGGTTCTTGAAAATGAGTGAACTTTGGAGCTCACTCAGATTTTTTCAAAACTATTTTGGTGCTAATCTTTTCATATCTTGATAAAACTTTTCATTAGCTTTCCAACGCAAAAAACGGCACCTCAATCCAATTTTTCTAGAGAAAGTTATGCCCAAAATAGGAAAGGGGGTTCCGTGAGGCAGCTAATAGGCAGTAGGGTAATACAGTCGACTGTATTTGAATCCAATCGACTGCATTGGTCAAAATTCAGCTCCAACGGCTATTTTCAAGGACAAAACTCCAACGGCTATTTTTGAGGGAACCCAGTCGACTGCATTGGGAATACAGTCGACTGCAATGGCAGTTTTGCCCATATTTTGCCTATAACGGCTATATTTCATTTGCTCTCTATATAAATGATTTGGGGCTTCATCATACACCATGGAAACCACATTCTAAGCCTCCATTCATTAGAGAAACATCAAGGCTCATAGATTAAACTTTTCTCTCTTCATCTTCATGATTTTACATCATTAAAGAGAGCATCTTTGTGAGCAATTCTTTGATTGAGAGTGAGCATACTTCAAGTCATCAATTCTCTCTCTCTCTATTGTACTAGAGCTTCATTTGTACTCATTTCCTTTCAAGAGGATTTCTTTGTACACATTTGATCTTTGTAAAAGGATTGTGATCAAGGCTTGGGTTTGTCAAGTCTTGGGTGAGCTTTGTGGATTCAAGGCTTGTGCTTGGTGTGGGAATATCACCAAGTGTTGTAAGGGTTTTGATCTTGACCCGGAAGAAGATTGTTGCTAGTGGATTCTAGTGCTCTTGCAAGGGACTTCCTTGAAGAGGTGGATGTAGGCTTGAGGGTAGTTCAAGCCGAACCATTTAAATCTCCTTGTCAAGTATCTCTAACTCAATCTCTTTACTTATTGCTCTATAATTGCTTGAGATTGTGTAGTTAGCATCTTCATTGAAATATTGCTTGGCTTGATTAAGTTTCATGATTGTGTTTTGTTTAAGTTCTCCATTAATTTTCAAAACCCTATTCACCCCCCTCTAGGGTTGTTTTATTGGTTTCAAGTGGTATCAGAGCCTCGGATCTTGATTTTTTGGTTAACACTTAGAGAGTTAAAAGATCATGGGGTTTCCTTGTCTTGAGGGGAGTTCTATTACTAGACCTCCATTTTTTGATGGGTCTTCATATAGTATATGAAAAATTAAGATGAGAGTATTTTTAGAATCTTTAGATTATGAAATGTGGGGAATCATTGAGGATGGCCCTTATGTTCCAACCAAGTGGATTAGGAATAAGCTTGTGCCAAAGGAGAAATCCGAATTTAATGATTATGATAGAAATATGCTTTGCATGAATTCTAGAGCTAAGAATTGTCTTGTTTGTGCTCTAAACACAAATGAACTCAATCGAGTTATTATGTGTGATTCGGCTAAGAGTATGTGGGGTACACTTCAAGTCACTCATGAAGGGACCTCTCTTCTAAGAGATTCAAAGATGAATTTATGGTATAGAGAATATGAATTGTTTCAAATTTTTTTCGATGAATCTATTATGGAAATGAATTTTTGTTTCACTAAAACTGTTAATACTTTGAAATAATTAGGAAAATTTTTTTCTAACGGTGATCTTGTGAGAAAGGTGATTAGGTCTTTACCTAGAGAATGGGATGCAAAAATTACTGCACTTCAAGAATCAAAGGATCTTAACACCTTCCCGTTGGATGAATTAATTTGCTCCTTGATAACCTATAAAATGCAACTCGAATCATCCGGGCAAAAAGTTCCAAAGAAGAAGTGCATTGTTCTTAAAGCTTCATCAATGATGGATCAATCTTCAAGTGAAGAGGAAGAAGAGTTGAATAACAAGGAGATGGACATACTTGCAAAGGAATTCAATGAGTTTCTCAAAATTAAGAAAGTTGGAAAGTCACACAAGAGCAAGAATGATTCAAGTGGAGATATTACTTCATGGGAGAATAAGAAGAATAAAGGGTCAAGAAAGAAGCACTCCATAAAGACATCAATTGAAGCCATCATTTGTAGTGATGATGATTCAAGTGAAGATGAGGGTGGTCATTTCGATGATGGAGATGCAAATTTATGCTTCATGGCTTGAAAAGATGATGAGGTAAATTCTTTATATAGTGACAGTGATAGCAATTGCTCCAATGATGATATTTATGATGCTTATGCTCTTTTATATAAAGAATCCATGAAATTAGCCAAAAAAATTGTGCTTTGAGAAAACAAGTGCATGCGATTTCAAAAGAACTAGATGACTGAAAAAGTGATTATTGTGAGTTGTATGCCAATAATGAATGCATATCTACCCATTTATATGTAGAGCATGTGAATAATGATTTGGTTGAATTAATTGTTAACACTCCTAGCTTCAATGAACAATCGTTATTACTGTTGGCTCCAGTTTTGAACAATATCTCTATTTCAGTGAACTACATTGGTCTGATTCATGCTATGAGGATATGTAGAAAACCTGCAAAGGTCCGACCTCATATCTATGTGAAGCCTTTTGAGTCTTTGAGTCATGTGGTCTTTTTTTTTTTTTTTGTATTTTCACTAAAAAAATGCGTTGTCCTTCTTTTTCGGTGATGTTCGCCTACCAGCGCACTCCATTTTCTAAAAGGCTTTGTAGACACCTCATTTTGTAGGAATTTTTAATTAAATGAATAAGTCTTTTTTATTATTATTCAAATGCATTATTAAGCTCAGGCGGTAATGCAATTTAATTAGTTATTCCCGTCCAGTTTTATTTGATTGATTTGGTCCAGTTTACTTGCCAAGTCTAGTCCAGTACACTGCATTTAGTCTAGTCCATGTAGATTAAGTCCGGTCCATGGTTGAGATTATCTTAAATGATGTAATTTGTCTAGACGACTTTGGGAAATAATCCATGGTTTATCCTTGATTAGAAGATCAAATTATTCTAATTTTCATTAAGAAATAGCTTATCCTGAATCAGGTACATCATATTTGTGATTTCAAAGATAATTACTGAAATTAGAGTTAGATAATGTCCCTCAATCTAAAACAAAATAATATATTTAATATATGGGGTGAACTGGTCGGTTTTCGACTAACCGACCGGTTAGTTGATTTTTGTCAATATGCGATTTTATATTTATTCTGACTTATCTCCAGCCATGCAGATTGGCATTCCCAATCTTATCAGATTATGCGACACTAAGCATTATGAAAAGGGGTTTTGGCCTCCATTTTAAGGGTCTGACATTAAGCCAATTTCGTAAGCTTATTCTCTTTAGAGTTTGCACGCCATTTCCTCATGAAGTGACGTCCAACCTCTCTCGAGAATCTTAGTCATCCAAATCATTAAAAATGTTACTTTGCTCTTTGCATCGTGAATCTAACGGTGAGCATTCCCGAATTGTCAAGGCAGGCTGCATCTCGAGGCAACTTTTATTAAAGCTTTCGTAAGGTAGAAATCATTTAGATTGCCATCCCTTCCCCGGAGCCACATTTCATTACTTCGTTTTCTTTGTCTAAGTCGAAGTCCTGAATTGTAGACTACTTTCTGTAGGACAAATGTCAAACTACGTTGACTTTGATTCCGATTAGTCCAACTAGATCCATAGGCCATGTGACCCCATTTGTCGAGTTCAAGCCAAATAATAATAAAAATTAGCCTATGTTGAGTTTTGTCATATTTTGCATGCTACATATTCTTTAGGCCAAAAAATCAATAAAAACGAAGTGGAGACTAAAAGGGCGTGACATAACACCTTCCTATTGCGTAACTTAGTCCCCGAACCTCTCTCCTGGTTTCGATAGACCAGTCATCCTTCTTGGACACCTTTGAGTCATTTCTTGGTTTTTTTTTCTTATTTTTCCTTATTAAATAAGTTAGCGACTCCTGAAATCCACTTTTCTAGAAAATTTTATGAGGTGGTGTGCCATATGTATTGATGTCGATTATTATATTTTATCATGTATATAAGGATTACTTCAGTGAAAAGTCACTCTATTTGTTATTTTCTTTAATTTAAGGCTTAATCGATTATGCTATAATGTATGATTGATGAGAAAACCAAATTGAATCTCAACCCGACCAAATTACATCTCATGCACAGTTCCATTAGCTAGTACAGTGAATTCGCTAAACCATTATAGATGTAGAATAATATATGATTGATGAGAAAACCAAATTGAATCCCAACCCGACCAAATTACATCTCATGCATTGTTCCATTAGCTAGTTCAGTGAATTCGCTAAACCTTAATAGATGTAGAAGTATAAATATGATTTCATTTCTTGAATATAATTTATCACCACTAAGGGTTTCTATAGGAAGAAATGACAGCAAATAAGGAATACTGAGTAAAAGATAACCTGACACTACAAGAAAACAGGCTTTTAGCGACGGGGAAATCCGTCGCTAAAAGAATTAGCGACGGATTCACCGTCGCTAAAAATCCCTCGTATAAAAGCCCGTCGCTAATAGTTTAGCGACGGAATCCTATCAATCCGTCGCTAAATATGTCATTTTTCCGACGGATTTATTTTTAATTAGCGACGGATAAAATATTTTAGCGACGGAATATTCCGTTGTTAAACAACTTATTTAGCGACGGAATATTCCGTCGCTAAATAACTGATTGTTGGAATACTTTTAGCAACGGAATTAATCCGTCGCCAAAAGTCAATTTTTTTTTTTAATTTTTTTTTATTTTTCAATTACCCAGACCTGTAATACAATTTTCAATTCTCAACAACAACGCGCAATAATCAATACAGAAAGAAATATATATAATCAATCATAAAAAAGACTCATATGTACAAGCCGGGAACCGGATACAGCCGGTTAGGAGAGGGGAGAAGAGTACAAGCCGGGCGCGGGGGGCGGGGGGGGAAGCTAGGAACGGGCACGGGAAGGGGCTCATCAGGGGTTGCCGAGTCCCGGATCTGGATCCTGCTGATCCGGGGCCGGCTCGGCCTGCCCAGCAGTGCCCTGCTCCCTGATCATCCTCACCACCACTGTAGCAATGCGCTGGATCTCCTCGTCGTCCAACTGAGGACGAGGAGCCGGTGTCTGTGGAGGGGCAGCAGGGGGTGAGGACGCTCCTATCACGGCACGAGCAGTCGTGCTAGGCAGGCCGCGTATGCGGCCTTTCGGCCGATTCACGACCTCCGGCGTATCCAGCCATCGCTTCAACCCCCCAGTACTCGCAGCCGTACTAGTGGACGCTGATGGCTGTCCGGACTGCTGCTCGGACCCCCTTAGCTGTTCATACGAGGCCTGCAAAAATAGTGGTTTAACGATATGTTAGGGCATTAATTAACGAAACAGACATTGAGGATAGAAAGAAAAAACATTAACAACTTAAATAAATTGACTCACATCGATCCGCCGGGCAATATCTGAAATATAGTCGCCCGCCCGGTGCGCCTCGTCCTTGTCCTTCTTCCGCACGTGCGTCTGATTATAGGTCAGAGCTACGACCTCATCCTCCTCCAGATCCGGGTGCTCGACCGCGTTCATGTGTCGGACGATGTCGTGTGGCACCGACCCCCCCGTGTGCGTCGGATCTCTGTTCTGTCTGTTCTCGGCCCCGCTCTTACTCTTGGCGTCCCAACCTGGATCCGCAGCCCACCGATCTATCATCTGCCCCCATACACGGTGAGATATCCAATGTGGGGGATATCTCGTCATGTCCGTCATCGGGGCACCCGCGGGCAGCGCCTTCTTCGCCCGGTCCCGTGCATCGTGGAGCCATCGGCGGTAATTCTTGCCGATGTAGGCAAAGAAAGCCTGCTGCCCCAGTACCTGCTGCTGAGGCGTGTCAAACGTGAACCCCTCCTGTAAGGCATTCAAATTAACAACATAAAACAAACTGTAATTAAACATTTACTAACGCTGAAAAAAATACTTCACCGTACCAGCCACTCCTCCCATAAGGCCTCCCTCGCAGCGGCATCCCAGTCCTTCCAGTACAGGCGTGGCTCGAAGAATCGGCCCTTCACAAGAACGCCGATCTTCGTCCTCGCCTGATTCTCCAGGATCCTGCCAAAGAAGTAAATAAATAAGTTAATACAGTTCAAATATAAATTAACAGCCCAAAATTTTAAATATAAGGCATGAGGTGATATTTTTAGTACTTACAGGCCCTCCTGCGTGAGCGTAACTCTCTGTTTACGCTGGGGGTCGATGCGTACCCCGCGTGTCGGACCACGGCCTCGTCGAGATCCTACAAAACACAGACATTAATACAGTTCAAATATAAGGCTAGCGAAAATGTACGAAACACCGTTATCAACTATACCTGAGGTAGAACCCACGGAAGATGGAGAATGCACGCGCGTGTGGGATGAATCTGCGTCGGGCTGGGGCGACGGCTCGAGCTGGGGCTGGGGCGACGGCGACGGCTGGGGCTAGGGCCCCATCTGCTGTCCGCGATCACTCTGTGCCTCGTCATCAGTAGGCAATGACGAGGTGGGACCCACCGGGGAGGAAGCAGCTCGGCGTCCAGCCCGGCCACGAATAGCCCGTATCCTATCCATATCTGACTTCATATAGATAAATTACAAAGACATTAACACGTTAAAAACAATAATTTGGCAAAAATCATCATCGGCACAATAGCTATATATATACATATGAACGGATGTGCAAAAACACATCAATAAACACCAAGTTCTAAAAGTTCTACTACATTTTTCCCGTGATGTTACAACATTACAAGTCAATCATTTTCAGTTTGCGAATCATCTTCATCACTTTCCCCGCCGTCCTCTTCTTCGTGGGACTCGTCGTCCTCTTCATCTTCTAATTCATCCTCTTCATCAGTAGACTCGGTCACATCATCTCCAACACTTTTCACGTCTTCCGCGTCATCATCTACGACTTCTTCTCCTACAAGAAGTGTTGTTGGAAGAGGAAGATCGTCCTCCTCGTTGTTGACCTCAACAGGGAACAAGACACGTGGTTGGTCGGCTTGAAAGGAGTCTAGCTCACTGTCATATGTCACGGGCAATTTCTTGGACTTGATAGTTGTATACCAATGAGATTTGGGATTGGCGACGTCCTCCGCGTAAAAGACTTGTACAGCTTGACTAGCAAACACAAAGGGCTCGTCTGATGCAAGTCTTGACTTGACATTGACATCTACAATCCCTTGAGAGCTAACACGGATTCCTCTACTGCATGTGACATCGAACCACGTACACTTGAACATTACCAGGCGGTTTTGGGAACCCAGATATGTTAGCTCAACAATCTCATCTAGCTCTCCGTAAAAATCCATGCAATTCTCGGCATAACAGTCGCCGTTGACCAAGACTCCACTGTTTTGGGTTTGTTTTGTTCGGTCATCATCTTTTACGTTAAACCTAAACCCGTTGATGATATAGCCTCCGTAACAGGATGTTTGTTTGTTAGGGCCTTCGGCTAGTAATTTCAAGCAGGAGGCCACTGGTCTATCCATTGACTGAACCTATTGTAGATGACGGTAAAAATTAAGGATAAATCAGTATACTAATTGGCCACAGAACTGTATATAACACATAATATAATTTCGTTAAACAATCTTACACGGATTTTGAACCACTGCACAAATTGTGATTTCCGATGAGATTCAAGTCCAGCGGGATCAGTGATTAAAGATTCCGCATCGAACTCACTGCAAACCAATATAGTTGACTCACTTAACACACACTTTCAATTATGTACAGCAATGTAAGTGAATTAAGACTTTAACTTACTCAACGAATGCCGAAACTTCATCGCAATTTAGAAGGGCATATATTGTTGCAGCACTGTACTCTTCATCTGTTAGCCATCGAGTATACGTTCGGCCGAACGGACTCCCTGGCTGCTTGAATATTGACAATTGCCCTTCCAAATTTGTGCTTGCTCCGGGGTCATTTCGGCCTAGTTGATTTAACCTTGTACCAACATCAGGCCCGAAATATTGACTACAAAAGTTTACAAGTTCTTCCATTACGTAAGCCTCCGCAATTGAGCCCTCAACCCGAGCCTTATTACGGACTTTTTTCTTTAAATGGAACATGAACCTAGAAGTTTAGCGAATCGAGTTAGGTGGAATATGAATGATAACAGATGTCGCATTAAGTGTAAACGAACAACTGTAACAATTTAAGGATTACCTCTCGAAGGGATACATCCACCGATATTGCACGGGTCCACCCATCTTAGCTTCATATGCCAAGTGAACAGGCAGATGCTCCATTGAATCAAAGAACGAAGGTGGGAAGATTTTCTCCAGCTTGCAAATCGTCACCACAATGTTCTTCTCAAGCACTTCCATGTTACTCACCCGGATCGTAGAAGAGCATATATCTCGAAAGAAATGGGATAATTCAGTCAAAGTCTTGCAAAAAACCCATGGCAACAGTCCCCGGAAGGCAATAGGAATGAATCTCTCCATGAATACGTGGCAGTCATGACTCTTCATCCCTTGGAACTTGCATTCCGATACATTGCAACAACGAGATATGTTGGACGCAAACCCATCCGGAAGCTTCAAATTCTTAACCCACTGACAGACCTTTTCCACTTGTTTCTTGTCTAGACAGTAAGGTGCTTTTGGAAGTATGGTCCTCCCACTGACTGTCCGAGGATGCAATTCACGGCGTACACCCAACTATTGTAGATCCCTTCTCGCTTTAAGGTGATCTTTCGATTTGCCCTTGACATTCATCACTGTGTTGAACACATTATCAAAAACGTTCTTCTCAATATGCATCACATCCATGTTGTTTCGGATAACGAGCGTCCTCCAGTAGGCTAACTCCCAGAAGATACAAAATTTTCTCCAGTTGTGCTCTTTCCCGAACCCTGCAATCTTCTGATCCGGCACACCCTTACCGTGTGGTATGTCAGTATCAAGTGCCTCCAGGTGTGAGAGTACTTCTTCACCAGATGGGTAGTCCAGTGTGACAACCTCACGCTCGATTGTCCCATCAAATTTATCCTTCTGCCTACGAAACTGATGGCCCGGTGGCAAAAGCTTACGGTGACATCCGAACCATGAGGCCTTTCCGCCGTGCTTTAACGTATGACCGGGGTTCACGCCCATACAAGCAGGGCATGCTAGCTTCCCATGTGTGCTCCAGCCACACGTCATTCCCAATGCGGGAAAATCATGTATAGTCCACATCTGAAAATTTTGTTTAAGGGATGCATCATATGTTTCGACTCCATGATTCCATAACTGTTTTAACTCATCAATCAACGGCCTTAAATACACATCTATGTCCTTACCGGGGCTCTTCGGCCCCGGAATAAGCAACGACAAGAACATATACGGCTTCTTCATGCACATGCCTGGTGGAAGGTTGTAAGGGACAATAATAACAGGCCAACAGGAGTAAGGCGTGGTAGACTGACCGAAAGGGTTGAACCCATCGGTTGCCAGACCAAGTCTAACATTCCGAACTTCCTGAGCAAAGACTGGATGCCTGCGGTCAAACTCCTTCCATGCCTCTCCATCAGCTGGGTGTGTCAGCACATCGGCATCGTTGCTGCGAGTCTCACGGTGAGCCCTCATATGTTCAGCCGTATTGGAGGAGTAGTACATTCTCTGAAGCCGTGGTGTGATCGGGAAATATCGCAATATCTTCCATGCAATGTTTTTCTTCTTCCCTTTGTCCGGTTTGTACCTCGAATGATCACATACTGGACACCGTGACAAATCCTTATTCTCTTTCCAAAATAACACACAATCGTTATTGCACGCATCTATCCGGTCATAGCTCAACCCAAGTTTCCTCATCATCTTCTTCGCGTCATAGTACGACGGCGGTAGCTTTTCACTTTCGGGCAGTATTTCTTTGATTAAGGTAACAAACTCGTTAAAACCTTTCTCACTCAGCCCGTGGTCTGATTTCAACTGTAATAACCTACTAACCGCAGACAGCCGTGTGTGTTTCGGAGCTCCATCCCACAGCGGCTCTTCCGCAGCTCTCAACAACTCATAAAACTGATGAGCCCCCTCGTTCGGCGGTTGTGGACTGTCGTCACCCCAGTCAACATTAGCATGCCCAGCATCCATAATCATATCTCGGTAATCATATCGTGCCTCCTCCCTAACTTCAGTTTGACTAGTCAGGTTGGACGACAATACTATCGTTTCCCCGTGCTGCGTCCACCTTGTGTATCCACCCATAAAACCGTATCGACGAAGATGCCATTTTACTTCAATTCTTTTTCTCCAGTGCAACAACTCACATCTACCGCACGGACACCTTATCTTATCAAGGTCAACATATGCAGGATGCGCATAAGCGAAGTCGAGAAATTCGTCAACGCGACACTCAAAATCTTCAGCATTCTTCCTTTTCATCCAACTTCGATCAACTGACATGACGACTGAATTATCGTACTGTATACCACCTTCAATTATGACCAGTGATTAGGCATTGCCGATGTAAATATGAATGCATGAATGTTACAAATTTCCCCTCCACTCGTGTATGGTGTCCGATACGTGTCTGACACCTCCGGACACGTGTCTGACACATATCGACACGTCTCCGACGCCTCCGGACACGTGTCTGACGCCCACCGACATGCACCTCCAAACACATTGGCATACGTTAATTTATTTTTTTAAAATGTCGGACACTGTCGATCAGACGTGGTATCCGTGTCTGCGCTAACTAACAGGTATCTCAATCCAATTGGGTCCCATCCTCCGCCAACAATCTCAATTCTCAATTCTCAAATGCTCAATGCAATAAAAATTAACAAAAATCACACATTCAATCCAATTGGGTCCCATCCTCCTTCAATAATCTCAATATCTCAAATGCTCAATGCACAATTAACAATCTAAAATCATCAATTAACAACCTAAAATCATCAATTAATAATCGCAATTACTTCAAATGCACAGCTAATAACCTAAAATCATCAATTAACAACATAAAATCACATACCAATAATCACAATTCTCAAATGCACAATTAACAACCTAAAATTATCAATGTTCAAATGGAAAAAAATTGTTCAAAATGCACATATCCGATGCGCTTGAATTATTTCAATTTTGGGTTCGATTGTATTAGATGAGATTCAATTTAGGGTTCAATTAGGGGGTTCTATTGATTCAATTTAGGGTTCAGTTGATTTGGGGCATTCAATTTAGGGTTCAATTAGGGGGTTCAATTATTTCAATTTAGGGTTCGGTTGGATCAGGGCATTCAATTAGTTTAATGTAGGGTTCAATTCGATTAGGGCATTCAATTTAGGATTTAATTATGGTTCAATTACTTCAATTTAGGGTTCAATTAGGAGGTTTTATTAGTTCAATTTAGGGTTCGGTTGATTTGGGGCATTCAATTTAGGGTTTAATTAGTTCAATTTAGGGTTCGGTTGGATTGTGACATTCAATTTAGGGTTCAATTAGTTTAATTTAGGGTTCAATTCGATTAGGGCATTCAATTTAGGGTTTAATTAGTGTTCAATTATATCAATTTAGGGTTCAATTAGGGGGTTCTATTGATTCAATTTAGGGTTCGGTTGATTTGGGGCATTCAATTAGGGGGTTCAATTATTTCAATTTAGGGTTCGGTTGGATCAGGGCATTCAATTAGGGGTTCAATTAGTTTAATTTAGGGTTCAATTCGATTAGGGCATTCAATTTAGGGTTTAATTACTTCAATTTAGGGTTCAATTAGGAGGTTCTATTAGTTCAATTTAGGGTTTGGTTGATTTAGGACATTCAATTTAGGGTGCCTGTTACAGCCTCTCTCCCTCCACCCCATGTATCCTCACAGCCTGCCCACTCCTTTTACCCACTGCACACACTCAACACTTTACACTGCACCACCTACATATATAAGTACACAACACACTATACGCACACACTGCACTCAGAAAATGCACTTGCAGTCACGGCTGCCATCACTGCGACTCCATAACCACCTCCTCACGCCCAGCCCAAAACACACCAACCTGCAGACCCCTCTCTCGACAGGGCAGTATCAAATCAACACCTCAATTATTTTAATTTTTTTTAATATTCAACCATAGTTTTCGAGATAACCAGTCAAAACACCACATAATTAAACAAAGTAGCATGATCTAATCCCAAAAATTACAACAGTGGGTGCTAAATATTGACATATGTACCATGCCAAACCAAAGAAAATCGACAGTGGGTGATTTACCTTCTAAGTGCGGCTGACGAGTAGTGGTTGTTGGCGGCAGTGGACGGCGGCTATGTTGGTGGCGAGGCAGCAGTGGAGGGCGGCGCTGGCGCGGCGGCAATGGAGGTATATATCGGTCTACCGGCGTCGAGGGGAGGATGTCGTGTCGCCGGAGGTGGGGCACCGTGGAGGTGAGAACGACAGTGAACGGTGGAGGTGAGACGACGGTGGTGGAGGTGAAACGGCGGTGAACCGTGGAGGTGAAAGTCGCCGACAAAAACGGGGGTGAAGTTGATTTTCGAATAGAGAAACGGGGAGAGAGAAGAAACAGATCTGGTTAATTTTAAGGATAGCTTTTAGCGACGGAATGACCCCGTCGCTAAAAGTCTGTCGGTGAACGTCGTACTTTACCGACAGAATTATTAGCGACGGGGACATTCCGTCGCTTAAAATTTTTTATTAAACCCTCCAAAAATAAAAAAAAAAACTAAAAATCTTTTAGCGACGGAAGTTCCGTCGCTAAAAGACCGCCGGAAAAAGCCCGTTGCAAAAAACCTTTTTCGACGGATTATTCCGTCTCTAATAATATTTAACGACGGAATTTTTTCGACGGATAATTCCGTTGGTAAATTACAATTTAGCGACGGAATCCTGTCCGTCGGCAATATTCCGTCGCAAAATACCTATTTTCTTGTAGTGTGAAAGATAAATCTAACTTATCATTATCTCTAAATTTATAATATTGATTGATATGTCTTCCCAAGCATTATCCACATGCTTCAATACTCTCCCTCAAACTTATGGAGGTTTGGTTCAAAGCTTCGTGAATTTAACGTGTGCCGATGAAGTTGTCGTCCTTGTGAGCCACCTCTGAAGAAGACTTGAGCTTTTAATAGGCTAGTGAACTAAAAAGGTCAACAACTCCTCATGGGCAAAGATTGTGCTCTCTGTAGGATGAAAATCATGCCACTATTTGTTGGTCACGAAACTCCAAAACGGAAGAAGAAAAACAAAAAATTCTTTGATGGTGAAATGACACACTAAAGGCAACAACTAGTGAAATTTAGTTGCAAGATTTTAGAGAATAGGCATATCATGGCAATTGACAGTTGTGGGTGGTTGTAACAAGAAAGAATTGTTATTTCATGAACAACACTTCGAACAAGAGAAATTTGCCAAAAGAAAAAAATGCTAACAAGGAAGCCGGGAGGGCGGCTAGAACACCACACGCCAGTGTAGTGGAGAGTTGATGGACAAAACTATCACGGAAGGATCTTTGGCTCTGATACCATGTAGAAATATAAAATATGATTTCATTTTTGAATATAATTTACCACCACTAAAGGTTTACATAGGAAGAAATGATAGCAAATAAGTAATATTGAGTACAAAATAATCTAAAAGATAGATTATCTCTAACTTTCTAATCTTGATTGATGTCTTTCCGAGCATTATCCACATGCTTCAATAATAAACTACGACTTTTGTTAACGTTATTGCTAGGAGTTACGATGGCTGCAGTCCTCCCTCGTCTCACATATCCTGTTGATATTTTTGGCCCCATAACTTCCTGCTGTGTGAATCCCACCCGAACCTGCCTTTGGTAGGCCAAATCTCCCTAAGTCAGACCACTCAACCAATCTCATCCACTGCAAAATTCGTGGGAAAGCACCAATGAAAGGGAACCTATATTGTTTCGAAACTATAGTTCATCTTCCTACTCTGTTAACCAAAAGAATCCATAAATTTATATCATATTCAAACACTTAAAAATGTTGCCAAAGATGTCTCATGAGTAGTGTTCTCAAAGTTGGAGTACATTTTACAATACAATCCACCAAAGCTTATCCTATGATGGACGGCAAATTTCCACCGGGCATCCCAAGTATTTGAGCCAGGCCAGTTCCAGTGCCTCTTTATGCTGGTAGAGCAGGCAGTCCGGTTTAGTTGTATTGATTTGCCAATCCTTACTATGAAGGCCATTATACTCCAGTTTTTTTGGCACCCAGGTGCGGGGTGATAATGGCTGTGCGCAGATAAGGCTGCACACAGCCAGATAAGGTTCTAGAATTAGGTAAGGTTGCTCGACTTCTTCGTCAGTGTGGTTGGCTTGTGAGGTTGATTCGTGTCTGCTAAAGAAACTTTTCCTGCTTTGCTGTATGTTGTACACTTTAGCATGCGCGTGCTATACTTCATTTCTTCCTTATCCTTGCTCCCCAAAAAGGAAAAAAGGAATCTATTCGTATTGCAAACTTCCAATAAGGTTTTGTTCCGTTTATGGAGGGTAACTGATGCATGTGCTTCGACCTCAACGCTACTGACATCTGCGGCTGCAATTCGGGTTGGAGAAAGATGTCTTGTAACTTTTTCTACTACGGTGATCAATGGTGCTAATTATGATCAGTACATTTATTCACACCTTAATCAGCATTGTTAATGGTAAATTTTTAGCATGACTAATTAAACATAAGTGCACCAAATTTTCAGCGGCCGTCAATTGTCCTTACATGCAACATCGTGTGTTTGTATCAAGAGTTCACCCTTGAACATGCTATTTCAGTTTTCCTATGTATACTGGATGCATTTTCTTCCTATGTACACCTGCTTTTTGACAATTTAAATGGAAATCACTAACATATCATTTGCTTAGAACTCCAAATTAGTTTTCGACTCAGGTGGTATTAAAAATGGAATGGATTTACAGGGAACCGCAAGGAGTAGGCTGGTTGATTACAAGCATACAACATGATGGGAATGGGATAATCCAGCTAGCAGAATTTTCTATTCAAGCTGTATGTACAGTGCTACTGGTCGAAGCTACTTGACAATCCGTCGCTTGCAAAAATAATTTTGCACAAGAAACGAGACGAGATTCGCCAAGTGATCGGTCACATATTATATGGTTTACTTATATCATAAGTAAAACCTGTCCCATTTTTATGGTGCAATTAATTTGGTCGAGATAAACTACTGTTGGTGTAATGTTCATTGTTAACTAGTCTGTATTAGATATATTCCATGGATCACTTGCTATATAAATAACGAATAAGAAGAGATCCTTTGAAGTGGTATCTGTTGGGCAGCATTATTAGTTATGTGCGGCTCTACTGGTTGGTTGTAACTCATTCAATTTTATGTTTCACCTTTGATCTTTTGCTTTGGACTTAACAATTACACATTATTATATTCCAGCTTAATTATGAACTAATACTAGCTTTTAATATTAAATTATTATCGGCTTAAAAATTAATAAGCCACATGAAATTGTCCGGGTGCAAAACCAAACTATGGGCTAGAAGAGTGTTGTCGTCACCGGTGGTGGTAAGCGAGTGTTCCTCTCCATTATATAATCACGAATATTAGTCCTTACCATATCGTCAAGGTAGAACCGAATTGCCCAAACCTAGAAGGGATAATTCTATTTTAGTTCCTTGTACTTTCAACGCTTTTTTTATTTTAGCCCCTGTACTTTAAAAATCCTTTAAATTGGTTCCTGTATTGATAAACTTCAACTTTGGTAAGCCTCTGACAAGCTCCTTCGAGAGAAGTTTCTTGATTAGATCCATATACACATGACATAATCTACAATGCCACAACCAAATATCGTTGTGTTGAACAGAAAGGCATACTTCTCGAGAAGCGTCAGATGCATCAAAAGACAAGAGTGTAAATATTATTATCTCTCTTACCAACCAAGGTGCTTCCATCTGAAGCATGACTGATCAGGCAGTGATCACCTTCAAACTGAACTTTATGTTCACTATCAATTAGTTGACTGATGCTTATCAAAATGAACTGTAAACCGTCAACTAAAGACACATTATTAACGGAAATTGAGCCGATACATATTTTACCTTTTACCAATGATCTTTTCATTTGAGTTGTCTCCGAAAGTAAAGACCGCCATCCTTTGGAGTGATATGAGGAAACAACGAATGATCACCTATCATATGCTTGAACATCCGCTATCGAGAATCCATTTGTTTGAATCCACTTTTGCTTTCAAGCATACCTACAACAGATTCTGGTTTCGTTCATTTAGGTACCCACACTTTCTTGGGTCCTAGAAGATTAGATAAACAATATTTTGGCACACAAACTTGCTTTACTTTACTTTTAGTAACAGAAGAAGATAGTTGATTTTTGGTAACATTAAGAGGACAATTTTTAATTAAGTGTCATTTCTTGTTACACACTGTACAGAGTGTAAATGGTGAGCAGGAAGCAAGATTTTTGTTAAAGAAATTCTAATAATCCTTTTGCTTCTTTGAAGGATCGTAACCAATTCTACTTTTTTCAAAAACACATTTTTGTCTTCCCAAAAGAATATTCAAATTCTCTCTTCCTTGTGTAAATTTTGAAAGAGTGAAATTCAAATCCTCAATCTCGTTTTCCAAATTCCCTTTTTGTGTAAAAAATTCTTCCAGTTGGGATTTTAAAAACTCATTTTCTACCGGAATTTTTACACCTCTGAGAGATTGGATTTCAGAAAAGAAAAAAGAATTTTCCTTCTTAGAAGCAATCAAATCATTTTTTTAAAGAAGCATTTTTGGAAATATAAAACTCAACTTTTTTGTTTAACTCTTCCTTTTCACCTTCCAGTTCTTCAACAGTGTTTATCAAAGAAAGAACCTTCTTTTTAAGATCAGCATTTATAACTTTTAGTTTTTCATGGTTTTCACTGAGTTCGAGAAAAGCTAACTTAAGCTTATTGTAATCAAGATTTCCAACAGAGATTACCTTGTTCGAGCGATCATCCTTGGCCATGAAACACATCTAAGTTATGTCATCGTCTTCACTTGTTTCTTTATCACTCTTGTCAGAATCATCCCAAGTCAGCAAAGCTTTTCTGGGTTTGAATTTCTTTTCCTTGAGATCTCGGCCATTGCTGCTTGCTGACTTGTTCTTGAGCTGCGGGCAATACTTTTTTATATGCCCAGTTCTGCTGCATTCATAGCATGCATCAAAATTTTCTCTTGCATTCGAGTCACCATTATTTCTTTCATATGGCTGGTTTGTCTTATTTCTTCTGATCTTCCCATCTCACTTGCTTGTAAGAAATTTCTTGAACTTTCGAGTGACGAGTTCCATTTCACAGTCATAATCATCACTACTCTCTGGAGGCTCATGAGAGGCCTCAGCTTTAAGAACTAAGTTCTTTTTCTTAGAGGTGGTTTCTTCTTCGTCATGAATCTTCATCGTGATTTCATGAGTCATTAAGGAACTCACCAATTCTTCCAACTTCAGCACATTCAAATATTTGGCTTCTTAGATGGTTATTTTGCTTCCCATCTCTTTGGGAGAGATCTGATAACTTTTTTGACAACTTTCTTTTCGGGATAAGTTTTACCCAAGAGCTTTAGTCCATTTATAATGAGTGTAAACCTAGAGTACATCTCATTTATGGACTTGTGTTCTTTCATCTTGAAGGCTTCATACTTCTAGACCAACATGTTAATTTTGGCTCTCTCACCTGATTGGTACCTTCTCCACATTTCTTTGGCTGTCTCACATGCTGAGACACAATTGTACTCATTCATGTCAAAACCATAGCTGATGATGTTCTTTGCTTTGTCATCCATAGAGAACAGTTGTGCCTCATGAGCGTCCATTTCGAGAATCCCTTTGGGAATCTTGGTTCTGTCTGGTCCGTCTTTCATGGGAATTATAGGATCATTCTCTACAATGTACCATACATGTTTATCCTGCCTTAGGAAATTTCTCATCCAATTTTTCCAGTAGCTATAGTTGTCGTTCTTCAACAAAGGTGGCTTGGTGGTTGCTGAACCTTCTTCCATAAAGCGATCTTTAACTCTAGACGATTAAGTCAAAAAAAAAATTCAAAGCACATGGCTCGGATACCACTTGCAAGTCCTTAAACACACTTAGAGGGGGGGGTGAATAGGTGTTTACAACCTTGAGCATAAATTTAAAACTGAATTTAAAAAGTAATAACATAAATAACAATTATAAATCAACACAGAGAGTTATACTGATTCGGCCCCACTAGCCTACGTCCAGTCCCCAAGCACTCCACACAAGAAAGACCTACTCCAGCCTTTCATTAACCAGCGAGCTTTGGGTGCTAGCTCAAACCTCAGTACAGATTCCAAAACCCTTCCAAGGTTTCCAACAATTTACAAATGAAGGATTTACAATATAGATACTACAACAAGCTCCTTCTTGAGTAGCTATTACAATGAATACAATCATCAAATAACCCCCTTTATGAACTTTTCCCTTCAAAAATGACCACGTGACAGGCACTTGGTCTATTTTTTTAGGGTATTTCTGTCAAGCCAAGCGAGATGGACAGGATTTTAGGGTTTTCTGGTTGAAGAATGAACTGACAAAGGAGAATCCAACAATTTCAAACAAATCGGCAAAGAAGGATCGAGAACTAGGAGCATCTATAGTGCTTGACACTACCAACAAGTCTAATCGAAGAGTATGCCTCGAGAGAAGAGAAAAAAAGTGGATCAAGTGCAAAGAAATCCAATTACCGTAAGTTTTTTTTTATGATCTGTAAATTTTTTTCTTTAACGTGAGATGCTTTGTTTAAATCTCTATTTTTAATATATAAAGACCGAGATTAAAAGCCTTTTGCTTTGTAGCATTTTGCATGCATGTTTGCTTGTAGTAGACACAAATTGGTGTTTGCATATTGTTGCTTTTTGTCTTTTGTAAAGTGTTAAAAATTGGATTCTAATTTGTTGGTTTAGGATTATGTAGAGTAAAAGTTGTAAACTTTGCATTCTAAATTAGGGCTTTTGGTTTATGTGCACGATGGTGGATGTAACGTCCTCTCTGCTATATAATATGCCTTTTCTAACCAAATGGTCCCCCATTACGAAGCAAAGTATATAAGTTGTTCCCTGACCAAGACATGAGTAGTACATTGACTTATGAGCAGTAGAGTTACTTATCTCCTTTAAATAGTATAATGTAGTTTAAGTTATTTAATTTAGTACATTTTTTGAAATTTTATGCAGCCCCTGGATCTAAGCTTTTCACTATAGAGCTTTGTCATGGTGGAATTGTTAAACTGTTACCTAAGTATGCTTATTTTGGGGGCTTTATTAATCAAGTTGTGAATTGTGATCCTAATTTATGTCTATGTGGGAATTAGATAAGTTAGTAATGCAGCTAGGGTATGATGGCCCATGTGGGTACTAGTTTAGACTCCCCCAAGAGCCATTGGAAACCGGTTTAGTGTATATAGCAAATGATGACTTTGTAGTTTACATGTTTGCTAGTTTACCACCCGATAGAACCATAGAAGTATATGTTAAGCATAGTGCTACACCACTTTTGTTAGGGAGTCAAGTTGGTGACAATGGTGGCAATATAGGTGAGGTTGATGTAGATACTAATGGAGTTGAATTAGCTGGGGATGACATGAATGAAGGTGTTGGTGGGAGCACTGAAGATGGTAGAAAAGGTGTGGGTGTTAGTACCCCTGAAATAATTGTTGATGAGATCAATGAGGGTGTTGATGACAATGCTGTGGATGGTACCCCTGAAGTAATTGTTGATGAGATGAATGAGGGTGTTACTGACAATGTTATGGATAGTAATCGACAAGGAACTGCAGTTAGTGACCATAATGCCAATGCAGAAGATATTGGTGGATATGCAAGCAATGAGGATGAGCTCGTACACAACCAAGACAGATTTTTTAATAGTGATTACCCGGTATCTACTAATGAAGATTGTGAACCATTGCAATTAAGTACTGAGCCATCTGAGGGTGTTATAAATCTAACCCATACCAGTAGTGTTCTCAACCAAAACATTAATGACATAAATGAGCAGTAACAGAACCTTGGTGAACCAAACCTTGACAGCACTGAGACAACCCAAGACATAAATGAGTCAACTCACCCTGCCTCAAACCCAGCTTTGGATAAGGCACACATCGATGGGGTTCTAATGGATGTTATGCTAGAAACTGCAGAGTTATTAGATGAACCTAGGAGTGTTGAAGAGTCTTGTGATGAAGATGATGGGTCAAGGAAAGGCAAGAAACCATTTAAGAAGCCTCATTAGGCAGAGATGAGAAAAACTACCTTTGTTGTTGGGAGCAGTGTTTTAGCTCAAATACTGAGTTTAAAGATGCTGTTAAAAATGAGAGGGCTAGGGTTAGGGCAGTCTATATATAATAATGAAAATTTTCCATGGAGTATATTTGCATCAAGAATGTTTAGGAGTGATATACTACAGGTGAAAACCTATATGCATTACAAGAAAAAAGGCTTTTAGCGACGGGCATATCCGTCGCTAAAAGCCCTATATCCGTCTCTAAAAACCTTTAGCAACGGACACCCCGTCGCTAAAAGTCCGTTGCCTTCAACCCCGTCGCTAAAAGTTTTACGATGGAATTTTGAAATCCATAGCCTAAAATCAACTTTCAGCAACAGACTTTTTAATACATTTAGCGACGAAATTTTTCGTCGCTAAATATGTTTTTTGTATTTTATTTTTTAAAAAAATAATTTATTACGTTAAATATTTAGCGACGGAAAATTATTTTTAGCAACGGAAATTATGTCCCTAAAGGTTCACCTTTAGCGACGAAATAAATCTGTAGTTAAAAGTCAAACTATTTTTTAAATTTCTTTTATTTTTTTAATGCCCAAACATGTAATTACAAATTGAAGTTCTCAACAACGATTCTCAATCCAGCAAATGCACACCAGGGTTAAATAATTGCTGATCCATCAACAATTATTTAACCCTAAAACAAACACAATACAGATATATAACTTTACAAATTCTATACTAATCGAAAAGTAAAATGTACACAAAGTTTAGGGGGCACGCAAGCCAGATACAATAGAGTAGGGGAGGGGAGTACAAGCCGGGAGGACACGAGAGCGGGATACAAATAGCTAGAAGGGGGCTCAGGGGTTACCGAGTCCCGAATCTGGATTATGTTGATTGTCCTCATCTGTGGGGCATTGTGATCCGAATCCGACTCAGCATGTCCATTAGCAGTGCCCTGCATGTAAAGTCACAGATGCATTAATCTCGATAGTAATCGTATATAGTGTTTAATAAACATATGTAGTTGTTGTACCTGAAGATGTGCCCTAATCATCCTGAACACCTCCATATCAATGCTACGGATCTCGTCCTCGTCTAAGAGTCACTGCACAGTCGATGCCTATGTCTGTGGAGGGGAAGCGGGGGGTGGGGACGCTCCTATCATGGCACGTGGAGTCATGCAAGGCAGGCCGCATATGCGGCCTTTCGGCCTATTGACGACCTCCGGTGTATCCAGCCATGGCTTCAATCTCCCAGTACTCGTACCCGTACTCGTGGAAGCTGATGGTTGTCTGGACTACTGCTCAGACCCTCTACTTTGTTCATACGAGGCCTGAAAACAGTGATTTAAAGATTTAAAAACATAAAAGCAACAAACATTGAATAGAAAGACAAAACTTTAACAAATTAAACAACTTAACTCGAACTTACATCGATCCGTAGGGCAATATCTGAAACATAGTCCCCCACCCAATGTACATCATCCTTATCCTTCTTCTTCACGTGCGTCTGACTATACGTCAGCGCTATGACCTCATCAGCCTCCAGGTCCGGGTGCTCAACCGCATTCTTATGTCGAATGACGTTGTGAGCCACCGACCCCCCCTGATGTGTATGGGTTCTTTCTCTTGTCTGTTCTCGGCCCCATTCTTTCTCTTAGCCTCCCAGGCTGGATCAGTCCTCCACCAATCAACCATCTGCCCCCATACAGATGGATATATCCAATGAGGGGGATATCCCTTCAACTCTTCCATCGGGGAACCCTCGGGTTAAAAATTTGGCAGCACCTCCTCGTATTTCTCCAAATACACGATATCGATTAGGTGATCTTGCCTTACAAGATTTAACAGATGTTAGAACAGCAAATCTATATGCACCCATAGAAACACAGGAGAACGTGTACCAAATATTTATGACTGAACACAGAGCATGAGTCGATACACTATTTATAAACATTTAGCTTTTCTAAATTGTCCAAACTGGACATCCAAAGGCTCATTACAAAGTATTACTTTGTAATAGTGCCTTTGAAGGGGAACTAAGGGTTTTTATGCATGCATGTGTTCAAAAATTGGTAACATATGCAAGAATCTTTTTGAAATGTCAAAATTTCATAAAGATCGTTACATATGTTACCAATTTCACTTTAATTAGAATTCGTTGGCAACGAGTTGAACCAACTCATTGTCAATTGACTTCAAAAAATAACAATGAATATTCATAATGCCGGAAGCCAACTCACGTTTCTCTGTGGAATATGGACTAGTAGGGATGTAGAAGGTCTTATTAGGATTAATTAGGGACGTACAAGGGTTAAGTAGGGTAATTAGGGTTAGTAGGTTTAAATAGGGTAATTAGGGCTAATTTCAGTCATTAGGATGTACTTAGGATTACTTCAAGATGAGTTAGGGGTTAATTAGAGTTAACTAGGGTTAATTAAGAGTTCGTTATGGTTACTTAGGACTAAGTAAGGCTAATTAGTGTTAATTATGGCTTATTACGGTTAATTGTGTTTAATTAGGGTTGATTAGTATTCTTTAGGGTTTAAGTAGGAGTTAATTAGTTTGAATTAGGGTTTAGTTAGGGTTTATCGGGGCTAAGTAAGGCCAATTAGGGTTTAATTAGTGCTAATTAGTGTGGATTAGGACAAATTAGGGCTAATTAGAGCTAATTTAGGACTAATTAGTGTTAATTAGGGCTTATTACGGTTATGCTACAAGAAAAGATAGATTTAGCGACGGAATGTTTTCCGTCGCCAAAAGCTCTTTTAGTGACGGGAAACGTCGTTGGCAAAAATCTATTGATAAAAAGTTTTATCGGCGAAATATTACGTCGATAAAAACCTTTGCCGGCGGACTTTTAACAATGGGTTTCAACGACGGGGATCTCGTCGTTAAATATTTTTAGGGAATTTGTAATTTTTTATGGGTTTTTAATATTTTTTAGGCGACAGAATAATACCATCGCTAAAAAAAATCCGTCTGATAAAATTTCTTTAACCAACGGGCTTTTAGCGACGGGTTTTGTCCGTCGCTAAAAGTCCTTTAAGTAACAACTCTGTATTTTCTCTCTCCCCGTTTATATCTCTTTCTACCGTTTGACCTTTTGACCTTGTTTAACCCACTGGCGATTTAACCTCCGGTGAGCCTCTTCACTGCCGACGACAACCCACTGACGCTGCGCCACCTCCTGCGATAACGCACTGATGCCACGCCACCTCCAGCAACATTGCCTCTGTCTCCGACCACTTGTTTCCCTTTCTCGGGCGGAGTTGCCCCTGCAAAGGTTTGTCTCCCCTCCTCGGTTGATTAGATTAATTTTAGTAGTCTTGAACAAATTGAACTCACTCAAAGATGATGAAAACCAGATCTGTTCTTGCATTACTAATCAAAACACTAATTCATTAATGTGACAGGATTTGGTGATTGTTCCTGCATTAGTTAAACATTAATTTTCTCTAGCTTTTGTTATGTTGTCCTTATTTGGTGATTGTTCTTGCGTTAAAGGGAAGACACAACAAGGTGGTTCACTCATCTTTCACACCCAATGTCTAGTTTCCTTCCTTTAAACCATTTTAGTTTCTTTGATACTTTGGTTTCTTGGCTTTGGGAAGCAATGAGAGATGGATAATAGATGAAAAAAAACAGTTGAAAATCTGGAATCCAAAATGTATGCATCTAAACTTTGAAATGCAGCGTATTAGGTGTGGAAGAGTATCATTCTTTTCATAGTGTACTTTGATCATACCAAAAATACTTCAGTATATGTTCTTGACAACTGCAGTAATACAGTCATGGTGATTCCATTACTTCTCTCACAAAGTGAAAATGTTTCTTGGTTAGTTGATTCTCAAAAACCAAAAGATAAGAATTATATTGTTAACTGTTACCAGTTTTAGAATTCTGTGAAAAATGTCATTCTTTTGAGCATTTCTATTTTAGATGTTATTGTTTACGCTCTCATTTTGAACTTTTAAACTCCATAAGCACTTTTGACGACTTACTAGTCTTTAAGTGACGAAAAATATGTGATTGGCAGTGCATGTGGAGTTTAAGAGGCTAAAAATAGAGTGCAAATATCAATTTTCTTTCATGAATCCCGTGCAGCATCTACTTATAAGAAAGGCAAAATCCTTTGTACAACAATGGAGAAATAAGCTTATGAGCCCCTCAACTTTATCTTGAATATAATTTTTTCCCTCCACTTATAAGTGACGCACTGCATTCTCCCTCTGGGTTAATGAAATATCGCGGCAAAGCCAGCTTAAATTTGAGAGGAGAGGGAAAAGAAATGATTTTTGAAAGTTTAAGTGTTGTAAACTGCTCAAAAAGGTTCTCCTAAAGAAATTCACTTTGCATGCCATTTTGTCGCACTTAATTGGATAGAGTTAAAAATGTGCGGTATTTCGATAATTACGAAGGGGCTGCTTAACGCATCATTTGTTAGTATTTGAGAGAAAATAGTAGCACCCAAAGTAAGGTACAGGTCCACAGCTAATTTTTCCTGTAAGAATTCAGCATCGAGTTAACCACTTTGTTTTGACCTTATGGGTAGCAAATGGTTATATCAGGAGTCTTGCATATGTGCACGTATGTTGCCCCCATCCTAACTTTTTGGTTATAGCTATGTAATCTACCAGTTGAATTATCTCGGTTGTAGGGCTAAGTTATGCATGAAGTGCTATTGGGGTACCTTTATATACTGATAGGATGACTGAAGAAAGAAAGAGAATAGTATATGCTAATTATTTGTTGAAATTAGTACTAAGAAGGACCCTATGGAGGAATTCGAATTATTGGTGGCCGAGAATAATGAAAACATTATCACCTGATCCCCATTAAAGTTCAACACCAATGGAAACCTTTAAGGTGTCACATATGCAAGGTGTTTGGGCAGTGTTTCAGAAATGGCTATAGCAAATGCTTCTAGTATAGACCTCTGCACCTTTTGCTAATGGTGCCAGTGTCTTGAAGACTGTGAGCAGAAGACGCAATTAGGGACCCATAAATCATGTTAGTCATGTGATAGAGAAAGAAGAAAATAAAGCCAATAAGCAGCAGAGATGCATTTATTTCATGTGCAAATGTTTCCATAAACTTACATGACCTAGAGGATGTGCAAAAACTAGACATAGATTGAATCAGCAGGGTGAGGACAAACCACGATAGTATGCAATCTCACTTTTCATGTACAATAGTATGCACAATACATTATTAATATGATATTCTTATAAAAATAATTTTGACCTTTAGAATTTATTTTGGCTATATCTTTTAGTGAATTTTAAATGATCTCATGTATAATAAAGCTGTTAGAAGTGGTAGATGCAGTGAAATAAACATTTACCAAAAGCTAAAATAATTCGAGCGCATTGGACATTTGCATTTTGAACAATTTTTTCCCATTTGAACATTGATTATTTGTTTGATAATTTTAGGTTGTTAATTGTGCATTTGAGAATTGTGATTATTGATTGATGATTTTAGGTTGTTAGTTGTGCATTTGAGAATTGAGATTATTAATTGATGATTTTATGTTGTTAATTGATGATTTTGGATTGTTAATTGTGCATTGAGCATTTGAGATATTGTTGACGGAGGATGGGACCCAATTGGATTGAATGTGTGATTTTTATTGCGTTGAGCATTTGACAATTGAGAATTAAGAATTGAGATTGTTGATGGAGGATGAGACCCAATTGGATTTATAGTAGGATTTTATTAATTTTTATTGCATTGAACATTTGAGAATTGAGATTGTTGATAGAGGATGGGACCTAATTGGATTGAGATACCTGTTAGGTAGCATAGACACAGACACCACGTCTGATCGACGTCGACACCGAAATGTTACATTTTGGCTTTATACTTGTGGACACCTCTTCATTGGGTGTCTGGTACCTCTTCAATGGTTGTCTGACACGGTGTCCGACAATTAAAAAATAAATCAATGTCTTCGGACACCACTGAGATGTGTCGGACACATGTATGGAGGTGTCCGATATGTGTTCAGATGTGTCGACGAGGTGTCGAGGTGTCGGTAGGTCACGGACACCGCGTCCGATCGACACCGACACTGAAATGTCACATTTTGGCTTTATACTTGTGGACACCTCTTCAAGGGGTGACTGGCACCTCTTCAAGGGGTGACGAACACAATGTCCGACATTTAAAAAATAAATCAATGTCTTTGGACGTGTCCGGAGGTGTCGGACACCATAACGACACCCTATATGAGGTATTGGAAATTAAGATTGTTGACTGTGCATTGAGAATTTGAGAATTGAGATTATTGACGGAGGATGGGACCCAATTGGATTGACATATCTGTGAATTAGTTGAATGGTTGGTTGTTGAATTTAGGTTAATTAGGTTAACGCAACATTTTTAGCACCCCTTAGAATCTCATCGTGGTTCCAGCACTGGCTATAATTAGCCCTAATTAGTCCCGATTAACCCTAATTAGCTCTAACGAGCCTAATTAGTTTTAATTAACCATAAGAATCCAATGAAAATTAAATTAGATGTAATTACCCCAAATTGATCCTAATTAACACTAATCAGTCCAAATTAAACCCTAATTACTCATATCTTGTAAACCCGTGATTAGATTAATTAAACCCTAAAACCTAACTAAACTCTGATTACGCGCCTAATTAGTCATAATTAAGCCTAACTACCCAATTAAGCCTAATTAGCACTAATTAAGACTAATCAACACTACTCCGCACAATTAAACCCCAATTACTCCTAATCAACCCTAATTAGCTATAATTAACCCAAGATAATCCTTATTAACATTAATTAGCCCTAACATAACCTAATTAAGCCTAATTATGACTAATCAACACTACTCTGCACAATTAAACCCTAATTAGCACAAAATAACCCTAATCGACCCCTAATTAGCCCAAAACCTAATTAAGCCTAATTAGGACTAATCAACACTACTCCACATAATTAAATCCTAATTAGCTCAAAATAACCCTAATTAGCTATAATTAGCCCAAGGTAATACTCATTAACACTAATTAGTCCTAACATAACCCAATTAAGCCTAATTAGCCCTAATTAGGACTAATCAACACTACTTCACACAATTAAGCCCTAATTACTCCTAATCAACCTTAATTAACTATAATTAGCCCAAGGTAATCCTTATTAACACTAATTAGCCCTAACATAACCTAATTAAGCCTAATTGGGACTAATCAACACTACTCCGCACAATTAAACCCGGCTATTAGCTCAAAATAATCCTAATTACTCCTAATCAACCCTAACTAGCTATAATTAGCCTAAGCTAATCCTCGTTAACACTAATTAACCCAGAGATGGTTCAATTGCTCGTTGTTTATAAATCCTGCATTCTTTATATTCGTTGTTGTTTTGTAAAGTCCATTGGCAACGAGATGGTTCAACTCATTGCCAACGAATTCCATTTAAAGTGCAATTGTTAACATAAGGAGCAGAGATGCCGAGAAGTGTATGGACTTTTATGGAGAGCTAGATAAGATTGTTGAGCTAACATATCTGGGTTCCCAAAGCCGCCTGGTAGTGTTCAAGTGTACGTGGTTCGATGTCACATGCAGTAGAGGAATTCGTGTTAGCTCTCAAGGGATTGTAGATGTCAATGTCAAGTCAAGTCATTTACGTAGAGGACGTTGCCAATTCCAAATCTCATTGGTATACAGTTATCAAGTCCAAGAAATTGCCCGTGACATATGACAGTGAGCTAGACACCCTTCAAGCCGACCAACCACCTGTCTTATTACCTGTTGAGGTGAACAACGAGGAGGATGATCTTCCTCTTCCAACAATAATTCATATAGGAAAAGAAGTCATAAATGATGACGCGGAAGACGTGGAAAGTGTTGATGATGATGTGACTGAGTCTACTGATGAAAAGGATGAATTAGAAGATGAAGATGACAACGAGGACGACGAGTCCCACGAAGTAAAGGACGACGAGTCTAGTGATGAAGAT
This sequence comes from Escallonia herrerae, assembly GCA_033070095.1. Lineage (NCBI taxonomy): Eukaryota > Viridiplantae > Streptophyta > Magnoliopsida > Escalloniales > Escalloniaceae > Escallonia > Escallonia herrerae. The sequence continues at coordinate 572,618 of JAVXUP010000007.1, forward strand.
GATGATGATTCTCAAACTGAAAATAATTGATTTGTAATGTTGTAACACCACGTATTCATGTAGTAACATTTTAGAACTTGGTTCATATTGATGTATTTTTGCACCTCCGTTCATATATATAGTGCCGATGATGATTTCTGCCAAATTATTGTTTTTAATATGTTAATGTCTTTGCAATTTATCTATACAAAGTCATGGATAGATTACGGCCTATTCGTGACCGAGATGGATGCCGAGCTGCTTTCTTCCCGGGGGTTCCACCTCTTCATTGCCCATTGATGACGAGGCACAGAGTGCTCGCATACAGCAGACGGGGCCCCATCTCCAGCTCCAGCCCCAGACGTCGCCCCAGCCGGACTCAGATTCCTCCCCCGCGCGCGTTCATTTTCCTTTTTATGTGGGTTCTACCTCAGGTATAGTTGATAACGGTGTTTAGTCAATTTTTGCTAGCCTTATATTTAATGTATATTTGACATGTATTAATGTCTGTGTTTTGTAAGATCTCGACGAGGTCGTGGCCTGACATGCAGGGTACACATCGACCCCCAGCGTAAACAGAGAGTTACATTCACCCAGGAGGGCCAGTAAGTAAAAAAATACAGCATGCCTTATATTTAAATTTTTGGGGTGTTAATTTATATTTGAATTGTATTAATCTATTTATTTACTTCTTTGGCAAGATCCTGGAGAATCAGGCAAGGACGAAGACCGGCGTTCTTGTGAAGGGCCGATTCTTCGAGCCATGCTTGTACTAGAAGGACTGAGATAACACTAAGAGGGAGTCCCTATGGAAGGAGTGGCTGGTATGTTAAAGTATTTTTTTTCTGTAATAGTATTTGTTTAATTAGAATTTAGTATTTAAATTAATTTGTGTTATTGAATGCCTTGTATAAGGGGTTCATGTTTGACTCGCCTAATTAGCAGGCGCTGGGGCGGCAGGCCTTCTTTGCTTACATCAGCAAGAATTACCGCCGATGGCTCCATAACACACAGGACCAGGCAAAGAAGATGCTGCCCGAGGGTGCCCTGATGATGGAGATGAAGACATATCCCCCACATTGGATATCTCTAACTGTATGGGGGCAGATGATAGATCGGTGGGTTACGGATCCAGGCTGGGGTGCCAAGAGTAAGAGCGGGGCCGAGAATAAACAGAACAGAGATCCGACGCACACGGGGGGGGGGGGGGGGGTCGGTGGCACACGACATCGTCCAACACATGAATGCAGTCTCGCACCCGGATCTTGAGAAGGATGATGTTGTAGCTCTGACGTATAGTCAGACGCACGTGAGGAAGAAAGACAAGGATGAGGCGCACCAGGTGGGCGACTATATTTCAGATATTGCCCGACAGATCGATGTAAGTCAATTTGTTTAAGTTGTTATTTTTTTGTGTTTCCATTCAATGTTTGTTGCGTTAATTAATGCACTAACATATCCTTAAATCATTGTTCTTGCAGGCCTCGTATGAGCAACTAGGGGTCCGAGCAGCCATCAGCGTCCACTAGTACTAGGGCGTTGAAGTGATGGCTGGATACATCGGAGGTTGTTAATTGGTTGAAAGGCCACACACGCAGCCTGCCTAGCACGACTACACGTGTTGTGATAGAATCGTCCCCACCCCCCATTTCCCCTCCATAGACATCGGCTCCTCCACGTCCGTTGGCCGAGGAGGAGATCCAGTGCATTGCTACGGTGCTGTTGAGGATGATCAGGGAGCAGGATCAACAGGGCACCCCTGCTGGACATGCCAAGTCAGCCCCGGATCAACAGCATCCAAATCAAAGACTCTGCAACCCCTGATGAGCCCCTTCTCGTGCCCGATCCCAACTTGTCCCCCACGCTCGACCTGTACTCGATCTTCTCTCCTCCCCTAACCGACTGTATCCGATTCCCGGCTTGTACATAACGAGTTTTTTTATAATAAATATTTTTTAAACTTGATTATATATGGTTTTTTGTGTCTTGGGGATTATGAGTTGTTGTTGATGATTGAATTTTTTTATTAAGGGATTGGGCATTAGAAAATTAAAAAAAAATATTTTTTAAAAAAATGACTTTTAACGACGAATTAATTATGTCGCTAAAAGTATACTTAATTCTAAGATTTTTAGCGACGGAATATTTCGACATTAAAAATATCATTTAGTGACGGAATATTCTGTCCCTAAAAATTATATTCCGATGCTAAAATATTTACCGATTAAATTAATTTCATAAAAAAGAAAATAAATTAACATACGTAAAATAGAATTAGCGACAGAAATTTTGTCGCTAATTTATAAAAAAATCCGTCGCAAAAAATTAAATATTAGACGATAGATTTTAAAATTTTGACCCAAAATTTTTAGTTACGGGCTTTTCACCGATGGACTTTTAACAACGGTAGTTCCGTCGCTAAAAGTTTAAGCGACGGATTGAAGGCTTTTAGCGACGGATTTTTTCTTTGCTAAAAGCCTTATTCTTTGTAGTGTTAATTGGGTTTAATTAGAGTTTAGGTAGGAGTTAATTAGTTTTAATTAGAGTTAATTAGGGTTTAGTTAGGGTTTATTATCCTAATTAATCTAATTAGGGTTTAATTAGATTAATTAGGGCTAATTAGTGTTAATTAGAGCTAATTAGGGTTTAATTAGGTTGATTAGTGTTGATTAGGACTAATTAGGCTAATTAGGTTTAACTGGGTTCATTAGGGTTTAATTAGGCTAATTAGTGTTGATTAGGGGTAATTAGAGCTAATTACTATTAATTAGCACTAATTATAGCTAATTAGGATTTAATTGGGCTAATTAGTATTGATTAGGACTAATTAGGGCTAATTAGAGCTAATTAGGGCTAATTAGAGCTAATTAGGGCTAATTAGAGCTAATTAGGGTTAATTGGGTTACTAGGGTTAATTAGTCCTAATTATGTCTTAATTACGAGCTAATTATGGTTTAATTGGGCTAATTAGTGTTGATTAGGACTAATTAGGGCTAATAAAGGTTAATTGGGTTCATTATGGTTAATTAGTCCTAATTAGGGCTTAATTACGTGTTAATTAGGGTTTAATTAAACTTTTATTACAATTATACATTATAACAATTATAGAAGTTATAACAAACCACACACACACACACACACACACATATATATATATATATATATATATATATATATATATATATATATATATATATATATATATATATATCGTAACACTATAGCAATTATAACAAACCACATATACAATTATAACAATTATAGCAATTATAACAAACTGCATATAGCAATTATGACAAACAACATATACAATTATAACAATTATAGCAATTATAACATGCAATTACACTATAAATTGTAACACTCTATTAAACAACATGCATTAGACCAAATTAATGTAAAATGGACATACAGAGAGGTGGTGAGGCGGCCGCGACATTGGTGGTGCGATAGTGGAGGGTCTTGGTGGCGCGGGGTATATGGCTCGTGGATGTGGATGGGCACGGCGTCGGGGGGTGTCTCCGGAGGGGGGTCGCCGGAGGGGGAGAACGCCGGTGGGTGGGAGAGAGAGAGATTTTATGGCAGGACTTTTAGCGATAGAATATTCCGTCACTAAAAGTCTGTCACTAAAAGTCATATTTTTAAAAATTTTACCAACAAAATGTTTAGGGACGGCCGTATTCCGTTGCTTAAAAAATTTTAAAAAGCGATCGAATATTAGAAATTTTCTAAAAACTTTTTTAGTGACGGTACTTCCGTTGCTAAAATGTTGTCGGTAAAAAGTTGTCTGACTTTTACAGATGGTTGATTATGTCGCTAAAAGAACTTTTAGCAACGGAATTTCATCTATCGCTAAAAGTCCGTCGCAAAAAATAACTTTTCTTGTAGTGGTGAATGAACATACTTATGGTAGAGTAACAAGCGACAAGCTGCTTAAAGCTGGGTGGTTGGCCAAAAAAATATGTGCATCAGTTCAAAATAAACCCACAATGGTCTATCAGTTTATTTGGTCAGTAAGTATATCATGATTATGTAGTGGATGCTAGTCAAGGTATCTTATACAGAGCTAAACAAAAGGTCACACATATGCTTAGAGGAAACTTTAATGAGTAGTATGGTAAGTTGTTGGACTACCTTGAAGAAATTAATATAAGCAACCTTGGTTCCACGTATGAGTTGCAAGTTGAACCTCTAAGAAAGAGTAATGGCAGACCTTTTTTTTCTTCAGGGTGTACTTGTGTTATGGTTGTTGCAAGAGGGGGTTTCTTCAGGCATGTAGGCTGCTGATGGGCTTAAATGGGTGCCATTTAAAGGGTCTATATAAAGGCATATTACTTGTTGTTATTGGGGTTGATCCAAATAACTAAATGTAGCCCTTGGCATTTGCTATAGTTGAGAGTGAGAACAAAGACAGTAGGAAGAGATTTTTTAAGTTGTTAGGCAATGACCTCAATATTGTTTAATCAATCTGCTAACTAATTCTAAAAATATATATTCTAATTTATTAAGATTAATTTTGACTATTGTGTCCTAAAAATTAACTCTATCGTACGATGATAAAAATCATGTATCTAGAAAAAAAAATCACATATAAAATTTAGAAGAAGAACATGTTATAGTAAATTTAAGTTTATTATAATGTATATATAATTATACATAACATAATCACTGCAAAAGATTATTAATGTAATATATAAGATTAATAGTAAAATTATAGGACCATTTTTTGCTTTGGTAACATTGTAAAATAATTAAAGTGTTTACATTGCATATATGAGATTTTAAAAACAAATCACGTATGTATTAGAAAAAAGGTACAATTGTATCAAATAATTCTTAAATACTATATTTGAGAACATTTAAAACCTTTGGAATGTAAAAAAAATAAATATCTATGTAATTGTACAAAACAAACGATTAGTCAGTTCGTTTTTGCACAGGGCTTTACGATCAATGAAATGACTTTTTTTAATACTTAGTTAAATTTTCATGAAAAAAAACTATGAGTGCACTTAGTAGATATAAAAACTATAACTTGGCGAGAAGTCATTGAACATGTAGAAAATAATTTCAACACTTCAAAACAAGGATACACCATATTCATCAATTTAATTTTATCATTTCTAGTATCTTATAAGAATTAAAGAAACACGTGCGCCCGTACTCTCTCTCTCTCTCTCTCTCTCACACACACACACATTATGTGGTCTTTCTGTCAAATTTATTTTTGCAGATAATAATAACTTAGTTGAAAGTAATACAGTGTATATATAAGTCCTGTTAAATTTGAAATGCAACTTTATTCTATCTAATTTCTACTTAAACATTATAATAACCTTCGAAAAGGATGTAACACCTCAAAACCTTTTAAAGTTAAAGAATCATACTCATATATAACATCTACAATTTAAAAAGGATACGTCATATCCTCGTCACTTTTTAATTTCGACTACAATCTTATGCATTATTTAGCTCTATATGCACCAAGATGACTGTTCTATTACTATAAGTGATAAGATTAATATATTTATTTAAAATATTAATTGACAACTTAAAGTAAAAGCTTAAAGAAGGCAAGTATCTAACGGCTCTACTGTGTCGCTATCTATTTTTTATAGCCAAATAAGAATTTTTTAAAATAATATTATTGTCTTTTTTGTCTCACGATGCGTGGTACATATTAATATACTCTTTAACACATTATCGTATATTGTATCTTATAAGCTCGGGTTACTGGGCTAGTAATTGATAATTGTGGTTAGATGTCTAATCCAAGTGGCATTGCTCCTAACGAAAATGTGGTTCGCACGTAACAGGTGTCACGTAGGGATCACCCATACCAATATATATATATATATATATATATATATATATATATATATATATATATATATATATATATATATATATATATATATATATATATACCTTTCATTCTATTTAGAAACATTAAATTTTTTGGGATTCCCAAAAACATTGTTTCTTCTTTCGTATCATCCGAAATTGGTAAACCAACTCGAGGAATTTTGAGGGCAAGTATTCGATATCTGGAGTGAAAGTGCATACCTCATGATGACGTAATAACAAAACTACACTTCTATGTAACAAGAAATAATTTTGTAATGACATAAATATAAAGGACCACAGCATTTGGGCGATAACCCAGTTAGCTATTTCTTAAAGAAAACGTGGTAGTTTGAGGCCTTAAAGTAAAGTTAAATAGAAATATATGTTGTTTCTATTGCTTTCCATCATTTTTTTCCTTTTTGTTGTTAAAATTTAGTCGTAACAGCAACACTTATAAGTGCGGTAACTGAAAGTCATAGTTTGGAAGCTCTTGACGAATAACAAGCATGGTTTTTCTTAGGGGTGGTCTAATGTGATAAACTTAAAATGTAAGTACAAAAACTTAAGCATTGAATTTTTAAAAAATTTAGCGGCTGAATTCTTACTATCCAAAAATAAGTTGACCTTTATGGTATATCAAAAGCAAATGCCTTTCCCAGAATTATCCATTTTGTCGGAACTATCCATTTATGTGTTATATCTTATAATTATAGATTGTTGAAGGTGATGGTTGTGTTGATGGTGTCATAACGGTGGGACAATAGTAAAAGTGGTGATGGTGGTGAAAAGTTGCAGGTAGTGGTGGTGATAACGGTGAGTGTGGCGTTGGTATACCACATTAGAGGTTGAGGTTTTTTTTTTTTTTTGGGGGGGGGGGGGGGGGGGGCTCAAGCATCACTGATCATACTTAGACCAAATTGAAGATAAAGAACGAGCTGAATTTATACCACATTGATATATTAGGACTTGTTGGCATAGTTTTCTCATTCTCTTTGCTATTGAAACTTCTTATCGACGACAAAAAATAAATATTAGCTACACTCGATTCGATAGTTTACAGACTTTCATATCGTTAAGTACATCTGACATAAAACAAAAACGAGTCTAAACTGTCTTGTCATATCATTTGGAGCACTAGTGGTAAGATACAGGAAATATTTGATACAAAATGTGGGGGTGACTTCCCATTAAACAATCTTGCAAGATTTATCTGCCCAAAATAGCAGATCTAACTTATAAATATTGTTAGGTAACATGTCCATTTAGGAAGCATGTGACAAATTTCATATTCTCAAGTTAGACAGAAATAGGCCGACAATTCGGATCTGCAAATATACCCGGGGCAGATTAATTGAACATGAGTAACGGCAATATACTTATGCATACCAGATCACTGTTGCATAATTAAGTATGCATGCTTTTGCGTACACGTCAAATTGATTTATAATTTGTTTAAAGCAAGCAATATCTCTTGTTTTTATGACTAACACGTTTTAAACATTATTTTTTATAAAAAAAAAAGGTTGACAAAGTACACAATTTTAAACTTTGAGACGGATCTATAAAGTGATATGGGAGGATTAAAAGGACATAAAGTAATTGAAAAATCCAACCTCATGTAAAATATGAAAAATTAAAAATATTAAATTTTGAAGTTGTTAGTCAAAGCTTCACATAAAAAAACAAAACAAAATTTCAAAAAAGTGACTATTCTGATACGTATCTTTCAGTTGTCGAAAAAGAACTTAATGTTCTTTGCGGTGACGAATATCATCAACAATCGAGTTTATAGTAAACACCTTCGCACTGTCTTTCTCAATATGCACAATCAAAAAATTAGTGAGCAAGTCATTACACATCTTGTTTTGGTGTTGACTCTTGACCATCTTCATAATCAAAAATATTCCTTCAATAATTGTAGTATCGGTCATTTTTAGTATTAATCGTATAGTTTACTACGCACAATAATTTACTATTTCCGTCTCACAAGCGTTGCCCAGCTCTCTTTTTTTTTTTGGCCGTTCCACAATTATTATCCTAATTTCCGATAAGGAATGTCTTTTATGCTATTTTTATGATTAAGCCCTCTAATTTTATTTTTTTTTTACTTTTCACTCTCCATTCACTTTTCTCTCTCCACTCATAACCTGTCTTCTTTCACGAACCCAGCACCTCCCCCCCATCGTTGATCACCTCTTCTGTTCCTTCAACCAAAGTCAATCTCGATACAACATCTCCAACCAAGCGCACCACCGGGGGTAAATCTAACGCGTAGCTCCATTAACCACCGCTGCCGCCATCGCTCCTCTAAAATCAAGATGCGATTTCATAAAAAAATTCTTCGTCTCTTGTTTTTATATGTTGATTTGGTTACCAGATCTACTCGATTACATTCTCGTCGTAATACGCAGCGAATAATTGGGTGACGGCTAAGAATGGTGGTCTAAGGCGGTAATCGATCTGCCTTGACCAGGTGTAAATTTGTTGGGTGAGGCGAATAGGATTTTGAGGGGTTCGATGATGCGCCGAATAAGGGGTGAGATGCCATACGAGTAGATGTAAGATGTTTCGCGTTCCAGGCTTTTCAATAATGCGATGACTAGGCGTTCGAGGTGTAAGGCGTAAGGCGTAAGGCGTAAGGCAATGCGCGCGAAGAAGTATTTAACGTAGTAAAATTAATTAAAAACAAATCACTGATCTCACGGTATTAAAATTAGTGCATAATACACTTTACGAATTTTATAAAAAAAAAAAGTAGAAATAAAAACCTTTGTTTATTTTTTTTCTTTATAATCCGGAGATTTGGGACTTGAAAAAATGAAGATAGAGTAGGGAGAGAAAAAGACAGAGATTACTGCCGGTTAAAAAAAATAAACTTAAAAATAAATTCTAATTCATTTGTATCACATTAGTTTTGATCATGTGCTTTGCACACGGAGTATAATATTACAACTACTAAAATAGGGAGAGTCTCTATCCACCTCTTTTTTGTTGCTAAGATGTTAGCAAATATCTTTAAATTATGTTTTTAGCAACAAAAAAGAAAGTGAAAAGTGCGTAACATAGTGCAAATAGCATTTTTCAATCACTTGGTAAGAGTGGTAAAATATTGCAATTAAAAGAATGTACAAAGAATTATCGCTAAATGTTAACTTTATAATGAAAGATTAGACTTTTTCTTTTTAAAAGTTAAGCAACATGAAAAATGGTAAGTTATTTTTTTAAAGCAATAAATTCCCGCACTGCAAATAATTTGCGTGTGTGTGTGTGTGAGAGAGAGAGAGAGAGAGAGAGAGAGAGAGACGTGAGAATGAAGGGGAGAGGGAAAAAATTGAGTTCAAATCAAATTAAATATGTGTGTGGGGAGGGGGGGGGGGGGGGAGTCAAAATGGGTGAGTAAATCGAAAATGGTTTTAATTAGTCAAAATTATAAGTAAAAAAAAGTCACATGGCAAGTTAAGCGAGTTCCAAATAAATAATGACTAGGCATTATTCCCTCAGCTTCGCCATTACAATATATATATATATATATATATATATATATATATATATATATATATATGTGTGTGTGTGTGTGTGTGTGCGTGTGTGAGTGTGCGCGCGCGCGCGAGCACGTGTGTGTATTAGATTACATAAGTATTGTTGCAAATATAGTAACTACGATCGAGTGCTCATTATATAAAAAAGGTAAAAAAAAAATATTGAAAATTTTGGGGGTAACCGGGTCTCCCGGTCCCTTCCTTCAATCTCTCCCTCCTCAGAGTGAACATCTTGTATAAATAGGGGATAGAAGTGTAGTAACGTTTCAGATGAAATAGATGGATTTGCCTTTAGGTGTGCAAGCTAGTGAGCTGCTTTCTTCTCAAGCTCGCATATGGAACCACATTTTCAACTTCATAAACTCCATGTGCCTCAAATGTGCAGTTCAACTAGGCATACCCGACATCATCCACAATCATGGCAAACCCATGTCACTCCCTGACTTAGTTCAGGCTCTACCAATCAACAAGGCCAAAGCCCCTTGCATCTACCGCCTTATGCGCATTTTGATTCACTACGGCTTCTTCACAAAGCAAAAGACTCTTGAAAATAAAGAAGAAGAAGACGGCTATGCCCTCACACCGGCTTCGCGTCTCCTGCTTAAAGACGACCCTTTTAGCGTTACACCATTTTTGCTGGCCATGCTTGATCCGATCTTGACAGATCCGTTTCATTTTATGAGTGAATGGTTCCAAAATGACTGTGAAACGTCATTTGAAATGGCTCACGGGAGGAAACTTTGGGACTATGTAGCGCATGAACCGAGGCTAAATACGTTCTTTAACGATGCAATGGCTAGTGACGCAAGGTTGGTAACGACCGTCATGATTAAAGAATGTGCAGGAGTGTTTGAGGGGTTAAATTCATTGGTTGATGTCGGTGGAGGTACCGGGACGGTGGCCAAGGCCATCGCCGATGCCTTCCCACCCATGAAGTGTAGCGTGTTAGAGCTACCACATGTGGTTGCGGACTTGGAAGGGAGTGACAACTTGGAGTTTGTTGCAGGGGATATGTTTGAGGCAATTCCTTGTGCAGATGCTGTTCTCTTGAAGGTATATCCCTCGCGAATTCTGTTTCATTTTCTGGTTCTGCACTAGATTGGACTCGGAAGCGAAAACATTGTCTTGCGCAGCTCAGAGCAAATATGCATGTGTGACCAGGTGGGTAAAACCTATGCATAAGCAACAAATATCCCCCAAACTAAGAAAACAACAGATTGTTTTGTAGGATCCCTTTGTACATTTGTTCTAAGATTCACCAAGTATAGTCTATCTAAGACCATTTGAACCTCTTGAACCTAGCCGTGGATAAATGGTTGAATGCAAAAGGGAATGTAACAAATGCATACAATCAAAACAATGTGGTGAACTGGAAAATAGAGGTTAAAATTTAAATTTTCGTAATTGTTTAAAGTTTGTAATACAGCACATATCTTTTAGATCTCGAGCTTCCATCTGCGAAAGCATATCATTACTTAGTAATAGAAGTACAGGGCCCGAATTTATGCATCAAGAAGAGAACAAGTAGAAAGTACATTCGAAGGTATTTAACACTCCATTATAGTAATCTAGTTAAGATACCTCAAATAACTAGCTTTCTTTCTCTTCTTTCTCCAAACTTGGACTAATGCTAACCTGAGTGGCTAATAAAAATTAGCAGTGGATAATGCATGACTGGAATGACGAGGAGTGTCTAAAGATACTGAAGCGTTGCAAAGAGGCAATCCCATGCAAGGGAAGGGGAGGAAAGGTGATTATCATAGATTTCGTACTGGATAACCAGAAAGGAGATGCAGAATCAAATGAAACCCAACTCTGCTTCGATATGCTGATGATGGCTACTATCACAGGAAGGGAGAGAAACGGGAAAGAATGGGAAAAGCTCTTCCTGGATGCTGGCTTCGGTGACTATAAGATTGCTCCCATTATGGGCTTAAGATCTATCATTGAGGTTTATCCTTAATATGAATTGTCTGTTTAACACTATCATTATGTACAACTTGTGTGTTCATTTTAAAATAATAAGCTCCAGACAGCCGAATTTGCGTATGAAATGCATCTTGTATTGATTATTCTATAGCCAGTGTCAGTTTGATGACTCGGAGTCAGCCACTTGAGTTTATGTAGTCTTTGGTCCACACAAAAATATTACCTGTGCTTTATATAACGAACCGTCTCCAAAAAAAAAAAAAAACCCAAAGAATGATTGCAGGAGTTGCAATCTTATTTTAATTGGAAAAAAATAAGAAAAAGCCAAAAATGAGACTCTAAATTGTCCAAAAGGATGACTGATCTATCAAAACAAGAGAGAGGTGTGGAGACTAAGTTATGCAACGGGAAGGTGTTAGGCACCTGCCGCGCCTTTCGGTTTCTACTTCATTTCTAGTGATTAATGGTCTTAAAAGCACGTAGCGTGTAAAAATATGGTAAAACTAAACCTAAGTTAATTTTTAAATTTTTAGCTTGAACTCGATAAGGAGGTTCGAATTGCCTATGTATTTAGTCGGAGTAACTTGAATCAAAACCATCATATTTCGACAAAACCATCATATTTCGACTCTAGTCCTACGAGAGTAATTTCATTCCGAGACCTAGACTTAGATAAAATGTCTCTTCTTATTGTTTTTGAAATGAAATATGATTACGAGTAAATGATGACAATCTATATGATTTCTACCCTAACAAAGCTAGTAAAGATTATCTCATTACGTAGCTTGCCTTGACAACTCAGGGATGTTCTCTGTAAGATTTATGATGCGAAGAAATAAAAAAAAAAACGTTTTAAGAGTAGTTTGATTGGCTAGACTTGCGACACCCTCAACCCAAGTGACGTTACCGCGCTGAGTTATCGACCATAATTACATTCAAAATCTTGTACTGAATACAGAGCAACTAGATCCTCATACATCATTAATAGACGGTCCAAAATGCGTCTTTACAAAAAAATTTCTTACAAACATACATTATACTGCAGCGGAAGACTTTCAAGTCTCTAAACAACATGAGTGGTTACAACCTAATAAACGACTGTAGTCGTGTGACTCTAATCAACCTATTTCAAAGCTCAATTTTTATCTCGCTATTTCCAGCTTGTCTTACCTCACACAACTTATCCACTTGCTTAACTTTTCTAGCTTGTTTCTCTTCCTTTTTTCTAGAGGGTTCTCCTTGATTAACCTTATAACCTGCACAATACAACATAAGGAATGAACGCAAATCGCCCAGTAAAGACAACACGAGGAGTATCGTGTACAAATGATTCAAAGGACTCAGAGGAATAATAATCATCTCAATGATAGCAATGCATCAAGAGTAGTTAATAAATTTCAGCATTAACATAACTTGTCAAACGATAATTTTTCTTTCGTTAGACTGAGCGGCTTTAAGGCCCAACAGAACAGCATTACTGCCACCTCCTCATGGACAAAACTGACTGACCGACTGACTATGCAAGTGAACCCGAAATCCAAGGTCGTAAGGATAAACATCATTAAAATACAAATCATTAAAATCATCAACATCAAAAGAAAATCAAATGCAATGCACGTGGACACGACAGACAAGACTCGACCAGACACGACTGACTCTGCTCGAGCGACATTCATCCTCTTTGGCCAGTGATCATAATTCATAGGCCATCCTCCTCATATTGATGTCCCATTTTACGGGATGTTCATCTCAGTCTCAAATAAATAGAAGAGACATTTTCAATGAGAAGGGAACTCATTTAGTATGCTTTCCCTACCACCTTATAACCAAGTAGCAGGACTTCTTCAACGGCGCTGACTAAGGGAAAATTTTCACCTCATGTCCTCAACAACACAGCTCAACAAGGAATACCGGATCAGAAGATCAACCTGTGTTCAGACCTAACAACAAGAGTTCAACATAGCATCATCAACAAGGCGGACTTGGGAGAAGATAACCGCAAGGCCTCAACAATGTTCTTACATACGAGGAATGTTGATTACAATAAGTGCCAACATTTCACAACAACACGCAACGACCTCAACAACATCATCATCAATGATAGGGCGGACTCTGGAGAAGTTGCCACAAGTCCTCAACGGTGTTCTCAAAGAGAAGAGATATCGGCTATCAATAATTGCTGACATCTCACAACAATCACACGATAACCCCTACGCAACATCATCATCCACTTCAGGTATGCTAATCGAATCGAATCATTGCATAGTAGGACACTCATCAATCCTCACTAAATTCTATCAACAGGGCGGACTAAGGGAATTTATTCTACCCTAAGTCCTCAACAGCACAATTCAAATATGTGTATACCGGTCACAATGACTACTGGTTACCAATCATAACAACAAAAATTCAACAACACGTCATCAACATGGCATGCTAATCGAAATAATGAATTAGCATATGAGAACCGCATTGTCCTTACTTGGTTGGCTTATAACCGAAGCAACTCGCAATCTCTAATCGCAATGAGCTGCATCACCTAGTCAAATCATATCCTACTCATTAGTCATCATTCAACATATACGCACTCCTTATTCTACCCATTCTCACTTAACCGTTCATAGCATCTTACGATAGCTAGTTAATTCGATCCGATAATCAAATCCTTACTCTAGCCTTATCGACTTATTATCAAAAACAACCCTCATTTTAGACATACTACCACTATTTCTCGCTTTCTACCCCTTCGAAAGCTAAATTATGCGCGTTCTCAAAAATTTAGTGCCAACATGGCAAATCACCAAAATATCTCTTGATGGCCGCTACATCACCAACACCCCAAAACCACTTCAAAACTACTTTTTAGATGTACTGCATTATTTATAGACCAAATATTTTCTCAAAAAATTTTAAAGAGAAAATTACCAAAACACCCCCAACTTATGCAAGATATCCGTGGCAGCCATCGCCCCAACAAACATCTCAAAATAACTTTAAAACAACTTTTTGGGTGTCTAACACCCCTTCCAGAACTAAAAGTCATTTGGAAAATTTATAAAAAAATTACCAAAATACCCCCGTTGAGTGGCAAATTACTGAAATGCCCCCGGGGGTTCACTATCACCCCAATGCCCCCAAATCAACTTCAAAACAACCTTTTAGGTGTTTTATAACTCTTTTTAGACTAAAAAGTCCTTTGAAAAATTTTATCAGGAAAATTACCAAAATACCCCTTTTCGAGTAGCAAATTGCCAAAATGCCCCTGAGGGTTCTCGGCATCAGAAAAATCTCAAAAGTGCTTTAAGACGCTATTTTAAGCCTCCTGAATTCATTCTTGAGCTAAAAGTATTTTACAAAATTTTCGCCCAAAAATTCTAAACCTGACCTTAACTATTTTTTAAAAATTTATGAAAGAAATTGCCTAAAATAATCCTATCTTTAGCGACCATTACAAGTACTGTTCAAATCAAAGGCACACACTATTGCACCTTTTTCCACACACACTTCCTTCATCCTTCAACTGTGAGACCTGGCTATCCCAACTTATTTATACACCCATGAATTCATCCGAAAACACTAAAAATCACCTACGTGAATAACTCATCACATCTAATTACACCATTTAAATTCATGATCATACCCCTCAACCCACGAATCATCAAAATACACACACACCCACACATGCACACAGCCAAGGAACACACACAGTCAACACCCAAACACACTGTCAACACCCAAACACACTGACCACCCTGAAACCCTTTACAAACTCACCCAAACTCCATTTTTTCCCTCTGATTTTGGTTTTCCCTCGAGCCTCATCATCCTCTATTCTGCGTTTTCCTTCCTCCATGTTTCTTCTTCTGTTTTGTTCTTTCTTTCCCGAAAGGGAAAGTTTTCTCTTTTTTTTTTCTAATATTTATCTATACCTTAGTTTATAATTTTATTTCATTAGTCATCAAATAGTCAAGGAGGAAGTGATACTATCTTGTGACCAATTTTACAAATTTGCACAATGGCCCTCCAAATTTCCATATTCGCAAAATGGCCCTGCAAGTTTCAAAAATTACACTTTGACCCCACAACTTTGGAAAAATTGCATTTTGACTCTAAAACCACACCAACCTCTCATTTCACTCCCTAACACGTAATCATCATAAAAAAATGATGCTACTTAATAGCATATGCATCCTATTCACCTTATTTTCTAAAAATACATTTTTGCCCCTTAACTTTTTAAAATTACATTTTGATCCCGAAGGCCAAACCAACATCCCATTTTACTCTAATTAGTCGATAAAAATAATAGTATCGATAAAAATAATGCCCTCATGTAATCTAATTCTCGCTTAGATTAAATCAGGGTATTACAAGACTTTTCGAGAGAGAGACAATACGTCACTTCAAAAAGAAATGGCACACAAATTTTAAAGAGAATCAACCCATGGATGCACTAAAAATCGACTCCTAAAATTGAAGGCCAAGAGCCCTTTTTAAAGTGTTCAAGATTGCAGAATTTGATATGATTGGCAATCTTCAAGACTGGAGATAATTTAGAATAAGTGATAAAATCACAGGTTAAGAAAAGTCAATTAACTGACCGATTAGCCGAAAACCGGCCGGTTCACTCTATTAATTAATAATATTTTTGAATTTTGAGGCATTATTTGACCCTAATTTTGATAATTATCTCTAAAATCGTAAATAGGATGTATATCAAATTAGGGATAAGTCATTTTCTAACTAAAAAATTGTTTTGATCTATATATCAAGGATAAATCATGGAATATTTCTTCAAGTCATCTAGATGAACCACATCAATTAGAATAATCAAGACCTTGGACTAGACCAATACAATTAGAATGGACTGATGTGTTTGACCTGGACAAGACATGCAGCTAGATGACTAAACAATTAAACTGAACTTAATTAATTAATTGAATAAAACTGGAATGGATTAAATGAATAAATCACATTACTAAGCTCGATCTTAATAATGCACTCCAAATAATAATAATAATAATAATAATAATAATAATAATAATAATAATAATAATAATAAATCCCATTATATATAATAAAAAAAATACCTACAAAAATGGAGTGTTTACAGAGCCCTTCGGGGATGGAGCGTATTTGTGGACAAACATAACCGAAAATAAAGGACAATGTATTTTTGTAGTAGAAACACGGAAAAAGACTACATGACTCAAAGACAGACTCAAAAACTCAAAAGATAGCCAAACCTGTACAGGCTTCCTACATATCCTCCAAGGAGAAATCAGACCAACGTAGTTCAACAAAAACTGATATTGTCTGAAGTCGGGGCTAACGGTAATAACGATTGGACATTGGACAATATACAAGAGAAACTTTTTCTGTTATCGGAGCCATCAAATTGATTCGAATGATCGACAGGCAAAACTTATGTCTAGATATCGAAGCCCCCAAAAGAGAGTTAAAAGGGTCGTCTAGACATGCGAATGAACTAACAAACCCTTCCTCTATTAGAGCTCTCAATTAGATTCGAAAGGGTCGACAAACGACATATAAAAGAAAAACTTTGTCTATTACTTGAGCCACCAAATTGATTTGAATGGTTTATATACAAGAATCACGTCTAGAGACGAGAGCCCCCAAATCGATTTGGAAAGGTTGTCTAGACATGTAAAAGAAAACAGCAAACTTGTCCACTGTCGGAGCCCTCAAATCGATTTGAAAGGGTCAATGGATGATCCACCAAAAAGAAATTTTGCTGTTAACAAAGCCATCAAATCGATTTGAATAGTCAACAATAAAAACTTACGTCTAGATACCAGAGCTCCCAAATTGATTTGAAAGGGTCGTCTAGACTTACAAAGAACCTTGTATGTTACTGGAGAACCCCAAATCGATTTGAAAGGGTCAACACACAAGATGAAAATTATTTTGATCATTACCGGAGTCCCTAAATCAATTTGAAAAAGATCAACTGACAAAGTGAAGGTAACTTTGAACGTTGCTGGAGCCCTCGAATTGATTCAAAAGGGTCGACGCATAAAATGAAAGTTTAACTGGTAGCCGGAGTTAAAAAAAATGTCATAAGTGTAACGACCCGGTCCACGGCCCCACCACAGGGCATTGCCTCCCTCAAAAGGACTAGCCAAGTAGGTACTTATGAGTTCATAGGCAGGGTCTTATAAGGCCAGTCATAGACTCTCCCATAACCGATGTAGGATATTACAATCTCCCTACCTTATTCCTTAGCGTCCTTGCTAAGGCTCAATCACACGTAGCCCAGAATCTTCCTCTCTAGCCAATGTGGGATATACCCAGCTCACCCTTCGTTGCCCCAACCATCCTCTTAATGTGGAATATACCCGGGCTTGCCTTCATTTCCCCCAACCATCGGCAACCCGACTAGATTGCCCAGCCTAAGCTTTCGAGAGTCTGCTCTGATACCATCTATAATGATCCGGTCCACAGCCCAACCACAAGGCATTGCCTCCGTCAAAAGGGCTAGCCAAGTAGGTACTTATGAGTTCATAGGTAGGGTCTTATAAGGCCAATCATAAACTCTCCCACAACCGATGTGGGATATTACAATAAGGATAGATAGCTATTAGGCGTGAAAGAATCAATTCACTCTGAGAGAGGATATTGTTGCAACTGGCAACAAACACGAAATTTTGCATTAGCCTTACACCATACAAGAGCCGTTCAATAGGAGCATTGGATTTAAAAAATCTAGGCCGCCAACTAACCCAAGGATGAGATGTCTGGCATGCGCAGGCAGGCATGCAAACAAACTGATGCTGAATAAGATGCCCTGAGGCAAATGAACATATAGAATGCACAAGCAGGCAAACACCCAAAAATGGTATTGATGGTACAACCATACCAGCATGCAAGTAAAAAATTTCTTTCTTTTTTACCTTTATCTTTTTTTTAAAGGTTTGAAAATTGGCCGGTTAGTCAGAAACGATGAAAGATTTGAAAATTTAGATCTAAAACCGGCCAATTAGGCAATAGATTTGGAAAATCTTAAAAATTTTGGCATGAAAATGGCAATTGACCAACTTATATGATAAAACAGGTTGGTTAAGCCACCCAGTTTTGTGTGCAAATTTAAGGTTTTTGTTAAATACTTCTTATTCAATCCAACCTTACTCTCTTTTAGATTTCTTCTCTCTAGGACTTAGGCCGTGTAATCTAGCCCTAATCTTACTCCTAGCTTATAAATATGGGCAAATTCTAAAATTGTACCCTCAAGTTTATATTTTGTACAGATTTAATACCCAAGTTTGAAGGTGTGCCAAATAAGTACCCAACTTTAAAATAGCGTACCAAATCAGTATCTCGGCTGACGAAAGACAGATGATTTTAGAAAGTCATAGGGGCAAGACCGTCATTATGAAGAAAAATGATATTTAAAAACATGTGGCACTAGCACAACAGTTCGATTTTTTGTCTTCCTTAATTTAATCAAAACAAAAAACTCTCTCTCTCGCAATAAGAGTTTTACCTAAATATCATTTTGGTAGGACCCTCGCGAGAAGAGTTCTACCTAAGAGATAGATTGCTTCCTCAACACCATCTGGCGGAGGTTGATGTTTGGATTCTGGTGGCCTTACCTGAGGAGATGTACCACACCTCGGAGCTAGACTAGGGGCTGAAATAGACCCTGCTTAGGTGGATTCCGATTTCCACTCTGTGATGGACGAACGATCTCTGTACCTACAAGGCATTTGTAAGAGAAGATCAAATGCCTCTCCTTTCCTCAGAATGGCTGAACAAGATCCAAAAGGAAAGGGCGGCTCGAAAGAAAAGGGAAAGGGGAAGAAAAAGGATGATGTGGCTAAGGATCTTCCATTCCCTCGATGTATAGTGCTGATCTACCTCAATGGGAAGACCGAGGAGCATGAGCCCATCCTACGAGACCAGAGAAAGACTCTGAGGTATTCAGGCTCAAAGAGTTGGCCCAAATACATACAGTAATCTCTAGAATTGCCTTACGGGTCATGCCCACGAGTTAGGCATGTGACCAACTACAGGCCCAATTGCCTCCACCAGGGTTGCTAGGCCTACTACAACCTTTACTCAGAACTCATTCCAACTTGTTAAATTCTATAACAATAAATGGCTTATCAAAAGCCTCACTTAGAAATTTCCTCAACTGTCATAAATAACTTCAATTACATTTAACTCCATGGAGATCAATGCTCCAATCAATTATCAAAAGCATAAATTTATAGTACAATGTTATCTAAAGATTAATGATTGGTCTAAGAGGGATTATGTCCCTAATGACCATCTCCTGCGAGTCCGTCCTCGTTTCTCTCATAGATGTTGGTTTCATCTAAGTGATCACCAGAAAACATTTATCAAAGAGTGAGCTAGAGGCCCAGTAAGTACACATACTATATTCCTAAAATAGGTTTTGGGGCTTCTAAATCATGCCATGGTTTCTTTAATTTAAAACTGGTAAACATTTTCATAGGAGATACTATACACACACACACACACACACACACACTCTTTATGAAAGTAATTCACCTAAGATCCTCAAAACCAGAATACGACATCAAGAATGCTCATTAATAGCTATCACAGTTCATCATAATTTAGCTATGCTGCGGTTAGCGTACAACCTCGCCTGACTAGGGCTTACAATTCCTACTCCATCCGGGAGAAATACTATTTTTCTAGAAACAACATGTTTCAACAAATCATAGTTTTGTACAATGACTATTTTGCAGCAAAAACATGATGAATCTTAGGGGAAAAAAACTAAAAAGTTAAATTAGACTTGTTGAGGTTTTTAGAAATATAAGGATCACAAAATCTAATGAGTAATAATTTTTCTATAGCAAATCAAAATTGTTGAAAGAAACAACACATCTTTACGAAGAATAATTTTGTTTAATGGTTATTTTAAAACAGAAATACTACGAATCTTAAAAAACTTAAAACCAAAAGGTTGAAGAAGACTTTCTGAGGTTTCTAGAAATATAAAGTTCACAAAAAAAATAGTGAGTAATGAATTTTTTATGAAAATTTTGAATTGGTTGTCAGAAACCAAAAAATTATGAAATTCTACAGGTATTGATTTTTTGTCTTTTTCGATATGCAAACATGAGATTTTGAGAAAATTCAAAACTAAAATTTTGAAGGGAACACAGTGAAACTTTCAGAAAGTACAAAGTCACCTTAATCAGATTAGTAATAAAAGAGATATGATAAAAACTCTAACCCACTATTATGCTGCTCTACAACAGACTTCTTCTCAAACACACCACATCTCACCCTCTGAAACACATACAATACATACCAGTTCACACACAATATCATACCTAAAACATCCAATTACATGGCTAAAATTAGAAAGGATAGAATAGGTATTTACCTTGAACGGTTGCCCTCCTTAAGACCCCATTTATATGGTTGCCCTAGCTTGGAAGACTTTCTAAAAATATCCCCACACTAAGCTATTTTTCTCATTTCAATCACACTCTCTTAAAAGACCATCATATGATTTTATATTAAGGTGAAAGAAAATAAATTTTTTGACAACTAAAGTTTTTGTCGACAAAATAAAATTTTGGATGTTACACCTTATTTTTTCAATATCATCATTCCTCCGTGCCAGATTCTAATTTTGTGGCTTTTTCATGATGTAGGTCCCTTTTCCACTACTTAGAGATGCCTACAGAATGATCCATAGACTTAAAGGCATGGTGTCTGGCTACCGAGAATGTTATCAATGTACGGACCTTTGAAGGAGGCTACAGAGACGCCTACTCCCAGTCCATCGGTGCCACCTTTCGAAGGTGGATGGGGGTAGCTGAGTTCTACTGAGCCCTCAGCCCCTACTGTCACTACTATTACCCCTAAGGTAACCCTAGTCATTCCCAAGGGCAAGTGCATAAAGAGTATAGTGGTGACCTGACCTTGAACTAGAGTCTTTAAAACCCAGACCACCACCATCTAAAGGGAAAGAAGTTGCTACTGGTTGTAGAAGGAAGGCTCTTACCCCTCAATCTCGGCTAAAGAGAACATTATCCCCAGCTCTGAGAAGAGGACTATATAGGGGGTGACATGGAAGTGACAGAAATGGAGGAAGCCGCAGTGGAGGCGGAGGAAGCCGAAACAGAGGCTGAGGAGGAGGCCCTTAAGGAGGCTAAGGGAGAAACCCAGGGGCACTTTGGAGTCTAGCCAAGAGAAGGTACCCAGCCCTAAAAGGTCCGGAATGATGATTTTCTCAGCTCAAGTATACTATAACCAAATGATTTTGTGCTGAACCTAAATAGATAAAAGCAACTGCAAATCAGTGGAAAGAAAAGGGAGTTGTGGACATTTTTGGCTAATTTCCGTCCAACTAGATACACAGTACTGGGTCATGTATAAAAGCGAAGCATTTTGGCTCTTTAATATTAAGCATCCTTGTAATCTGAATCTTCCAACTTCACTTGATGGTTGGACGAACCATGAAGGGAATGACATTCTCTCTCCCTAAAATCACGCAAACAAGGTACTAGAACACGAGAGAGCTAAATAAGGTTAATAAAAGTTAATTGGATTTAATTAGACTTAATAATTATTAATTAGGGTTTATTTAAGAGCTAATTAAGGTGAATTATAGTCAATCTGTTAATTAGGATTAATTAGGAGAAATTAGGGCTAATTAGAGCTATTTAGGGTTAATTACTGTTAATTGCATTTAATTAGACTCAATTAGTATTATTCAGGGTTTAATTAAGGCTAATTTGAGCTACTTACATCTGATTGAGCCTAATTAGGGCATATTACAGTTAATTATACTAATAAGGATTAATTAGGGTTTGTCTACGATTTATCAAGACAATTAGTGTTTATTAAGATTAATCAAGGGTGATTAGGGCAATTAGAGATTATAAATTAACAGTAAATTAGGGTTAATCAATGTTCATTAGGGCTAATCAGTATTAGTTAGGGATAATTAGGGTTAGTCTAAGTTAGTTGGGTTTAATTAGGATTAATTAGTGTAAACTAGAGTTTAATTAAGAATTAATTAGGGTTAATTAGTTTTAATTAGGCTGCGTACGCGGCCTGCCATGGTACGACTACAAGTGCCGTGATAGGAGCGTCCTTACCCCCCACTGCCCCTCCAGAGACGCAGACACCGACCATGGAGTGACCATCATTACAAGAGGACTAGATCTGTCGAAATGCTACGGAGGTGTATAGGATGATCGCTGCGAATAATCAAGTACAATCACTATATACATTTAGTAAACACTACATACGATTGTTATCGATATTAATGCATTCGTGCCTTTACATGCAGGGCACTGCTGCTGGACATGTCGAGCCGGATTCGAATCACAGTGCCCTCGTGGACGAGGACGATTAGCAGGATCCAAATATGAGACTCACCGACCCCTGATAAGCCCTTTCTCTTCTAGCTATTTGTATCCCGCTCTGGTGGCTCCCCCCCCCCCCCACCCCCTACCCCCGACTTGTACTCCCCTCCCCTACTCTATTGTACCCCACTCCCGTGCCCTCCTGAACTTTATATGCATTTTATTTTTTGATTAGTATAGAATTAATTCTTTATATTATGCATTGTGTCTATTTTAGGGTTAAATAATTACTGATCCATTCTTTATATATATAGGATCAACAATTATTTAACCCTAATGTGCATTGAAAAATATTTGCTGGATTGAGAATGAATGTTGAGAATTTGTAATTACAGGTTTGGGTATTAAAAAAATAACATATTTTTAAAATTAGTTTGACTTTTAGCAACTGATTTTATTTCATCACTAAAAGTCATCAATTTTTGAATAATTTTTAGCGACGGATGTTTCGTCGCTAAATGTCTGTCGTTAAAACTTTTTGACGACGAATGTTTCCGTCGCTAAATTTTTTACATAATAAATCATGTTCAAAAAAAATAAATTAAAATACAAAAAATATATTTAGCAATGGATACGCCGTCGCTAATTGTATAAATACGTCAATCGCTGAAAGTCAACTTTTAGGTTACGGATTTTAAAATTCCGTTCCAAAACTTTTAACAACGGGGTCATAGGCAACAAACTTTTAGTGTCAGGTTGTCCGCGACGCTAAAAGTCTTTGGCGACAGATTTATGTCTTTTAGCGACAGGTAGTAAAAGTCATTTTTCTTGCAGTGACATAGGTCCCATTTCCTGCAGCTGCAAGTCCTCTCCTTCAGGTCTACAACATACTATTTCCTACTTTCAGCCCTTATATGTTATTGACTACCACCATTCCACTCACAATTGTAATGACAGGACATTGACTTTATAGTTTCAAGTTTTTCTTGTATCTTTGGACACAAAAGACCATCCTACTTCTCCATGGGCTTCCTTTTCTTCACAATCCTTCTGATCATAAGATCCCTTATTGACTCAAGACATGTAATTATAGGTTTATCCTTACTACTAAGGATGTAACTATTAAATACCTCACAGTAGTTATTCCACAATATGTCACATCTAGACTTGAGTGAGGAATAGGACCAATACTAATGAATAGCAGGTATCTTATGAAGGTACTCAAATGCGCCCATACAATTTGTCTTTAACTTCTCCATTACTCTCCTAAAGTACATGACATTAGGGGCGTGCTTTTGCAGCATTCCACATGACTTCCTTCATATCAAAATTAGGAAATAGCTTCCTAAAGTTCTTGTACATATGCATGACACAATACATATTCTCACATAGTGGCACTACTTCCTCAAGTGTAGACAACAAATCCTAGTAAAGTAAGGAGCAGTTAGTAAAATAAAGAAATGTATGTAATAAAGTACTAAGCAGTAATGAAATAAATACAATTGAAAAAAATTAAATAAAACATTACCTTTTGTTGGTCTCAAATGAAGGTCCAATCACTTTGGTTAAATGTCTAAGAGGGTGTTTGGGATTGATTTTGGGATGGTCAAACCTGATTTAATCTACATTAAATCAAGTTTGTGGGTGTTTGGCAAAACAGATTAAGAGATTTAATCTGCCTAAAAAAGCTCAAAATTGATTAAATCCATAATCTTAGAAAGTGAAAATTACGAAATAATCAATTTTCTCATAATCAGGATTGACCTTCTAATTTACCATATTATCCTCGTATTTCTCACAAAAGGACATCTCATGCCCTTTAACTAATTTGCGAAAATTATTGTACTCAAAGCATAAATGTGAGATTGTGGGTGTTTTTAATTTAAAGTAATAAAATAAACAACTTTGTAACTAAATGAAAATAACTTTTTGATAATTTATTTGTGTAAAATAGTTATTTACAAATGAAAGTTATCTTAACATCACCTTTCTAAATGGATATAAGAAATTTATTTATTAAGTGTCCTTTATTGTCATTTTTTCATGTTGGAAATGATTTAAGCACTTTTTATCCAAACACTTACGTAACTTTAAGCTAGTGTACAACTACTTTTATCAAACAGTAAAGTGATTATGTTTAAAGTAGATTAAATCTTATTTTGAAAACTGATTAAGATTTAAGCAAAATTCTATTTTTTATAATCAATCCCAAACGGCTTCTAAGTGTTCAACATCCAATTTGATAAACCATTTCCAGTAGAGTTGATTTTTAGCTTCAATCACTGCCCAGGCAAAGGGGTACATTCCATTATCAGAATCAATTCCCAGCACCGTCAGCAATTGTCCTGGGAAAGAGCCCTTTAAGAAACATCCATCAAGTCCAACCACCTTTATACAACATGCTTTGAAACTAGCCTTCAAGCCCTCAAACACATGTATAATCTTTAAGACATTGGAAACTCTTCACCAACAACAGGCTCACATAATTTGATGATTGCACTAGTGCCTGGACTACACTTGTTGATATCTTGACAGTATTCCCACAACCATTTAAAGTGATCCATGTAACTTCCATTCATCAGATCAATTGCCTTTCTCTTTGCCCTATATGCTTTAGTTCTTAAGACACCAGATGCAATAAGCTCTGTTCTCAAGTTTTTTGGTTTCTGGTTTGGTCTAATCAATTATTCAACATCCCTCAATCGGTTTTAATCCCAAAAATATCTTTGCCATCTAGTTTTGTTTCTCTATTTTTTTTTTTTTGCTACTCCTCCACTATGGCGTAACTCCTTTCATACTTATGAATTGTCTCTCCACATATAATTCCTATCGCATTCTCTTTTTTTATATCCCTTCTTTCCAAGTAATTGGAAAGTTCTTTCTACCTTTTTTTTTCCTTGTTCTCTTTCGAATTTCAAAATCTATTGATAATCTCGTTGTCATCAAGGAGCTAGTTCTTTAAGCTCGTACTTTTTTTGTGCTTATGCACTTGTTTTCTGCATCATGTTGCGAGTCTGCTGACAACCTTTAGTCCTATAGATGGACAACTAACTTGCTTTTCATTCGCATATGGGTTATAATTGAGAGATCTCTTATGCTGGAGTTGTGTGCACTATGTAGCAATCATGAGAAGCTTCTTGCTAGACACATGTTTCTTATTTTTCTGGATTGATTTTTGTAAACAAAACTCATGAATTTTTTTTATTCAAAATATCATGTGTTTGAGGGGGCATGTTAGATAATTTTAGATCAATCTAGAATTGTTAAGTTCAACTTTTAAATAGGAAGTAATTGTTTATCTTTGGATATAATATTGTTAGGTTGAGCTATCTATAGATTTAAATTATCCTCTCTCTCTCTCTCTCTCTCTCTCTCTCTCTCTCTATATATATATATATATATATATATATATATATATATATATATATATATATGCTTGTACTCAACCAACATTAAGTGAATGAAATTCTATTTTATATTTCAGTACCCATCAACTTTAATCCTCGCATTTCTTCCGTACTTTCACTTCAAATGCATGACCTACAATACCCTCTTGTCGTCCATACTGGAAGCAGAGTTTTCGGATCGGACCTTGTTTTGCAGCCAATGGATATATCTCTTGCCGTTAGTGTTTGCTTTCGTCACGTAGTGTCTGTTGCCATATACATGGTCTCTACAAAGAACCATGGCTTGGGTCTTCTTGGGATTCAAGGCATTGGTTTCGACAGAGGATTATTTGGATCAAGGGATGGGGGGTGGGTGTGGGGGTGGGTGGGTGGGTGTGTGTGACTATACGCGCGCTTGTGAAAGGAAAAAGGGGGGGTGAAGAAGGAGGACAAAAGACTGCCATGTGTATTTTTTTTCATAAAGACAGTCATGCCCCAGAATGTTTAGCAGATTCCATCTGTTAGCCTTCGGACTTTTTTGGTTAAAAAATAGTACCTTTTTTCTGTTTGGACGGTTGAAATGTTGGGTCATTAGGTCATGCTTTGGTGATACTTTGGGATATAGATTTGAGATTAGCCCTAATGATTTTGGCTTTCTTGGCTCAGAATTACTTTCCGAAAGTATTAGACTTTCAAACTACAAGGAGTTTGCTTGGAGGTTAAGGAAGTTTGCTCTCCTCCTTGACTTTTTGAGTTCAAGCGTCGAGGCCAGTAAAAATAGCTCTCTAAATGCTTCAGGCCGCGTATGGAAAGTGCATCCTTAAAATCGTCCTTAGAGGACTTAAGCTCAATCTAAATTTGGCCCGATGATACCCTTACCATCCATACCAACAAAAAAATGAAAAGGCATTTACTCCTCATCCGTTTCTCCTTATTTAAGAGAATTTCTTTCATCAAAACTATAATTCTTCTTAGAAGGATTTTCTAGTTGCCCATTAAATTATATTCTGTAGAAGGCTTAGGGAGTCAGAAAGCCTCCAACCTATGTAAGGGGAAAAAAACCCACAAAAAGAAAGATATAGGTTTCAACACAAAATGAAAATTGATTGAAGTACATGGAAGGGACAAGCAGTTCATTAGCCGAGCAAGTTCTAGAGATGGGACCAACCTCCACTGCTTTTGGAAAATGTTTAAATGCGCATAAAACTCCAGAGTTTAGACTCGTTCACACAAAACTCCCCAGACTCTTTCTTTTAGTTCCCATCACCCACACTTTCAGTTATATGTTACATGCACCATTTGACGATAAGATCTCATTTTTTCTATGTAAGTCACATTTTTTAGGGAAAAATGGGCAATTCACCTTTTATTAGTAGTCATGTGTCTAATGGTGTGTGGAGCACATAATCTGAAGTGTTGGGCAATGTGAACCAATAAGAAACTTTTGATGATTCGTATAAACAGGCTCCAAGTGTGTGGTTTTATGTGCGTTTAATCCTTTAAAAAACCTCATTTACGATGATATTTGTGGAAGAGTCGCTTCATGTCGTTATTGTGTGACTCCCCAACTTTTCTTTTTCTCCTCAATTACTAGAAAGAAAATATAGAAAAGCACTTTTAGGTTTAACAAGTTCCATATTAAACAAATGTAAATTTTCTAATTAAAAGTTGTTTTGAGGTGATTTATCCCTAAAAGGCCTCTAAAAGAGTCACCCAAAACGTGCTAGGATAAAAATAAAAATAAAAATAAAAGGAAACAAAATGGGTTTTTTTTTGGGTTTTTAATGTGGGTGGGTGGTTGCGGGGAGGGGGGGTTGTTTTAAAAGGAAAAAGAAAAAAGGTTAGCAAACATGGATACCAGGTGGTGAGGGTCATCATGGAGAGAGGAAAACAGTGGGTCTTGAGAATGGTTATTATTTGGACAGGGCATTTGGAAGCACATGACATCGATGCCCCGGCCGAGTCCATCTCCACTTCAAGCATGCACCGTTATGGTGCAACAAACAGAGTTGGTAAAGAAGGTGACAGTAAATTGTAATTATCATCGTTGACGTACCATGAAGGGCTTGGGACACCTTTCTTCTTAGTGTCCCTCGAGTGGGTTGGGAGAATATAACTTGAGGATTGAATTGATACTCAATTCTAACATTCAATAATTTTCCCTTTCCAATTAGTTCACTCCACTTTTAATCGTCACAAAATATTGGTTAGCTGTTACTTTAAGTGCCACTAAAACCCACAGGATCGGTCTAGCACCTCACCCCAGTCAAGTTATGCATGGTGTCATACTATTTCACGATTAACTATCCAAATTACCCTTTATAACTGAGGACTAAAAAATATATTATACTAAATTCAAAAATATGAGACTCACTGAAAAAATTCCTACAAGATTCCACGCCATGCCACAGAACATGCCCACCAAAGGCCGCAACCTTCCGTTACTGTGACGACGAAGATGAAGACGACGACGACGACGACAAAGACAACACCACCACAACATCCACCCCCATATCCTCCACCACCACCGCAACCAAAAATCTCCCACCAAACCCACCTTGAAACATCTTTTTCTCACCACAAAATGTAAACACAAATATTGGATTTGACCAAACCATCTCTAAACAATGTTATAAAAATGCACAAGATCTATCACAAATATTATTGACATTGACCAATAACAGGAAAATATCACATGAATATTGTTGAGTTACAAAGTTGAAAGGGGTAGCCAAAGTACACCCCTCTGCAACTGTTGCAGCAGATAAACCGCAGAAAACAATTATACAAGTACTACATTCCATTGGCACCTTCTTTTTCTTTCTAACAAAGACAAACCCACCAACCAAACAACAAGGGGTTTCTTTAAATTTCTTCTTTTGTACCATCATTTGACTTATTGTCTTGGACTATTGAAGACCGGAGAATGGCATGATTGATCAGATTTTATCAAAGTCTTCACATGAATACCAATTCCAGGGACTAAAGATTCCAGCCATTTATAGGTGAGAATCCATCTGCAGCAAAAAGGTTTTCATCCTCGTCTTTGGAAGGGCACAACTTTGTGATGAGATCTGCGGAAAGGCAGTAACAAATTATTCGAAAGCAATCAAAAGAGTGGTCCTCCAACATTACACATTTGATTTTACAGATTATGCGTCAACAAACCATTTGGCGGCAACAAAAATACTACCAAATTAACAACAAAGAGACGAACACAAGTGATCAGCGAGACATGAATGCACACTCAACACAAGAACAGAAATTTGCAGATGTCATATCGCGATCTGATAAATTGCTTCACTACTATTTGTCGCAATATCTGCAAGTTAGTATCGAAAGTATCGAAATCTCATGGTTTATCTTGGCCTGATTAACTCTATTGTAAAGCATTGTTATTCTGCCCTATTAACTTATATTTATCAATAGCTGAGGCTCGCCTAGCAAAGCAACATGGGCTCCTTGCAGTAGAAGGAACTTCAAATCCAGAAGAGTTCTCATTATACTTCCATTTCCTTGTGCAGACATTGACTCCCACCACCTTAGAGCCACGAGCACCCAATCTAAGTAAATCTCATGACACTATCTACATTGAATAGCCAACACTATAAATTTCTAAACTTTCAAGACCCTTCAAAATATCATAAACTACAGTAGCCTGGATTAATCCTATCTTGCGTGTTACGTGAAAGATGCACTCAAGTTGTCAGCACCGCCACCACTCTTTTCTATAGGACCACTATCACTCATCATCACACACCACCATCCCCCTACGCAAGTAGTGAGACCCAACGTTGCACCTCGGCCTTCAAGCTCTCACAACGCTGGGACCAATCTCGCAGCAAAACCATGATTTTGCCAAATTTAGTTACTCCAAAGCAAAAATTATTGAGGCATAGTTGGTGCAGATGACATTTACCAAGTGTATAAACACGGGGGTCATATTCCTTAAGTGATATTTACTTCATTGAAGCATGCGTCAAACCTCTCTAACTAGGGACGTCAAACTTCGACTTAACTTTGCTATACCGTTGTCTTCCTCTCGTACAAGTTTCTTCACTAAAATAAAAACTACCAGCGACATTCAAGAAAAGTAAAGTCTACAAGTAATGAACAAGCAATCAACTGCTTGTAATGCACTAAGAGTGCTTAATTGATGGTTATATCCAAAAACATATTCTGGTTTTGCGCTCTAACTTGGAAGCTCCTTGGATCTCATTTCCTCATAAGATGGGAGTCATAGACCCAAAGTTGTCATTATCAATCATTCCCTTAAAAGCCATGTGACGCTAGTTTTTCTGCCCAATACCCCATACCACTTTAACTCTAAACACCATAATTTCAGTGAAATAAGTTTCCCAACTGAAGAATAACGTAAATAAAACATACAAAAAATAGAAACTCAATATACTCCTCCGTCCCAAAATTACTGCTCACATTTTCTTTTTGCACTGTCCCAATAAAAAATTGCTCTCTCCCCCTCTAAGTAAGGTAACCTTCAATGTACTTTTCCATTTTCTAGTATTCCTCCTCGTCTGCTTTCTCTTTCCTCGTTCACTCTCTTCACAGAACCTACTTTCTCTCTCTTCCTCTTTTCATCTTATTTCTCTCCACTCTCCTTCACTCTCCCTCCCTATCCACCATTTACAAATCTGCATAATCAATCTCCGTCGCACTCTCCTACTTGTCCAGTCGACCATCGCCATCGTCGAGAACCGTATTTCACCGGCAATTTGCTCAGATTGCCATAGGAAGCTTCAATTTCTTCAGTACACCTGGTTCTGCTAATGCAAGTGAACCTAGTAACAATGATGACACAAAAACACCGCTGGATATCTGCAATTCACTTTATATGGCTGTAACCAATTTCTGGAGTTGTGCTGGGCAATGAGATTTTGATGGGTTGAGAATCAAATTCTCGGTGAACCTAGGTTGGTAACATCCGATTTCTGGCCGATAATAAAAAAACTGTCAAATTCAACAACGCCAGCTTAAGAAAAAGTGAAAAAGAAAAATCTGAAAGACATAAAAAGCTTAAGGATTCAAAAATGTTCTTTACCTTCTAATGTTGGATCACAATTTTCATTACACCTTCTCTTTCTTTTTGTTGATAACATATCTTTGGATTGTACTCCCTTCGTGATTGAAGGGAGAGACGAAGAGGAGAGAAGATACAACATGGTGGGTAGTCGGCCATAAAAAGGTTGTGCACGTGCTGTGGTAGAATGGATATTCTTCAATTTTGTGCAAAGTCAAAAGTGACCTATATTTGTGGGACGGAAGGAGTATAGAGAATTTCATTTACTTATTTAGTTAAGCCAACCCCAGTTATACGCCCCTGTCCTTCAGTGTCTTAAGAAGCACCAACCTAAGTTCAGACTTGAGAGACACCTAAGAAACGAATACCAGAGAGCAGATTCTCCTCACCTCAGGTATCAGAAAAACATCTAATTTACCTCCAAAAGTGGTCCTTACCACTGCACACATGCATATTGTATGTTTCATATACCCCTATCTTTCACTCCCGATAACACATTTAAAAGATGACACAACTGATGGGCAACATAAATTCAAATAGAAATCCAGCCTGTGGCATTAGATGGAAACAAACTTCTCAGGAGCATTATAGTGAGCTTAATTTCATTAACCCTGTCAATCTGCTCTATTTTCTTATCCAATCGGCATGTTTCAAAACAGTGCCAATATATTCTCAGATTTGTTATATATTTAAGTTATACTGTAAAACGCTCTGAAGAAGAGATTCAGAAAATGAACAGGAGTGAAAAAAATTATATTTATGCTTTTATTTTTTTTCAGGAAAAATCTAGCCATATCCTCCTCTCTCTCTTTATATTCTCTTTCCACCTCTCCTTTCGTTTGATCTCTACCCACTACCCAGGCAGCTCCTCTCTCTTCATATTCTCTTCCACTTCTTAGTTTGTCTCTCTAAAAATCTAGCACACTTTTGCTTCTCATCCCCACAAACCACCAAACAAAAAATTCATGAATGCGATGACAAAAGCTGCAGTAAAGTAGACCAATGTGGTAGGAAAAGGAGACTCCAAATGTTTGCTGATGCAGTCCCAAGTCCAATCAACTCATATGCAGGCCATAAAAGGATCAAAGGAAAGCCAAATGGAAGAAATTCAATATTGACTTCAATTTTAACACAGCTGATTTGGAAAATCCTTTCTACGTTTAAAAGGTTACCGAGCCGTGAAGTAACCTATTTGTCACCAATATCGTCTCTTCATAATGAACCACATGCTAGCCTCCATTTCGCTCTTAATTACTTTGCTGTGTCAGCTTTATATGGGGCTAAAACGTTAAAAGTTAAGAAGCTGAACAAATTCATAGAGAATTTTCAGTATTTGAGATGCAGTGCATATTGCTTTTGGGTTTGATGCTGAGGAACCCTAGATTAATGCTCAAGGGATTCGCAGAGTGATTGCTAGTGTTTTCCCTCCTCATATCCACTTTCTTTTCTGCAGTAATTTCAGAAATCAGACCTATATCCACTTCTCGACGCGTCTCCACAATGATACACCACATTGACTTCATATCAACTAACAAAATAATGCTGGTACAAAAGCTCTATATAATTGGCTTCCATGCCTTTAATAAAAATTCAAGATATTGGTCAGTAAGTTTTAATAGCCGAAAGGGTTCGGAGCTAATATTAAGTTAAAAGAAACATTTAGAGAGATATAAGCATAAGAAACAAAAAGGTGGTGACAGTGTTGGTCGCCAAACACGATGACATTCAACGATATCCCTTAGCGCTGAGGTACGAAGATATACTCCATATTCGTGCAAGTGTCGCACGTGCGTCTTTATCCATGTAAGTGTAGCAATAAAAAGGAGGGAAGATAGACAAGGATAAGCTGAAGCTGGATAATAAAGTAGGGCTGAGAAGTGAAAAGTCAAACCGAATAAAAATGACTGATGTTCGGCTGGATAAAGGGTTAGTAATATCATCTTTAAGTACGAGAAACATGACACATCTGCACAACCATGTAAACCAACTAAGAAGTTTCACACCTAAGAAGCACGGACTCGGGTGCGGGTGCGGATACGCGGATACGGCATTTTTAAAAATTTTAGGATACGGGTGCGGCGGGGATACGGCATATTTTATATATATTTTTTTAATTATATATGCTTAGTATTTAATTTTTAAACAATTTAAATCTTAATTATCATAATATATGTGTTTGATATATGTGAAAAGATATTAATATTCTAACCAAAGTAGTGAGTTTTTAAGTTTAATGGGTTCTTTTGTAAATTTTAAAGCTTTCGACCAAATTAGTTAAGTTTAATGGGTTGTTCTATAAATATTAAAATTTTAAAACTGAACATAATAAAGATTTTATGTGGAATCACTTCTATTTTTATGAAATAGTGGGGTTGGTTTATATAATAACTTAACATTGGGGTCCTTACATAATATAACAAAACTAATGTCCTTAAATAATATGTAAATAATATAACATAACAACAAAGAAAAGTCAGCAGAAGAAGAAGAAGAAGAAGAGAAGAAGCAAATCGAAGCAGTAGCGACTCTGAAGCAGGCGCAAGGCGCTCGCCGCTGCCGCAGTAGGTCGCCGGGACTCGGCGCACGGGGACGCCGCAGTGGGTCGCCGGTAAGTCCCCTCCTCCTCCTCCTCCTCCTTCTTCTTCTTCTTCTTC
Source organism: Escallonia herrerae (assembly GCA_033070095.1). Classification (NCBI taxonomy): domain Eukaryota; kingdom Viridiplantae; phylum Streptophyta; class Magnoliopsida; order Escalloniales; family Escalloniaceae; genus Escallonia; species Escallonia herrerae. Next base: position 606,311 of record JAVXUP010000007.1, read on the forward strand.
TTCTCCTCCTTCTCTCCAATGTCTCCTCTCAGATTTCCGATAGCCGCCGGAGTTCCCCATGGTCGCCGGAGTTTCCGATGGTCACCGGTGGTGACAGATTTAAGCCGATACGCACCCGATCCGCACCCGGGATTTAAGAAATTAAAAAAATAAAAAAAATTGGTGGACACGCTCCTGACACGCACCGGTGCCGCACCCGAGGCGCACCCGCACCCGACGCGTATCCGGTGCGGGTGCTTCACCCTAAGTGCCGCACCGGTGCTTCATAGTTTCACACCAACTGATAAACCAGGAAGTCAATGCACATCTATCATACATTAATTGAAGCAATTCACGCTTATACTCTTTCAGGTCAAGGTTTTATGCAACAGAATACTCATCAAGTTAAGGCACTAAGCACCACAAAGAAAATATGGCCCAAGACAAAGAAGAAAAAACATTCAAATAGTTGAACCCAAGCTTATAGGACAAGTAAGAAAAGGTTTGCTTGAGTTCAAGTTAAAGAATCTATAATTCCGACACTGAAGGAAGCAAGGATAATGGGACAAACAAAACATCGCTGTTTAGAACACCATTATAGTAGGAACGAATTGTGACAAAGTCCAACAGAAACTAGACACACACTATGAACCACAATTATTTATAAGAATAAAACCGAAGTGTATGCAAATACATAAATACATTTTCAAATTGTACACCACCTGTACCATTCTTGGCGTATTTTGCCCAACCTTACGGCTTCATGGTCTCAAAATATTTGGACGAAAAACCAAGCCGAGCCTAGAAAGAACAACCATACCCCCAGGGGTAGCGTAAATTGGACCGGGCAGTTGCTATTCTCAGGGTAATGTGGAGAAAAAGAGTAAGAGGGAAGCAGTGAACATTTAATGATTGAAGTTGTCAGATGATGGCAATGATACATGGCCTCCATGAGAGAGAGAGAGAGAGAGAGAGAGAGAGAGCTGAAGTTAAATGGTACAAGTTTGTGACTTGAGTTGGAGGAAAGCTGTAAACTTTGCACAATATGTCGGCATATCGAACACACCCACAGTCTGCCCTATGCTATTTAGTGCAAACTAGTACAACCATAGCAGCTCACTGACTCACTCCTCATTATGGCACCTCCTACATATTTTTAGCCAAGCTATTATCTAACAGACTTCTATTATTGCAACGATAAGAGTGTTTGGATCTCTGTTTCCATATAAGCTTACCATGCATCTACCTTAATCCTTAAATGCGCTGTCCAGGTACCTAAAGGTCAACTAAGACCTCCTAATTCAAATCCAAACTTAACAACTTCCATAATGCCAAACATAAACATCACAGCTTCTTTAGTTAAAGTTTTCTAGCCAGATTGTGACCAAGAGATGCAAATATAAACTCAAGTTTGCTGCAGCAGGAAGTGTGCAAAGACGAAGGAACTTGAATAAACTTATAATCATTGCTGTACTGGCTGTTTTCTTGAAGAGAACATTCAAATGTTTGAAAAAGATTTTCAGGTGACAGAAGCTGTGGAATAAAATTAATCAAGAAGCATTCATGATTTGACGACAAGCAAGTGTACACGATTTTTTATGTTTATGATTCTGCTGTTTCTCAGGCAAGCAGGGCAAGAGAAAAATCCATGAAGTAAATGCAACTGAAATTAGCATTCCTTTTTAAACTACCAGAAAGAGACTATCAAAATTCAGTATGATTAACCGAATATCACCTTAAATTATTTAAACCTAACCAGCAAGGATCGTGGAGGAAGAAGACACACAAGGGAAGGAAAAAGGATGCTTGCAATGAAGCGAAGCAAAGCAAAAAATCTCAGAAAATTTTCCAATTGGACAAATATTTTAACAAAGTGCTACTAAGCACATCTACAGACATACAATTCCCGGCCAGCCTCTCCTCCCCTCACCCCACACCCCGCCCCCCAAAGGGCAAAAAACAAACCAAAGAAGACCCTCCGAACGAAAAAGATCACTCGAAGCTACAATAGCATTGAACCACTAAATGGTCCCTCCACCCAGCCTACGCCTACCCACCCTTTCAAGCCCTTCCCAGAAGGGGGGGGGGGGGGGGAACCACAGCAAGGAAAAAGGAGACGTAATGTTGCATTTGTTAGTTGTTAAAGTGGAACATATGCTCTAGTCATGGCAGGAGGATCATGTTTAACCTGCTCAAGAAGAGACCTTAATGACATTGCCTTAAACAGAGTTATTATAGAGATCTATTAGAGTAGGAGGCAGTTATATACTAAGTTTTTCTTTGATGATTGGGTAGATGCGTTGGGTATATTTGCTCTCTGACTGGCACATGTTTGCTCCTAAAGTAATCATCACCAAACTTGACAACTAACAAAATGAAGCTATCTTAACAATTATCATGTCCTTCCTTCAGCCAAAGCACTATCTTTCCTCTTCTCCTGAGATCCCTTGCTCTCAGTGGCTAGACCAATACACTCATACGTAGGAAACACTTAAACTAGAATCTTACAAGTCAATCTCGACCGCGTTTCCATATTACAGTTGAGCACAGCCAGCAGGACCATGTATTTGACAGCTCCCCAAGTAATCATCACCAAAGTTGATAGCTAACACGATGAAGCCGTCCTAATAATTAGTGTATCCTTCTTTCGGCCAAATCACGGTCTTTCCTCCTCTCCTGACATCCCTTGCTCTCAGTCGCTAGACCAATACACTCATACCTTGAAAACACTTAAACTAGAATCTTCTAAGTCAATCTCCACCATGTTTCTATATGACAATTGAGCATAGGCAGCAGGACCATGTATTGACAGCTCCTACAACATAGATACACGAAATTCTTGATGTTGTGAAGAGACTGACCAAAACCTTAACACCGCGCCGCCGGTCAATCCAGTTACTCCAGTACTATTTTCTAACTATCCACCTACATGACAACAGCCGCCACAAAAAGCAGGCGAAGAGCCCTTCACATCGTAGCCAAGGCAAACACAGAAACGCACTATATGCCACCACCACATTTACTTTACACCTAAAAGCACTTTCCCAAGTCCCAAGACAAAAACACAGAAACCAAAAACTATCTAGATCTTCAAAGATGGTCGGTCGTTTCAATACTTCCAAACGCAACTCAGTTGTCAAGGAAAATACATTAACAAACAAAAAGTACAACAAAAACATTACGGCCACCCGTAATAATAAATAAAACAAAAAGAAGAAATCACCAAACAGGTAATAATTGAACACGAGTAAGAAGCCTTACCATATTCCACTCGAACCGGGCCGGGTCCCGCTCGAACCGGGCAGACTCATATCCACCGTATCCAACTCGGCCCTTCTCCTCAGCATTTCATTCCCACCTCCAGAACTGGGCCGGCCCTCCTCCCCGTGCCGATCCTGTCCAAGTCGATTGTTGGCGAACTCCCTGGATCGGGGCCCCGAGAAATGCTTCTGAGCCTCCGGCGCGGGCCTCTCCTCCCTACCCGCGAAACCCGGCCTCAGATGCGGTGGCACGAATCTGTTCGGCCTCGGCGACACCGACAAATCCGTCTCCTTACTCTGGATTGGGGACGCAAGCGGTGACGGAATGGATGAGAGTGACGGACCCGGCCCGGTCTTTCCCAACGGGCGGAGAGAGATGGAGTCGGATTCTGGAACGGGCACGGGTGGGGTATGAGCGGGTGTGGTGGGGCGTTGTTGGTATGGGGGTGCGGGTGGTGGGATGGGTTTCGGGGAGGGGCGGGTCAGGACGAGCATGTTGCCATGGATGCGGGAGTTAGAGAGGATGGTCTTGGTCTTGTTCGGGGAGGGTGAGGTGGAGGTGGAGGGGTGGTGGTGGTGCTTGTTGGTGGTGGTGATCTTCTTTTCGTAGATGTCGTTGAAGTTGAGGGAAGCGTATTTGTTAGTCCTTGCCATCCACCGCGAACCGCCGCTGCCACCGCCACCGCGTGCCGCCGAGAAGAGAAAGATGGAATTTGGAAAAGGGAAGGGAGAGGGAGAGGGAGAGGGAGAGGGAGAGGGGGGTGAATGAAGGTAAAACCAGTTTTTGAGTGGGTGTTGGAGTTCCGATGAAGAAGAAGGAAGAGGGTTGGGGGACGCGCGTGTTGGGTCAATTCAGCCTCCGTTCAGATCACGCCTCGTCATGTGCAGGGTGGGGCCCCCAACGGTAATGTAGATTTTGGATGCTGGCGTGGCAATAATTGCTCGGCCTTTTTGACCGTATATATAATTTGTGTTTTTAGCGACAAAGCGGCATTCTTGACAACGCCTTAAAAGTCATTAGTAAGCTCGGCAACGAATATTGCAGTCGAATAGCATAACTGAAGCAAGTTGGCATACAGTATTTTTGTTTGAAAAATTATAGATCAGATGATCTGCTTTTTTTAAGGTAAAAACTAATTGAAAAAAATTGTCAACCATGACATTGTCAATACTACCGCTGTTCGCCGCATCCGATTGCATCAACTTGTAGCAACCCCCGCTATCATGCCAAGGGGATGCAACGAACGACCAGCAGCTCAGCTGCTGCAGCTGGATAGTGAAATTCAAAAACAATAGGGACAATGTATGTCAAGTCTTGAAGAGTTCTCCTGTCACTTTTCGTTCCTTTTCTAACGTGATCATTATAGAACAATTAAGTGGTTGAATTTAAAAACTCAAATGAACTCCTTATCTTTAGTAAATTAATATATACGTTAGTTTGATATAATGGCATAATTGATCCTTCTGTTAGTGGCGGAAAAAAAAAATTGTCAATAGTAGAATAATGTATCACATTCCTCCTAATTATCACCGCACTCTTTCGGTATTACCTAGATGAGTCTCACAAATGATTCCTAAAAATACACGCGAGCAACACTGTAAAGAAGCACCAACTCCTATCAAAAATAAAAACAAAAGAAGAGGAAGAACCGATCCGATTACTCTGTTTTTCCTAAACTTTGAGCTCAATCACAAAAATTAGGCCTTTTTTTTTTAATCAAAATAAAAATGAGGCTTCAGCCTAGCTGTTGTGCCCAGGCACAATAAAGTGGTCTTGTCTTGGATTGTTTTAAAAGGGGTGGCAATTGGCAGGTGTAAGTGTGTAACAGTAACCTTTAACTAAAGCAATGCATTTCCTCGAGGTTGATATCTTTATTCAAACTTTTGGCTTAATACTAGTGTCCGTAAAAAAGACGTATCTTGGTTTTTTTTTTTATGGAAATAAGAAATATATACCAACCCAAGAATATTTACAGAGCATGTACAAAATTTACAACATATCCAACCAGTGCCAACAGCGGGAACACAAACAGAAAGCTAAATACTGGGAAAGAAAAGGGCCTAGATCCTAAGAAACTAAATAAGGAACAAAACACCCTGCTGGCACAGTAGACTGAGAATCCTCAAACCATTCTTGTCGAAGCCCTCTACTGGAGTTAGCAGTAAAGGACGCCATGGCCGATGACAGTTGCAAAACAGCTTCTGTACCCCGAGCGATATGCAAAGAATGCACCTCCCTACTGCAGCTAGCTAATTTACACAAAAAAAAGCCCGAAATAGCTCAGTGCGCTGATCTGGCCTGTGCATATGCATGAGCAAGTCCGAATGAGAGGTAATAAGAATAATATGCAAACATCGATAATGCAATAACCACGCAATAGCTAAAATGACAGCCTCATGTGAGACACAGGAGTTAGATGACACATGAAAAACATCACAACAAGCACCAATAGGTTTCCAGTCCGAGCTAAAAAGGAGCAGGCCTAAACAAAATTGATTCGAGGACCGGACAAGATTCGTAGTCGCCCGAGAGAAGCTGGAAGCACATGGCGAAATAGAAATGGCGCAGAAAGCAACTGGTGGCAGAAAATGACAGACGTAAAGGCAAGAGAAAGTGATGGGAATTAGCGGATGATAAAAATGTTCATACTTCACCAAGCGAGGGAGATGTGTGAAAGGCGCATAGGAAGTTGTTTTGGAAAGAGTGTTGAAAAGACAGGGTGGCCTTGACATTGGCAACGAGAGCACGAGTATTAACCAGCATAGAGGCCTAAGAGAAAGTAGCATTCTGGAAAACTATTGCGTTCTGCGCTTTCCAAATGCACCAGAGCAACACGAGGATAGATAATAGGTTACACAAAAGAGAGCTGTTGCGAAAAATAGGTTTGAGCATGCACTCAACGAGCCAGTCTTGAACTAGAACCGCCAACGGGCCACCTGAGGGGCCTACAAAGTGAGCCCAGATTCCCTGAACATACGGGCATTCAACAAATAAATGCTGTGGTGACTCTTGGTTAGAGGAGCAAAGTGGGCAGCAATCTGAGGTAAGACATTGCCTTCAGACCAACGCAGAGCATACTGCCAGCCGTTCGTGTAGAAATTGCCAGAAAAATATTTGAGCTTTTCCGGAATCGGCAATTTCCACAACTTCTTCCATACCTTTCCAGGCAAGGAAGCAGGCGTTAGACCCTGGCTAGATATTAAATACCTTGTTTCATCCAGATAGACTGCCAATACGCCAGACAGAAATAGAGTGACCACTGCCAATACGCCATTGTATCCCTTGTTTCAGAACACGCTGACCAACTAAAATACTTCGCCAAATCCATGACGCTTGATGAGGGGTAGAAGCCTGAAGAAAGTCACGGTGGGAAAAATATTTACCCTTAAGTACTTGGGATACCAAACTATCCGGGTAAGTCCAGATTTTCCAAGCCTGCTTCGTCAACAAAGACTGATTTAGAATTTTGAAACTACGAAAGCCTAGATCCCCCAAAGCTTTAGGCAAGCATAAGGTGGACCAAAAAGACCCAATGAATAGATCGCCGAGAGGCACCGCCAAACAACCAAAACCTCGCCAGGATCTGATCCAGTTGAGAGCACACCGAGACCGAGAATTTGTAAACGGACATATAGTGGGTAAGCAGGGAGGAAAGAACGGAATTAATAAGAGTCGCACGCTCCGCTTTATTAAGCAGGAGCCCAAGCCAGTGTGCACACCGATCTTGAACTCGCTGGACTAAATCTTGGAAAATCGCCTTTTTCTAACTGGCAATATTTAAGTTGACGCCCAGGCAGTGTTATTAAAAGCGCGCCTAGGCGCAAGGCGCGCTCAGGCGCACAACCCGCGCCTCGCCTAGGCTAGGCGCAGCGCGTTCAACTAGGCGCGCGCCTTGTGAGCCTAGGCGCCCAGGCGCTAGGCGCATAGCGGGGCGGGAGGCGCGAAGCTAGGAGCCTGTTCGTCCTTGCGCCTGTTCGTCCTTGCTCCCAAAGTCTAAAATCCCCAAATCCAAATCAATTTCACTCTGCGTGCGACAGTTCGTCCTTGCTCCGGTGACCGGTGGCCGTCGTCGCTGCCATTGCTTGTCCCCTCGCCGCCGCCGCTGACTGCTAGTTGCTCCGCTGCCTCTGTCGACGCCGTGGCGCTGCTCTTGCCGCTGCTACTCCGCTGCTCCATGCCTCAACCCCGCTGGTCTCTCTCTCTCTCCCCCTCTCCCTCTCCCCCTCCCTCCTTCACTCAGTCCCTGTTCGTCCTTGCGCCTGTTTTTTTATGTATGTATATATATATATAGATAGATATCACTCTCTCTCTGTATCTCTATAGAATTACACAGAGAGAGAGAGAGAGAGAAATGGGCTGTTGGTTTTCAGGGACGATGATGAAATCATGGGCTCAGATGAAGGTCATCTTTGACAGAGAGGGGCAACCACCCATGGAAACATCCCATTTCTCTCTGGAGCCTCATTCTTTGAGCACATCAAGCTCTGTGATGAGCTTCGTGTAAAGTGAACTGCCGGTAGTTCTCCATTTATTGTACCTTCAACTTCAGATATGCCCTTCATTGACCACATATTTACACCTTTGTGGTTATAGTTCTCACGAATCTCAACAAAAAAAAAGCTTGTAAATATGCTTTTAGTGACATTTTTATTAGCTCTTTCAAAAATAAGAATTGTCTATTTTTCACGTCATGTGTATTTTTTATATTCTCGTTTGTCGCTAATAGATTTTTAATCATAAAATGAGGATATTATTTAATACGCTCATTATCGATAAAATGGGGATGTGAACGACTTAAAACATATGTACAAATTTGGATGTGTATGGGGATGTGAACTGAAAAAGAAATGTTTTTTTAAATGTAATTTTATTGTTTTAATGCACTATTATTTATTTATTTATATTTATTTTAATTTTGCGCCTCGCTTCGAAAAGGCGCGCGCCTGTGCCTTGCGCCTTGCGCCTAGGCTCCAGGGACCTTTTGCGCCTTAGGTGCGCCTGCGCCTTTAATAACACTGCGCCCAGGTAACGCCCCAACTCTTATTGCTCTAAGAAGTCAAACTGCTGGAGAATCAATGCTCGGGTATCTGGAGAAGCATTTGGACTAATTAGCAGACTGGATTTAGCTTCATAGATAAGTTGCCCCGACATAAAGCAATACAACGTCAAAATTTGCTTAACTGTTGAAAGCTAAGAGATAGGACTGGGACGCAGACTTAGGAACAAGTAAACATCGTTGGCGTACAAAAGGTGAGTGACAGGTGGCGAATGCCGTCCAGCTTTAATGCCAGAAATTGCCGCTCGATCGACTGCCTCACCCAACATCATTGATAAAATCTCAGAACAGAGGATGAAGAGGAAAGGCAAAAGAGGGTTGCCCTGCCAGAGCCCGCATTTTTGGAATGAAAGGAGAGGTCGGAGCACCATTGACTAACACTGAGTAAGTAACAGACGTCACATACTGGCGGATGAGAGTGACCCAAGGAAGAGGAAAGCCAAAGCACTGAAGAACCTCAAAAATAAAATCCCAACAGATCCGATCAAACGCTTTACTCATATCTAACTTTAAAGCAACCAACACCATCTTGCCCTTCTTACGTCTTTGGACGCAGTCCGTGAGCTCCTGGGATATCAAAATATTATCTGAGAGACAACGACCTGCCACGAACACATTCTAGAAGGGTGAGATAATCTCTGCCATAATAGGAGACATCCTAGTGACAAGCACCCGGGTGATGATTTTGTAAATAACATTAGTGAGACTAATGGGTCGAAAATCCGCAGGGGTCTTGGGGTGAAGTTTCTTAGGTACTAAGGTGATGAAGGTTTGGTTAGCCTCTGAGAGCATGTGTCCGGACTGAAGAAAAGACAGGACTGCCTTGGTAATCAGGGGACCCATAAAGGACCAACAACGCAGAATAACAAGGGCCGGAATATCATCCGAGCCAGGCACTTTTACTGAGCCTAATCTAAACAGCACGTGCCGTATTTCCTCAGGAGTGAAAGCTTGAGTTAAAGTTTCGAGGTGGGAGCCGAAAAGGTGACGAAGCCAGAGTCGACTTAGAAAATGAGTGATGAGCTGTTCATTACCAGCAGAGTGCGGAGACTCCGAAAATAGGATGGAAAATGGCGAGTCAGATAATCTCAAATGGCGAGCTCATCAGAAATGACAATGCCGACCTCACCAAGTAGGGAAAGAATCTGATTCGAACAACGGCAAATAACAGTTGCAGCATGAAACAATTTAGTATTTTTATCACCTTGTTCTAACCACGCAATCTTAGTGCGTTGTGCCCAGAATATCCCTTCACACATTAATAAGAAGTCAAGCTTACACCGAAGGTGGAATTCAAGCAAGCCCCCAAAGGTAGAGAGCTGGGACTCATGTTGAAAAAAGAGGAGACCCTGGCGTACATCAGTGATTTGATGCTACAGCTGACTAATTGAGTCTGACTCTAGCATCTAACAGCCGCCAGGAGCTGTTTAAACTTGGATACAACTTGGAACAGGGGGGAACCAAAAGATGGACCAGACCAGACACCTCTTATCAGATGAAAAACCTCAAGAGATTTAAACCACATAGCCTCAAAACTAGGGGGTAAAGGAAAAGTACGACACCTAGGGTTAGTATCACAGACAAAAGGGGCATGGTCGGAACGTTGAATGGCTAAATTGGATACCACCGCCTGAGAGTAATGAACAATCCATTCAGGAGTCGCCATCACCAGATCTAGTTTTTCATACACAAACCCATGATCCGGAGAGCTGCGAGCCCATGCGAACAAGGGACCCTCCCATTTAACATCAGATAAACCAAAAAGCTCTAAGAAATCCTAAAAATCTTGTGCCCCCGGGATGACCGAGCAATTTGGACCCGACTTTTCAGAAAGCGATAGGACTTGATTAAAATCGCCATAGAGGCAAAAGGGCGCTGAAAGAGGGGCAAGCATTGTCGAAATAAAGTTCCAGACCTCGAGCCAGGAAGAGACACGAGGATGACCATATAGGAACCCATAATAGGCAAGGAACCCATCAGGACCTAAGACCGACGCTAAAACCAGATTCGAGTGCACCAGCTGAACAATCAAAGGCTGGGTCTCTAACCATCCCAACCATAACCCGCCACTCAAGCCAACCGGGTCAAGCTGATTCGATTGAATTGAACAACCTGCTTCGAGTTCTATAGTTTGAGTTAACCGTGAACTCCCCTATTTTTCAACTGCCCTTGGGGAAAGAAAGAGGCAAGGAGATAGGGATCAGAAATGTGGTCAATATCACGAAACGGGGATAACATGATTGTTAAGGGAAGAAATCGAGTCACCTATCTTCCAACATAGCAGTTAGTGAATTGCCAGTAAGGCTCCTTTTCCCACAAGGAAGTTGAGAGACTTTACTTCTTGTTCAGAGACTTTACTGAGAGAAACCTAAAGACCGAAATAAACCACTTACACGAGAGACTTGCATCTTCGTTTCCATCAGGAAAACAACATCAATCTAATACGATCGGATCAAATTAACAGCTGTGCGAACTGTGGTGGCCTGACCCAAGCCACAACAGTTCCAGCAAAATAGCTTCATTGGGCCACCCGTGATTGGTAAGGCCGAATCACCAACGCCAAAAGAACAGGCCGTGAAAACGACCAGGTGCACCACGAGAGATAAACCCCCGATACCAAGGACTCAACAGAGATTTATAATAATCTACCAGCAAGGAGAATGTACAAGGGATAAGGGGACAGACAAACCTGTCGGTGCAACCAACGGGCTAGTTATTGATGACTGAGACTGCTTCAGATTGCGGCCTTCCTCGATCTCCAGAGTCTGCAGCCACCCGCTTATGCGATGATCCCGATGAACAAGATGCCAGATCCAAGGCTACACTATCCAGATAAGCATACGAGTGACCCACCGAAGCGTCTATTGCATGTTTTTGCTTGCAAGCGCATTTGACTGGCCAAACATCGCCTACTACCTCATCGTGAGCCCGCTTATGCAAATCTGTAGAGCCGGTCGAATTGCCGTCAAATGAAGAAGGGGAAGCTGACCGTGCCATATCTCTGTTGCATGTATAACTCCCAAGAATTTCAATTGCACTCATATTCATCACTGTAGGAATGGGGTTCAAGCTTTCCCCAGTCCCTTCTTATCAATGGACTGCTGACGTATACAAAGGAGTGTGGTTCGTTCGATAAATTCTAGAAACTCACGAGATTGGCTATAAGAAATTTTGGGCGAGCCACTTCTGCACGCCCGAACCTAACAAGGATTGCTGTCCACCATCATACCCACCCAAAGATATGCCGCACAGAGTAATAGCCATTATCGACAAGTCACCCTAACCTCAGTTTCGATGTCTTAACGGTCAACTCTTCAGGAGTTGTGCCACTGAGCTCCTCAATTTTTTGTTTATGAGTAGAGTCTGTCGGCGAAATTGAAGGGGAAGGCGTGAGCTGGAGTTTAGAAGTCGACTCAAGGCGCAACAAGTCATGAGGTGTTTCAGCACAAAGTAACCCGTAAGTAATACACACACCTTCAATGTGGCTCGGAGAACTCTTCGACTCTGACGAAAAATTTGGTGTTCGGAAGAGAGAGGACGGAGAGAACGGCCAGGGGGAAAAACCAGCTTAGCAACAACTTGCTTCGAGGTCCCAGCCTCAGCGTCGTGTTTCCTCGGAGGAAGGAGACTACCGTATTGATGAAAACTGGACCACAGGCCTGCACCCGAAGCAGATGTTTGAGCCGCGTCCAAACGCGCCGGGCTTGCGAACCAATTTAAACAGGTGTCACAGGCGTGAGAAGATGGGCCTGTCTCTGATTGTAAAGTAATGCCAAGTAGCCCACATAGCAGTGCAGTACCTCCAGCAAAGGCCCAGGCCCAAAGGTCTGATCCCCAGTCCCATAAGCAAGACCCGCTATCCCAAAATTCCCATGCTAGTAACCATATCCTGGAACCGGACCAGATGGCACCACCACAAGATGAGGTGCTCTACTGACTCACCAAGCCTCCCCCCTCCAACGTGGCAATCTCTTGCTAACTCACCCTATGCAGCGAATCCGCAGCTGCCATCTCAGCATCTTCTCCAAGCTCCTCTCTGGTCACCGCTGCAACATCGGAGCTTAATGATTCTGGCGACAACTGACCGGAATCAAGCCAAAACCGAGCCACTACTCTCTGCCGAGAAAAAAACCCGTTGCACCAGAAGAAGTGCCCGATGAGGTAGCCAGATTCCTTGGGACTCCATTGCGCGCAGGATAAGTAAATCATCCTCACTGTCCACACTCGAGCCCTGATTAGTGCCAAAAATCAAATTAGAACCTGTATCAGATTCAACAATCTGTAGACGTGATGTACGGTTCCAACTAGTATTAGGGAACGCCCTTAACGTACAGGTAAAACATGGCTCCTCATTGAATGCATCCATAGTGATACTATCAGCCGAGGTATAACGAGAACAAGCAATCTCTAGTCGCTGTTGGACCACACGTAAAGGCACTTCACAGGAGTCAATACAGTGCCCAATGCCCCCGCAACGGTAACAAACCCAGAAGATTTTCTCATACCGAGCCTGTAACCAATGAGACCATTAATCGATCGCACAAAAATTCTAGGAAGTAGGGGGGTCATCAAGCTTAAGCCGAACCAACACCCGAAAGAAATCCCGTTGATGCTGTCGACGGGGAGACCAATCCACTGCCAGTAACTGCCCCAGTGCACTGCCAATAAGAACTGCAAAATCCTGGTAAAACAACTCCAAAGGCACAAGGTGAATCTGAACCCACAGATACACCGATAAAAACTCAACTTCTTCAATTGCAAAAAATGGATGCCAACGCTTCAAAACTAACAACAAACCTCTAACATTCCAAGCATTATCGTGGAGCACATGAACCATGTCTTCGTGCACAGCAAAGTGAAAAACATACAATTCACCTAGGGATTCCACCACCACTCGCCCACGAAGACGCCAGAAATTGTCCATGATACGTTGCAGAATCACTATCGAAATCTGGCAAGAGTCGAAAATCCGGCCGATCAAGGTGTTGTGCCAGAGGAGCCAATGCCGATCAAGCACGTCGTCATCTAGGCGGAGCAATCGGCTGTAGCAAGCGAGGGTATAGGGAGACTATAAAAACCCAGCATCCAAACTATCCACTTCTATATCCATCATCAACAACGAGAAGAACGGCGAAGGAGCTCGCCAGGAGGTACACCAAAGCTACCGGTCACAAAGACTCGTAGATCGCCTCAGTCACTCAAGCTTTCAGACACGAAAAGCTTTTTTTTTTTTTCTCTCACCGTATCTTGGTTATATTTCATTTCTTTAACAAGTTTAGTATGACTTCAATAACCACTTCAAAATGGTACAATGCTTCTTCTTTGAATCTAAGTTAGGTCGCAATTTAGTATCGGGTTTCAGTCTTTCAGATGTGGTATATAAAGTATGTTTTCTAATTTAAGTAATTTTACTTTTACTTGAGCTATTGTAGGTGAATTACTTAAATTTCACACAAACAAAGTGACGTTCAAGAGGCTAAGAACAATAGGAGAAGTTGGATGAACAACAGAAGGCGAGAGAGGTGCTACTAGCCTGCAAGGATAATATGTACAAGTACATACTAAATCTTGGTCTCTTCTTGTTGGAAGATAGTTACAACTCACCATATAGTGATGAATACACTACAAGAAAAAGGCTTTTAGTGGCGAGAAAATCTGTAGTTAGAAACCCAAAATCCGTCGCTAAAAGTTTTAGCGACGGATTTACCGTCGCTAAAAGTCTCTTGTATAAAAGCCGGTTACTAAAAGTATGGCGACGAAATTTTTAAATCCGTCGTCTAATATTGCACTTTTTGCGACGGAGTTATTTATTAATTAGCAACGGAATATATGTCACCTATTATATTTTACGTATTTTAATTTTTTTTATTTTGTGAAATTAGTGACGGAATAAATGTTTTAGCGACAGGACATTCCGTCGCTAAATAAGATTTTTGGCAACAGAATATTCCATCGCTAAAAAGCTGATAGTAGGAACACTTTTAGCGACGGAATTAATCTGTAGCCAAAAGTAAAAAAAATTAAATATTTTTTTTATTTTTCTATTACCCAGACCTGGAATAAAAATTTCAACTCTCAACAACAACGCACAATAATCAATACATAAAAATATATATATAATCAATCATAAAAAAATATTTATTATAAAAAAACTCATGATGTACAAGTCGGGAACCCGATACAATCGGTTAGGGGAGGGAGAAGAGTACAAGCCGGGCGGGGTGGGACAAGCTTGGACCGGGCACTAGAAGGGGCTCATCAGGGGTTGCCGAGTCCCGGATCTGGATCCTGCTGATCCAGGGCCTGCTCGGCATGTCCAGCAGTGGTACCCTACTGATCCTTCTCCCTGATCATCCTCAAGACCACCGTAGCAATGCGCTGAATCTCCTCATCGTCCAACAGAGGAGCTGGTGTCTGTGGAAGGGCAGCGGGGGGTGATGACGCTCTTATCACGGCACGAGCAGTCGTGCTAGCAGGCCGCGTATGCGGCCTTTCGGCCGATTGACGACATCTGACGTATCCAGCCATCGCTTCAACGCCTCAATACTCGCACCCGTACTAATGGACGCTGATGGCTGTCTAGACTACTGCTCGGACCCCCTAAGATGTTCATACGAGGCTTGCAAAAATAGTGATTTAAATATATGTTAGGGCATTAATTAACGCAACAGACATTGAGGATAGAAGGACAAAAAATTAACAACTTAAACAAATTGACTCGCATCGATCCGCAGGGCAATATCCAAAACATAGTCGCCGACACGATGCGCCTCGTCCTTGTCCTTCTCATGCACGTGTGTCTGATTATGCGTTAGAGCTATGACCTCATCCTCCTCCAGATCTGGGTTCTGGACCGCATTCATGTGTCGGACGATGTCGTGTGGCACCGACCCCCCCGTGTGCGTCAGATCTCTGTTCTGTCTGTTCTCAGCCCTGCTCTTACTCTTGGAGTCCCAGCCTGGATCCGCAGCCCACCAATCTATCATCTCCCCCCATACAGTCAGAGATATTCAATGTAGGGGATATGTCTTCATCTCCGTCATCGCGGCACCCTCGGGCAGCATTTTCTTCGCCCGATCCCGTGCGTCGTGGAGCCATCGGCGGTAATTCTTGTCGATGTAAGCAAAGAAGGCCTGCCGCCCCAGTGCCTGCTGATCAGGCGAGTCAAACGTGAACCCTCTTGTAAGGCATTCAATAACACAAATTAACTACAGAAAATAAACTCTAATTAAACAAATACTATCGTAGAAAAAAATACTTCACCGTACCAGCCACTCCTTCCATAGGGACTCCCTCGCAGCCGCATCCCAGTCCTTCCAGTACAGGCGTGGCTCGAAAAATCGGCCCTTCACAAGAACGCCGATCTTCGTCCTCGCCTGATTCTCCAGGATCCTGCCAAAGAAGTAAATAAATAAATTAATACAGTTCAAATATAAATTAACACCCCAAAATTTTAAATATAAGGCATGATGTGATTTTTTTTACTTACAGGCCTTTCTGGGTGAGTGTAACTCTCTATTTACGCTGGGGTCGATGCGTACCCCGCGTGTCGGGCCACGGCCTTGTCGAGATCCTACAAAATACGGACATTAATACAGTTCAAATTTACTTTAAATATAAGACTAGCGAAAATGTACTAAACATCGTTATCAACTATACCTGAGGTAGAACCCACGGAAGAAGGAGAATCAACACGCATGTGGGATGAATCTGCGTCGGGCTGGGGCAACCGCTGGGGCGATGGCTGGGGCTTAAGTTGGGGCCCCATCTGCTATATGCGAGCACTTTGTGACTCATCATCAGTGGGCAATGATGAGGTGGGACCCATCGGGGAGAAAGCAGCTCGGCGTCCACCCCGGCCACATATAGCCCGTATCCTATCCATATCTGACTTCGTATAGATAAATTACAAAAACATTAACACATAAAAAATAATAATTTGACAGAAATCATCATCGACACTATATATATATATATATATATATATATATATATATATATATGAACGGAGGTGTAAAAACACATCAATATGAACCAAGTTCTAAAATGTTACTACATTTTTTCCGTGATGTTACAACATTACAAGTCAATCATTTTCAGTTTGAGAATCATCATTATCTTCATCACTTTCCTCGTCCTCCTCTTCTTCGTGGGACTCATCGTTCTTTTCATCTTCTAATTCATCATCTTCTAATTCATCATCTTCACCAGTAGACTCAGTCACATCATCTCCAACACTTTCCACGTCCTCCGCGTCATCATCTACGACTTCTTTTACTACGAAGTGTTGTTGGAAGAGGAAGATCGTCCTCCTCGTTGTTGACCTCAACAGGGAACAAGACAGGTCATTGGTCGACTTGAAAGGAGTCTAGCTCACTATCATATGTCACGGGAAATTTCTTAGACTTGATAATTGTATACCAATAAGATTTGGAATTGGCGACGCCGTCTGCGTAAAAGACTTGTACATCTTGACTACCAAACACAAAAGGCTCGTCTGATGCAAGTCTTGACTTGACATTGACATCTACAATCCCTTGAGAGCTAACACAGATTCCTCTGCTGCATGTGATATCGAACCACGTACACTTGAACATTACCAGGCGGTTTTGGGAACCCAGATATGTTAGCTTAACAATCTCATCTAACTCTCCGTTAAAGTCCATGCAATTCTCGGCATAACAGTCACCATTGACCAAGACTCCACTGTTTTGGGTTTGTTTTGTTGGGTCATCATCTTTTACGTTAAACTTAAACCCATTGATGATATAGCCTCAATGACAGAATGTTTGTTTGTTAGGGTCTTCACTAGTAATTTCAAGCAGGAGGCCACTGGTCTATCCATTGACTGAACCTATTGTAGATGACGGTAAAAATTAAGGATAAATTAGTATACTAATTGGCACAAACTATATATAACACATAATATAATTTCGTTAAACAATCTTACACGCCTTTTGAACAACTGTACAAATTGTGATTTCCGATGAGATTCAAGTCCAGCAGGATCAGTGATTAAAGATTTCACATCAAACTCATTGCAAACCAATATAGTTGACTCGCTTATCACACACTTTCAATTTATGCACAACAATGTAAGTAAA
Source organism: Escallonia herrerae (assembly GCA_033070095.1). Lineage (NCBI taxonomy): Eukaryota > Viridiplantae > Streptophyta > Magnoliopsida > Escalloniales > Escalloniaceae > Escallonia > Escallonia herrerae. Next base: position 623,711 of record JAVXUP010000007.1, read on the forward strand.
TTAAGACTTTAACTTACTCAATGAATGTCAAAACTTCATCACAATTTAGAAGGGCATAAATTGTTGCAGTACTGTAATTTTCATATGTTAGCCATCGAGTATACATTCGGCCGAACAAACTACCTGACTGCTTGAATATTGACAATTGCCCTTTCAAATTTATGATTGATCCGGGGTCATTTCGGCCTAGTTGATTTAACCTTGTATCAACATCAAGCCTGAAATATTGACTACAAAAGTTTACAAGTTCTTCCATTATGTAAGCCTCTGTAATTGAGCCCTCAACCCGAACCTTATTGCAAAATTTTTTCTTTAAATAGAACATGAACCTAGAAGTTTATCGAATCGAGTTAGGTGGAATATCAATGATAATAGGTGTCGTATTAAGTGTAAACGAACAACTGTAACAATTTAAAGATTACCTCTCGAAGGGATACATCCACCAATATTGCACGGGTCCACCCATCTTAGCTTCATATGGCAAGTGAACAGGTAGACGCTCTATTGAATCAAAACAAAGGTGGAAAGATTTTCTCCAGCTTGCAAATCTTCACCATAATGTTCTTCTCAAGCACTTCCATGTTACTCACCCGGATCATAGAAGAACATATATCTTGAAGAAAATGAGATAATTCAGTCAAAGTCTTGCAAACAACCCATGGCAACAGTCCCCGGAAGGCAATAGGAATGAATATCTACATGAATACATGGCAGTCGTAACTCTTCATCCCTTGGAACTTGCATTCTGATACATTGCAACAACGAGATATGTTGGATGCAAACCCATCCGGAAGCTTCCATTCTTAACCCACTGACAGACCTTCTCCACTTGTTTTTTGTCTAGACAGTAAGGTGCTTTCGGAAGTATCATCCTCCCACTGACTGTCCGAGGATGTAATTCACGGCGTACACCCAACTGTTGTAGATCCCTTCTCGCTTTAAGGTGATCTTTTGATTTGCCCTTGACATTCATCACTGTGTTGAACACATTATCAAAAATGTTCTTCTCAATATGCATCACATCCATGTTGTTTCGGGTAATGAGCGTCCTCCAGTAGGCTAACTCCCAGAAGATACAAAATTTTCTTCAGTTGTGCTCTTTCCCTTACCCTGAAATCTTCTGATCTGTCACACCCATGCCTTGTGGTATGTCAGTATTAAGTGCCTCCAGGTGTGAGAACACTTCTTCACCATATGGGTAGTCCATTGTGACAACCTCACGCTCGATTGTCCCGTCAAATTTTTCCTTCTGCCTACGAATCTGATAGCCCAGTGGCAAAAACTTACGGTGACATCTGAACCACGAGGGCTTTCCGTCGTGCTTTAATGTATGACCAGGGTTCACGCCCATATAAGCATGGCATGCTAGCTTCCCATGTGTGTTCTAGCCACACGTCATTCCCAATGCGGAAAAATCATGTATAGTCAACATCAAAGCAACCCTCATCTGAAAATTATGTTTAAGGGATGCATCATATGTTTCGACTGCATGCGGTCAAACTCTTTCCATGCCTCTCCATCAGCTGGGTGGGGTGTGTCAGCACAACGGCATCATTGCTACGAGTCTCACGGTGAACCATCATATGTTCAGCCATATTGGAGGAGTAGTACATTCTCTGAAGCTGTGGTGTGACCGAAAAATATCGTAATATCTTCCATGCAATGTTTTTCCTCTTCCCTTTGTCCAGTTTATACCTCGAATGATCACATACTAGACACCATGGCAAATCCTTATTCTCTTTTCAGAATAATACACAATCGTTATTGCACGCATCTATCCGCTCATAGCTCAACCCAAGTCTCCTCATCATCTTCTTCACGTCATAGTACGACGGCGGTAGCTTTTCACTTTCGGGCAGAATTTCTTTGATTAAGGTAACAAACTCGTTAAAACCTTTCTCACTCAACCCGTGGTCTAATTTCAACTGTAATAACCTACTAACCGTAGACAGCCGTGTGTGTTTCGGAGTTCCATCCCACAGCGGCTCTTCCACAGCTCTCAACAACTCATAAAGCTGATGAGTCCCCTCGTTCGGCTGTTGGGCACTGTCGTCACCACCGTCATTACCCCAGTCAACATTAGCATGCTCAGCATCCATAATCATATCTCAATAATCATACCGTGCCTCCTCCCTAACTTCAATTTGACTAGTCGGGTTGGACGACAATACTATCATTTTTCCATGATGCGTCTACCATGTGTATCCACCCATAAAACCGTACTAACAAAGATGCCATTTTACTTCAATTCTTTTTCTCCAATGCAACAACTCACATCTACCGCATAGACACCTTATCTTATCAAAGTCAATATGTGCATGATGCGCGTAAGCAAAGTCGAGAAATTCGTCAACGCGATCATCAAAATCGTCAGCATTCTTCTTTTTCATCCAACTTTGATTGACCGACATGACGACTGAGATAACAAACTGTATACCACCTTCAATTATGACCAATCATTAGGCAAGGTTGATGTAAATATAAATGAATGAATATGACAACATGTCTTTATATTTTCCCTCCATTCTCGAATAGGTAGTGGTCCTGTCCCATTCAGAAAAGCACATGTTTATAAAACAGTGAAGAACTCATGCTTAGTCCTATGTGTTAGACCCCTCATATTTAAATGCTTAAAAAAAATAGAAGAAGAAGAAGAAAATAAAATTAGAGAGTTTGGGGGACATAATGGGTATTTGAAAATTCTAATATTTTTAGGAATATAAATATACATCTTTTAGGTATCTGATAGTTACGTACAATATATATATATATATATATATATATATATATATATATCTCATAGGAACACAAGGAAGTTCAGAAAAGTCTGCAGAGAATTCCTAGGGAGAGCCTTTTGAGAGTTTGATCATTGTTCTAGATAAGAATTTATTTTTGGGTATCGAATTGAGGTTTATAGTTAGAATCCTTACGAATTTTTGTTATTGTTGGAACCCTAATTTTAACTTTTGGGTATATTGATTTTTAGGGATTTTGTTATAATTGATTCAGGAGATCAAAGTTTTGTGATTGAATTGCACAATTGGAGGTAAGGGTTTTACTTTTTGAAATCTAAATCAGCGTTGGACTAATCAATCGTATGTTCGTAATAATTTATTCTTTTAAATTCGGAATACCATTAGATTCGGATGATTATATTTTCCGTAAGGTATTCCTTTGTTTTCATATCGTCTTGTAATCTGTGCGTTGGGCTTCGTTTTTCTGCTCTGAAGTGTGCCGTTTGGTGGCTGAAATTTGTTGACGTTCAATCAATTCTTAAGTCAAAAATCTTGTTCACGTGAATTGTCATCATGACTCACGTTTAGTGGCCGTTCGTTGCTTGAGCCGCCACTATTACTGTGTTCATTCATATGTCCTCTAATGCTCCAGGTAGTACATTGATAACCATGTCCCTATTTCTCACGCTCTTTATCCAATAAATTAACAAGTCAGTACTTGTTTGGACTTTATGTTAGAAACTTCTCTTCCTACGTCATTACTTGTCAATGATGGAAATGGTATTCACTCATGCCAAATTTATTTTGCATCAGGCTTCTCACATGGTTAGTTCCATTGTTTCTTTAAATTAAATACATTTTATGACAACTCCTTTACAAGGCCATCAGGCTTCTCACGTGGTCAATTTCTGTTGGTTTCTTTAAATACATTTTGTGGCAACTCCTTTACATGGCAACATTATGAATTTGTGTAAATTTCGATTGTATTCGTATGACTTTCGTTGATCTTGAATTTTCATGTTTGTCGTTTTAAATTTACTTTTGAGAATTTTTGGGATCGTTGATATATCTCATTGAGAGTTGTCATTAATATTTACGTTTCTGACTTTCTGCCTTATTGACTTAAGCTAGTGACTCTTGGTTAGTCGGAGCCACTCGTCATATTACATCGTATAAGACTTTTGGTGTCTAATAAAATATTTTGTTGAACATATGCGTAAGTAAGTCTATGAGCCATGTCACGGTGTACGTGACTACTCTGTTTCTGACTTACCCACGTGGATTGGAACGTGGGCTAGCTCAGTGGAATGAGTTAGAGATCGCGATCTTATTTTCTGAACCTGGTTGCACGTGCCAGTGATGGCATGTGTGACCTTACTCTGAATGGCTCTAATGTCAGTTTCTATATAAGAATACATTTTGAAATTTTGTCTTTCTACAAAACATATTTTGTATTTTGACAATTCTGGTTCGTATATGTTCTGTTAAAATTCTGTACGTCCGATCTTGTTTTCTCAGATACCTTTGTATCCCATTTTGATTGGTCCGTTGAGCGACCTTACTGGGCATTTGGCTCACCCCCCTTATTATTTTACTTTCAGGTGATCAGTAGAGGGGATTGGATTACGGGCCTAGCAATTTGACTGAGAGCTAGCGGTTTAATCTCAGAGCTACTTTGATTATTTGTTTTTAGAAATTATAATTTGTTTTTAGAAATTATAATAAGAGGAAATATTTGGATTTCGATGTTTCATTTGGAACTCCTTGTAGGATTAAATTCGGGATTAAATTACTGTTTAGGCCTATTTGACATTTAATTGTGTAAATTGGAGATTTTCTGATTAGATGCTCTGAATAACCTGTTTGGGAGACTTTTGAAAATTTGAGGTTTTCTGACTTTGTTTAATTGATATTAGCGCTCCGAAAATTTGGGGCTCTACACTATGTCTGCAAAAAATTCGGCAGCCCCTCCCTGCATTTTTCTAAGTACACGACATCGATTAGGTGTTCTAACATTCATCAAACCTTGCCTTGCAAGGTTTGACGGATGTTAAAAAATACCAGATCTGTATGCACCTGGAGAAACACGTGAGAACGTGTACCAAATATCCACGACATAGAACACAAAGCATAAGTTGAAACACTATTTTATAAACACGTAACTTTTCCAAATTGTCCAAACTAGACATCCAAAGGCTCATTACAAAGCATTACTTTGTAATGAGTACCTTGGAACGGGAACTAAGGATTTTTATGCATGCATGCGTTCAGAAATTGATAATATATGTAAGAATCTTTTTAAAATATCAAAATTGCAGAAAGATCGTTACATATGTTACCAATTCCACTTTAAATAGAATTCGTTGGCAACGAGTTGAACCATCTCGTTTCCAATGGACTTCGCAAAACAACAACGAATATAAAGAATACAGGATTTATAAGCAACGGGTAATTGAACCATCTCTGGGCTAATTAGTATTAATGAGGATTACATTTGGCTAATTATAGCTAATTAGGGTTGATTAGGAGTAATTAGGGTTATTTTGAGCTAATAACCGGGTTTTATTGTGCGGAGTCATGTTGATTAGTCCTAATTAGGGCTAATTAGGCTTAATTGAGTTATGTTTAGGCTAATTAGTATTAATGAGAATTATCTTGGACTAATTATAGCTAATTAGGGTTGATTATGACTAATTGGGGTTATTTTGAGCTAATTAGGGTTTAATTGTGCAAAGTAGTGTTGATTAGTCCTAATTAGGGCTAATTAGGCTTAATTGGGTTATTATGCTTAATTACAACTAATTAGGCACGTAATCAGAGTTTAGTTAGGTTTTAGGGTTTAATTAATCTAATCACGGGTTTACAAGATATGAGTAATTAGGGCTAATTAGGGTTTAATTTGGACTGATTGGTGTTAATTAAGATCAATTTGGGGGTAATTATAGCTAATTTTATTTTCATTGTGTTCTTAGGGTTAATTAAAACTAATTAGGCTTGTTAGAGATAACTAGGGATAATTGGGTTCATTAGGGTTAATCGGGACTAATTAGGGCTAATTATACCAAGTGCTGGAACCATGATGAGATTCTAAGGGGTGCTAAAAATGTCGCGTTAACCTAATTAACTTAAATTCAACAACCAACCATTCAACTAATTCATAGATATCTCAATCCAATTGGGTCCCATCCTCCGTCAACAATCTCAATTCCTAATACCTCATATAGGTTGTCGGTATGGTGTCTGACACCTCCAGACACGTTCGAAGACATTGATTTATTTTTTAAATGCCGGATGTCGTGTCCATCACCCCTTGAAGAGGTGCCGGACACCCCTTGAAGAGGTGTTCATAAGTATAAAGCTAAAATGTGACATTTCGGTATTGGTGTCGATCGGATGCGGTGTCCGTGACCTACCGACACCTCGACACCTCATTGACACATTCAAAAACGTGTCGGACACCTACAAAAACTTGTCAGATACCTCCGGACACGTGTCCGACACCTCCGGACACGTGTCCGACCATTGATTTATTTTTTAGATGCCAGACATCGTGTCCGTCACCCCTTAAAGAGGTGTCCACAAGTATAAAGCCAAAATGTGACATTTTTCGGTGTCGGTGTCGATAAGACGGGGTGTCCGTGACCTACCGACACCTTGACACCTCATTGACACATCCGGACACGTGTCGGACACCTCCGGACACGTGTCCGACACCTCTCAGCGGTGTTCGAAGACATTGATTTATTTTTTAATTGCTGGACACCGTGTCGGACACCCATTGAAGAGGTGTCCAGAAGTATAAAGCTAAAATATGTTGTTTCGGTGTCAGCGTTGATCGGACGTGGTGTCCGTGTCTATGCTACCTAACGGGGATCTCAATCCAATTGGGTCTCATCCTTCGTCAAGAATCTCAATTCTCAAATGCTCAATGTAAAAAAAATTAATAAAAATCACACATTCAATCCAATTGGGTCCCATCCTCAGTCAACAATTTTAATTCTCAAATGCTCAATGCAATAAAAATTGCACATTCAATCCAATTGGGTCACATCCTCAGTCAACAATCTCAATATCTCAAATGTTCAATGCACAATTAATAATCTAAAATCATCAATTAACAACCTAAAATCATCACTTAATAATCTCAATTACTTCAAATGCACAGCTAATAACTTAAAATCATCGATCAATAATCACAATTAACAAACTAAAATTATCAAACAAATGATCAATGTTCAAATGGGAAAAAATTGTTCAAAATGCACATAGCTGATGCACTTGAATTATTTCAATTTGGGGTTCGATTCGATTAGGACAATTAATTTAGGGTTCAATTAGGAAGTTCAGTTACTTTATTTAGGGTTCAATTAGGGGGTTCTATTAGTTCAATTTAGGGTTAGGTTGAATTTGGGCATTCAATTTAGGGTTCAATTAGGGGGTTCAATTAGTTCAATTTAGGATTCGATTGGATTAGGGCCTTTTAATTTAGGGTTCAATTAGGCATTCACTTAGTTTAATTTAGGGTTCGATTCGATTAGGACATTCAATTAAGGGTTCAATTAGGCGTTCACTTAGTTTAATTTAGGGTTCGATTTGATTAAAACATTCAATTTAGGATTTAATTAGGGTTCAATTACTTTAATTTAGGGTTCAATTAGGGGTTCTATTAGTTCAATTTAGTGATCGGTTCAATAAGTTCGTTTAGGGTTCAGTTGGATTAGGGCATTCAATTTATGATTTAATTAGGAGTTCAATTAGTTTAATTTAGGGTTCGATTCAATTAAGGCATTCAATTTAGGGTTTAATTAGGGTTCAATTACTTCAATTTAGGATTCAATTAAGGAGTTTTATTAGTTCAATTTAGGGTTCGGTTGAATTGAGTCATTCAATTTAGGGTTCAATTATGGGGTTTAATTAGTTTAATTTAGGGTTCGATTGGATTGGGGCATTCAATTTAGGGTTCAATTATTTTAATTTAGGGTTCAATTATGGTTCAATTACTTCAATTTAGTAGTCAGTTGAATTGGGACATTCAATTTAGGGTTCAATTAGGGAGTTGAATAAGTTCAATTTAGGATTCGATTGGATTAAAGCATTCAATTAGTTTAAATTAGGGTTCGATTCGATTAAAGCATTCAATTTAGAGTTCAATTACTTCAATTTATGGATCAATTAGGAGGTTCTATTACTTCAATTTAGGGTTCGGTTGAATTGGGGCATTCAATTTAGGGGGTTCAATTAGTTCAATTTAGGGTTTGATTGGATTAGGGCATTCAATTTAGGGGGTTCAATTAATTCAATTTAGGGTTTGATTGGATTAGGGCATTCAATTTAGGTTTCAATTAGTTTATTTTAGGGTTCGATTCGATTAGGACATTCAATTTATGGTTTAATTACTTCAATTTAGGGTTTAATTAGGGTTCAATTACTTCAATTTACAAATTGCCTCATCATAGGGATTGTTACTACGAACAGTTGACTAATTTTGTCTCATTATCGTAGGTTATGATTTACAGTAATAAGTCCAGTAATGTTTTTGAAAATATTTAGACTAAACGGATACCCAGCAAAATCCTAGCAAAAAAAATTAAACTAAATGGATAAATTTGAAAGAATTATACAAAGTTAATGCAAAATCAAGCATGAGCAGAAAATTATCAAACAAATTTGTAGGGTAGAGAAAATAATTAAGGTGTTGGGAACTTACCTTCTAATGATGAAGGAACAATAGCCGGTGGCAGTGGAGGGCGGCGGCATTGGTGGCAGGACGACGGTGGCAGGCTTTTCACGCGGTTGCAGTGGATGGCTTTTCACGCGGGGGCAGTGCAGTGGAGGGCCTTTAACTTGCGGCAGTGGATGGTTCACCGTGGAGGGGGATCGCTGGAGGTGGGTCACCGTGGTGGTTGATCGTCGGAGCTCAGAATAGCGGTGGGTGATTTTGAGAAAGAGAAACGGGAAAAGAGAAAGAAGCAGATTTAAGTGTTTTAATCGAGGACTTTTAGCGATGGGAACACCCGTAGCTAAAAGGCCGTTGATAAATTTTACGGCTGAAAGTTTTAGCGATGACACAATTCCGTCGCTAAAACAATTTTAGAAAACCATCGACAAAAATTATTAAGTAAAAAAGTTTTAGCGACGGTTTACTTCATCGATAATAAGTTTTTAACGACGGACTTTTACCGACGGTATTATCCGTCGGTTAAAGTCATTTTACCGACGGATTGCCTTCCGTCGGTAAAACTCCATCGCAAAAAACACATTTTCTTATAGTGATAATAGATGCTAACTATATTTAACGGCCGCTAGAAACGTTTAACGATCATTAATTATAGTGATACGAGAGATTGTAGCTTTGTTTCTACAATCTGGGTAGTTGCCAAAAAAAAAATCTTTTTTATATATAAACCAATAAATGTCGGTTGAATAAAAACAAAAAAAAAAGTGTAAATTGTGTAATCTATTGCCGGGGATAACTAATGTGTTAATGTTGCATATGCTTATTTTTGGAATAAAAAGACCTCTACCCAAAAGAAGAATAACAAAAGAAATGAATCTAAGGGCTTTAAAAGTTTAAGACCACCAAAAAAAGGGGCTTTAAAGCTATAGAATGAATTAAGTCCTTCCTAAAATTTTGTAATTCTTCTTTCGTACGTTTGAAATAAAAAAGTTTATTCAAGAAAATCTTTAATCTTCTCCAAAAGGGAAGTCCCCTCCCGGAAGAATTTCGGTATGATGTTACTTCAGTGTTAGGTTCAAAACATTCCATAATTTATGTTCGTCTGAAGAGGTCCTTTTTTGCAGTTTTTTTTTGTTCTTTTTTTTTTTTCTTTTGAAGCATAAGTACATTATGAGTAATGGCACTTGTCTAATCAACTAGGGGACAGAAGTTAATCTTTTAGCAGCCACGTTGCCCGATGCCTGAAAATAAATCTTTTGGTACGAGGTTTAATTGCCAAAATATGTAACTTTAGGTTTCGTTTGACAAAATTTTTTTTTTGGTTTTCAGTTTTTAAAGAGCAATTTTTTAAAGAGCAGCTTAATTTTTTTTTTTTATAAAAACAAGTGGGTGTTTGATAACCCCTTTTTTTTTGAGGTTTTTTTTTGGGTGTTTGGTAACCCTTTTTATTTTGACTGTTTTTTTGGTGGTTTGCGGTGGTGGTGGTGGTGGCCGACGGCCGGAGGTGGCTGCCGGCGGTCACCGGCGGTGGTGGCCGGCGGCCGGAGGTAGCTGCCGGCAGTCTCCGGCGGTGGTCGCCGGCGGCCGGAGGTGGCTGCCGGCAGTCACCGGCGGTGGTGGCCGGCGGCCGGAGGTAGCTGCCGGCCGTCTCCGGCGGTGGTCGCCGGCGGCCGGAGGTGGCTGCCGGCAGTCTCCGGCGGTGGTCGCCGGCGGCCGGAGGTGGCTGCCGGCAGTCTCCGGCGGTGGTCGCCGGCGGCCGGAGATGGCTGCCGACAGTCTCCGGCGGTGGCTGCCGGCGGCCGGAGGTGGCTGCCGGCGGCCGGCAGTCTCCGGCGGTGGTCGCCTGAGGTGGCTGCCGGCGGTGGGAGGGTGGTGGTGGTGGTCGAAAAAAAAAAACCAAAAGTGAAAAAAAAAACCAGTTTTTGGAGTTTTTTTTTTACTCTGCAGTTTAAAAACTGATTTTTTAAATTGAAAAAAAAATGGTTACCAAACGCTCTTTTTTTTCAGTTTTTAAAACTGAAAAAAAAAGAGGGAAAAAAATTTTGTCAAACGGGCCTTAGAGTCGGCTAGAAATGAAATGGGCACGAGAATTATGGGACCAGTCAAACATCAAGCACTATTGAGCAACCTGCTTGTTTATCTGGTACAGGTGTTGCCTCCCTGCCCATTGCGGAACAGCTAATAAGCTCTTTGAAGCCGGAGACGCGCATGCAAGTTGGATGGCACGTGAGGAAACTGTTTATTAAGCATAATAATTAACTACATTTTTAAAGAATAAAACAAGGGACGATTAGTCAGGGTTAGCGGTGGTTATGGCAAGAAATTATGAGTTTTAATTAATGGCGGTCTACATATCTGATATACTAATAACTACCAATTGAATGAGGTTCAAGAGTCTCTTTTCCTGATTGACAAATCCGAAGTTATTTTCACGTTCTAAACTTGTTAGCTAAAAATCTTATCGGAAATATAATTCTTGCACCGATTAGACTCACTTAACAGAAAGATCAATTAAATTAATATGTATCAACCTATCAAGATCAGTAGAATGTATGATTGTCGTGTGTAAGCAATCTCCTAGAGGCTGATGGGAATGGCTTCATCATTTGCTGGAGATGGGATCAGAGTACGTGAGAATGGACCTACCAAGCCTTCATCCCTGCTGCGTAGCAGCTGAAGCCATATAGAAATTAGCAGGCATATACACATGCCATGTTATGCCAGGCTGCCAAACTGCAGAAATATACCTTTTGTTTGCTGACCTACATAAAATACTTCTATTAGGTGTGGATCTAATTCAGCTCTTACTTGGCTCAACCTCCAATTTACCTTATGTTAGCACATGGGCAACAAGGTGCCTGTATTGTTGTTTGGTCAACTTCAGATGCTAATCAATTTCTCATCGACCATAACTACTTGACTAGCTCGAAATTGAAGAAGCTGGATCATTGTATGCCCAAGGAAGGACGCTGACGTATGCGACACTAAAATAATGTTGAACAATTCTTAAAACTGAAAGCTCGAAACATGTACTAATATAAGTATTGTTGGACCAAAACTAAAGAAATTCTGACATGGATTTGTTTCCTTTAATTTTTGTCAAGTATGGTTTGTCATTTTGATTCATAGACACAGCCAGCTCATTACAACCAAGTCTAAACCCACCCCACATCTTATCCCATATAAACCCCCCAACATCACAACACTCCCCTCCCCTCCCAACTGCACTAGCACCATGGCTTCTTGCACATCTCTGTCCCTCATTCTCCTCTCCATCACCCAACTTCTGTCCCTCCTCTCACCTCAAGCCCAAGCCCAGACCCCCTCGGCTCCGGCCCCCGCCCCCTCCGGCCCCATCAACATCACCGGAATCCTCGACCAAGCCGGCGGCTACGGCACCTTCATTCGCCTCCTCACCGAGACTCAAGTGGCCACCCAAATCAACAACCAAGCGAACACCTCCACCGAGGGAATGACCGTCATCGCGCCCACCGACAACGCCTTCAACAACCTCCCAGCCGGCACCCTCAACAAACTCACCGACAACCAGCAAGTGCAGCTTGTTCTCAACCATGTTTTGCCCAAGTACTACAGCTTAACCAGTCTTCAAACCGTTAGCAACCCTGTCCGAACGCAGGCAACCGGCCAAGAAGGTGGCGTCTTCGGCCTTAACTTCACTGGCAGCCAGGGCAATCAAGTGAATGTTTCCTGCGGAGCTGTTGAGACCCAGATTTACAATGCCGTACGACCCGGCTTTCCGCTAGCTGTTTATCAGGTAGACAAGGTTTTGATACCGCAATTCTTGTCAGCCACGGCACCAACGGCCCCTCCACCAGCCGCAAACACCACAAGTGGTGGCTCCAACGGGACGAAAACGACTGATGAAAAGCCAGCTTCTCCTCCCAATGCTTCGGGACGGATAAATGTAGGGTTGGGATTGGTTGGTGGTGTTTCTTTGTTTTGCATGGGATTACTTTCTTGAAAAAATACGGTATTTGGCATTTCAAAACACGGTATAATTTGTATTGAATTGCATTCATGCCAATATTCACGTTCTTTGTGTATTTCTTTCACTTCTTTGTGATTTTTGCATTGTACATGAGTCTATATTGTGTTTTCTCTTTGTCTAGCTCTTACATTCATGGATCACTGAAATGTGTTGCCGTTCATATACGATTGATCTAGACTTTAATAAATTAAAGACATAAATGAATGTGTACATCTTCTACCTGATTCCTAATTAACCACAGGAAGAAAGTTAGGATTCAAACGCTTAAATCATACTGGTAATACAATAATCTTTTGCTGAAGACCAAAAAATCTCAAGACCAAGCTTGACTCCCGCTGGGATACATAGTAGCTGTTCTAGTGTTCCTGATCTCGGAAGCTGCGCATGATGCAAGTTGCAACCATGGCTGGGGGATTAGGTGGCATGCACGTGACCAGTTGAGAAATTTCTCTGTAACGTAGAAATCTAGGAGTAGTTGGGTATTTTGTTTGGACCCCATTTTTCTTTTTATCCTTTTGGGGTAAACACCCGACCACCTAAACTAGTTCAGAATTACATACATTTCTTCTCCTGGCACTCCCATTTGGGGCATGCAGACCAATGGCCTGTTCACCTCTTGATCTGTGTATATCAATGTCACTTGGCTAGGAACTTTCGGGGAAACAAACTTTGGGGGAAAACTTGAAAAATCAAGATCTCCAAAAGAACTAATTTTTTTTCCTCTAGACTGGTGGCCCATAACCGCCTGTCTACTAATCCCCTGCGTGCCACCAGAGGATTGACAACCAACCCCTTTTGCGACTTGCGCCAACAACACCAAGAGGACCATGCCCACGTTTTGGGAATTTGCCACGCGGCTCGAGAAGTTCGGAAGCACTTCCTCCCATATATACTATGGTTGAGGATAACAGCATGAGCATGCAAAACTGGCTTCCAAAGTACTGCTCCCCCCATAAAAATGAGGAAGAACCACAGCAACCACCAAAATCCCAAACTTTTTGCTATAATTCTTGGTATATATATCGAAAAGGAGGAGCGAACGGATCTTTAACAACACACCACTGAATGCCAAGAGTACAATCCAAAGGGTCAAACATCGTCATGAAGACAAGGTGAAGGCCTTCCAATCTCCTATGAATGCATTAGGATATGTTTGTTAAAACTGAAATTCAAGTGCTGAAAAATTAATAAAGTGTTGAATTTGTATAACTTTAAATTTTAAGTTGCTAAATATTAAGCACTGAAAATTAGTCCTGTCTGAAATTTAAGTGTTGAATCAGTCTATTTTGTTTGATAAAACGGAATAATTGAAGCCTAAGAACTGTTTAATTTGACAATAATACCCTATTATTCTGTTTTTTTGAAACGTTAGCAAGCCTGTCAAACAATTGGATAATTGGGTGTATTACAATATGAAGGATACTTCAAATCTAAAATTTACAATCATGAGCATAGCCTTAAAACACACACACACACACACACACACACACACACACACACACATATAAGGAGCTGATCCGTTGATAGCGCTAGCAAAATAGGAGATTTTGCTAGCGTGATCTGGCCGTCCATCGCGAAGGGATGGACGACCCAGATCTTTTTTTTTCAAAAGCTGTTAGTCGTCCGCTACATAGTGTAGCGGATGACTGTAATGCAATCTTATTTTTTTTGTGTTTTGAATTAAGTTTTCTTCTTCTACATTGATTTAGAATGCTCACACACTTGCACAGAAAGATCGGAGGCTGGGCTAGAAATGGTTGAAAAAAACTGAAATTGAATTGAGCTGTTTAACATGTTCAGGTTTTGGCCACAAAGAAGCAAACCCTACCAATTTTTAGAAACACTGACTTACCGGCAGGTTAGTTAGTGGCCAAGTCAAATTTTTTATTTTTTGATAAAACTGGACGGTTGATCAGAAGAAAATTGATTTTTTCTAGTAAAACCACACGGTTGATCAGAAGGATGGACTGAAAAATATTCAAATCAAATAGGAAAGTTTTACAAAAATGGTCTGGTTTTTCTAATAAAATTTTTTAAAATTTTTTTAATTCCTATCTCTATACAACTTAGGGCTCTTTCATTATATATTCAGGACTCATCTTTGCAAAATGACATTCGACTCTCATTCTCTTCAAAGAACTTCAAATGGCTTCCGAAGACGATCCCACGATCTTCGAGCTCCAATTCTGCGCCTTTGCCGACTCACTCAACAAGATCAAACGCATTCATCTTAATAGGTGATTTAATCTAAAATCAGTCATGAGTCTGAGGATTCCAATTGTCCTTAAGGACATTCTCCGTGCGGCATGAAAAATGTCTTCTGGTTCGGCGTGGATGAACTCTGCCAACTCATGAAGAATTCTCCACTCTGATGGATATTCCAGTTAATCTGTCCATCGTGGATCTGGTTAATTTAGAATGGTTATGTGAAGGCCCTCATGGACTTTTCTACTCTCTCCCTCAATAGAGTACTTTTCCACTAAACTGGCTAATTGTGATCAGCAGTATGCCCAAGGTCAGGTGGAGGCTCTGGGATTGTGCTTGGTGGCCAAAAATCTCACGTTTACTTCCCCCTATATTGCCGATGAACGAACTCACTTTTTCTATGTGCAGGATTCGAAAGACATTCACTAGTATTGTCTCTAGTAGGGGTCCATGGACTCTGTAGACTTCTGGATATTATTTTGTTTGTCTTGAGATTACAGTATTCTTTTTTTTACTTTGCCTGTCGGATTCTTAGACAATTTGAGTACAAGTAGGTTAATCCAGATCTCTACAGTACCTTTGCTGCTACAGTGAACGACATCAACCCTTCACTGATATGGGTCATTCCCATAGGTTTGGGTTCTCCTCCATATTTTGATTGCTTTGTCGAGAGTGACACCTTTGTTGATTGTATAGATCTAACTGTTCATTGTTGTCTGAAGAGTACATCAATCATCTTTGGTTTCATGTTCGGGAGAAATACTGGCTTTGGAGAGCAAGTTGAGGACAAGATCTGAATTGGGATATCCTAAGCACCTATGAAATAAGGTCTCTGGAGCAAGATAAGAAGAAAGCTTGTGCTGCTATTGGTATGAGGCCAGAGGTGTCTGATTCTGGGAAATCTTCTTAAAGTATAGTTTAAAGTTTTCATCGTCCTCAAGCTCAGGAAGAAGTTCGGGTCACTTGGATCAGATGATCTTGGATCGGTTCGCAAATGTTTCAAAAGAAATTTGATGTGGATGGGAATCTGATACGACCTCTGCATATGGATGAGCCCTAGTGACACCCTTCCTCGCTGCTTAAGGAAAAATGATATAAGTCCGAGTGGTGGCTCTGGCATGGATGCTTATATCAAAGGTTGGTTTGATCTCAGGGTGGCAAGGGCAAAAAGATTGAGAAAGCGGAACAAGGTCCAATTCCCGAGGCAGAGGTTTTAGAGGATGTGATCCTGGTATCTCAAAGGTTGACTTACAAAAAGGATATGGAAAAGTTCAAGTCAGTTGTATTTCTAGATGAAAAGGATCGTCCAACTTTGAAGAAGAAAAAGTAGATGTGCTGATATATTACCCTTAGGTTGCTGATAGGACCTATAATTTTTATTTTGCCCTAAGTTTTGCCTAAGCAGCCCTTTGCTGGGTTTTTGTCCTAACTTGGCATTTTTTTTCATTTTATCTTTGCCCTAACTTTTGCCTAAGACGCCCTTTCTAGGGTCTTCATCGTAGCTAGTTTTTTTTATTTTTCTCAAGAATGTAGTTTGTCTTAGCCAGGTGGAATAAAAGACATTATCAAAATTTGCCTGCACTCTCTTTAACTTTACGTGCTGGCTACATACCTCCTTCTATTGTTACAATGTTATGTAAGTACTGGATAATGTTCTTAAGGAGGATCAGGTTATTCGTACTTCATTTACGAATTCCATTCATGCATAATGTATCTTTAAGCGGTCTAAGTTGACTAATCGTGACAATTGGATGCCATCTAAATCGACTAATAAAGCTGCACCCCAAACCATGATTTGCTTGATCATATAGAAACCTGACCAGTTGAGTTCAAAATTTCCTTGTGGCTTTGAGATTTGTTCAATGTTTTCCTTCAACACTAAATTTCCTTCTTTCAAACCGCGCTCTTTCACTCACTTGTTAAAGGCTCGGGCTATCCGCTTCTGGCAACCCTGAATGTGGTATAAAGCTTTCAATCTTGTCTCATCTGCTAGTGCCAACTCTTCGAATCTGTGTCGTACCTAATCTTCCTCAACTATCTGCTTTTCCAACAATAACCGAAGAGAATCAACTTCCAATTTTACTGGGAGTACGACCACCATGACGTAAACTAGTGAATATGGGGTAGCTCTTTTCAATGTTCTTACTGATGTCCTATAGCCTTAGAGGGCATAGGGGAGCTTATCTAGCCAATTCTTACAGGATTCCGTCATCTTACTTAGCATGTTCTTGATATTCTTGTTGGCAGCCTCTACGGCCCCATTGATCTATGGACAGTAAGATGATGAGCGATGTCAAATGATATCGTATTCCTCAACTAAGTCTGTGACTCTCCTTCAAAATGTAACCCATTGTCTGAGATCAACTCTTGGGGTACTCTGTACTGAAAAATAATATTCGTCCGAATGAACTGGGCCACCTTTCTGGTGTTAAGCATGGCATATGAAGCGGCTCCCAACCACTTCTTAAAATAGTCTATGGCTACTAAAATAAACTCATGTCCATTGGATGCTTTGGGGCTAATCTTTCCTATCACGTCTATTTTTCAAACTAAGAAAGGCCAAGGGGATGTCATGTTGTATAAATCTTGGAGATGGAGATGCTACAGGTTGGCATACACTTGAGAATTGTGACACCTCCTGACATACTCCAACTCCATTGTACTCCAATAATATTCCAATCGGAGAATATTCTTTGCTAGCATTTGGTCGTTCATGTGCAGTATCTCCTCCATGATATGGTTCCTCTCTCTCTTTCTTTCTTTCTCTCTCTCTCTCTCTCTCTCTCTCTCTCTCACACACACACACACACACATACAGCATGTGTACACTCACTATTGTAAACCTGTGGTCGTACATGATGAACTGGACTACCCACCTTATCAAAGATATAAGGTCAGAACATCCATCAGGGTATTTACCATCTCAGATAAGATTCAGAGCATCGGTGTACCAAGGTTCGACTACTATGTCTCCCTCTACATGTGCTACCAGGAAGTAATAAGCTAGTCTATCTCTCTTCTGTATCACGAAGCGCTCTACTTCTTGCCCCTCGGGCATATTAACCATAGACACGAGTGTGGCTAAAGCATCGACAAAATTATTCTTAAGCTCGTAGTGAAATTCTACATCTTCAAACTGGCATACAATTTTCTTTAAATGGGCATGATAGGCTTGTAGTCGTTCATCCCTGATTCTCCATATCCCTTGAATCTGGTATATGATCAACGATAAGTCTCCATAAATTGTAATCTCTCTAACTCATAGGCTTAAAGCCATCTCCAAACCGATAATACAAGCCTCATACTCGGCGGTGTTGTTACTACTGTCGAAAGTCAACTCGATGTCTACAAGTGAATTGGCTCCGTCTGGTGAGATTAGCAGTATCTTTATTCCAAATCCCTTGCTATTCGTGGCTTTGTTGAAATACAATTGTCATCTCATCTCCTATTCAACAACACACACTCCTTCATCCAGGAATTTCACTTCCCATCTGCTAGTATCCTCCGTCGGACAATCGTTTAAAAGTCACTCACAACCTTCCCTTTGACTGACTTTTGGGTGACATAGGTAATATAGTTAATACGTGAGAATATAGTAAGAATACTTACTGGACTGTTAAATGTACTAGTATGATTTCCGGTCTTAGTCCTCCTTGACGAATCTAAAAGGTAAATTATTTTATAGCCAACATGTATCTCGTTCTTCCTTCCTAACCCCATTGCTGTTACACGTTAACCATTTGTTCCTAAACTACTTTGGTTACACCGAAGGGCTCAGTAGGGGTCCCGTTTTGCGCGACATGTCACATATCCAATACGACTTTGGCGTGACCAAGACTTAGAAAAATGTTAAAAATTAGACTTGGCACGACTCCTACCTTAAGGGGGTCGGCCACCTCCCTTGACGAGGGGGGTCGGCCACCTCCCTTGACGAGGGGAGTCGGCCACCTTACTTGAAGAGGGGGGTTGGCCACCTCATTTGACGAGGGGGGTCAGCCACCTAGCTTGACGACCATCCCCATCGCCTACGCGCCGCTTTCGCAACACTCGTCGTTGCCCACCGCTTTCGCAACGCTCGTCAGCGCCCGCCTTTGTGACCGTGCACCCTCATTTGTGGCCTTGCGCCATCGCCATGACGACCACCGCTCACGGCCACTGGTCGTACGACGCCTGCTATCGCTCACTCAGTGACTTCGTGGCACTCATCACCTGCAGCCCGCGCTGACTCCACGGTGCCCATTGCCTGCGTCGCTTGTTGTCTCCGCGACAGCCATCGCCCGCTCCCGCGCGCCATCTTTAACACTTCACCGCGCCCATGAACCACGCTATTGGTACAGTCGCGCCCCCTGGCTCTCTGTCAAACTATAGTGCCCCCGGCATCTTACATATTCCGCTGTGCCCATGTGCCACGCTACTGATACGGCCGCGCCCTTGGCTCCCTATCACACTACAGTGCCCCCGGCACCTTACACACTCCTCCGCGCCCATGCGCCACGCTGTTGATACAGCCGCGCTCCCTGGCTCTCTATCACACTACCACACTCCTTGCGTTGGTCCATCCTTTCATAACACCATGCGCACCTTACCTTGGTCGTGGAACATGCTTAGACCCACTCTCCGGAGTGTGCAGCGTCTCGCGGGGATAAGCAACTCCTCCGGGACACTAGCTCTGCCAGGGAGCTTTTCAACTCTCCTTTTGCCAGGTAGACGGCTATCTCGGCCCGTCAGGTAAACAGCTCCTCTCGGATGCTACCTTGACGCGCTCCGAGTGCTCTGGCACAAGGACTCACCCGCGGGGAGGCAACACTTCTAGGACACTATCTCTGCCAGGGAGCTTTTCAACTCCTCTTCCGCTAGGTAGACGGTTCCTATGGGATGCCACCTCGGCCCGTCAGGTAGAAGACTCCTCCAGGATGCTACCTTGATGCGCTTTGAGTGCTCCGTCACAAGGACTCACTTGTGGGGAGAGGCGACTCCTTTGGGACATTATCTCATTCAGAGAGCTTTTCAACTCCCTTTCCGTCATGTAAACGACTCTTCTGGGATGCTAACTTGGCCCGTCAGGTAGACGGCTCCTCCGGAATGCTACCTTGACGCACTCCGAGTGCTCCGGCACAAGGACTCACCCACACTGATAGGCTTGCTCTTTAAGACGCTATCTCTGCTAGGGAGCTTTAAGTGCTCCGACACGAAGACTCCCCTTCTGCCAGGTAGATGGCTCTTTCGGGATGCTACCTCGGCTCGCGGGATAGACGACTCATCTGGGACACTATCTCTGCCAGGGTGTCTGCATGATTGGCCTATGTGCTCAGGCACTGGAGGCTTCATCAGCACCCCTAGGACTATGACCCCCCGGGTCATTCCGAGACGAGAGCAAGTCTCCGGAGGGCATCGCGCCTACTCTGCCTGGCAATTGGGCGTCAGGTCTTCCCCACCACTGCTAAGCCTGTGGGACTCTGCAAGGGCTTGGACTGGTGGCTAGATCGAGGGGTTCTCTGGTCACACCGGTGCTGTGGGACCCAGTATTTCTAGATAGACAGAGCGACGCTGTGTGGGGCAGGCCGAGTGAATATGCAATTCGACAGTCCATGGAGCACCCGCACCTGTGGACCCCAGGTGACGTGTCACTCACAGGGGGCGCCACGCGTTGGATGATTAAATTATCATCTCAACCTCTATAAATACGAATTTTGAGAATTCATTTGGAGGACTTCAGATTTTCAGATTCACAGAACTCATTCTCACATTTTCACTTTCTCACTCTAAAAATCTAGAGAAAAAAACACACAAGTTCTTGACTCTGGACCTAAGCATCGGACTATGACTATCGTCGTGTATTCACCTCATGCCATCACCCTCACAGCACTGCCACCCTCAGGCTCTGTCGGGGAAGCCCTTGGTCTCTGCCCCTTGCTCCATCCTTGCTGTGTCCTACATCACCATACTTGGCATCTGATTCGGACTGCATTTCTTGTGGCACCTCCACGTTGATTGCGAACCCATTTTCCTTGACATTACCCTTGTTCCAAAACACACGCACACACACACACACAACATAGGGTACAAATTATTCCAACACGGGATACACCTGTGCAAGTACAGGATACACTTGCACAAGTGTAGGGTAACAACACTGTCGCGTGTTGCCACTTTATACACACCCACACACGCTACAAAATACACAAACAAAATTCATATATTACACACAAATACATATCGTTCACACGCACGAACCCCACTGTGTAACACACACACACATGCATACACCATACTGTAACGTCCTGAAAATTCGGAGCTTCGTCGTCCCGAATTCTCGGAACATTTACCTACCACATCAAATTAAACATGTCAAATCTTGTTCACTAAAACATACTCTAAATAATCTAATTCAACATCAACTCTGATTTATCAAAATACTAGATTACAAACTGCTTAGCTTAAACTATTACAACTTAGGTCCTTTGCAACTCAAGTTCTTAAGTACGAATTAACAGTATCGGCCTGCATATGGGTCTCATTATACAGTAGTGAACGGGTTCACCGGAATCTCACACAGACTCTAGACCCATTCTCAAGCATTCTACAACTGATCACATGCGGAAGGAAATCAAATGAAGGGTAAGCTTTTGAGAGCTTAGTAAAGGTCATTCGGGGAACAACCGAAAGCATTACAAACTACTCAAGAGTTCAATTGAGGATAAATTTCCCAAAGCGTTACAACAACCTTGAACAATTTGGTAAATTCTAAAACAAGCATTAGCAAGCAGCTCAGTTTCCAAAAAAAAAAAACATTAACAGTTACAACTGTATATTAAAAAGATCGTTTGAAGATCATTTTTAGAGCTATCATTTAAAAAAATGCAATGGTAAGTTTCCAAAGGGTTTCAAAACGAACACAGATACTTCAAAAATAATATGAAAAAAGGTTTCAGACAACTACGAATTGTTTGATCACAATATGGCGAAGAGTTTCACTCAATCCCCTTCAAGCCGATAACAAGACAGTCATCCGAATATCATTCTCAAAACAATCATTGTAAGATACAATGTAAACAATATCAGATATGTTGATCCTGGATAGAAGCAATTCCATTCAGGCAATGCACAGATGTACATTTGCATGATGTACGATACTAGTCAATTTAGGTACTAACCTGTGATCCACGCAGGAACAAACCAGCCTTATAATGCCTTCGCACAGAATATATTTCCAGGATAAACACAGAGAACAACAGTCGCAGAATCAACAAGAAGTTCACTGCTACCATGCACTAGACTGAGCACCGAGATGAATACAAATAACTGGAACAATTAAGGTTTCAATAACAATTAAGCGCACTGATATAATTCGTTACTCAGAGTTCCAGAATAACAACAAACAAATAGCAAGAACGATTACAAACCATTATCGAATTTAAGCACAACAATTTCGAAGAACGAGTACAATAATTATCGAATTTGCTCAGCATGTAATACATGGTGAGCATTGATAAGATTTCCGAACGACCAATTCGGTTCAATATTAGGTCTTACTTGTCAATAACATTCTGATATCAAATGCATATCTCAGTATTTAACAATAGCTATAAGCAAATCGAAAGAGTATTTACGAATACTAGTTACTAGAATTAGGGTTCGGATAAAAATCTTTACCCGGGGATTCAAATAGAAACCCTTACCTGGATCCGTAACTAAATTATCCTAACCCGGAGTTTTTAGTTTTAACCTAAATGAGATAATTAAATCATCAGAACATAGTCTACACTACGACATTATAAACTTAATACGACATGTAAAATTACCAAAATACCCTGGGTGTAAAATTATCAAAAACACCCCTCGCACTGTTAAATCACCAAATCAACATTCTCGTAAGTAAAATCGCTCACATAACTTTACGGAATGTAAATTTATTCAAAGATACCTTTCATAGGATAAAATTACTAAAATACCCCATTGGGGTAACAAATTACAAAAATATCCCCTTGGGGTTTCCGACACAGGAAAAATTCAAAAAACATCTTAAAAAATTATTTTAAAAATCCTGAAGTAAGTTTTGGGCTAAAAAGTATTTAAAAAAAATTTCAACCGAAAATTCCGAATTGGTGTCTGGACAGAACGCTCAGCGACAAATTTCACTAAAAATACCTATCGACCTCAGAATGGCACAAAATTTTAGAATATGAAACCTATCAGTAAGTAAGAATTTTCCTAAAATTCTTAAATTAAAGCAATTTGGTTTGGTATGCTAATAAAATCGCTAATTTTTTTAATCGATACCCTATTTAGCATCCTTCGCAGATACCGAGAAATTTTGAAAAATTCTATAGCGTACGTCTCGTAAAAATAATGGGGGTCATTGTTTCACACTTCATTAGATTTTGGAACCTAGATATTTATAAAAATTTGGATTAAAACTATCAACCTAACCGCCCCCCTTTAGTGACAATTATAGTTACAATTTACATTACACACACACACACACTAGTTCACCTAACCCAAATACAGTTGTCTTCTTCCTCTCTTCCATTCAATCGAGACACACACACACACACACACAAACACACTCCTGCACACACACACACACACACAGACACACACACACACTATAAACACACTACCACCCACGAACACCCGCACATACACCTAAATCACGTAGTATAACACATCTCACACACACACACATCTACACATTACCACCCACAAACACACACTGTCACCCACAGACATGCACAATTCACATACACATGCACACTGATACACCCAAACACACATTGTTGCATACTCAAACACATACAACACTTACCAAAACACACAAATCTCTTCTAATTTCTCTCATGCACCCTCTTATACCCCTCGTCCTACACATACAAACACTTAACACACACAATGTCATACATAATACACCAACAAACACACATAACCTGCGAGCACACACGCACAAGAACACACGGTATCTCATAACGAACACACTGCACAGTTCACTTTCGACCCCAAAACACATACTCAGTTCACACATACTCACTCTGACACCTACCCCCACACTGCATCCACGCCTAATTACTCACAATTCATGGAAATTCACTCACAATTGCACATAGTCTACACTCTTCATGCACGCGCACACACACACACACTGTCAGACCCCTGAACACATCGTTGTTACACACAACACACACTATAAAGGTAAAGAGATTACCTTTGGAATTTCTCTCTAATCTCTCTTTCTCTCTGGTTAATTTATGCCCGAGCCCCTATTCCCTCTCCCTCTGCTCTGCTTTCCTTTTGCTGCTACTGTTCTTCTATTTCTGTTTTTCTCAATTTCGATTTTCCTCTCTATACTTTTTTCTTTTCTTTTATTTTTATTTAGTTGATCCATTAATCTATAATGGGTTAGTCATCAGATAAAATAAGAAGGAGGTGGCACAGGATCAATCTCTTCAAAAAAATTGACACCTAGCATCCAACTTTCAAAATTTGCACCCTCAATGTTTGAGTAATCACATTTTGGCCCCAAATGAATTCTAATCTTGATTAGATGTCACTAAACATGTACTATAACTCCTATTATTACTTTTCGTCACTAAAAATATTAATTTACATTTATGCTCCCACAGTTTTCCAAAATTACAAAATGGCTCCAAAAATTTTAAAAATTACATTTTTGCCCCAAAGTTGTTTTAAGCTTCCATTCTCTACTACTACCCGAGCTTTACTCAAAATTATCCTCCGTTTATTTTTTGAAGTAGAGATGTTTATTTTAACCAATTTCTGAAGTTCGGGATATTATAGATACCCACCCACGGACAAACACGCTTACACACACTGAATTAACACAAAATACATGCACACACACCACTATATACGCGCACCACCCCCGCACATATCATAACGCACCCCCCGATGCATACCCACACATCTATGCATACATGTGTAGACATTTTACAAACAAAAAAAATGCACGTGCACTGCACTAAACACACATATGCACACCACACACAACAATTCTTCAACACGCTTTACACATACACACCAACACATACGTACACACTTCACAGCACATACACACATAGTGTCACACATATACACCCCCTCCCCCAATACCCACACCCACACACTTCACACATAGTTCCATACACACAGTCTCCACACACCCACCCACTAGACCTGGCAATCGGGTAAACCGGACGGGTACGGGTAAAATCGGATCGGGTAAAAATTACTTGATTTTTTTGGGTAACTTTTCACTGGGTTCGTACCCTACCCTTACGGGTAGGGTATTACCCGCGGGTCTTAACATGTTCCGTGTCGCCGGCGAGAGCCTGAAGACTGAAGATTGACGAGCTTGAAGCCTTGAAGAATGAAAGAGTTTGAAGAGTGAAGGCTGAAGACTAGAGGCACATGACCTATGTCTGAAAACTGGTCGCTGGCGGTGGAGAGACAATCTGACGATGTCGTCACGGTTAAGCCGGCGGTAGAGAAATAAAAAGGACGACTGAGTGACTGACGGTTTCGTCACGATTCACGAACGCCGGCAGTGGAGGTACAGGAGCGTAGAGGAGCCGGCGGTGGAGGTGTAGGTACGACCCTTGATCGATGGTGTCACGATCTGCCGAATCTGGTCACCGGCGGTAGAGAGACAAAGTTGAAAGCACCAGATTTGTGCGGCGGCGTAAGAGAACTCTTGAGTCTCTGATGGAGACGAGAGGAGAGAAATGAGCCGAAAAGGGTTTAGGTTTAGGGCATTGATTTTTTTTCTATATATATCCAAGGAAAATGGATATCCGCGGGTACCCGAAAACCGACCCGGACAGACCCGAAAACAACGGATCGGTTCGGGTACGGGTCAAAATTGCACGGGTACTCTATATATGTACCTGTACTCGGGGTTTTTGAACGGGTACGGTTCGACCCGCGGGTACGGGTAGAAAATTGCCAGGTCTACCACCCACCCACCTACACACACACACTATTGTACATACACCAGCACTCACACTTACACACTGACACATGCTATGCATACACAAAACAAAAAACTGCACACATGCCCACACACTTATACACATATACATACACACAACATCCCTCACGGCTGCTTATGTAACCTGTATTCCCTTCCTCACACACACACTTCACGGTTCACAGTGCACACACTTCACACATAGTTCACACAGCCATATACACCACAACGACAATCTCATTTCAGTATACACACTGTAATCCGCCCACACATATTCATTCTCACACACACCCTTACAGATTTTTTAGTCCACACACAAAAATAGAATTTTACGAATTCCATTGAGGGGAAAAAAGGGGTAGAATCCTACCTGAAATTCGCACCCTTCTCGTCGTATGCCACACTTTGACCACCGGAATTTACCACTTACTTCAGCCCCACATTGCATTGTTTCTCTCTAGCGGCACTCCTTTTTTCAGCCCTCTCTATGGTTGTTAATCACCTATTTGAACAGTTTGAAACCTCCCACCTTCAATCACTCCAATACATTGCAAAAATTAGCCTTTATCTCCTTTAATATCCACATTTTTCTTTTCTTTTCTCTCTCTCTCTCTCTCTCGCTCGCTCGCTCGCTCACGGTTACCAATAGTTCCTTCCTCCTCTCTCTCTAAGTTAAAAGATTTAAAAATATATATTTACAACTTAACCCATTTTAAATATATTTACAAAATTCTCTCATTAGTAACACTTATTTCTCTATTGCCCTAGCTTTGATATATTACATTTGACCACTCACTTAATTTTTGTAGCAGTAGTTGTTTACAAGTAAAACATATTAGTAAACAAGAAAAATACACATAAATAGATGAATATAATGGTCAATTGGGCTAATGCAGAATATTACATGTAGACTCGGCTTTTCACAAAATGATATGTTTGGCAGTTATCTAGGAGGCAGTTGGATATATTCACCCACATAAGAGAATACATCATCAATCTATTAACAAAAATGCCAAACATAGATCTGCAAGTCTGAAAAGTCATCAAGTGAACAAAACAGGAAGGATAATTCTCATCAAATCACTTCTCTCATCCCTCTTTACAAGAATATGGTGGTTTTTGAATTTTCAGTATATTTATGCAATGATCTCGACTCGGTCATTAATAGATTCTAGTGGTTAGGCAAAAAAGACAGTCGCACTGTCCATTGGATCAACTACCTAGCCCTTTGTGGACCAAGAATCCAGTGGAGGATTGAGATTCAAGAATACGTATTGTTCAATCGTGCAATCCTGGCAAAGACTAGTTGGAGATTCTTACGAGTCGAATATCGGTGATCAATAAAGTTTTTCGGTGGTGAATAATGTCGATAAAGATCTTTTTTTCGAGGTTCTTGTTTGAAGAAATCACTCGTGGGCATGTCTTGAAAATCTCACAGCATAGATACTTTACATCTGCAGTTAATTAGATGGCAGGTAAGATATGACGATCTCATCTCTCTATCTAGGATGACTTTTGGTTACCAGAGATCCTGTTAGAAGTGCTAATAGACTTCCGCATACCCTCCACTTCTTCAGATAGACTATCAAAATTTGGCTTCACTTGGAATGAAGCACTACCCCACCAAATCTTTCCAGCATTTCTTTGGATGAGTTGATCTGAAATACAATCCTCTGGTGTTTTCACATTATCGTCTGCTCGTAAGCTACTCTGTGAAAACTAGAGTACAAGTACAGTAAATCCTGAGCTGTATTTCAATCATGAATTCATCATCCCATAAAAAATCTGGAATAAACTGTGAAGATTACATTTACCACACAAAATCCAACTGTATTTCTGGAAATTAAATTCAACTAGCGAGATTCAATATCACTCGAGGTAAGTTGTGTAATTTTCAAGAACAAACTTCCTCTCATCTTTTCCTCAGTTGTCCACATTTAAGACTAGTAAGCATTGGTCTCGACCTAAGGGTGAAATATAACAGACGAGTCTTGCGTATTTTTTGATGGCTGATAGCCTGCAATTTCACATGGTATAGCAGTTCTAAAAGCTCTTACTTGAGCAAGGAACAAAGTTTTTCTATGTATGGCGATTTGCACTAATCTAAGCACGTGTTAAACCTGATTAACCGGGAGGTAGATAATTACTACAGCAGCATCACTCAATAATCTACCATATCTATCATAATAGTATGGGCTTCCACTTTTTATGAGTTTTTATGATTAACCAGGGGGTAGATAATTACTTGTCTGTTGAATACTTCAAACGAATGAGTAGTATTACTTATAATGACAATTTCACTTTTTATGAGTTTTCTAACACTTTTAATAACAATTGTCAGTCTTTCAGCAACAAATGACGAACATAAATATAAGATGGCGAAAATAGTCTCTCTAAAACGATAACATTAACAGTAATAATATCCGTGTTGAGGTTTATACTAATGAAACTCACCAAGAAGGGTATAAAAAGATATGGGGTTACACACTATAAACGTACATATAAACGTATACATGACTTACAATGAAATAAAGGACCAGAAAATAGATTTGCTAAATTGTCAAAAAAGTTAGAGTTGTCTAAGTTATATAAAAGTTTTAATAGTTGAATGAGAGATATAAATTTAACATTTAAAGAGAAAGAGAGTTTTAGCACAATCTTAGGAATTGATGTCTAAATAGGACATGTTACGTATCATATTTTTTATAATATAAAATTATCCTTTTCATTCACGACGAATGATACTTTTTAGCGACAAACATAGGCAGAAGTCACTCCATCTTCGCTGAAACTTCGACTGGACACTCTCACTTAAACCCTCAAATCGTCCGACTGGACCGGACAAGACGCCGCAAGCCGACGGACGTCGAGACGCAGCACACACATTGCCTCTAAGGTACCCCCCCCACCCCCTCTCTCTTCTTGTTGCTCTTCTTAGTTCGACAGATTGATGAAGTATTGTTTTCCAAACCAAAAGTTAAAAATTGCCCCCTCCATTTCATAATGTAGCGCCAGTTGACTGTTAAGAATCCCTAGAATGGATTTTAATCACGTTAGGATTGAATTAACTCATCGTTTCCGCCCTAGTTTTCACTCTTTAAGCACTGCTTACGTGATTTGGATTTTTTATTTGAGTTCGACTCAATGCTTGGATGTTCATATTTGAGAACGTTACTAAGTGGTGCTACAAAACTTGTTTTGCTTTTGATGGCATGAAGCTTGGTTTCTAGGTAGTAGTTGAGGAATTATTAGAATCTTTGCGTTAAAACAAGAGCGGGTTGTACCAGACAACCGTTTTAGCATGTCATGGCATCTTTATAATGGTAGTCATTATAGATGTCAATTTTTGGGTCCTTTTATCCGTGTTGGACACCTCAAATACCGCTTGAAGACTGATAGTTGGTGATATTCTGTTTTGCTTAGTTTTGGGGCTGATAAAATAGTATTGGTACTCCTTACTGCATCAGGAACCTTATTGTGCCTTTTGTTCTGCAGAAAACCTGTATAACTTGATATTGGAGTTGGTGCTTGTACGACGTGAAAAAATGTTGGTTAATCTTTTGCGTTAGCATAAAAGACTGTGTCTCTCTCTAGTTAACCATATGGTATATGTAAAGAGATCAGGGATTACGCAGATAAATGCCAACAGCATCTATTTATTATGTTATGATGTTTTGTGCAGTATGAGTTTAATTTGTGGAACTGTTGCTGTGAATTGAAGAGTTTCAGTTAATCTAACATATAGGCACTGGACAAATAGACAGCTTATTCTTTCATCTTAGCTTAAAATATTAGTTTTTCAGGTTAATTTCGAATATTCAAAAGTAACTTATTGACAAAAACTAATCGCTGATTGTATAATTTCGTGAAGGCAATCTGTCTGCTAAGCTGCTTATCCGAAAGAAGCGGGACCTTTTTGGTGGTTTGGGGGAGGAGGAGGAGGAGGGGACGCGTGGTCGATTGATGACCACAATTTGGGAACCCTAGATGCTAAATATGCCTGTCGGCAAGTTTAAAATTCGTTAACATTTTTATAAACAGCTTGGTTACATCTAAGCTTCGTAGGAGTACTGTATCTCTTTATCTTGGAGATTTTAGCTTGTTGTTTTTAGTTAGTAGAGATGTTAGTCTTTGTTCAAGTGAAGTTATTGGACCATCTTCTTTCTCTTTACTGGAAGTTCCCTTCCTAAGCCACCCTTTAAACATTTCATTTCTAGTCTTGTATCTGCTACTTGCTTGCATCTTTCTTCTGCCAGGCTCATTGCACTCGGTTCTGCAAGTTTGAGCCTGTTGCGAGATATGTTCAAGTTTCAACGGTGTGATTTGGTGGCGATGCTTGTTGAATAATATTGAGTCATTGAAAAATATTGATCTTATGGTATACACCCTTTATCCCAAGCTAAGAAATATGGTTGAGTTTGCATACGTCTTAAGATGGTTGGTTGTACTTTTTGGTTTTCCACTTTTACCCTCGTTATCTCCCTCTTGCCTCTCACCCATTTGTACAACGTAGACCTAGAGTGTGGGCCCCATATTATCTCCTTCTTCCCTTTCTTTGCATCTTTTCTCTCTGTGATTACATTCTTTGACAGCTTCTAATTGATAAACCATTTTGTCATTGATCTCATTCTTTTCTTTAGATTATATATAAATCAAACCTGAGATTTGAATAGACCATGGCCACCAAATCCATCCCAGATCAAGAAAACGTCTCCAGAAGAATCAACAATCAATTCCACCCTTATTGGCAAATTATTGGTCTAAGACCCAAAAGAAGGAATAATTGATTTGGAGAAAGACAATCAGGTTCTGGGTGTTTATCCATAAGCAATAAATTGCAGACTTTTAGTTCTTTTCATATTTAGAAATATTGGGATCAGGTTTCATTGTGGCGTGCAGTGTGCAAGGGTTGCTTGGTGAAAGTTTGTAGAAATTTGTGGTTGTATGTAGTGGTAAAAGTACTGTAAAGATCCAAAATTTTGGCTGTCGCCTGGCCTGCCTAGGCTGTAGCCTCATGGCTTATGTACGCCTAGTTGTCCACCCAACCTCCGCCTAGGGTTTTGCCTCAACTCGTAACCCACCTAGTCGTCGTCCCTGGGGCTAAGGCGGGTCCCTTTCGCAACCCAAAATCGTCATCCCACCATTGCGTCTTCATTAACCAGCCGACCATCATATAACGTTGACCGACCATCATAAAACGTTGACCTTTGAAGAAAAGAGGCTCAAAAACCAAATTGACGGAACAGCGTAAAGCGTGAGGTTGTCAGCGACTAGGGTAGTGGTGCTGTCTATGGTTTCTAGACGAGGTGAGAGATTGGTTTTGGTGGCGGTGGTGGCTCAGAGCAGTGACGTGGTGGGGCTTAGATTAGTGGCAGTGGTATTGGTAGATCAGATGGTCGATCAGATTGGTGGGAGCCATGCCTGAGCGAGGGAGGGAGGGTCATGATCACGTGACACAGTAAGGGTCGAATGGAAATTTGTTATAGTTTGTTTCCTAAAAAGTGAAAGTTAGCATTTAGTCTAGAACATCCCAAAAGGAAAGGCTAGCACTTATTTGTGACGGAGGGAGTATGAATTACAAAGGAATTTTAGCTTAAAACTTTCTACTTTCGTAACATTTGAGGTACTAATAGGGCGTACAAAAGAGGCATTGGAGGATGAGAGCCTCATGCCATTCTGCGAAGACAAAGTGATGCTGGAGCGTGAAAACCTTCTTGTGGAGCGTGAATAGCGCTCTTCAAACTAAAAGCATGTAACTTTCTTTAAACTGAACTTGTGGGGTTCTGGCTTGACATTTGGTGTGGGGAGGAAGAACTTAAGAACACTTTCCCTAATTTGTATGCCTGGCCTGTAATAAGGAAGCGACGGGGGCGACATTTTGTCTAACTCTCGGAACTTCATTAATTGGAATTAAATTTTTAGAAGAAACTTAGGATTGGGAATTGGACTCTGTCTTTCAGTTCTTTGGTTTGATTTATTCTTTAGATCTTAGTCGGGGTGGTGATAACAAAGTGCTTTGCAAAGGCAATCGCAAACGTCAGTTTCAGTCAAATCTTATTAAGCAAAGTTGTTCCTTTAGGCAGGTACCTCATTCCCTTGGCAGGTGGTGTGAAGGTCCTCCGTCCCCTTAGAGTATGCTTTTTTACGTGGGAAGCTTTGAGAAACGCCATTCTTGCTGGCGATAATTTGAGGAGAAGGGGACTGATTTACATGAACAAGTGCTTCCTTTGCAAAGAAGATTGTAAGTCTCTGCCCCACATTCCTAAGCATTGTCCGCTCTATAAATCGCCATGGGTTATGATTTTCAGTTTGGTGGGAATTACCTGGGTGATGCCTCTATCGGTTGTGGATTTCCTGAACAGCTGGTCCTTTGTAAGTGCTGGAAGGCGAAGATGGAAGCTCTGGGAGGTGATTCCACCTTGCCTGTTCTGGTGTGTTCGGAGAGAGAGAAATATGAGAGCTTTTGAAGGAGAGGAGCTGCCTTTAAGTAGGAATAAGGCAGCTCATTTGCTTTCTCTTTATGGCCGGGCTGAGAAATCCACTATTGGTTCCAGTGAAGCCAATTTTAAGTCTTTGGACAGCTTCAAATGTTGGATAGCTAGCTGGTTAGGTAATTTTATGTACACGGGTGTCACCTTGTTGGTGTTCCCTGTGAACCATATCATTCTTAACAAAAAATAACTACCTATAAGATACTGCTCTTTCTCAGACAAGTTAAACTCTACTTAACAGGAAAAGAGATGGATACAACTGACTGTATTTCTGGCAAACTGATCTTTAAAAACTCACAAAGAGTTGCACTCGGATAACAAATCTAGTAAACCCTGGAAACTTTTGATACCACGTCAACTCATTTTGGCTATATATGACGTGTATTTCTTCTACATATAACGAGTTATGTGCATTGTGTCTTACATAAATTAGGAGCATTAGGTTTTTTCGACTAACTATCACCAGTTGTGTATTTCAGTTATATTCTGTACTATCTGGACCAGACAACTTATTGTAAGACCACAAACGATGAAATTTAGATTTGCATTTTTTTTATGCTTTTCTTCTTCACATTGTAGCTTCATTAAATTCGAGTCATGAATTGTTTATTCCATTCATTGTTGTTGGATTACCATTGCTTATTTTCATCCATCCTTTTCGTATGGCCCGCTAAAATGTTTTCCAATTAAATGCTCTTTACTAATATGGTGGTGGGGTACTCTTCTTGTGTGGTATGCGGTGTTTAACACCATTGATATATGTTATTTTGCAGTCTGAGGACTTAGGAACATGGACTTTAACAATGTTAAAGTTCCCAAGGTGCCGGGTGGTGGTGCAGCTTCTGCTTTAATATTGAGTGTTGTTTCTGGGCTTGGCACATATGGAGTTGCCAACAGTCTCTACAATGTTGAGGGACGGCAACATGGCATTGTATTCAACCGTATATTTGGCGTTAAAGACAAGGTAATTTTGCAATCTGGCACTTATTAATATTTTGATTTAACTTGTTTCTCAGATGTGTATCACTACCTGCTGTTTGATCTTGTTATGAATGATTTCATGTTCACGTGTTTCAGCAACTGTCTTATTCTGCCTCCCCCCTCCCAGCAGGCCACATGCTTACCTTTCTAGTTCCAGAATAATGTCGTAATCATTGCAACATCAGTATGACACCAACTCCTCCAAAAGCCAAAATGGTCTTACATCGATAAATTTAAGTTTGCAGCGACCTGTAAAGTTAGTAGATTTGATAGCCGGTCCACCTTAAAGAAAGGGATATGAAGGGAACATGATAATACCTGTACTTAGGAACGGTTCTCTGAGGACTAGTATAAATTAAGGTGTTTTTTGTTTTATCAATTTGACGTAGGCAAGTTTTAAGATTGAGTTTTTAATTTTTTTTTCTTAGAAGTGAGTAGAGACTTATATTGTGGGGCTTGATTCATGCCTGTTTTGGTTAAGTCCATGCTCTTTTGTCCCTAAAAGACGGATTAATGAAATCTTAACCTCGTTATTGGCAAAATGTTTAAATTTAGCCAAAACATGATAATTGATTACCAAATTAATCGGACATTCTGATAGGTTTGGAATATGTAAATCAATGAGAAAAGAATATTAATAACATGGATCTTGATGATTAAAAAAGGCATTGCTCTTATGGGATTTAAGCTTGTGAATAACGTGTTTCAAATGTTCATTTTATTATGAAGGTGGATGTCTGGTAGTGTGTCCTTAAGTTTATGTAGTTGAGTAAGTTATTGCGCTTGCAAATTTTATATTAATTTGTCAAGTCTAGCTTATTAAGTATTGAATTAAAAGAAAAATTATTGGAAATAATTTGTAATTAGAAGCAAATAGAACTCATCTACAATTCCAAGCTCAGGGTAACTGATTTAATGCAAGTTGTTTGTCTGTAAAAAGTTGCGTGACTCGGTTGTCTGCAAGTTTTT
This sequence comes from Escallonia herrerae, assembly GCA_033070095.1. NCBI lineage: Eukaryota > Viridiplantae > Streptophyta > Magnoliopsida > Escalloniales > Escalloniaceae > Escallonia > Escallonia herrerae. The sequence goes on from JAVXUP010000007.1 coordinate 657,738, forward strand.
TTCATCCATAAAAATGTCTGTACAAAAAAAATATTGAAACTTCTTAATATGGATATAAGTTACATAATCTTTGTAACACCCAGAAATTCCGGAGCGTTCGTCAATCAATCGATCAATTCTTAAATATTCAATCATCTTAATTTCGCTAAGAAAACCCCAATAAATATCTCTATATCAGAGCTTCTACGATAACTCAAATTCTCAGCTAGTTATTCTTGAACGCAAAGGCTAAATTAAAGTACTCAATTTAGTAAATTACACATTGATTCCCTCGCAGGGGCTTAAATAAACAAAATAATGAAAATCTAAACTAACTCCATGATCAGGCTCTAACTAATTCCGAAAATCTACTGACGATTATTACCTGCAGAAGGAACATAAAAAGGGATGAGCTTTTGGGAGCTTAATAAGGTTGCACACAATCCAGAAGAGGGATTACAAATGATTAACAGATTTATTTCAAAAACGATAAGGGAAGAGATTCGTCTTAACCCCTTAAATATGATATGGATAGAAATAAGTTCAATTACACTGTAAACAATGCATATGATATTGAACATGAGTGAATGCATAGCCACACAGGCAGTGCAGGATAACACTTGGTAAAGCCACACAGGCAGTGCTCACTAACAATGTGGTTACATATGCATATGAACATTAGCTAGACCATTAAGGTACTAGCGTCTCCCGCAATAACAGACCATCCGTATATTATCCCCAATACAGACCATCCTTATATTATCCCCAGTACAGACCATCCTTATAATTCTTAAATACACTAACTCATGTCAATATACAGAATGCAATAATCGATAATACAACGAATAAATCGATGCCTAACGAGTAATAAATACTGAGCATTGATAAGGATTTTTAATAAACGTGTAAGGCTCAATAAGGTATTAAAGGCAAATAATGCATTCTCATAACAATTATAACAGAGTCCAAAGAAATTCGATAATAAATTAGAAAAATATATAAGAGGACAATTTGATGAATTTGGGTTTCAGATAGAAATCTCTTACCTCGATCCAAGCTAGACAAAGCTAAAAGGCTTTCGATCAAAGTCTTTTGAATTAATCTAGATTGGCAAATCACTTATCAGAACACGTTCCACACTACTATATTATAAACCTAATATAAACTACCCACAACGTACTCGCTCCTTAACCCAGAATGATGCAATTTAAAGCAGGTCCCACACACGGCCAACCTAACCAGAAGAGTCGATAGGCCCGACACACTCTTCGAGGCTCAAAATAACCCAAAAATGATATTAATTCTCATTAAGCATTTTTTATGGCTTAATATAGTATATGAAACAAAAATTTAATTTTTCTTAATTTTTGAATATTTTTGTATATAACCATAATTATTGGTAGCTGAAAATAAAGTCCCATAAATTTTTTAAGAACCTTAAAATATATATAAAAATTATAGAAATTAAAATCAAAATTTAAAATGCATTATAACTATTTTTAAATATTCGTTTTGCTAAATTCCACGCGATACGGTAATGATACCAAATCAATTCTAAGAATCACCAAACTAATATTGGAACTTATTTATGCTATACAAACATTACAAAACTTTTTCAGAATTTAATGTGGACTTTAAACTATGTTACATGAACTCTTTGGTTTTGCGTGAAGTACCCGTGTCGGACACTCGACACTTGAACATGAGTATGGGATATGTGTCCGACACATCTCATAGGATATGCCATTATGATACTATCTTATAGTCTTTTGTTTAATTAGTAATTGCTTTGAGTGGAGATAAGTTGTCAATTAAAACCAAATGCATCACATAAAACACTTTTTGCCTTCGAAATAACTAAAAAACAATAGTAAATATGAACATTTTGCCGTGTCCCTGTGTCTTGCGTTTTCAAAATTAGACAAGTCCGACACTTGGACACGTATCCGATCCGGATACTTGTACTGAGTCCATGTAACATAGACTTTAAAGACCCCAAAAGAATTTTATAAATTTGAAATTACAGAAAATATTAAAAGTACATATAGTTTCAAAAAATTATAAGTTTTTTGCTAGATATTCTAACTTAGCCTAATGTATCCTAATGTAAAATTATACATACTAACGATAAACGTGTGCTATCTAATGCACCTGCTGAACCCAATGCGATCCTGTGGTACACCTGCGCAAGCACAAGGTACCACAGTTACACAACCTCACAAAATCGACTTCCATTACTCTCCCATGTTCTCTGCATTCAGTCTCTAAATACTCACAGACCCACGAACCTCACACAGTTGTTCACTCAACACACGCACCCATACACAAACATTACACACACCACACACATACACACCCACATACCTAAACACACACACAGTGATATATATTCTCCACACATATACAGAGACGCACACACTGTGATATACACATACCCACATATAACACATACAATACGCACATATATATTCACTCACTCACACATCACGTAGAGACACCTGTACACCCACACCCACACACCAAAACACACAGTACAAACACACGAGCACACAACTCTCTCTCACACACGCGCACACACACACACACAGCTGCCGTCTCGACAGCCTCACCACGCACACAGCACGCACAAACACATGCACAAAGAGCTGTCTTCAAGACAGCCTCACACAAACGCACATATTCACACAACACACTCTCACGCATGCAATAACACAAACTATACACTGCCTTCTCGGCAGTTTTAGTCATTGAACCCACTGCCTCACAGCAGTGGTGTTCTCCCTGCTCCCACACATGTTTTTCACACAATACTCACACACACACACACAATTCACACGGCTGAAGCTTTAGCCGTCCCTTTGCTCATACACGCACACAGACACAACCATAACACTCCCACAGCCAGTTGTTTCTCTCTTCCTCTCAACATCCATGGCCACAAACAAAACACCCCCCCCCTAAATAGCAGCATCCCCTCCACGGCTATTTCTCTTTCTATTCTCTTTCTAAACCACTAACACCTCACAGCTTAACCCTAAAACCCACACATCTTCACCAAAATTTACTTATGTATCTATATATAACATATATATGGATATCTATATGAAACATGTATGAACGTGAAGCAGTCTTACCGGAAAGTTCTATTTAATTGCCGGAAAAATCCCTCTGTTTCCTTTCCCTTTTTACGTTCTCTGTGGTATATATATATATATATATATATATATATATATATATATATGTATCTGCTCATTAAGGTCATATATATAATAAAACCCTAGGTTGGAAAATTATCCAAAACCCCCTAAATTTTCGATAGGTATTCTAAATTTACTCAAAACTTTCTATTATTACGGAAAGGCCAAAATAAATATTCACAATAACTTAACGTACTAGGAAAAATTTCAATGGGTTGTTACGCTTCAATATTCGTCGCCAAAAGTCGCTAATAATACATCGATGCTAAATATTAAAAAAATATCGTCTCTGAAAATTTTAAATTAGTCTGTTAAAAGTATATCGGGATTCGGAGTATTTCTCTCCCCAACATAAAAGAAAAATTCGTCCTCGAATTTACGCACCTTTAGTGTCGAATAAATGAGGGTAAGCACTTCGCATAGCCTGTTCTTGTTCCTAGGTAGCCTCTTCAGTAGTGTGATTTCTCCACAATACCTTTACCAGCAATATTACGTCGGTCCTCTGTATTTGTTCACAATAGTCTAATATTTCTACTGGTATCTCCTCATAACTCAGATCTGTCTGAATGTCCTCGGGACGATGCTGTAATACGTGAGTCGGATCATACACATACTTCCTCAACACCGACACATGGAACACATTATGAACATATAACAGGTCCGGTGATAGTGCCAAGCGATACGTTGCCGGTCCAATCCTCTCAAGGATCTCATAGGGACTAATATATCTGGGGCTGAGCTTGCCCTTTTTCTCAAAGCGCATAACCCCCTTCTAAGGTGATATTCTCTGAAATACGTGGTCACCAACTGCAAATTCCAGATCCCGTGTGCGCTTTGAAGCATACATATGCTGTCTATCCTATGCCGCTCTCATGCATAACTGAATCAAATCAACCTTCTCATAGGTTACTTGAACCAACTCTGGGCCGATGAGTCAACGCTCTCTAACCTCATCCCAGCACAGCGGGGTTCTGCACTTTCGACTATACAAGGCCTCAAAAGGCGCCTTTTGAATACTGGCCTGATAGCTATTGTTATATGCAAACTCGACCAACGGCAAATGGGTATCTTAACTACCCTGGAAATCTATAACACAAGCCTTGAGCATGTCCTCCAAGGTCTGAACGGTCCTCTCTGACTGGCCATCTGTCTGTGGATGGACAACTAAACTAAACCTTAAGGCAGTTCCATAGCCTTCTAGAAACTCTCCCAGAACCTTGAAGTAAAACACCAATCTCTATCTGACACAATCGAAACAAGTACTCTATGAAGTCTCACAATCGTATCCACAGACAATTGAGGCAATTGTTGCATAGTAAAATTGGCTAGAATAGGCAAGAAGTGTGCCGATTTAGTGAGCCTATCCACCACTACCCAAATCATATTATAACCCAAAACCGTCTTGGGCAAACTGCCCACAAAATCTATAGTAACATGCTCCCACTTCCACTTGGGAATCTCCAATGACTGTATAGTTCTTGCTGGCTTCTGGTGTTCAACTTTTATTTGCTGAAAAACCAAACATCGAGACACAAACTTCGTTATGTCCCTCTTCATTCCTGACCACCAGAAGTGCTCTCGAAGATCATGATACATCTTGGTACTTCCTGGGTGAATTAAAAAATGTGAACTTTGCGCCTGAGATAATAGCAATTGCTTTAGCTCCTCATCATTAGGAACACAACCGACCGCCAAACTATAACTCTTCCTCAGAATCAACCTCGAACTCTATCTGTTTCTCGCTTCCATTATCTCCAATGATCTTGGCAAACTCAGGGTCGCTCGCTATGCCATTTTAATCCTTCTAATCAATGTGGGCAAAACATGCATAGCTGCCAATACCGCACCATATCCAGGACATTGACTTCAAGGTCCAATTGCCTCATCTCCTCCAATAACTGAGGCTGTCTCATAATCAATGCTGCTAGGTTCCGATACTCTTCCTGCTAAGAGCATTGGCCACTACATTGGCCTACCCAATTGGTAATGAATTGAGTAGTCATAATCCTTTAGAAACTCTAACCATATGCGCTGCCTCATATTAACCTCCCTTTGAGTATACTTGAAGTTCTTATGGTCTGTGTAGATCTCACAAGTGTCTCCGTACAAGTAATGTCTCCACAGTTTCAAAGCGAAGATAACAGCTACCAACTCTAGATCATGGGTCGGATAATTCTGCTCATGAGTCTTCAACAGCCTCGATGCATAGGCAATGGCTTTCCCATGCTGCATTAAAACACAATCAAGCCTTCTCTTAGAGGCAATACTGTAGATTACAAACCCTCCTGGACCTGACGGCAACGTCAACACTGGTGCTGTTATTAGTCTTTGCTTCAGCACCTGGAAGTTGGACTCACTCATTAGTCCAAACAAAGTGCACGTTCTTACGTGTTAACCGGGTCAATGGTCTTGCAATCTTGGAGAAGCCTTCCACGAATCGCCTGTCGTAATCTGCTAAGCCCAAAAAATTGCGCATCTCTTTCCTGTGCTTGGTCTCTGCCATTCGATCACCGTTTTAATCACCCCTGATTCTACAGAAATACCATCCTTAGACACTACATGTCCAAGGACCCAACTTGTTGAAGCCAAAACTCGCACTTTGAGAGCTTCGCGTACAATTTGTGGTCTCTCAGCCGCTGCAACACGAGTCTTAAATGTTTCCTATGCTCCTCCTCAGACTTCAAGTATACTAGAATATCGTCTCTGAACACGATGACAAACTGATCTAAATAGTCTCTGAACACCTTGTTCATCAGATCCATAAACGCTGCTGGGGCTTTCGATAAACCAAAAGGCATGATCAGAATTCGTAATGCCCATAGCGTGTCCGGAATGCTGTCTTCGGTATATCTTCCTCTCTCACCTTCAACTGATGATATCCAGACCTCAGATCAATCTTCAAAAAGTAACAAGCACCCTGAAGCTAATCAAACAAGTCTTTGATGTGGGGCAATTGGTACTTGTTACAGATCGTAATGCTTGTTTAACTCTCTGTAATCGATATAGAGTCTCAATGTGCCGTCCTTCACAAAGAGGACTGGGGCACCCCATGGGGATACGCTAGGACGTATGAACCCCTGATCTAGTAACTCTTGCAATTGCTCTTTCAGCTCTTTCATCTTAGCTGGAGCTATACGGTACTGAGTCTTAGATATAGGCTCGGCACCAGGAAGGAGGTCGATCACAAACTCTATCTCACGGTCAATAAGCTCTCCTGGCAACTCCTCAGGAAAGACATCCGTGCTTTACCACAAGGATAGATGACAACTCAGGACCATTCTGACTCGTATCAATGACATGTGCCATGTATCTTTGACAACCCCAATGCAGTAACCGGGGCATCCATGGTTGCCACGGCCACAAAGAAAACACACATACACCATAAATAGCGGTAGCCCCTCCACGGTTGTTTCTCTTTCTAAAACCACTAACACCTCATCTATGAAGCACGCGAGCTTCAAAAGAGAGGAAGTACCAGGGTTGAATGCGCTTCGGGTGCGGGTGCGAGACGGGTGCGGGGTGGGTACGTGTCAGGTGCAGATCCATCTTTTGCCTTTTATTTTCTTTATTTCCTGAATTTTGGGTGCGGATCCGATAATTATGGGTGGAAAACATAATTTCCAAAAGATTTTTCGGGGTTGGAAACATAGAACCTTAGTTTTTTTTTTTTGGGGGGGGGGGGGGGAACATAAACAAAATAGTTCTAAATAACCTCAGCGGCGGTAGCCTCTTTGCAACCACCCGTGACCACCGGCATCTCCGGCGACTCTGACGACAAGCCCCAACGACGATGACTATCCAAGAGAGATTGCGTATTAGGGTTTTTCGATATAGAGGAGATCGGTGAGAAAGAAGAAGGGGGAAGAAGAAGAAGTCACCAGTGACCACCGACGATGACCTGCGACTCCGACGACGAACCTGGAGAGATCGCATATTAGGATTTTTCGATAGGGAGGAGACTGGTGAGAAAGAGAAGAGGAAGAAGAAGAAGTCACCGGCGACCTACCTGGGCTGTGATTTTAGCAGCAGTTTCTCCTGTTCTGCTTGGATTTGTTTGTCCTTGATTTGTTCTCCCTGAGCAGAAGCAGAACCATCCATAACTTTTGACAGCTGGATTCAACCTCACTTGTTAACTTATTATAATTAAAATTAGCCCCAATACTTAAAAAAAAAATACAGTAATACACATACACACTATTATATTCATCTACATAATTTCAATATTTATGAAACAACCCATTAAACTTAACAAACTCTCACCACTTCATAAAATTATTTATTTTCACACACACATAAATATATTATAAATATATAATATTTGCCGTATCCCCGCCGCACCCATATCCTAAAATTTTCAAAAATGCCGTATCCACGTATCTGCACCCTTGGCGTATCTGCACCCGTTCCCGTGCTTCTAAGCACCTCATGGCTTAGCCTAAAACCCACACATCTTCACCAAAATGAGTCACGTATGTATCTATATATAACATATATATGCATATCTATATGAAACGTGTATGAATGTAAAGTAGTCTTACCGGAAAGTTCTATTCGATTGCCGGAAAAATTCCTCAGTTTCCTTCCCCATTTTACATTCTCTGTGTATCTCTATCTCCCTCTCAAAAGTATATCAGACGATGAAGAGAAAGGATCATTGGACGGCTACTCAATAAGGTCATATATATATATAATAAAACCCTAGGTTGGAAAATTAGCTAAAACCCCCTAAACTTTTGATAGTTATTCTAAATTTACCCAAAATTTTTTATTATTATGGGAGGCTCAAAATAACTATTTACAATAACTTATCATACTAGGAAAAATTTTAGTTGGTTGTTACATAACTCTGTTTCACTCTAAGAAGCACGGACTCGGTGCGGGTGCGGATACGCGATACGGCATTTTTAAAAATTTTAGGATACCGGTGTGGCGGGGATACGGCATATTTTATAAATATTTTTTTAATTATATATACTTAGTATTTAATTTTTAAACAATTTAAATCTTAATAATCATAATATATGTGTTTGATATATGTGAAAAGATATTAATATTCCAACCAAAGTAGTGACTTTTTAAGTTTAATAATGGGTTCTTTTGTAAATTTTAAAGCTTTCTACCAAATTAGTTAAGTTTAATGGGTTGTTCTATAAATATTAAAATTTTAAAACTGAACATAATATAGCTTTTATGTGGTATGGTTTATATAATAACTTAACATTGGGGTCCTTACATAATATAACAAAACTAATGTACTAAATAATATAACATATAACATAACAAGTCAAAACAGAAGAAGAGAAGAAGAAACATTGACGCTATACACCGAAGCAGGCGCACGACGCTCGCCGCAGTGGGTTGCCGGGACTCGGCGCACGGGGACGCCGCAGTGGGTCGCCGGTAAGTCCCCTCCTTCTCCTTCTCCTTCTTCTTCTTCTTCTTCTTCCTTCTTCCTTCTTCCTTCTTCTCTCCAGTGTCTCCTCTCAGATTTCTGGTAGCCGCCGAAGTTCCCGATGGTCACCGAAGTTCCCAGTGGTCGCCGGTGGTGATAGATCTGAGCCGATCCGCACCCGGGATTTAAGAAATTAAAAAAATAAAAAAAGGTGGACACGCACCAGACATGCACCGGTGCAGCACCCGAGGCGCACCCGCACCCGACGCGTATCCGGTGCCGGTGCTTCACCCTAAGTGCCGCACCGGTGCTTCATAGGTTTCTCTAATCGTCTCTAAAAGTTGCTAATAATACTTTGATGCTAATATTAAAAAAAATCGTCGCTAAAAAATTTAAATTAGTCTGTTAAAAATATATCGGGATTCAGGGTATTACAATCTTTTATGGAGATTCTTAACTAAAAGTCAAAAAGTACCTTAATTTTAACAAAATCTAAAATTCAAATAGAGAATCTTGATGGAAGAAAGTCAGAAACACCTTTAACTTTATAGAGCGTTAAAACTCAAAAAGACTACTTTAGAGAAAGAGGCTTAATATGACATTAAAAGTAAAAAAATAACCTTAATTTTCAACAAACTCTTACCTATAAATTTTTTGATATTGAGCAATAGTTATCAATGTCGTACTGGTATGGGGCATATCCTTATACGTACCACTTTTTCCTTCTACTGGTGCGGTATCTCTTACATTTTGTACTAGCCAAAATATCGTTACATACCGGTTGGTACAGGTGATATTGGCTATGGAGTACGTATCGGTCAAGATATTATGTTTTGTACCAATTCCTTAAAGAATGTAAAAAATACAAATTTTGTTGGAAAATTTAGTAAATTCATCATATAAAGACTACTAGAATTTTTTAGGTACTATTATATTGATCGAAACCTCTGTAGCATTTTACTCGCAATATTCATTACAACTTTCAAGTTCTTTTAATCACAATTTTCAGTTTGCTTTTAGTTTCCCTCTTAACTTTGATTTACTTCATAGCTGAAAGCCTTCATCATATTCTTTCATCAATATGATGTATTGATCTACATGCGCGCGCTCGCACCCACACCCACACCCACACACAAACAACTTATTCTTGAACATAAAGACGTTTCTCTTGAATAAATATCTTATTCTTCTACAAGAATTCGTTAATGAGATAGTTGAAAAAGAGATAATTTTGAAGGAGGTAATTCAATTGAATAAGCTATTTGTGCCTAATGCTACTATACAGGAACAAGTAGCTTTTTGGAAACAAACAACTTATTGTCTGTTTGAAATCACTTCCAGTTTTGGTTTTCAGTTTCCAAAAAAATAAAAATGAGAACCAGTTTATTTTTTACAAAAACAAATGGGTGTTTGATTACTTAATTTTTATTTTGAGTTTTTTTTTTGGGTGTTTGATTACCCAGTTTTTAATTTGGTGGTGGTTGCGGTGGAGATGGTGGGAAGTGGCGGTGGCCGCCGGCGGCCGACGGGTTGTGGTGACCGGCGGTGGTCACTAGCCGGTGGCTGTGGCTGTGGCGGTGGGATGGTGGTGGTGGTCTCAAAACCAAAACTGAAAATTCAAAAATCTTAAATGAGAGTTTTAAAAAATAGCCCTGTTTTAAAAACTGATTTTCAAAACTGAAAGGGAAAAAAATGAAAATTGTGTGTCAAACGCGTTTTTTTTCTCCAGTTTATAAAACTAAAGAAAAAACCGAAAACCAAATGGTTTTCAAATGCTGCCTTATTTGAAAAATGAGGTGATTCAAGTTGTATGAGTACAAACAGTTTATTCTAGAGGAGCTATGAGGGTGGAAATATATGTATATATTTTTGGTTCAATAGTGAATGAGTATAATATATGCATATAATTGATAAAAAATTTGAGACGGTACCAATTCGGTAACAGTACCGGTGCGTAACATTTCACAGAGAAAGCCAGTGCGCAGTCCGCTACGTTATTCGTAACAATGACCAGAGTGTCCGATCCAAGGGCCTTCAGTTCTTGTTTGTTGGCGGGGATAAAGGAGAATTATCATGGTGCATTGGTTTGGGCATTTTTCTGATGTAGGACTTGAGTTTGACTTGTTGAGGTGCAACAATAATCATTCTGTGTTATGCTGCAAGAGTAATGCAGGTAGAATTCTTTTGGTCGACTCGTGTATGTTGATGATGTTGTAATTAGTGGTGATGATGTTGCTGGGACTAATGAGTTGAAGGTCTATTTGCAGCAAAAGTTTCAAAACAAAGTTTTGGAAAAGTTTAGATATTTTTCAGGTATTGAGGTCTCCCAATCGCATAACGGTATCTTCTTAAATAGCGAAGTTATGTACTTGGTTTGCAAGCAAAAGCAGGGATGTTGGGGTCAAAGCCTCTTGAGACTCCTATGGACCCTGATGTAATGTAAGTAAAAGAGAAGGGGAAGGAGCTAGATGATCCAGAATAAATACCACATGTTGGTTGGAAAACTGAATTATTTAGCAGTCACTCTCCTCGACATTGCTTTCCCTGTGACTGTGGCTAACCAGTTTCTAGCATCACATCGATCTTCTCGCTGGGGGTGTAGTTAGGCATATACTGCGATCCCTCAAGGGTACTTCTGGTCATGATTTGTTATGCTATAATCATGGGCGTACTCAAGTAGAAGTTTTCTTTGATGCTGATTGGGGAGGATTCCCGTCTGATAGGATATCTACTACTGGTCGCAATAGTAATTCAACCTAGTACGAGAGGAACCGTTGATTCGCACAATTGGTCATCGCGCTTGTTGAAAAGCCAGTGGCGCGAAGCTACCGTGCGCTGGATTATGTTGGATTTCATGGGATTTGACTGGATTTGTTTCTCTAGTGCGAAATCCGATGAAAAATGGTCGAAAAATCTTGTGAAAACTCATGGTTAAGCAGTAAGAAGTATGTAGAATGAGAAAATTTACGATTGAGTTAAGATTATTGCTGTTATTAAGCAGTATCTGATGTATTATGGAAAATTAAAAGTAAATTGAAGTAGATTGCACTTTGTTCATGGCACACGCTACTTGTGAATTAATATGGATTATGGCATATGCTGCTTGTGAATTAATATGGATACGACAACTCCTATGTAGTTCTTGCTTCTAATCCAGTCTTCCATGAAAGGACCAAACACATTGAAGTAGATTGCACTTTGTTCATGAGGTGGAGTGTTATGCTATATGTTAGGGTTAAGGGTATGTGTCATTGTACGCATAATACCTTGTATAAGTAATATGCAGCAGCTCTCTCTCTCTCTCTCTCTCTCTCTGTGTGTGTGTGTGTGTGTGTGCGCGCGCGCAAGTAGCTTGTAGCTCTGTAAGATTGTAATTATCTTTTACTCACGAGTAAGGTTTTTCCCCTTACTATCAGTTTTGTCATATCAAGTACCATCTACTGACTTGTCAAATGTAGGTTTATCCAGAAGGAACACATTTGATGATCCCATGGTTTGAGAGACCAGTCATTTATGATGTTCGTGCACGCCCGCATCTAGTAGAGAGCACTTCTGGTAGCCGTGACCTCCAGATGGTACATCTTTTTTCCTCTTTTCTCTCTCTATAGATGTTGAGCAATACCCTACTCTTTTGTTCATTTTGTTAGTTGCAGATTTTCACTAGTGACCCATTTGGGAATATCTTTTGCCACATGGATAGATCATTACTCTTTACAATGCCACAATTGTAATAGTATCTTCAATTGTCTGTTCTGCGAACAAGAGAGTTTTCCCAAGTAACTTTTCCACCTATCATTATTGAGAATGCTTTGGTGGATTAGCATCTTGGCTAATTATTCTCATCCTCACTATCAAGCTCTAACAAATACCCGCAACAGGTGACATGCCGAGATGACACATGATAGGACTATTAAAAAACCATGATGTATATTCTTGTATGCATTAGAATACATACGTGAGCTATATTTGCGCACCCATGTGAAAAGTGAACCAATCCTCATGTATACAATGGCTGATTATGTCAAGTAGATTTTCATCGTATCTCTCCACTTTGCAGTTAATAAACACAAGTACAGAGAATACAAAAGCGATAAATCCCCTTCTGCGGCTAGCAGTTAAGCTTCAGAAGAAAAAGAACAACGAGAAGCAGATCAAATTGGAGCTACACATCCTAGAGCCGCCAACACGGTTCTATCAGAAATTAAGACCTGAGTAATGAAGCTAGCAAAGCCACTCAAAACCTTGGCAACTCAATTTGGCAGGGAAAGGTAGAATCTGCCAACATTCAAAGCGTTAGAAGGGTAATGTGTGACAGGCGATGTCTGCTGAAAAAGATGAATGGGATGGGGGCAAAGCTGAAAGAGAAGGGGATCTGACCATCCGTTGCTATCAAGTGGACGGCTAAGGTAACAGAAGAGCTACAAATCGAATAGTGCATGGTGTTAAGTTCGTGGAAGATGAACGCGAATTGCTTAAATTGTTTTGGATGGTATGAGAGTGCAATTCCACATCTGCAACATATTACCCTGCAATTACTCTGCATTTTATGTATAAGCCTTGTGGGACACTCCTCTCATTGTATTTTGTTTTAATTTTTAATCTTTTACATGGTATTAAAGCTTTGGTACAGATTGGTCTGGGGTTCAATTCTCCCACTTGCAATTACTTCCCTTTGTGTTAATTCGTGTAATATGCATTGAGATTGTTTGTTTACATATGCATTGAGATTGTTTGTTTACTTGGTGGTGGTGCACCTTGATTATTTAAGTATCTTTTAACGTGCAGTTAGTGCATGTAAGGGGAACGTTAAGCATAATATGCATTGTTGGCCCCATTCTCTAATAGGTTTAGCTTTAAGAACAACTGTAGATCTAACATGGTATCATGGCAAGTTTCTGAACCATCAAGCACGCATGACGCAACTAATGGAAGTGATTTACCCGAGATTCTTAAAAGTTTTCACAATATGCCACCCAGTTAGATTCATCCGTGTGTCTGGACACCTGCGAGGGCGCCTTGTGAGAATACATTCCACATCAGGATAAAATGTGCTTTACCAGGATATATGAACATGGCCTTTCTGATTATGATTCCCTTGGACCGTAATGCCACTATCAAACAGTGCAATGGCTCATACTTGATACAATTTAGTGTCATTGTTCATGAGGTGGTGTTTATAGCTTCTAATGGACATGCAGTTGAAGTGCTTTCACATGGTTATGGAGCTGCTCTTGTGGTCTACATTTCATTCCAACTTCGATCCTATCACTCTCGAGTCGAATGCTTTCTGACAACCGCTCTAACTCTGTTGTGCAGGTAAAAATTGGTCTCCGAGTTCTAAATCGTCCTGTGCCAGACCAGTTACCTACAATTTATCGAACTCTTGGTGAGAACTATAATGAAAGAGTCCTGCCTTCAATTAGTCATGAAACATTGAAATCCGTGGTTGCACAGTATAATGCTAGTCAGCTCATTACTCAAGAGAGAGGTATGCAGCAAGACCTTCTACCCTTTATAATTCACATTTCAATTTGTTTGCTGCAAAATCGGTTTGTATTAGGACACTTACTACAAATACATTGTGCTAGCATTTGTCATGCGTCCTTGATTGAAGCTTAAAGTTGTGGTGGCAGAAAGTGTGACACGGTACTAGCAATTTTACTTTTAACATTTATATACGGTGTTGCATTCTTACCTAATAGTCTAAATTTGTGTATTAAATTGATGGGAAATCCTGTATGATAGACTGCTTCTTCTAGTGTTTCCGTTTTTTTAAAATATTTTTGTTATATGAGATTGAAAGCAGGTTGAGGTTGGAATTCTTGTCGTAATGGTGTTCCAACCTACTTCTGCGTAGGCTGTTAGTAGGGAAATACGCAAAATACTGACTGAGAGGGCGACCCAGTTCAATGTTGCTCTGGGTGATGTGTCTCTTACAAGTCTTACCTTTGGGCGGGAGTTCACAGATGCAATTGAAGCTAAACAGGTGGCTGCACAGGAAGCTGAGAGGGCCAAGTTTGTGGTGGAAAAAGCTGAGCAAGACAAGCGAAGTGCTATTATTAGGGCACAGGTGAGGAAAATGCTCAAATCTGCAAACTTTGATACTTACCTGAAAGTTTTATACAACTTCCGTCTTTGTGCTTCTACACTTGAAAACTGTTTCATCATTTTTATCTTGAAAATTTCTGGTAGTCTAGTTTGCTGGGAATGTTGCCACTTCTAGAACATTGTGTTTAAAATTTGTCATTTTGACTTTTCTGCAAATGCTATAACAGAATTTAAACACCTGAATGTTGACCTTTTCTTTTAAATGTCATTTCATCAATCAAACAACTGTAAGTAATACCACGTGTCTAAGTTACTGCACAAATATAATTCGATCAATCTGCTAAAGAAATCCATGGACAAATTTGAAAGCAAACAAAGTTTTACAATCTTTTTCATTTGAGCGCATGTTTTGTACAACATGGATTTGATTTCACATTTTTGTTGATTTCCTGCAAAATTGTAGCTGATTTGGCTCAATTCACACACTTTTCTCTCTTGTTGCCAGGGTGAGGCAAAGAGTCCCCAGCTGATAGGTCAAGCTATTGCAAACAATCCAGCATTTTTCACTCTCAGAAAAATTGAAGCTGCTAGAGAGATTGCACACAGAATGTCCAATTCAGCCAACAAGGTTTAATTGAATTCGAAAGATCTGTTGCTGAACCTTTAGCAGATTAATTCAAGTGCTCAGAAGTAAACGCACACTCTCAAGTTCTGTTTCCTATCTTTTTCCATTCGGGGATGTCTCAGTAATCAAGCTATGCCGTGAGTAACATGTTAGATGGCTTTTCTGTTTCTGGACTTTGTCAAATGAGGGAGTTTATTTAGCGGGGAGAATTTAGTTTGATTGTGAAGGCAAATACCATTTGGATGTGATGTTCTTGGAACAATTGTCATATAAGCATGCCATCTTTGAACGTCTTTTTCTTGAAGTCAGCAGGACCAGACTAGAGAACTACAACTTTCCGAGACGTGGGTTATAGTCTTGTTGGCCGAACTCCTACCGTCCGTAGTGCCGTCTGGTGTAAGCTGTGACCTGGCTGAGCAAAGACTGCTCGATGTGGATTCCATCCGAGGGATTTCAGTTGATTGATGTTGGCGTAGATTTGTCGTCGCTAGGGTACCTACCCAGCGATGTTGGACCATTAGACTTGGCCAACTGGAGAGTCTAAAGAACATGAAGAACACGTTGCTTGGACTTGAGCTCGACTCTTGTCAGCCATTTGATTGACACCGGTTGATAACCTCATGCTAGTCATAATCCTACTCGTCATGGCCCTTGCTTCCTGATTTTAGTTTCTTTATGTAAAGGTTGAGGCCATCTGACAATGTAGGTTCCTTCAACAGTAGAGCGTATCTTGCATCCCATAGGTGCCGTCGGAACTGCTAGTAAATCCTGGTTGATGGAGCAAATCTTTATGTTTGGATAGCCTTTTCATTGATTCGATTGTCATACTTCCGGAGACAAGAAAAAAATTGATTTCATAAAAGACGAGTTCTTGTATAATTTTGTTTGAACATATTCCTATATGCAACTCCAATGAGTAAGTTTTGATAAATGTGAAAAACAATGAAAAGGCTAGTCAAATGTAATGGATTCATAATATCACGTGAGAAATAATCGAGGTTTGAGTGCCATAGATGGACGTACGATCAACATCCGTATAGAGCAGCTTGTACTCGGTCTTTAATGGACGACCAGCTTATGATGAAGTCGAGTTGTAGGAAGTTAGGTCGTTAAATACTTCAAATTATGACATTTATGTGGTGAAGTTTAAAAAGTATAATTGAGAAGTGTTACCGGAGAGGTGTTGACAAAAGTGTCACTTAACATATAGAGGCAATTTTTAATTAGCATTATATGACATATTGTAGGTAATTTTCTTATAACAACTTGAACACGAGCATGTTCACTTAAGATGTGACCCAACGAGATATAAAGATTTTAGCGTTACAAATATGCAGTTATGTGATAGATAAAAATGAAATTAATTTTTGGTATAATTGACGATAACACGTTAGTTACTTACATGAAGATAGTTATACGGCGATAACTAACTAATGCGCGCGCTCTCTCTAATATATATATACACACACTTATATATCGCACTAAAACCGCAAACAGGTGTCATGTGTCTAGTGGAGCTTGTGTTTTTGCCATAAATTAGCTCAGGCTTCAACTCTTTTGAGTTTGGAACACAGGCTGAGCACAATTCACGCTTATACAAGTGCATCCACACGTGGGGACATGGGTCTGAATGCGGCTCTCTTTCCACTCGCTGTAGCTCGTCACGCCGACGTCAATGGTTCTCAACTTTCTTCCATTACCACGAGGGAGCTGACGGCAGCGTTGTTGATGCCACATGGAGGGACCCACGCGACAGTGTTACACATTAAGCACGGTGGGGGCATGGCGTGACGTGTCATTGAGATGCCAAACTTGTCCTTTTGCTGTGTGACGTTGTCGTTGCGCCACCGTCCACGAGCGGGTCTTTGCTTCTGCTTGGCTGCTTGCTCCATACATTTGGTTGCTTTTCCTTGTTTTTATTTTTATTTTTATATACTTGTGGGGCATCATTTGTGCTAGCTTTGATGCCTTCCTATAGTATACATAAACCCTTTGGGTTAGTGCGTGTTTATTAATGCGTGTTTATCGATTTGAACAAATAGTAGTATTATCCGTTAATTTAATGGAATTATGAAATACATGAAAGTTCCAACAAAGTAACTTAATTTTTCATGACTTGAAATGTAATTGTTTAAATGCCCTTTATCAACTACCGCCACATCTCACCCCACCAAATGGACCACGCTCTAGTGTCAAGCCTAACCATTGACACATGAAACCAAATAAGCTTCGTCTTTGTCAACATCCCCACCATCCTCGCCTTGGGCGACAACATCTTCATCTACCATGTCGGCCATGATGGCCTGCTTTATGTATGAGGCTTGGCCACCTGGGCTCCCCACGCACTGCGTGTTCTACATGCTAACTTTGCCGATCTCCAACCCCCGACCTCCTCATTGATTCCACCAAAGCCAGGTCGTTCCCTACTGTGGACACCATATGCAGGGTGGCTAAATTGAACGGAGGTGTGTTTTATTGCTCACGGCTCATCCTGTGATTGGTTGGCTATGAAGTGCGCTAGTGTGGTGGGGTCTATTCTGGCAAAGACTATGGCGAGTGATGTTGGTGGTGGAAGAGAAGGAGAATGAGGTAGGTAATTGCTGTTGATGGGGAGCTTGTATTGAGATCGTGGTTTTTGAATAGTAGTTGGGTTGAAGGTGTGGTGTTTGGTCCAGATTATGGTTGATGCGGTGGTGGATGATGGCAATTGCTGCTAGTCATGGGTGGATTTTGGTGCAAGGTGGTTGACGTAGTGGCAGGTGGATGGTGGTGCTACAGGTTGACGCGGTGGAGGTGGATCCCGGTGATAGGTTGTGTTTCTAGAGTGGTGGTCTTTGATGACCAACCATAACCACTCCCCACCTCGACATGCCAATAGAGTTTAAACATGGAAAAATTGCGTAAAATACCCTTGTGGTTTGGGCCTATTGCAAAAAGACCCTCTAAGTTATAAAAGTTGCAAATGACCGCCTGAATACGCAAAAGTGTTGATACAGACGATTTCTGTAATAGAATAGTTGAACTGCCTAAATTGCCCCTCTATATAACCCCTAATTTTAGGTCTAGGGTTGTTAATTTAAATTTTTTTAGAATGATGCCCATCGCCGGATCTACCCGTCCCTGGTCTTGGTCGCCGGCCGTTCTATGGTCATTCTGCCTGCACCTCGGCCTTCGCCGGTGATCGGCGCTCCCTCTTTTTCCCCCTCCCTCGGCCCGCAAATAACCCTATCCAACTGCTCCGCCGATTGACCGCCATAAACCCTAGCCAATTGTGCCGCCATCAGCCTGATTCAACAACCAAAACCCTACCATTCGGGGGGGGGGGGGAACCCTATAACTGCAATTACGGTTTCGATCAAGCCCCGTTAGGCTCACCACTAGCCCTGTCCACCCACCATGATCAGTGTCGCTGTTTGCCAGCCCCGCCATTAACCCCATACTTGCTCTGGCACCACCATCTAGATCCATCATCCTCTTCCTGTTGCCTCACCTGTCTGCTTGCGCCAGCCCTAATTAGGGGGTGGGCTTGTGCTGATGAAGGGCCTCAATCGAGGGGGGGGGGGAGATGGATCAATGTGGCGATGCAGATCAAGTTCACGGTGAGGATGCAGATCGAGTTCACAGAGTGGTTCGCGGTGAGGGAAATGGAGCGAGTGGCGATGCAGATCAAGTTCGCGGTGGGGATGCAGATCGATTTTGCTGTGGGGTTCGTGGTGGGGTGAAATGGACCTAGCGGCAGCGAGGAAGGGTTCATGGCGGTGGTGGTGCAACGGGTGGTGGCAGAAATGGGCTATGGATGGGGCGTGGTGAAGGTGGCGGCTAGGGTTTCGATTGTGAGTGTGGTTAAGGTTTTGGTTGGTAGTGGTGACGGCTCTGGTTAGGTTAGATTAGATTAGAGAGAAATTGGGATTTGAATAGGAGTAAAAAAAGAAAATGAGGGTATTTTTGTCTTTTTAAGGTATCAAATGCACTTTATAAGAAAGTGAATATCACGCTCCATTAATTTGAATGATTTTTCTAACGGTTGCAAAAAAATTGACACAAGAGGCGGTCATTTGCAACTTTTGTAACTTGGAGGGTCTTTTTGCAACAGGCCCAAACCACAAGAGTATTTTACACAATTTTTGCTTTAAACATTGGGGGAGTAATAGTTTCAAGTCCTCTTTTGGAAAAGGGTTGAAAGTCCTAGTTTGGAAACTAAGGTTAGACATCCTAATTTGAAAATTAGGGTTTCATAATTTTATATAGTGTGTAATATACGTGCTTTTTACTGTCAATACTATCCTTACACAGTATATACATAGTATATAATGTATAAGATTAGACTTTTTTAAGTGAAAAAATTTCATGTTGTTGGTCTCATTCTGTTACTATTTTAAATTTTATGTCCTTGATCATAATTTAATGATAACTTTAGCGACCTGAGTATAATTATCCCAAAACAATCTTTCTGTAAATATCGCTAAGTTAACATTTGATAGCTTTAACTCAGGACTAACTGCAGCCTCATTTTTTAAGTTCACTTATGATTTCTTGACATTTATTATCCCAGGCTAATAAGACATAAGAAACCTGTTTAGGCTGTTCGTGGACAGTGTAATTGTTTGTTGATATTTGAAAGAACGTTTTAAATGATTATTTATGCATGAAAAGTTTCATATTCCATCTTAATGTTTAGTTTCTTATGTCATAGGCACGTGGTGTTTAGGCTCTTCGTGGACAGTGTAATTGTTTGTTGATATTTGGAACAATTTTTACACGGTTATTTATGTATGAAAAGTTTCATAGTACATCTTAATGTTTGGTTTGTTATGTCATAGACACCTGGTGTTTACGTTGTTCAAGTGCAGTGTAATTGTTTGTTAATATTTGAAAGAATGTTTTACACGATTATTTATGTATGAAAAGTTTCGTATTGCATCTTAATGTTTAGTTTCTTATGTCATAGGCACATGGGCTTTTCTCATATGAATGACTATACATTAAGAAGACCGCCAGAAGCCTTCTCCCATGAACTCTCCCATACCCCGGGTGATGTTATGGTCAGTGCAAGGTCTAACGCATTAGGCTTTGGCATTACCCTCCAAGTTTTAGTATACTCCAAACTGTATACATCTACATGTACAACATTGCGTTCACAATGAGTTTGTGACAGTAATGCCGTTGAGTCAACTATTGACTAGTTTCACCACAGATAAACTAGAACTTCAAAACTAATGGTCCACACAAGGCCATATATTTTTTCTCTAGGTCATGCATTGGAGTATATAATAGAGTTATTCTCTTCACTAAGAGAGACCTCTTTCAGTTTTTACTTCTTAGCTTGGTATTCGGTTATCCTGACCGATTCCGAATGTATAACCACGAGGGATGGTGCACCATCGAGAGCATGCTATCACAAACATGACGTCATATCCCGATTAGGGAGAAAGAGTAAGTATAATGGTCCATTATTACTCCTTAGTCAGACCAGGGTCCACGTAATGACTTAGGACCCCTTTATTACTTGGATTGTATGAAAATTTTTGTAGATCGTTAAAGTATTTGTTAAACTTAAAAGGGCCGTTTACTTATTATTCTTGGAAAACTCTAGTAGATTCTTCTAGCCATAACCAAGAAGTTGTGATAACAAGTGTAAGTTTACTTAGCTTGAATCTAAAGTTTTATCCTTCTAAAATTAGCGGTTACAACTTGTTGCCAATTTATTACTGTATGCCATAAGAGAGATTCGATCAGGAAAACACATGCTTCCAATTAGTTTCTTTAAAGGATCATGAGAAGAAGTGTTCCGAGTATTCCTTGTTTTGTATACAGAGTGTGCAAAACGTTACACATTGGAAGTTTATCCTTTGGTCTAAAAGAACCTCTACATATTGCCATTGAACCACACCATTCCCCATCAATGCACCACATGTCAAGAAACTCTAACTGCTTACTAAGTGGACTCGATGGAAAATTGACCATATCAGAATAATGTCTAAATAGGTGCTTCTTACGTCTCGACACTATGAGGTTGAAATACAATGCATAAGCTTGCCATCTTAGGGCATCAAACCTAGGACTTGGTAAATCCCATGCATCATCATAAGTTATGTTCAAAACTTTTGCATTGATAGAGCTTGTGGCATCATAGATAATTTTGGTCCATAACGATACGTGAAGGACCACAAAGGACTAACTGTCAAGCAATGACCATGTATCTTTGCCATTTCCATTTTTGTAATAGAACAAATTTTTGCTTCTGAATTCTCATCTTCAGTAGCTTGCACCAATTCCATGACAGATCTTCACAAGGTTTGCAAAAATATTAGTCCCCCTCAACATGAAACTATGGCACCACAAAACCCATAGTAAACTTTTTCTATGGGCTAAGCACCACAGATTCTTAGTCATTGCAGCCTTATTTTATTTAACAGCTTTCTTAACTCCTAGACCTCTTTCCTTCTTGAGCCGAGAATCCCGAATGTGCATTTGTATCTGATGTTAGAGCATGCTATGTTCTGAAATCCTTCATGGTAGAAAGACATTAGACTTCAAGAAGAAGAGTAAAAGCAAAGTTGTTGAGGATTTTGATAGACTTACCCTGGCTGAAACTGAGGGACAACCCAAGCAACATTTTGTTCCACTGTTCCTCATTATGTGAAAGAAATCATAACCCTTTTGACATTCTCCTCAGAAGTATTATTGATCAAGTCCAACTGCGGTTGCAAAGAAAGGGTGTTATGCCTAGAATACCTACTGAAGCTTATCCTTGATATTACCAACTGCATGAACAAATGTTCCTAAGAATGAAGATTTTTGCACAACTTGTCCACTAATAATTCGATTCCCATCATTATCATGTTTAGATATTACTTTGCATCTTGCTCTATGGAATGCCATTTGCCATAAAAATCTTCGTTACTATCACCAAGTCAAAATATTTTTGCCTTGGATTTTTGATAATAAAAAGCTTCATCAGCCTTGAAAGATCATGATGCCATATTTGCAACTTTTTTTCTTCTTTTTCCAATGGTATAAAGTCCAACCTCAGTTAGGATTTGCTTTTGTAGATTTTGAAGTTCATCTGCTTAGAAGTAACTCTAGCAGAAATATCATTTTAGTAATAGGAAACAATGATCTTTTCCTTTATAAAACAAGATGATAGACGTGTTTGGAACATCATATGTTCAATTCTCATCTTCTAGCATAATCTCTCTCCCTGTTCTCCTTCTTTTGCCCATGCACTCTTTTCACATGTCGAACCATCAATACCTCTTCCAGTAACCACCATATCCACCCAAGGAAACACAAACACGAGAATATTTCAAACACATGCAGGAAAGAACAGTTAACAACAATCTCTAAAATCCCAACACTAATTAACTCTCTAATACATAGTAATATTTTATCAAAAGACACATTTACCACATTAAAATAAGTCAAGTTAGTCGTCCATATGTTATCCATTTATTAGTAACATCAATTACTCATCCCACTTTTTTACTCTAAATTAGATTTGTAAAGACCATGCAGTTCCAACCCTTCCTCCAAGACTTGCATAAAATTCTATCGCCACCTTCGCCACCCTCTTCCTCCTAAATGTTGGTGACATTGTCTCCATGAACTCAAAGCAACCAAATTGCAAGCACTTTAACCGTATGGTTAAGAGAGAGAGAGAGGAGGAGGAGAGGTGGTCATCATGACTTGGATTGACATACCCTTATAAGGAATTTTTTTAGGAAGCCCATCTCTAGCTTTCATGTAGACCTCTTGGAATCTTGAGTTGGCTTGGGCAGTAATGACAATGGGTGTTAGGGCTGGAGCCCTAACTCCAACAACCAACCAAGCTCAGGTGGTTAATCCAGCTAAAAAATCAGCACAGGTACAAAAATCTTGAAATTCAGGGTGAAACTGCACTAGCTCAGAGGAATCAGAAAGGAAGAATGGATTGGAAGTTTAAATGCAAAAAAAAAAAAAAAGAAGAGGGAAATAAAAAGAATTAGGATGGTTATGCACGTGAGGCCGTTAAAGTTTAGCGCATTTGCAGGCGCTGGGCATATTTCCAAAGAGATCAAGCCGTTGGGATTGCGCGCATTATTATGTCTATTTTTTTTTTATTCTGGTTGCTGATCGTTTTCATTTTTTTTTTATCTTTAATTTTCCATTTTTTTGTTTTTTCCTTGGAAAGGAAGATTTGGAGGAGATAAGAACAACAAAGGAATAAAGGGAGGAAGAACTTTTGACAATCAATACACTTGTCTCAGTTTGTTCCCCGTCTCTTGTCTGTGGCTAGTTTTCACTAGATTTTATTTTCTTAAATCAATTAGATTATTGATTTTCATGGAAAACAATACATTATAATCCTACATGTTGTAGCAATTGGTATTCAAAGCAGTAACAATTCCCTGGTACTGCAAAGAGAAAATTGATTAAAATGGGTTATGGAAACAAGAATAAACAACAACTTGATGAGTACGTGAGTCTGATGGAAGCTCAATTCTCAGACCACTTTGGAGGAGCTCTGGAGGATTAATTGGCTAAGCTGGAACAAAGTGTAGATATGCTATCTGTCTTGAAGTTATCTGTGGATCAACTGAAGGAAGAATTGCTTGCCATGAGGTAACCCCTCACTGATTTTCAAAGCATGATGCATCAATTCATTTTCTCCAAAGCAAATGATGGAGCTGAAGGGTCAAACCACATGCAAAGTAGAAGCATAATCAAATAGAATCATCAACCATAGGGAGTGCTTCCAATACACAAATGGCAAACTCTTTCCTAAGCTACCTAAAACTTGAGTATCCTAAATTTTGTGGAAAGGATTCATATGGTTGGGTGAGGAAAGCAAAAAGATACTTTGAATTTCACCCAATGGATGAAGCCCATAAGGTTAATTTTGCCTCTGTACATTTTGATGGGCATACTGAGCACTGGTTTGACACATATATAAAAGCCAAAGGCAAAGTGCAGTGGGCAGAATTTGTGACGGATTCAAATTCGAGAGTTGCTAAACTTTTTAAAGAAAGTGTTATTAGAGAATTCTATAAGCTTAGGCAATTAGGAACTGTGGAACAATATTACTATGATTTTAAAACTCTCACATCAGTATTGGTTAATGAGGGATGTTGATTTAAAAAGAGCTATTATGTGCATAGTTTTGTAAGTGGATTAAAAGATGAAATCAAAGTGAAGATAAAAAATTGTGGTTATGTGATCTTTCCAGAGCTATGTACTTAGATAGAAAATAAGCCTCACTTACTAACAGTTGGCATCAGCCAAGGTCATACCAAAGGAGCATTGCACATACCACCTATAGTCCACCAATAACAAAAAGTCATTCTCTTCCCTACCACAGCCAAAACCAAGCCAAATTCCATCACCTCGACACTTTTTTCAGCCCAATTACCAGCTTACAACCCAATCAAAGCCCTGTTACCAATAACAAATAACCAACCATGCCAGAAACTTGACAGAGCTTACTTTGATGGCTGGAAGAAGATGAGTTTATGCTATTGGTGTGAAGAAACTTTCACCCCTACTCATAACTGTAAGCAAAAACAGGTAGCTATGTTGGTGGTGGATGAAGAGGGGGATGATGATCCACCCCAATCTATGATGAGAAGGAATAAATACCAGATGGTTAGCACGGTTAGCACCAAGGTACGATAGCAGATGAGAAGCAGGATAATATGGTAATCACTGTCAATGCCATGACAGGTAGTCAAAGCCAGTTTACTTTTAAACTAGGGAGAAAAATATGAGGTAAAATATTTTTAATTTTGATTGATATTGGGTCCACCCATAATTTTATGGATCCAGTCACAACATTAAGGCTGGGGTGCACTATTATACCATTTACAATCATGGTAGCTGATGGAAATAGGTTATGCAGTGAGTCTATTTGTAATGACTTTGAATGGAGTATGCAAGGGCATGAATTCATAACTAAATTGATGGTATTACCCTTGGGTGGCTATAACTATATACTTGGTTTACAATGGCTAAAAAGTATGAGACAAGTGAAAATTGACTTCCAAGAGATGATTATAACTATCACAGTGGGAGACAAAAAAATAACGCTGTGGGGGGGGGGGGTTGGAGAACAAGCTGAAGTTAAGATGATTTTAGCCAGATCTACGTACACATATTTGACACACAACTCAGGAACTTTGTTTGGTCAGGTTTATACCATCACCACTGTACCCCAACCCAACAACCTAAAACCCAAACTTACTGCTCTATTGTATCCGCTTAGTGATGTTTTTGAATAGCCAAAGGGGCTTCCTACCCTTAGGCCTCAAGACCATCACATATCCCTAATACCAAAGGCTAAACCAGTCAATATCAGGCCCTACAGGATACCCTATGCACAAAAGACTGAAGTTGAGAGGATAGTTCATGAACTGCTGGAATATGGGGTTATACAACCAAGTACTTCACCTTTTGGCTCCCTTGTAATCTTTGTCAAGAAAAAAATATGGGAGTTGAAGAATCTGCATAGATTATAGGGGGCTAAACAAGCTTACTTTCAAAATAAATTCTCAATACCCATTATGGATGATCTATTAGATGAACTACATGGTGCAAGATATTTCACCAAATTAGATCTAAGAAGTGGATGCCACCAAGTGAGAGTCCACCCAAGTGACATACACAAGTCTGCTTTTAATACACACCCTGGTCACTATGAATTTAAGGTGATGCGCTTTGGGCTCACTAATGCACCAGCTAGTTTTCAGTCCATTATGAACTCAATGTTCCAACCATTGTGTTAGTCTTTTTTGATAACATTCTTGTGTATAACACCACCTACAAAGAAAACCACCTCACTGCTGTTTTACACACCCTAAGGACACACAAGCTTTTTGTCAAGAAATCAAAGTGT
This sequence comes from Escallonia herrerae, assembly GCA_033070095.1. Lineage (NCBI taxonomy): Eukaryota > Viridiplantae > Streptophyta > Magnoliopsida > Escalloniales > Escalloniaceae > Escallonia > Escallonia herrerae. Next base: position 683,846 of record JAVXUP010000007.1, read on the forward strand.
AATTTTAAAACTTCAGAAGTGGAGTATTTGGGGTACATTGCCATAGGACAAGGGGTGTGTATTGATCCCTCTAAAATATCAGCTAAAGTTGAATGGCTTATGCCTAGGACACTAAATTAACTCAGAGGTTTCCTAGATCTTACTGGCTACTATAGGAAGTTCATCTTACACTATGGGATCAAGAGTAAACCCTTGACCAAGTTATTGCAAAAAAATGGTTTCTACTGGAAAACTGAAGCTACACAAGCTTTTGAAGACTTAAAGGAAGCTATGACTCATACACCAGTATTGGTATTACCAAATTGGCAATTGCCTTTTACTGTGGAAGTAGATGCCAGTGATCAAGGCATGGGAGCTGTTTTAATGCAACAAGGTAAACTATTATCCTATTTTAGCAAGGCATATGGTCCTGAAGCCATGGCATTGTCCACCTACGAAAAAGAACTAATGGCCTTAGTCCAAGCTACCATACACTGTCATATCTTAGTTACAACCACTTCTTCATCAAAACTATTCATAGCAGTTTGAAATACCTCTTGGTGGGAAATGGTGACATCCCTTTTGCAGTAGAATGCCTCTCTAAACTCTTAGGATTTGATTTTGAAATACAGTACAAGGCAGGGACTGATAACAGTGTAGCTGATGCCTTATCTAGACTTCTTGAGTTAAGCACTTTGAGAATACCTGCCTGTCAATGTCAACAGTCACACCCTCATGGATTTTTGAGATACAAGAGAGCTACAACGGGGATGCTTTTATGCAGCAACAAATCCTGCAAGTGATATTGGAACCCTAAGCCACATCAGAGTACTCATATGACCAGAGTACATCTAAAGTACAAGGGTAAATTATGTGTAGGAAATCAAGGGGAACTGAGGCGACAAATTTTGAGAACCTTAAACAACTTAGGTATTGGGAGTAGCTCAGGAGGAAATGCTACATACAAAAGGGTTTCAGGTTTATTTTACTGGCTAAACTACAAACAACTGTTAAGATATTTGTTAGGGGATATGAAGTATGCCAGAAAAATAAATCAGAACATGTGGCATGCCCTGGGCTGTAACAACCCCTAGCCATACCAACTAAGCTTTGGAGCAGTATATCTATGAATTTTGTGGAGGGACTTCCAAAATCCAACCACAAAAAAGTTATTATGGTGGTAGTGGACAGATCGATTGAGTAAGGTTTCACATTTTATAGCATTGGCCCACTCTTATAACATTGTAAGTGATAGAGAAAATGTCTTCCTCAATCATTTTTGGCAAAAGTTGTTCAACCTTCTTGGAACAAACCTCAATTTGAACACCTCTGATCATCCCCAAACCGATGGGCAAATAGAGAGCGAACTAGTGTCTAAAAACTTATCTCAGATGCTTTTGTGGTGATAAGCCTAATACTTGGAGTAAATGGTTAACTCTGGCAGAATATTGGTTCAACACCACTTACCATACGGCCCTGAAAATGACACCATTTGAGGCCTTTTATGGATACGCTTCTAGAATTTTGAACTTGGGTAGCCCTAAAACGAATCACATTGCTAATTGATTCATACATGACTGAGAGATAGAAGGTTTTGAACTTTCTCAAGGACAATCTAACTATGGCACAAGCAAGAATGAAAAACAATGCTGATAAGAAGAGGAGTGAGAGGAATTTTTTAGTTGGGGATAAGGTGTATCGAAGGCTACAACGTTACAGGCAATGTAGCCTAGCTATTAGGAAGAACTTGAAACTGGCTCCTAAGTACTTTGGTCCCTATGAGATCATAACCAAGGTGGGTTCAGTTGCTTACAGGTTGAAACTACCTCATGGTTCCCTTAATCGCCCAGTCTTTCATGTATCATTGCTAAAACCTACAATAGGTCAACATACTTCAGTCACTCCCATGCTTCCATCTGTCAATGAAGAGGGACCAATATTGTTAGAACCTGCACAAATCTTGGATCACAAACTAATCAAAATGGGGAACCAACCCATTCCCCAGGTTTTGGTGGCTTGGACAAATTTACCTGAAGAAGAAGCTACTTAGGAGGACTGTACTACAGTCAAGCACATGTTCCCTAATTTTTTTCTAAGTGAAGATGGATTTTCTAATGAGGAAGGGAATGTTAGGACTGAAGCCCCAACTCCAACAACCAACCAAGCTCATGTGGTTAATCTAACTCAGACATTAGTATAGATCGATACAGAAATGACTGAAATTTAGGGTGAACCGCACCAACTCAGAGGAAATAGAGAGGCAGAATGAACTAGAAGTTTAAATGCAAAAAAGAGGGAAATAATCAAAATTGGGATGGTTATGTGCGTGAGGCCATTAGAGTTTAGTGCGTGTTTGCACACACTGGGCGTAATTCCAAGGAAATCAAGCCGTTGGGATTGCTCTCATTATTATGTCTGTTTTTCATTCCTGTTGCTGATCTTTTTCATTTTTCTTTTCTCTTTAATTTTCCATTTTTTTTTCTGTTTTTGTCTTGGAAAGGAAGATTTGGAGGAGATAAGAAAAATAGAGGAAAAACGGGAGGAAAAACTTTTGACAATCAATACACTTCTCTCAATTTCTTCCTCATCTCTTGTATACGGCCAGTTTTCACAATATTCTATTTTCTTAAATCAATTTGATTATTGATTTTCCTGAAAAACAATTCATTATAATCCTACAGGTTATAACAACGGGTGAAGCGATGAAGGGCACAGATTTTCCCCATGTTTATCAGCAAAAAATAGTGACAGATGGAAATATGTTGTCTTTCTTTGCTCTAATGGGTTTCAATGTCTGAACCACATTAAACCTAACGCGTGGAAGACTCTTGAAAGACCAAGATCAATTTTTGTCCCTTATCTTTAGCCCAAATCCCATATCGATCTTCAAATAAAAAAACAAGAACAACTACCAAACATGTTCTTTTTGATGTTGATGTTCTATTTTATAAGCAAAGATCATAAATCACACAGATGTGATTGTTACCAAACGCCACCTTAGAACATTGCTCCTCTTGATGGCTAAAGGTTTGATAAAATTTACAGCGAGAAGGCTTCCATTCATACTCAAGAAGTTGGTCTATAACCTCGTTCTTTGGTCCCTTTCAATGGGACAAACTTAGGTAGAGTGCCTTATTGTTTACTTGCACACAATTGCGAGCATAAATGAGTCTGTTATTCTTTAGCGTCAGCCTGTTAGTCGATAAAGGTTTTCTTACTGAAGATGTTTGAGCATATCAGGTTCAGTTAGTGCAGTGAAAGCTTTAGTAAACAAATCTGAACAGGAATAGAAGCCAAACCAACCTTCTTTAGGGAAATAGGGGACCATGGTTTAGTGGTTAGAGATTGTCAAAAGTAAAGACCAGCGCCGAGAAAGAGGAAAGACACGGAAAGGACGGGAAAATTTGATCCTTTGCATTTGCACTTTCAAATTAAAAATGACATCCGTGAATTGCACGAGACTAAGGCTGAAAGATCTATATCTACACTTTCAATCCAAAAATATCTCATAACATGAAAATTAGGGTTTCAAACCAAAAACATAAGTGACAAGTGTATTTTAACCAATGGGTCAAGTAATAATTAACTCAGACTTTCTCAAAGATGTTTTTGAAACTAAATTTCTATAACTAAATAGATCTTTTAATTAGCTTTGCAACACGTAAGACCTTACGGCATATGAATTCAATTTTTCTAGACAGAATTGTGCCCACACTAATAAGGTCATGTCTAATGAAAACCCACAAATAGTTGACTCAAATTATGATTAAAATTGATTGCATCATTCAAGCAACATCGCTCCAAAATTAAGATGCAGTCGATTATATCTATTAAAGGCGATTGTAAGCTCCCGAATAGGAAAGTAAAAGCTAGTTTTGCAAAAGATTATGTTTTAATTTTAAATCACAGCTATATTTCAAATCCAACCCGTGAAAACAATTGAAACTTCATCATACATTATAGAAACTACGTTTTCTGCGTCCATTCAATTAGAGAAACACCAAGGTTCAAGGATTAAACTCTTCTCTTTTTATATTCATGATCTAACATCATTGAAGGTACTATCTTAATTTGCAAATAATTTTTTAATTGAGAGTGAGTATTATTCAAATCATCAATTCCATATAAAGAGGATATTTTGGTGTAAGTGTCAGAGCTCGTGCATCTTTGAGGCTTTTAATTTTGGCCGAAGGTCTCCAACATCCATGGCATATGCGTCAGGTTTCTCAAGAACTATATTTGTGCAACCTTAGGCACGGAGCTCATCAACGTGGTAGCTAGCCATCAGACTATGTGTTTGTTGCGATTGTTTGCCTACAAAATCTCGGTCAAGGGGATCCTTGGGCAGGCCTTGGAGCGGCGGGAACAGCGGTGCTGCGACGATTGATTGCCAGAGGTAAGTAATATCGATTTCCTTGATAACTTAAAGGGCCAGAATTATAATTCACGTTTACCCTTTTGTCTACCAAAATGCTAGCCCAAACCGATGTACCCGGGTGGTTGAAAACGTGAAAAATGTTGCATACTTTCCCTGTTTCTGATAAAGTAGAGAATTGCGGTGTCAGCATCCATGCAATACGTAAGCCCAAACATTAGTTTGAATGAGTAGGACTTTGACAAATTGGGGAGGCAAAATAAGATAAGTTGCCGATAATCTTTTGCCCACTAAACTAAGCAAATGACGTAGGCTGGCTTGGCTGGCCCTTCTTTCCTACCAATATATTAGGCGACACATCTTATTACTTTGGTTACCACGTCATGTCTGATATCACCCTTCTAGATTTCTAATCACCCACGACACCCCAGAAAACGACCCATTTGGACAATCAACGTGTGAAACTCTCTGTTTGTGTCTCTGTGTGTGTGTGTGAAACACGCAGAGAGAGAGAGTCATAATCAGTGGGCCGGGGGACGTAGCTAAGAGATAGATAGAGCAAAGGAAGGTGGTGACATAATTAAACGTAAGCCAGTGCATATGTAACGCGTAAATAAGTGTAACTGCCGTTGACGCCCGACTCTTCAAGTCACCCTCCATTCCTCCAACCCTGCTCTCACTATATCTACCTTTGTATATATATATATATAGCCTCATTCCAAAGCCAATCACACTACACAATACCTCTCTGTCTCTGTCTCTGTTTCTGTTTCTGTTTCTGTTTGTCTATCTATCGAGCTACGAGCATTATGCAAGAAGCAATTCCTTACAAGACATGGGCACCGGTTCCCGACGGGTCCCCCCTGAGCCGCTCGTCGCTGATGAATCACGGAGGTAAGAACAGTGAAACGAATGTCATCAGAGTTAGAGCAAAGGGCCACGTGAAGAACTTGGTATCCGAGAATGCGGTTATTGTGTTTGGCAGGCGCGGGTGCTGCATGAGCCACGTTGTGAAGCGCTTGCTGCAGGGTCTGGGCGTGAACCCGGCGTTCTACGAGGTTGATGAGGGTGACGAAAGTAGCGTTGTAGACGAATTGGAGACGATCGATGCCTGTGAAGATACAGATCGGCGGCTGCAGTTCCCAGCGGTGTTTATCGGAGGCCACCTGTTTGGCGGGCTGGACAAGATTATGGCCGCCCATATCACCGGAGAGCTGATTCCTGTATTGAAAGAAGCTCGTGCCCTGTGGCTTTAACGTACTGGGATGAATTTCGTCAGTAATTTCCTTGCACATTTTCTCTCTTCTTTGTTGCTTTACTTCTCAAGAAACCTGTGGAGAGAAGTTTGGTTTTCTTTTTCTTTGTTCAAATTTTGGAATATATATATATATATTTCAAACATAGGAGAGGAATTAGACCACTTAATTTGTGGTGTAGCTTTCGAATCTTTAATTTATGGTATGCCCAAGTAAATTGCCAATGATACATAAACCCACCAAACATCATCTCTAGTGGCTGCATTTGACTTCATTTATCTAGAGCCTGGCTGTTTCCAGGTACATACACCGCCCTTTCCAATGGTTGACCAAGTGTGAGGGGGGTATGTTTAATTGCAGGCCAAACTTCCTGGTTCCTTTTTTGCCTTTATCAGATAGGTGGTGAGGGCCTCCCGCATTTCTCTTTCTTGCGGAAGCATGGGTGCTAGGACCATCCCCCACTCTTAATTTCAAACTGCTGCATCAAATTTTGGGGCCAAGGCGAATATTGTAGTCTGCCCTAGACGAGCTATCTAACCCTTCAGAAGAATATCTATGTCATATGCGGATGTTGAAGCGGGAAGGACGACAGAAACCATACTTAATAGATACTACCAAGCATCCATAAGAACCACTTCCAGTTGATTCTGGGGTCCTTTCTTCTTTTCTCGCCGGAAGAAGGGAGTTTTTAGGGGATAAGATATATGGCACGCAAATGTGAACCTACCATCTCCAAACAAAATTCTAACCCAAAATAACTTTCAGAATTGCTGAAACGTTACTGTGCAGTGCCGTCTCGAAAAGGAAACCAAAGTACGTATCAAAGACGCTAAACCATTGAGCTGAAGGTAGTCACATGTTCTATCATCAAGTGAAGGACGAGAAGCCAAAACCGAAGAAGCATTTTGCAAAGAATCAAGTTTTGCCATGATAATGTATAACTGTGAAAACCGCGAGCATAACTAGGGGCTGTAGCTATATCACTGCTGCAGTAGCTTTCCCAGTAAAATCACGAGAGCAGAAGGACAATCTGCGTACGTGAATGAGACACACGAAATGCAAGTAGAAACCATTGCTACAAGTGCATCTCACATTTAATTTCAGTACTACAGGTTAGTGACAATTTCGCCACACGTGAGATGATCTCCCTCTTTTAACTTTAACTTCTTTTTGCGTATATTGCACACACATTCTAATATAGTTTTGTCTCCAGCGTCGCTATTTTGTTCAGATGGGTTTTGATTTCTAAGAAGTACGCAATGTATTGTCCTGAAAGAACTATTCCCAATAGGAAAATAACACTTGCATTCCTTCCCCCCTCACCTAACCATCCTTCTGGTTGGTGAGTTCTTGCTAACAACCACCAGCACTACAAAGTCTGTTCAGAAAAATCTATGATGCTTCGTGTAGGGCTCACACGTTTCATACGTACCACCCAGTTTGCCTTGCTGCGCTCCAATGAAAATCTGAGTTGACGAATGAACATAAGCCCACTTAACAAGTTTCAACAAGAGGGCATGCCAGTCATGTTTGTGATTGCTTGGTACCAGAAGAAACGAATCCTCTAGTAGCCGAAAAGCACTAGAGAGGTTTAGTGCATGATAGCATTGCTGCTGAAAAAAGGGCCAAATGGATGAGGCAAAGACCCTTGTGGAGTATAGTTGACAACAAGTATTGCTGGAACTTACAACCTACAGAGGAACAACCTTGTTTAGAATCCGTTGCTTTCAGAGAATCCATTCCAATGGTCCATGGTGCGGTCCTATATTCATTGAGTTGCCTAACAGAATATGTTTGAAATCTACAAGAAACGCAATCATGTCAGTCCTGACCTTGGATAGCATAACCAATTTTTAGTGGTGGCAAACTGTTCAATGTGGATTTATGGTCATATAGACCATTTTATGTATTTCCTACAATTCTCAGTTCACCGCAACCACTGTAGTCATTCTGCTGCACCTTACAAGCTCTGGTTTCCGACTTAACGCATCAGCCACTAGCTTCACGCATCCTGGCTTATTCTCTATCACGTATTGAAGCGGGAAAAGAAGTCTTGCCACCTTCCTTGCTTAGGGGTGAAATTGCATTCATTGATTATTGCAGAGATATCAAGCAATCAAGCGAGTAACTTAAAAATGAAGAAAACTTCCATTAGTCACCAGCAGGCAGCAGTGGAGGCACACACCTAATATCTATTCAAGTTTTTCACACTTCCATTGGATTACTATTTCTGAATCTTCAACATGCTGAAGATTCAGTGGAGGCAACAGCTTTCTCAGTCTGCTATACCAAACAAAAAAAATGCACAAAGCACACCAACTATAGAAAACTTATAAATAACAGATACAAACAGAGCATATGTAAGATATAATGACAATGATATCCATGTCTGCCACCAAAAAGTCGCTTGTAGTACACAAATAAGTCGGACTTGCTTGTTCTCTATATAGGAATAGGAATCATATACAAGATCAATCTGAAATTTTTGGTTAAGACAAATGCTCTTTACTATCGCCCTTTGCTTATTGTCAGAATACGACAGAGAAACATGCAGGATTTTTTCAACTATTATTAAAGACCAAAAGAACATAAAACTGTCTTCATGTCTGAAACAATTTAATTTAGCACTCGACTTCGCATCACATGCTTCTAGGAGAACTCGGGAAGCAAACAAACCTTTATTCCTGTTTTTCCCAATGTTTCCATAGATCAAATAGATTCAGCAACTCCCACCCCGATATACATAAGATGTACGTCATCATAGCGAACATGCTTGCTGGTTCTTTCCAATGAACCGTCTATGGAATCGTTGCAAATTAGCTTCCGCTATTTCAAGAGTTTGCTGAAGCTCTTTTGTGCTCGCTAGCTCTACAATCCTTTCTCGTCTTAAGATTCGTCTATTTATGATCTAGTTACCTTCACTGATGATAATAAATTTCTCAAGAACACCAAAAGGGGGAACCAGCACAGCATCGTAAAATTTAGAGGTGCAAACACCCTCTTAAACAAGTCACTAGTCGGTGGGAAATCCAAGGAGTTTTGACTCAAAAATGTTCAAATCGTATCCAACCATGAATCAAAGTCATCCAATAGTTTCGACCTAGAAATAGGGGAGCGGAAGGGGGGGAAGGGGAAGAGGAAGGGAGGGCATTGGTAGGTGCAGCCTTTACATTATGGAACTGTGATGCACCATTTTGATTGACGGCAATGTTTCGTTGAGAAGGTCGTCTATGGTATCATCAAGAGCAGCAGCTAATGCAGGTTTGGATGAACCTGGGTCTTGGGTAAGCAATTGATCAGATGATATTCCTCCCGACATCGAAGTCGAAGCTTGTCCTTGTGAAACATATGATGTGACACCAGATATTCCAAGAAACTTTCTCTCATTAAATGAATCAAGGAGCATGTCGAGCTCGGCTTCAGCAGCAGCTGCCTCGAACCTATGGTTCGCGACACCTGTATCAATCTCAGCTGCAGGCTCGAGCATTTTGCCAGCTCTGCCAACTTCCCATAGTCCATCCTCATCATGATTCATGGAGTTGGAATTTTCATTCCCAATCTCTGGAACTGGATGGCTGCTGGTGATGGTGTTGTCGGATGATGTAACCTCAAAAGGTTGAATGGCTTGCCTATTCCTATCAACTAAATATGAAGATGCTAATTCATCAGAATCCTTCTTAGCATCCATGCTCCCACATGTAGCTTGATCCTGGCAAGATCCCTGCTTCCAGCTTGCTTGTTGTAGCTCTCCAGTGTACTGCCATATAGCAACATGGGATAGTCAGGAATAATAATGAAAAGTGCGGAGTAGACCACATTAGACTAACCTTTGATACAACCAAAAACCGGACAATGGAAAGGTGATGCTACTATTTTCCAAATGCGCTGCTACTAGTATGCCTCTTACTTATGTTTCCTCCTTTTTTCTTTTGTTTTTAATTTTTCTTGGGGAGGGGAGGGGAAAGAGGAAGTTGGGTGGGTGCGGGGGGGGGGGGGGGGGGGGTGTGGAACAAGTTAACCAACCCATTTCTATACTTCTTTATTTACCATTTTCCTACCTTCCACCTTTCCTTGTCATAAGACGAGCTCTAAAGGAGAAACTACACATACCGTCTCTGGCGATAATAAATCTGCTTCAATGAAAAGCCTTTGTGCTAAATCTACTTTAGAAAGTTGTTCTGCGAGAGCGTGCAGATTCAGGGAGAGAAATGGCACCTGCATTTGTAATTCACTAGGCATGGTGAAATTAAGGACAGAGCAAGGGAAGAAAAAGTAATTCGTTAAAGCAGAAACCCGTTCAAAACTCAGTTAACTTCGCGCTCGAAATTATTGAATGCACAACATAGTAGCACTGAACATGAGATACTTGGATTCCTTTCGTCACTTCTTACTTAAACAAGGGCAGAGAAGATAAAAGGGAAAGAAGAATCTCATCAGGCCATGGTGAGCCCAATGCCTTCTGAGAAGACCTAAAGATTCAAATGGGAGCACAAGCAGTTTTATTCTAAATATGCTCTAGCTGGCATGTATGTATTCCATGTCAAGTTACTAAAATGGCCAGACATTGATACTAAGAGTTGATGCCAAATAGTCCCCCAACTAGTTTTAAAAGCTAGCAACAGCGAAGAAAACGGAAAAAAAGCTAGTAATCAATAAATTACTATGAAAGAAAAGATTGGTGAAGTACCTCACTGTTTGCTATCAAAAAAACTAACGTACCTCGTTGCTTGCAGTTGCTTTATTCTCCACGAGAAAATTACCACCTTCAGTCCATGATAACGTGCTTTTCCCTCTTACCGAAAGCAAAGCACCTAGTCCCTGATTGAAGTCTAAGAACAACTTAAGTCACTCCCTGCTAACTCATAAACAAAGTACAAAAAGTCTATCAACTTGCAGCAAATAACAACCTGGCAACATTTTTCAAGTAAAAGTGCCAAAAAAAGGCTGTGTGGTTGCTTAAGTAACTTGAATTGAAGTAAAATACTAAGACTAAGACTGCAATAGATACTAATGTGCGAATATAACCGAATTTTATGGTATGCAAACAGCATGCAAAAACATGTCTAATACATCCGTTAACTGATTACTCCTGAGAAAGCAAATAACACTGACAAAAAGGACTGATTAAAATGGCATTATGTTGTAAATGTTGATCAAGTAGAAAAAGAATGTGACGTCTAAGATGAAACCATGGCTTGCTGTTTCATGATCTAGATAATCAAGATTCAACATTATGAGCCACATGCCTGCAATAGGCAAAGGGTGATTGCACCACAAAAAATTGGTACTGTACACGTACAGCAAGAACTAGGTTGATGGGAAGGCACTGAAAGTTACCTGACGTTATTGAGTGACTTATGAGCGAATGCTTATAAGAAAAGCTTATATATCTCACAACACAAGTTCCAAAATATGGTGCACTTGCCTTTAGAAACAGTAAATCACTGGTCCGAAAAAGATTTATGTACTTTTTATTCTCTCTAAATTGTTGTTAGGCAGATAGATATATCAGCAAGTCAATTACTATAACAAATACAGAGATCAAGACGATGCATGCCTCTACTTCCGCAAATATGCTCCAGATCATAATGATTTAACCCTTGTGACAAGGCTCTCTTTAAACACTAAACTTAGTGATTCAGAAATTCTATTTGCCTTTTCAGTCATTGTTATTTAAATGCAAGCTTAATGTAGAAGACTTGCATATAGGACAAGCATTACAAAAGGAAGTATTGAGTTTATAAAAATTATAGGGAAGATGATGACTGGAGAATGATGTTGCGGGGAACGCGGTAATAAGGATGTCCAAGTCCTTTGTGCCAGCCTTTGGAGGATGTGCATTCAGCAAGGAGAGCAATACGATAAGATGAGGAAGTTGGAACAGAAGACAAGGAATATAAACCATTATAACTCGGGCCAGAAAGTAGACACTTCCTCGTCTTGTGTTCCTTGACACAAAAAAAGTTGGGATGAAATTCAAAAAGTACGTCATTGTCAGTAACACATTTCCAAGAAAACAAAAGTGATTTAATGATAGATGATACATAAAGGACGTTTGAAAGATGGAAAGAACGAGAAGTAGATTGATGAGGCACTACCAATATTAGCAATGGGGATGCCCTTTCCATCTGCAACTTGAAGGTTGTCAGTCCTATGATATGGCTCAGAGTGGTGTAGTTGTCGGTGGTATGATGTGTAAATCGGTGTCTGGATGCCAGGTAAACGGAGGAGGGTTGTGGGTTAAGTAGGAGAGGAGTTGGTATAAGAGGACCAGTTGGCAGAAGGTTAAGACATATTAGGTTTCAGAAGTAACAATTAGCAGTGATGTGGTTGGTATCTAGTTTTGGAGTTGGCGGTGTTAAGGTTGGAAGGGAAAGGTGAATAACAGTGACAATCATTTGGTAAGGTGGACAAATTACGGGATGAGTGTTGGAATGGTTTTTTCCATTTCGATTTCCGTGTTGCAGTTGCCATTATATGTTCCAGTGTTGCAATTGCTGCCAGGGTTTCCTCCAGTGAAGTGGGAGGTCTAAGAATGATCTTGCATATAATCAGCCCTTGGCAATGGATCCGGCCACGGGGTGGGTGCAGAGAGAGATAGTGAGGCAAGAGTGCGACCATGGATGAACTCATGGCTTATGAGTAGTCCGTGAAGTTTGGAATAGGTAACCGACTCTGCTCGTGCAGTCAGAGTTGTCAGAAGATCTTTGAAATTGGGTCTAAGTCCTCAAAGCACACAGATGTTGAACCCCAAAATGGGATGGCTTATGGTTGCCAATTCATCAGCACGGCCTTTAGCATTTTATAAATATGGAGAAACAGAGAGATCATCTTGCTTGAGTTCTTGAAGGTCCATATGGAGGATAGCTATAATGCACATGTTGGAGGGAGAAGCAAGAGCAGCTAACAGTGTGTCGTAGAGTTCCTTGGAGGTATTGGCACTAAAAGCAAGGGAGATCACTTCAGAGAGGGACGAAATCACAAGATAGAATAAGGTTTGCTCCTGGGTGACCCATAAGTCATGAGCAGTGTTATCCCATGGCGCAATTGAACCTGCAGGAGTAACTGTAGCAGGTGAAGAGGGCAAAGTGCATCGATGTAAAGATCTTGCTGTCGACCACGAAGAAAAGGGAGAAGCCAGATGTTCCAGTATAAAAAGTTGGTGGTGAGTTTGAGAGAGAGGAAATGATGGGCCTGAATTAAAGGGGATAAAGAGGTAGCACATGAGGAGACCGTGGTGGTGGTCAGGACTGAAGCCATGGCTTTGAAGGCTCTGAATACCAAATTGAATCACGTAGCAAGTGTTGCACACAGTTCTATCAATGGTAATTCTCCACTATATTCAATTGATATATACACGATATTCATAGAAAGATACGGACAATATGACGTAATTTCATTAGATGATATGGACAAAGATAAGTCCTAACAGAATATGATCAGGATAATTCACATATGCTCCAACATTTTTGGCATTACTATCCTTACTATAAGCATAAGAATGATACATAATATAGCTTGGATTCAACATTACGCAAGAAATAGATGAAAAGTTGATTGATAGCCAGTAAAATATTGATAAGCGCAAAGTTTAAACTCATTAATTGATATGAATCCTAGATCAACTTACCCTTATAATCACATGGTAATATAAAATCATTCTCCCACTTGGAAATGACTTGGAAACTTCCAGCTAAGCAAACCTCCACCATTCAGAATTCTTTTCATGTTCCAAATCCAGACAACAAGACAATCCTTTAGAAGTGTATCTGTTCAGTATAATATGTTTCTATATTAACAGTAACCAGTATCTGGACATTTTGTTTCCCAAACTTCCCTTGCACAAGAAGAAAAAGGAACAATGAGACACTTCGCTAAGTGTTATTACCCACTCGACACATTCACGAGGCAAATCAAAGGAGCAGCCTCCAGCGTTATCACGTAAACAGCACATTCCACGATATCCATAATTTCTCGAACTTCTGAATCATCATCTGATTTTCGTTCTGATCAAACATTAAGCTGGCATATATTTTTTGAGGGGTTGGATTACTTTTAAAACTGCTGGCCCAAATTTTCTGGCATTTCGTTCTCGAAGTCCTCTTCGCCACCAGCAAATCAGCAGTGCAGCATTGCCTCCAGTCATGGTCACTCTGGTTGGACAGCTGAACCACTATGCTTCCAGTGCATTTCGCACCCCCTCTTTGTAATTTCAATTTCTCTGTCCCTGGCTTTTCTCATTGGCTTTAGTTTCAAGAGCCACCACTGGCCATTTCCTTGCAAGCTATCTTGTGGCAGGTACAGCACAAGATGACTGCTATCTTTGCTTTACCGGAGGGTGCCGGGTGCAATATTTATGAAACTGGGTGGTGCAAGATAACTGAAAAAGAGTTTGTGGTGCTAGGCGCTACCATTTATAAACTTGGTGGCTCTGGGTGCAATTAATCTGATGATGTGGGATAAACTAGTGGAAGACAAAATGTAAAGATGAAGTTTGTGGCTTTTCTTGCTTCCTTTTTTTGGGTGAAAGTCATTGTATTAATCCCAAAAAGTATATGTACAATTGTATACCAAATTCTTCTCTAAGCCTGGCATTCCAGCTTAGTATTCAGTTTGCATCCACACTCAATCTAATAAAATTCCCCTATCAATTTCCCAGTTCACACATAGCTTCCTGTTGATGCTATGATTTGGCACTTTCTTCCAGCTTCTCACATTCCACTGAATCCATTGCTTGATCATCTGCATGATGTATTCCGTGGATTGATTTTGCTGCTTGAAAATTCTAGCATTTCTTTCCCCCCAAATTATATACACAGCCACTGCAACCCTAGCTTTCTCAACTTTGCCTTGAAACTTTTGCCTCTAAAATGTGCAACAGGATAACCCAGCAGCCTAGCTTTCTCAGCTTTTTCTTGCTTCAGCTTGGTACGTTGCTTAGTTTCACTCTTAGTTATAAGTTTTTTTAAAGAGCCTGGCTTGGATGAAAGGGAAAGTGCTTTGGAGCACTTTCTTTCAAGATTAAATTATCTACAAGGAACAATCACCACATTAAAAGGATTGAAGGTTCTATTTTGGCGTTAAACAACCCTCCTTTTAATGAATTTCTACTTTTCGCGTTTCTTGCTAGCCTTTTGACTGCTTAGTTCTTAAACATTGGCTCCATCTTTTTATGTAGGATGGAAATTATTCCTGCTTCCTCTTAGGCAAGCTTTATGGTGAAGCATCGTCGATGGATTGCTCTTCACACCTCAACAAAGAAATGAAGATTGGTTCACCTTACCTATATTGATTGCCTACTGCTACTCTAGTTCTTTCTGATATAGGAAAATATGTTCATGAGAATGTATATGATCCATAACTGAAGAGCGATTTACTAGGTTGTCCCGTCATTTTAAATGGGACACACGAGCTGTTATTAGTATTTCTTGAATTAGAAGAGATAGCAATTAACGAACTAATGGCAACACACGAGGAGGGACATGAGGGCGTAAATAGGGAAAGGATATAAAAAAGGGTGAAGACATTTTATACTAATATAGGTCAAAAGACGTCAAGAACCTCTCTTGCGACGTATAAAGGACTTCAAATGGAAGGCAAAGTGTTTGCACCCATTAACATGGTGGAGAGAGGAAACTATAAGATAAGTGTAGAAGAATTTCGACAAGACAATAGTACGTGAGTGTGATTGTAACCACCAATACCGTTTTGTAACACCTTATAGTACTCGTCACGACCAGGTTCTGATTAAGAACAACTGCAAGACTTCATACAGTAGATCCTTCACTTCAGAGAAACACAAAAAAGAAAGTGATTTCTTCAGTAAAGACAGTTACTTTACGTTTTCTCTGGGAACTAGTATCAATTAAGCTCTATAGTTTGGCTCTAGAGTCCAGCCAAACCCCAAATCATACTTGGTGACCAATCGGATTCCACAGTTGAAAATTCAGCACAAATGAACCGCCAGATAGAATTTCATCATTGAGGGAAAAAAAGAAAAAAAGAAAGATAAACATAAAGTCATATACCTGAATTTAGGTTCTCATTTAAGAAGCAGATGATTAGAATTAGGTTTAGTCATTTTTTTTCATCCACTTGTGCCTTGAAATTTGCTTAAAGCTTCAATTGCTTCTTTCTAGAACCTTAACTTTTTCCACGTTGCCCAGAAAAGGAGTGGAACCTAGGTAAACCTTAAGTAACCTCAATTTGCACGCACAAGCATAAAAGGCTCATTGAACCACCGGATATATATTTAGAAAAGCTTGAACAACACTGAAAAGGGGTTACCTGTGAAAACATCATCAAATGCAGGAAAGACATCTGAAGATGAACCCATCTGGGACTTGGCCTCAGAAACCAAGAAACGGTAATCTGCCCCTTTACTCTTTGGCACAACAACATCGCTGTGTCGACTCACCGTGCCACTACCCTCGACCGGGATTTCAGTACCCGAATCGAATTCTTCCTCGTAGCGGTCCCAATTGGATGGAAGCCGAGGTTTCTCTTTGATTTGCTTGCCGGCTGGTTTCTTGGTGGCGGTGGCTCCGGCTGAACCGACCGGAGGAGGTTTTGAAGCTGGGTTTGGGTGGTGCTTCTTGCTGTGGTGCTGAGAGTGAGCTCTCTTAGATTTTGCCAAAGCTTTTGTGTCCATTACAACACAGTTGAGGGGTTCAGTTCGGTAGGCTAATGAGATTTCAAGAACCGACCAACTTCTCGTCTCTTCTCTCAGAAAGAAAAAGGGAACAGGTGCGGTAATGGCTCTCCTTTTGCGCAGGAGTTAATTAATTGGGCTTTGAGAGATGCCCTTTTACATCCACTTTGTGAAGTAAAACGATCCACAAAGAGTTGGGCCAACCTGCTCCAAAAGGCTTATGTTTAACGTGGCTTTTAATACTCCTCCTCGCCACAAAAAAAAATTGATCATATTTTTTTAAATTATTCAAAAAAAAAAAAATTGCTCACTATCTTACCCTTTTTATTTTTATTTTTTCACTACATTTAATTCTCTACCAACTCGTTTGTTCTCTCCTGACCCACTTCCTTTCTCCTCTCTCTCTCTCTCTCTCTCGAGCTAGAATGGGAAACACATACTTATATCCTTGATATTCGTGCCAAGTCAAAATAGAGCATTTCTTTTGGGAGGTATAAAACTAGGGGATGTCAGCAGACTTAAAGCATATAGATACAACTTTAATCTAGACAAATAATTTGAACCGATTTTACAATGAAAATGGAGACAGCGAGGGGAGGATAATAGAAATAGACTAAAAATGTTGACGATTGAATATTTGGATGGAGTTGTAGGAATACCGATAATGATAAAAGTAGTTTCAATTGTAGTTTGTTCAGTGATTAACTATTAAATGTGAAGAAATTTTTATCAATGACCTTAATAAACATTTATTCACTTGAAATTTAGTAGGTTATGAAGGGATATAGTTGATAGATCAAAAAAAGATTTCACCGTAAGGTTGCTCGCCTTTATTAATATAATAGATGACATTCTAGTAATCAAATTTAATCTAATTATATGTTATTTTTAATAAGGTCAAAGATGAGTGAATGTTGTCAAGTCATTACGTACTTGGACGCCAATCTTTTTCCATATGATACTTTTCTTTATGTTTATTTCTTAATTCTTATCCTTCACTTGATGTCAAATTTTTAAGTTAAAAAAACTTATATTAAAGGCAAGATTGCACAAGAAGCCTAGTTTTAGTGGTAATTAGGACATTACTTTTCACCCGAAATTAAGCCCATAATTAAGTAATATGTAGTGTAACAACATACATTCGAGAAATCTAATTTTTTGAGTCGTTGTATCTTATTTTGAGGGTTAACTAAAGGTAATGAACAAGAAAAAAAATCCTAAATTAACTCTTGATTCTCACTTAAGCAGTCTAATCTGTAAATCTTAAATTCGAGTTCAAAGGCCAATTAATTACATGACGAGAAGGTCTTAGGCACCTCATTGTATCTAAATAGATCTCAACTTATTTTATTCTAATTTTGATGATAAAGGTAGGAACAATGCACAATTTACGTAATTATTCGTTTAAACTCGACAACTGAGCCTTAGTAACCTACATACCTAATAGGACTAATCAAGATTAAAAACCTTGTAGTTTCGATCCTAAGGGAGGCAACCTAAATTTTGGTATATGGTTATATAAAAATAGCAATGCCAGTAAATTCTATGAACTGTACTAAAAATTTGGTTGTATTATCTAATTTGATCGCGGGAAGGGATTTAATCTACCCCCGCTAGAAAAGTTATACCTTTTGACTTCGACGGGCTGGTTGCCAGTTTTGATGTATCCAAACAAGTATACGATTGTGTACATTAGGAAGGGGATTGCAACATGTTCTCTCTCTTGATTGAAAAACCTCATGGAATAATAATAACAAATGTGGTATTTTTCAAATATGTTTAGAGGTTGCCTTGGATCTGTTTATACAGAGGCTGGGGGTCTACGGCTGCAAAAGAGTTACAAACAAGAATAAGACACAACCATAGCAGCCACCCAAAAAAATAATAATGAATAACACAATTACCCTCTACCGGTAGATACACTTTAATTGCCAAGCTTTGCTGGACAATAAATAGACCGACCAGCACCCTTCACTTTGAAAATTTTCTTTAAAGCCCTTATCATATGAGAAAAAGCTTCCCTGCCATAAAAAAAGCACGTGGATTGAAAAAAAATGGCCAAATATCTAATATAAGGTAATTACCAGAGTTTGACGTGAGTTAAGTGTACCATAAATAAATTGGTTAGATGGGACTAGACCAGACTAAAGTAAAACAGAAATAAGCCTTTAAAAAAAAAATAGTTGGATTTGATCTGGACTGGTTGGATTGAGTTGGACTAGAACTTATAATAAAGTCTAAATCAATAAACTGATTGGATATGACTGAATCGGACCGACTAAAATTAAAGCAAATAAGTTCTATAAATCTACATTATTGAACTGGCCGGACTTGATTTAGCAAGACTTGCTCAACTAGACTGGACTAAAAATACAATTATGCATAGATAATGGAAAATTTTATGCCCTTTATTACTGCAAACACCATATTGAGTAAAAGATGTGATATAGTTTATTTTTAGTTTTGTTATACTTTCTCGCCGCAAGGCAAAAAGGTTTTCAATGCTTAAGATGTTTGTACAAGTCTTTTTTGTATATTTTTAAGCCACTATATATAGCACCCATGCTGTGAGTTTTCCTAACTGTACATAATGTAATTTTTTCTTGCTTTTGAAAATGATTTATAGATGTTGCAAGTGGATAAGTGTAGGAACTAGCTATAATCTGTTATCCACCATGGAATTGTTGACATTGGCTGAAATTGGGGATCATGTGAATTACAGAGAGGACTTATGGGGATTATACATCCCAAAAATATCAGCAAAATCAAGTTTTTAAAGACCGTCAATTCCTTTAGGGTCCGATTGGCAAACAGAATTGGAATTAGAATTTGGAATTGCAATTCAATTCCAATTCCATAGGAATTGTAATTGATTTAGAATTGAATGAAATTTATAATTCCATTGATTGGTTAGCACAGAAAATTAGATTTAAGAATTGAAATTGCTAAAGTAAAAAAAACAAAAGGTAAATATTCAAAACGAAAGTTTCAAGTTTTTTTTTTATCAAATTATACCCCACGCCACCCTACGCAACAAAAGAAAAAGAAAAGAAAAGAAAATACACGTAAGATGACTAAGTACAAAATTAAAAAAAAAATGAGCTCAGTAAAATACATATGATGACCAAGTATAAAATAAATAGATGAGTCAAATTTTTTGTTCTTTAAAGATAACATCAGTCAACATTACCACAAACCCAACTCAAAAAACATTCAACCAACAATCACCATGAATCCACCATAGTTCTTGAGAATGCACCACATATTACGTTGTTTCAACAAGAAAATAGCTCCTAAAGAAAAACATTTTTGACATACAGCAATAAGATATCTATGAGATATACAATAATCAGAAAATAGATACTAAAGAAATAACATTTCAAATAGATAATTAGTTATTGCATCAAATTCCTCGTCCACGCCTTGCTTGATATTCAGCGAACATGTCCTTAGCTAAATTCTCCCTAAATGTTGTCCATTCAGGCATAAGTCGGACAGATCTTATAACTTCCTTATCGCTCGTGTCAGCTCGAATTTGAGCAGTTGCTAATTCTGCATCAACCTCAGCTAATAATCTTGCTTCTTGTCCAATTTGCTCCTCTCGTATGAAATTGTGCAAAATACAGCATGCATTGACTATTCGAACCTACAATACGAAGTACAAATGATAAAAAGAATCAGATTGTCACCTGTTATATACTATATATGTATGCAAAAAATTATAAACCAACAAGCTACCACTCATAATATCACTTGTGTTTTTACATCAAAGAAAGACGCGGTTCTAAGAATTGCCCACCGTTTCTTCAGCAACCCAAATGTTCTTTCAATCACATTCCTTACAGTTGAGTGACGAAGATTAAACAACTCTTTAGTGACGAAGATTAAGCTACCACTCATAATATCACCATGCACAAGCACAACAAAAGAAATACATTCCACTAAACTGAAGCCAAACAAAGATGAAAATAATATAGGTCAAAAAGCATATTGTTTCAACATTGATGGGATCCATCTTCCTAAGTTTTTGCAAGTGGCCAGTAGTGTTTGGGTCGAAAACACTGCCAATGAAGCTCTATACTTCAGCAAAGTCAGGCAGAACAACAAAAAAAGAAGGCAACAAAGCTAGTAATGTTATGACAAAAATAAGTGAGACAATTTTTTAGAAAACTAATATATAACTCACAAAATCTATTTTCTTATGCAACCCGGAAAACATCATAAATTTATATAAAGCAAGAAGCCCCACGTAGACTATTTTCTTATGCAACGGCCATATAGACTACCTTAGCGCCATATTTGTACTTATCCCTAACAAAAGATGTAAGCCCTAGAATTCCACACACAGAAAGAAGGATGAATCTAAGCAAATCATAGAAGCAAAATAGAAGATTAATCAAGCAAAGAATAAATGAAGATTTCCATTCAAAAGTACAATAGTTTTTTGTCTATGGGTGCATGCATGATTATTAGAATGGCGACGAGCCGACAACAACGAGAGAAGAGCATCTTTTGAAGTACTTGAGTATCTATATGTTTGACAGAGTTAGCCACATTTTCATACCCAGGCAAATCGAAGATGTATTTCACTACATCTTCAGAAATACTTCAGCGTATGCTGGCATCTCCACATACCAAAGTCTGTCTATTATAATCCCACCACATGCCACATAACATGCAAGGCCACTTTCTAGATTTATAAGGATAAAAATGCTTGGCTGCAAGTAAAAATATACTTAACCGCTTCTATTGACCTTTCAAAGATAGCTAACAAAGCCCAGACCATCTCCTGTCAATTGTACAGAATTCAACCCCACAATAATGACAAAAGTGGACAGGGTGGGGACGGAGGGAGGATAAATGGTCAAACTTCTACTTGATCCATTAGTATCAACCCCAAAAGCTTCTGCTTCACATACCTAAAATGCTTGTTAAAAGTCATGCATCCAGAACATGAAAAAGTTAAGCTGGAGATAAAACCCATGACCCTTAAGGTGTAAAGACTTCATATTGGAGTAATACATGGATTTCATAGTTTTAGATTTTGGATGCATGCTCATAACATGACCAAGTATATAACCCGTAATATAGTTGGTTTTGTTAAGGGCTTTGTTGTTAACAGCTGTAAGTGGGTCGGAATATGCTTACAGCTGCTGTCGAACCAAAACTGTGTTCGATCAATTCAATGAAATTGTGTTTAAAGATGAATTGCAGTTACAGCAGCAAAATCTCAGAGATATCTCCACAATCTCAGCCGTTCAACGAAGGGAACGCCGCTTTAGTCTTAATACGCGAATCATTTTCTACCCCACCTCCATTCCACAGATATGCCGAAGTGTGTCAAGCACAATCACACTGGGGATCTAGCCCAGCACCAATATGAAGGGGCCACAACATGCTGTGCATGTTACATTGCACCAATAAATTCAATGTGAACAGTTGCTGATAGGTGATAGCCAACACCTTGCTCGTGTGAACTCAGCAGCTTAGTTTCAACTAATCACGCAACTGGAAGATAAACAAACCTAGACAAGGTGGAAGAACCTTGGTTCCTCTATCCAGAATTTAGGAACTTTCAGAATCCTTTTAAAACTCACATTGATTTTTCTAAGAATTACTCAATTCTACTCAAGTGTTAGCAAACTAAATTAGCAGTAAATTCAAGTCTCCAGCCTTTGTAGATTCAGTTCTACTTGAGGATGCTCAACTAGACCTTGTCTACTACTTGGACTCACTATGTAAATCCTATCCTACTATTCTGATCTGTTTAGGGCCTAATTCAAGCCCCCATGCGATCACCACTACCTGCTCTGGCCACCCTACTATCTATGACCCAAAACTCAAAATCAAGATCAATAACGAATTAAGATTTGAAATACACATATACATACCACAACAAAGACCACGACACCGAAATCGCCGTCCCCACCGTAAAAAAAAGTAGATTGTTGCCGGCTTCGCTGCCGTCAAAGCAGCAGATCTTGCCGTCGTCGCCGTCAAATAAGTGGAGCGTAGCCACCACCGTATGCAGAGTAGATTTCAGCTTCCATGGCGAGGTAGAATCAAGAGAGAATGAAGAGAAGAACTGCCATGGCGAGCCTGCATCAGAAGAGGAAGGAAAAGTGTCGGGCAGAGGCTACGAGTGGAGAGAGAGAAACAGTGACAAAAATAATGGGCTGGAATTGCAAATTTGAGGTTGGGCCTTAAGAATTGGAGTGTAGGCCTTAAAGTCTGTTTTTTAATTTCATGGAATTGGGTATGAATTGTAATTCCAATTCCAAATAAGTCGTCCAATCAGCAGAATTGTAATTCTTAAGGTCCAATTCCAAAATCTACTTCAATTCCAAGGCTAATTCCGTGATCCAATCGGACCCTTAAAGTTTTCCGAATTCAATTAGCTGCTCATGCTATAAAGCAGCTACCAATTAATCCAAAATATTGTAGATATATATATACCACTTTTTCATCATATCAGAGCATAAATCCTACGACCTTGAGGATTTTTTTTCTGCAAAACAGCAGGAAGAAAGAAGGAAAAGGAAGAAACACCGTCCACCAGCAATTCCGCATTAGGAGTAGAGAGTTCTCTGCTCACAGACTTGACATCCAAATTATCTCAAATGATGAATCAGACTCCAATGGTAGCAAAACATGAGACACTTGTGGCATCGATCCGCAGCAAACTAGATGATACTAACTACGAACTTTGTTCCCAGGTTGTTAAGATGTATATCTCGGGCAAAGAAAAGTTGAGATACATAAATAGAGATCATCCACAACCACAAGAGACAGATCTTACTGTTATATAATGGAGGATAGAAAAGCGTAGAGGTGAAGAGTTAGCTAACCAACTTTATGGATCCAAAAACTAATCAGCAATTATATTCAATTTTCAAGGGCAAAAGTGGTTTGAAATGTTATTGTTATGACGTATATTGATAGGGTTGATACTTCACAAGTCTATTATCTCAAACGAAAAGTGATAAGGATGAGACAAGGTGAAGGATGTATCGAGAAATAAAATAACCTTCAAGGCTTGTGGCAAGATCTATCGAGAAATAAAACAACAACCTTCAAGCAAGAAATGTACGCAAGTTACATAAGGCCCTTTATGGCTTAAAATAGTCCTTTAGAGCACGGTTTGATTGCTTCAGCTAGGCCATGAAAAACACGGGCTCAAACAAAGCAATGCTAACCACACCTTGTTCTTGAAGCATCGGGAAGGTATGGTGACAACCTTAATCAGTTGTGTCGATGATATGATAAACATAGGGGATGACGAGGAGGAGATTACGAACTCGCAAGAGTAATTAGCAACTAAATTTGAATTAAGAATATTGGAGAGCTCAAATATTTCTTGGGAATTGAAGTTGCTCGCTTTAGCCAAGGAAATTTTTTCCTCTTTCAAAGAATATATTTTTAGGATTTGTTAACTGAAACAGGGATGCTTGACTGTAAACTAGCTGACATTCCTATAGTTCAAAACCATGGAGTAGGAGAACATCCAGGCCATAATCCCACAAATGGAGAGAGGTATCAACAACTTGTAGGCAAGCTAATCTACTTGTCGCATACAAGGCCAAAAATTGCACATGCTGGCAGTCTAGTTAGCCAATTTATGCACAATCCAAGTGAAGATCATATGAACACTATAATCCAAAATTTTCAATACTTGAAGTCCTCTCCTGGGAAGGGACTCACCACTTGTGTATTGATGGCTATACACATGCAGATTTGGCAGGAAATGCCACTAACATGAAATCAATGTCATGATACTTCATATTTGTAAGGGAAAATTTAGTCACTTGGGAAAGAAAGAAACAGAACATATATGCTTTTTCTAGTGTGGAAGTCGAGTTCAGAGTAATGGCTAAAGACTGTGAACTACTTTGGCTAAAAGATTTATCGGAAGAGATTGGCCACTCATCCAAATCATTCCCGAACATGTCTTGCAATAACAAATCAGTAACACAAATCACTCAAAATCCAGTTCAACATGACTGTACAAAAAGCATGTTGAAGTGGATCAACATTTTATCAAGGAGAAACTCAAAGCAAAAATAATACATTTTTTGTTTATGAAATCAGAAGAGCAGTTGGCAAACATCCTCATAAAAGCAGTTCCAAGCAAAGTCTTCCACGACTCTCTTTACAAGTTGGACATTACCAACTTGAGTGGGAGTGTTAACATTAGCTAAAACTGGGAATCATGTGAATTAGGGAGATGAATCACAGAGATTATACATATCAAAAATATCGGCAAAATTATATTTGTACAGACTGTCAATTCCTATTTTTTTTCAAATTTAGTCAGTTGTTCATGATATAAGGCAGATACTAATTGGCCCAAAAGATTGTAGAGAAATATGTGCCACATTTTTTGGTTTAGGCCATATACATACATACAATATACTTTTTTTTTGGCATTAACAGCTAAGGATAGCAGACATGTGAAGAAGTAAAGAACAATGTTATGAACAATCCTCATTTTACTTTTTATGCTCTTTGTAGACCTTACTTCTTAATTCAAACTGATCTTTGTTCGCTTGGGAATACAATGTGTTAGCACTAATGGCCAAAGTTAAGGAAAATAATGTTGATGATTTGTTTTTTATTTATCAAAAGCTTTTTCATAAAAGATTCATTCAATTTCCTTGAGGGATTTTGACATATGTATCTACTTGGGAAACTATGCGTACAACTAAGGTAGTGTTTGACTGAGTTTTTTTTTAATAGTTTTGTAAACTAGAGAAAAAAACTCGTTTGACAGACAGTTTCATTTTTTTCCCTTCAGTTTTGAAAATCAGTTTTAAAAACGAGACTTTTAGAAAACTTCATTTTGGAGTTTGGGGTTTTCAGTTTTTATTTTTGTTTTGAGATCCAGCCTTCAAACTTTGTTAGAAGAAACAAACGAACATCATTTTAACAAAACCCCCCATCACACACAGAGGACCACCGCGACTACCGCCAGCCACTGTCCTTGACAAGTATAACCACTGCTAACGTCTCACCACTATCGCCAACACCACAACCTAACACCGCCGACCGTAAACACACACAACCACTATTGGAACCATCGTCGCGACCCCACCACCATCGCCACTCACATTCCTACTCTTTGTCGCCACTGCACTGTCACAGATCTGTCCACCATCATAGATCTGCTCTACCTAACAAATCATCATCTCAAATCTGCTCCCCCGAATCATCGTCACTCAAATCAGACATTGGAGCCATTGAAAATAAAGAAGAAGCAGGGAGTCTAGACCAGCCCTACTGGCTTCAAGGCGATGACGAACAACCACACCATCGGGTCCATGATTGAGAAGTCCAGCTCCATCCACCATGCCCGCAAGTTTTGCAAATCACACCCAATATGGTGGTGGTGTTGTGATTTAGTTTGATATGGGGGTGATGTGGGGGTATGATTTGATAAGGGGGTAATGGTGGTGCAAGTTTGGTAGTGGTGTTGACTGGCGTCGGTGCTTCGGAGTTCAGACACGGCTGGAGGATTTTATTGGAAAAGAAAAGAACATTTAAGGAAAAAAAATGAGGAAGAAAGAAAACTCAAAACAAAAACTGCTTTACCAAACACTCACCTACTGTTTCTCAAAAAAAAAAAAAAACAAAACAAACAAACACCACTAACCAAAACTAAAAATCACAACTTTGTCAAACAGAGCCTAAGTTATCTGTTAAAATTTTGTTCGTGGGAGACCATATTTAGTATATTTTGAGTTTTTGTTTCTTTTCTTGACAGTGATTACTTCTTTTTAATTTGTCGATATAATATACATGTTCATAACTTTTATATTTCTTTCTTTCATTTTCTTGCGGCTCTTTTTCGCGCAATCCTCAATTTCCATATTAAAACACTCTCTTAAAATGCAATGCACGAGATTCAAAGCTAGCAATAACTTAAAATATCTTCTTCTTTTCATTCTTTTAAAAATTGAACAAGAAATAAAGTACATTTTTTCTATACCAAAGTCAGAATCACAAGTTAAGAAACTCGAAGTCTTTTCAATTCCTTTTTCAATTCCTTTAAATTCACCGAAAACTCAAGCTTAAGCTGTTAAAGGAAATTTAGAAAGTCATGATGCAGGTTTATGTTAGTTGAGAAGTCCCCAAATAGATGAAAGGGGTGATGTGGGATATAGAAAGTCGTGGTACCTCTCCAAAAATTAGTTGATCAGGGCGTGAATCGAAGGAATGGTTGTGGGTGTTTCTCCTTTCTTTGTTTCCCGTTATATCTAATCTTGAAAATCCCACGACCAATTATGTTGAGACATGGGCTACTATAACGGACTTGCAACTGCCCTCGGATACTGAATTCAAAAGTGTAATATGTTGAGACTAGATTCATCAGTGGCTCTAAATCTTTAAAAAGAGAAAATATGGAGATTAATATCTTGTGTGCCGGTTGAAGACATCATGGGCCTCCTTGGCTGGGACTGAGCCACAAAGCTTCAACATGCCAATTGTGAAGAGAATTTTTGCAACGTTTCTCGAGAAAATGTACAACACGATTGTGAGAATACATTGGATTATATTGGAATTATTTTTTTTAACATTGAATATGTATTCTATAAAAGATTCATGCGTACCAATAAAGCCCTCTTCTTTTTATGTAAGTTAATCAACTAACTGAAGAAGGAAATAAAAAGTACAACAAGTGGAAGGCATGACTAAAAAAAGAATTACAAATTGTGAAGCCCCTCATTCTAACGTTAAGGTCCCCAACCGTGTATCTTTGAAAAAGTTACAAAAAAAAAAAGTTAGATATAAGCAATTGTAAGAGGCTCAACCTACACTACTTCAAAAGGATATTAGAAGATATCTTTTTCATGCTAGATTAGCTTAAAGTTGTACTTCTTGACAAGAGATTTGAGAATTTTTTATTTATGAAAGGAAAAGTTTTAACCAACTAATGTTTTATTAGTAAACTAAATAAAAAATGCTTCTAATATTTAACAAGTTTGCGATCTATGAATATTAGCATATGTAAGAGAGGCTGTTGTAGATTTTATATTTCGGATCCAAAATTACTTGCAAAAGAAACGTCTCACAGTCAACATAAGGAATGGGACCACTTTATGAACAACCATCATGGATTCCGGTCGTAGACTCTGGTAACTTCATCAAACACACGTCCCCATAGTGTCTAGAAACTCCATTGATGCGCTGCACTCCATCGGTGCATTAGCCTCTACTAGAGTTGTGCAATTTTACTGAAATAAATCAACTTAGAGAAGAATAGGTAGAATTTGATGTGGTAGAATAGTCCATTTTATAAGGGTGGTGATTTGATTTTATCTCGTGATTCATGTATCTCTCTTGTAAAAAAAATTGTTTCTTTAAATTTCTCTCTCAAGAACAGGTCGTGACTTCCTTTCATAACCCACCCCTCATAATCATCATTTCACTCACTTGAAACAAGCCACGCCCTATCCTCCAAGTTAATGAGGTGGCACGCTGATGTCAACTCCTTCTCTTGTTATCTAAGCTCATTCACTCCCTCCTGACATGGATCACTTATCTAAGAAAGTGAAGAATCGTACTAGGTTTGAAGGCCTTATAAGGGCGGTTTAGGAAAAAGCTAGGCCAAAAGAAAAAAGAAAATAGAGTTTTACAAAAGCCCTTGAAAGGGCATTAAAATACTCAGTCTAACAAGAAGAGCCTAGATACAAAGGAAAATTTAAGGCTCGGGGGCATCTCCTGAAGGGCCCTCCCCTGGAGGGTGAGAAGCCGCAGCATAACCTGCCTCCGAAGGCATACCTGTCTCACCGGATGGAGACACGACTGCGGGCATAACAAAGTCACTCAAAGGAATGTCGGGGGAGCGCTCGATGAACATCTCCTTAGCCTTCATGAAGCCCATCTCGTAGATCTCTAAGCCATCATCGGTGGACTTCTTTAGCCACTTTTCCCCGCATTTCTGTCAAGGAAATCGTGAATGCCTTGGTCTCGAGCCTTCTTTACCTCTTCTGCCGCCTTCCTCTTTACCCGTTCCAGTCTCCTCTCCAAAGTCTCAATCCGAGTAAGGTAGTCAGCCTCTTGCTTGCTTAGCTCTTCAGCGCGACGGGTGGATTCCTCTGCCTCCCTAACGGCGTCCCTTTTCTGTTGAGCTTCCTCAGCTGCCACCTGCCTCGCCATCTCAAAGTGAGTCAATATTTTGGATCCGCTCACATACATCTGGAATAAAGATTGGAACAATTAGTTAAAGGAGGTTGAGAATGAAGACAATAGTTAGTTGGAAGAAAGAACATTACCGTGTATACAGCCTGAGCAAAGGAACAGGCAAAGGTTTTATGACTTTGATTTTAAAAAATCTCCTTGTCCCGTGGAAGAACTCCATGAACTAGGTGCTACTCCGAGATCTGACTGTCTGGCATCCCAATGTCATTGTACCTAAGGGTCCATCTGGGACAGAAGATAGGATCCTTTTCGATAGACACTCTTTTTGCAATAAGTGGAGAGCGGTCAGGAGGAGTAACTCTTGTCTTCTTTGGAGCAGGGGACAATTCGACACTCGACTGCTTCTCTTTCCTCTTCCCCTTAGCTTTTTGCAGAACACCAAGAAAGCCTCATTGCGGTGATTTTCTACTTTCGCTTGCCATTTTTGCAACAAAGAAAGGAGTCGATACCCAAATAAACATTGAAACGAAGATTAAAACTAAAAACCTACATAAAGCATACCTAGAGGAACGCTCTCAGTAGTGATAGCAGGAGGAGGAGGAATCAAAGCTCCCGCTGGAATAGGCTTGCGGGGAATAATCCTCGCCCACTCTAACTGTTGATTTGATAGAGTTTCGTCAATTGAAAGCCCTCCTCGAAGTTTGATGTGGCTAAGGATATGCTTGGTAAGGTTGTTAGGAGTGGGCTTGCCTGGGTTCTCAAAATCCTTACAGTAAGGATTCCAGTCTCTATTAAATAGAAGTTGCCCTTTGTCCATACGGCCCACAAAAAAGTATCTAGAGTACCAACCTTTATTCGACTTCGGTCCTCCCTTCAGAAGTCGTTGCCTACTATGAATATAATACCATCCCGGGCAGTTGGCGACTCTTTTTACAGAACAGATTTCGAAGAACACTCTCATAAAATATGTTGCATCTGGTTTGTAGCCCGAAGACTGAACCAAATATATAAGCCCCGCAAGCTTTCTCCAGCTGTCAGGGAGCAATGTGATAATGCTCGAAGAAACGAAGAGCAAAAGAGTGAAGAAGAAGCCTATACCCTGACTTCACCTGCTCTTCGTGGATCCCAGTTTCAAACTTGGTTCCATAATTAGCTGGTTCTTGCAAAACCAGGAAGATGAGCATACCAACCTTCAGGAAGAGGATATTCCCGAATCAATTCCAACAAATCTTCGGTGGACATCTTACTTGACTTCTCATCCGCCGTATACCAAGACTTAGGATTAGCCTTATCTTTGGCTTGATCCTTCACATCTCCTAAGGCATTCTCGGCAGGCAATGAATGTGAAGGTTGGAGGATGAAGGGAGTAGTGGTTGCGAAGTTGAAGGTTGGGGAAGTTTTGGGTTTGAAGTCCCAACTTCACTTCCTGAAGTTGGAACCCGTTCTGAACTTGAAGATGAACTACTACTCACGACTCTATTCTCTTCGAAAGACGTTGAAGTTTCGGACATGTTTTATATTGCCAACTTAGGAAATTACACAAACTTGAAGTGATGAAAAAAAAGAGAAGAGGAAGAGAGACTTACTTGAAGAGAATGATACTTTCCAAATGATTCGAGTGGGGTAAAAATGAAGAGGAGATTTCTTTTTATAGAGGAAACTCCAAATAATCGTTTCTTAGGATACCCGACGGTTCATCTACCCCTTATATGTCACCACCAAAGAGAATAGAGGTTTGAAACTTTAAAAATTTCCCACTCAAAGGCATTAACGGCAGCAAGGATACGTAGAAATGAACCCAAGCACTCTGCCCAAGCAGAATCATGCCAGAGCACTTTACCGGAGCAGAATGCCTCTTGGGCGAGCATAATTATGCCCAAGTAGAATCGTTCACGAGCACTCTGCCAGAGCAGAGTGCCTCGTTGATTATGCCCGAGTAGAATCTTTCCCAAGCACTCTGCCTGAATAGACTGCATATTGACCGAACACGATTCTATCCGAGCAGAATCGTGCCTGAGCACTCTGCCCGAGTATCTGCCTCTAGGTCGAACACGATCCTGCCCAAGTAGAATCGTGTCCGAGCATTCTACCCAAGCAGAATGTCTCATTGGCCAAACACGATTTTGCCCGAGCAGAATCATGTCCGAGTACTCTGTCCAAGCCGAATGCTCATTGGCGGAACACAATTCTGCCTAAGCAGAAATATGCTCGAGCACTCAGGCTAAGCAAACTACTTCTAGGCCGAACACAATTTTGCCCGAGCAGACTGCCTTTAAGCCGAACACGTTCTGCCCGAGCAAAATCGTGTCCGAGCACCCTGCCCGAGCAGAATGCTCATTGGCCCAACACGATTTGCCCCAGTAGAATCGTGTCTGAGCACTCTGCCCGAGCAGATTGCCTATAGGCCGAACACGATCCTGCTCGAGCAGAATCGTGTCTGAGCAGAATGCGCATTGGCCAAACACAAGGGTGCCCGAGCACTCTGCCTGAGCAGAATGCCTCATTGGCCGAACACGATGCCCGAGCAGAATCGTGTCCGAGCACTTTGCCTGAGCATAATGCGCATTGGCCGAACACAATTCTGCCCGAGCACTCTGCCTCTAGGCTAAACAAAATCCTGCCCGAGCAGAATCGTGTCCAAGCACTCTGCCCAAGTAGAATGCTCATTGGCCGAACACAATTCTACCCGAGCAGAATGCTCATTAGCTGAACACAATTCTGCCTGAGTAGAATTGTGTCCAAGCAGGATTCTGCCGGAGCAGAATCATGTCTGAACAGAACTTTGTCCGAGCAAAACTATCTTCGGGTATTTGAAATGTCATAAAAAATAGATTTGATTCTGTTTTGACATATTTCGCTATCACCAGTAGGAAAAAGTGTGCTTCCACCGGCTTTATTAACGCTGGTAAAAGTAGGGGCATATGATATAGCTAAAAATATGTCTCCAATCTACAAACGACACGTGACAGTTATGACACATAGTCTAAACTAGATTATTACTGATTAGGCACTTGCCATATTAGTCACCAGGCAGAATCCTGAAAGGACTCTGCCTCTATCAAAGATTGAGATGTGATCCTCTAGGATCCTAATTTGATTCTGATTGGAGTTATGCGAAACCTAATTCTATTAAGGTTCTCCTTCCTACTACTATATAAAGGGGTCTAACCCCCTCAGGTATGAATAACTTCACACACAATTATACATTGTGTCTTACTACTTTTTTTAAGTTCTACATTGCTAGCCATCTCTGACTTAAGCATCGGAGCGTTCCCCCACCGGAATCCCACCTGGAGGTCACTCCGTGTTCTCTTTTGCAGGCATACTTTCTGGTGTGGTTCCTGATCTAGTTTTTAACTGCAACACCCGCTATATCAGTTGGTTGCGATACGAAAAGTCCTTCGCACTTAGGGAAGATTGGCTCGTGTATGAGGGGCATATTTGCATATATTTGTTCTCGTACTTGCCTTATACTTGTCTTGAACTCGTTTATACTGTTTGGTTAGTCTTGGTGAGATCAAGTTAATATTTATGTATTGCTTGTCATTCTCGTATATGTTCTACAAGATTTCAAATTTTGCTCCATATATTATTCTTGTTTCTTTTGAAGGCAAGTGTGAGCAGATGGTTGTGTGTGATACTCGATATGTTAAATTATTCTTAAGTACGTAGATATCGTCTGTTCAAGTGACTTGCATTTTTATACTAATCATTCATAATATAATCAATTCATGTTTGGCCTTAAAAGCACCGGATACCCTACTGAGCCGTCAGGCTGACCCATTTCCGATGCCTTTTTTTTAGGGTTGGAGTCAGAATATATTCCAGGGGACGACGAGGAGTACCTTAGTGAGGAGCAAGAGTATTACGTTGGCTGAGCAAAGTTTTAGTTGTTCTTCATTTATTTTGGAGTGTAGCACTTGTATAGGAAAGAGGTGATCTGTAATATAATGTTATGTCCAGTCTTTTCACTTATGGATGATTGTAACATTTAAAAGCCATGCTTCCGCTGTTTCTTTTGAGGTTTGTAGTAAAGCTGTGTTTATCCTTGAGTTATATATGTTAACTAGCTTGTTTAGTGTTGCACATCCTCCCGGGGGGTGTGACAAGTCGCAAGTTAGAGATTGGCGAGGGTTTTACACCACAGGTGGAAAGGGAAGTTTCGATATTTTAGGTCGGCATTATTTGGTAAAATTCCTTGCCAGATATCTTGAATGGTTTGACATCGAAGAATGGCATGGTCAACCATCTCTAGTTTACAGCAGTTGTGGGGACAGAGTTTATTGTGAATTCACAGGAGCCTGGAGCGAACAGGGATGCCATTGTGGCTACATTTCCAAAAGAAGTGTTTAATACGAGGAGGAATAGGAAGTTTCCGTATTCAAGCCCAGTCATAAGGATGAATGCAGTGATTTTTTAGGGTTGTTTTGTACGAGGATGTCACCGAGCACTCATCTTTGTTAAAAGGCCATAAAATGGCATCGGGAGGGTCGCGATGAAGAGGGATATGAATGCCCAAGATTTGGTTTAAAATGTGGGAGGGAAGAAGTAATTCAAGAACATGCTTATCGCATGTCCGGTCCTTGATGACATTCATAACTTTTAAGTTCTCAGTGTTGCGCGTAAGAGGGCCCATCAGTTGGGAGCTGATGCTTCCCGTAGGAAGCCATTTATGGTTCCAAAAAGAAAAGTCCTTGCTTTTTCCTACCCTCCAATGGATGTTGTCAGTCATACTATCTCTAGTCCGGACATTATCATACTATCTCTAGTCCGGACATTATGTTTCCAGAAAGAAGAACTGTGTTGCTTTTCCTTGGCCGTTCAGATAGAATCTTGCGGGAAATATTTATCTTTTAGAACTTTTCCCGAAAGAGAATCAGGTTTACTCCACAGTAGCCACACAAAGTTCATAAACATGGCGTGGTTCATTTTACTCATTTGCCGGATACCTAGACCTCCCATAAATCTCGGCCGAGTGATTTTTTTCCTACAAATACCGTGCCATTTATACTCCGTCTCGGAGCGACCTCAAAGGAACTTTTTTCTGAAAGTGTCAATGCAGTTGTCAATGCAGGGGGTGACACTACAATTTCTCAACTGTGAAGGTTGTGGGTATTATAAATCTAAAACTAATGTAATATTAGTGAAATCTACCACTACTAGAAAATGTAAATTCTAAAAACTGATGATGGGAACAGGGACCCCTCCTCCACCCGTGTGATTAATCATCTAAGATATAATCTTGATATTGGTACTTGCAAGCAACAATCGTACTCAATAATTTCAAAATATAGCTTCAATTTTCATCCAAAAGAGATAACATCAAAATATAGTCACAACTCTTTAGCAATTTCCTTCTCATACCATGTAGAACTAATGTACCTCTATTTGCTACGTACCAAACAGGCAACCGTCGAATTGGGCTCTGAATGTAATTCTCTATCTCCTATAAGAGCTCAAAATCTCTTTTTCCATACTTTAAAACCACTTAGTGGCGAACCAAGTTGAAAGTGGAACTCCCTTTGAATTCCTTTTTAGGTTAAATATGAACTAGCCTTTCTCTTGTCTTTCTGCTCTATCTATCTGTAGTTCCCAATGATCAACTAATGATGACTATTCGCCAACCAAATTCCTACGTTTGAACTCTTTCTTTTTGCTTAGTGGAATTTCAGTGCTTTTTAAATTGACAAGATTGTTTCTCCTTAAGAAAGCTCACTCTCTCTCTCTCTCTCTCTCTCTAGGTGGATAGGGTGGCCCCTATTCTAGTTATATGATTCACCTTTATTTATTTCAAGGGTAGAGAGAAGAGACACTTTAGCTTTTTGTCCAAGACAATAATAAAATCTCTAATCATCTTATATTTTGGCCTTAAATTGAGAGTTATCAAGGACGTTGATCGAGCAAAATAGTGGGGTGTCACTATTGTTCCCTTTTATGCCTTATAATAAGAGAAGGCAAAAACCAATGAAAAACACATCTTTTTAATCAACTAGGCATGGTGTGGTTTGTCGTACCTGTAACTATTACATATACGGGGGATTAACTAGTGCTAAAATGCGGCCGAAGAAATAAAAATCATAGTAGCATTACCTTCAGAAAAGATGTAACCAACTATATAGGGCAACACACACCTTTAATATGTGTTACAAACGTAAGATTGAAGCAGTCTTTTTAAGCCATTCCTGAAGCATAAAATGATGTTCTTTCAACTTTGCTTTTGCAAGAAAAGAATGTTTGTAAATATTTATCGTAGTAATTACGTAACAATTGTTGTATCGCTGAAAATGAAAATGTAGCCCGAAGAGTGACCCATGAAATTTGGTTACTAATTTTCGATACAATAAAGAAGTTCACTCCCGGATAAAAGTAAACATTTGTCTGTGTTTAATAGCGATACCATTATGGACTGACATCCAATCTTCCACGCACTCGGAATGGATGCAAGACTTGCATTTCCCTGCTTCCAATATATTACTTTGCAGTCTCAAACAAATGACAGCTACATGCATCACTTTAAACTATTCATCAAGTAGCATACCTATTTTTCAATTTGACCAAAATCAATCCATGGTCTTAGTGACTTGGTCAAAATCCAAGTGAAAATTTTGAAACCATTATCATCCACTAGACGACACGAGCACGTACTATGTTCTCGCATATGATCTCTCTAATGTTTTATCAACATAAAGTTGGAAATCACTAGTCTGTTTGTCTTCTTCAACGTGATAACAAATCACATAAAGGTACTTGACATAGAGAAGATTATTTTTCCTCTCCTATTTTGGTGTTTAGCTCGTAGAGGGAGGGAAAAAGTTTCTTAGAGGAGCAAGGAGAAAGTGCAAGGAAAAGAAAAAGCTACTATTTGAGAGTGGTCAAGGCAAAATTACGTAATGATATCTAAGAAAACCATAAAAGGTTGTTCCAAACTAGGTCCCTCCTCGATCAGGCTATGAACTTGGGTGGGGTGAGAGGGGGGGGGGGGGGGGGTGTTGCGGAGGAGGAAGATAACGGAAACAAGAAATGAGTAGAGAAAATTGTGTATGCCAAGGCAACCTAAACAATTTACCTCATTATATCCGTTATTACAACAAAAACTCTATGACAAAAGTATTGCTTTTGTGAGGTAATAATTTTTTTGCTCATTGTTCCAAAATGGAGTACAATCTTGCTAAACAGATAGTCATATAAATTTTGCTAAAGCAATGTGTAATTTCGAAGCCACGTGAAGAAACCCCTAAAGCTAGCATTACTTTGACAATAGTCAATCTTGCTTTAGCAATAGGCCTATGTTTTTTACGAACGCCTAATTACCTAATTTAAGTAAAATATAATCAAGGATAGGCGTCCCACTTCACCATCAATCTAAACCTCCTCAAAAACCACTTTTTACTAATATGGTTACAAGCAAATGCGCAATCTATTGGTGAATGTATTATGCGCTTTTCCTTTTTTCTTTCAAGAAAATGGAGAATTAACTATGC
The DNA here is from genome assembly GCA_033070095.1 of Escallonia herrerae. Taxonomy (NCBI): domain Eukaryota; kingdom Viridiplantae; phylum Streptophyta; class Magnoliopsida; order Escalloniales; family Escalloniaceae; genus Escallonia; species Escallonia herrerae. Next base: position 719,726 of record JAVXUP010000007.1, read on the forward strand.
CAAACAGGGTTCTAAAACCATGTTCACAGACTTGTGATAAGCAAGGGCATGTGAGTTTCTGTAAAGGATTCCTAGATCCAAATCCACCCTGCTCGATAATATAGGTAAAACCATCTTTTCCCTTCAACTTTTAAAATCCACAGCATGATATATCCCTCTGAGTTTTCAAACACTTGTTTTGCTATAAGACATATATTCCATTCCTAGTTCTTGAGTATAAACACCCGCCAATTATGGGAACAGTGTGTAGGGTTTCGAGAGAGTAGTTAGATTGTAAAGTTGGGAACAAGTGCATTCCACCTTCGAATTACGAAATACTTTTTAGGGCTTGTTAGATTTAACCCTACCAACGATTTATTTAGATACTTAGTTTCCCTAAACTAGAAAGAGAATAAAATGAAAATGACTTAGTCCCCTAATTTTAGTAGTAAAAGACAAGCAAAGAAACAAACATACCCTTGGTGACAACAATTTACTTTTCCCCATACCCTTCTATTTATTTCAAACATCAATATGGTATCGAGCTTATACTACTTCTACTGATTTATTATAATTTGTACCTCAGCCCAAGAGATCTTTATCTTTTAAGTAATCTTAATTATAATAGAGATTGAACGTTAGATTAAGGTCTTTTGCAGTGGAGGAATCTTATTAGGGTGAGAAGGCCTTGAAAGTTGAAGCCTTTGAGTGTTGGGGGAGGGGAGAATATTCTGGGGTCACCAAAGTTCAACAGAAAAATTCCAAAGTTTATATTCTAAACAAAGTTAGAAAGCAAAAACATCATTAGATTATGATTAAGAGTTTGCTGGAAAAGTCAGCCCACAAGTAGACGACCCGCTCACACTTCCAAAAATTCACTGCCTTTGTCAGTTGGCTGTCTTTTGACATGTTCCTTACAACTAAATAAATCTGCATCGAGTATCAAACTACTAGGAGAAAGTTTTTTGGGGCATTTGTTTAACCTAAATTGAGTTAGGTCACTTTGAAACCTAGTTTAACGTGTGCATTCATGAGTTACAATTTGCCTCGGTCAGAAGATTTTGTTACCGCACTTGATAGTGTGTCGCATCACATGAATTGTATTTTTGATGAGTGAATTTGAACTCTTTTAAAATAAGATGGAAAAGGGCGAGAATAGACCTCCATGGGCAAGTCCTCTGTATATGACTTGTCTCATACACGTCTCTTGATTCCTATACAAATTTAGACTATCATGTTCTGTATGCATCTAAAACATTGACAATATATGATGATTGATGCTTACCTTTAGCTACACACAGAGAGTAAAACAATAACAAAAAAGTTGTTAAATCTTAAAAAATTGAAGGAAAATGTTTCAACTGCCTTGAACATCAAACATGTGTTTCTTTTTACTGTTGGATGCAAGTTCCATCGTCATTTGTACGACGATCCGTTCAAATGTAATCTCTTGGTTCTTTGGATCCATTTATTGCATCACAAGCTACTGCCTTTTTACCGCACTCGTGCGGGAGAAACACGAAAGATTCTACACATGCATTGTGGTTTATAACCGTTCAAAACATTTACTTTGATCACATGAAATGATGGAGGTCACTCAATACCTAAGAACTTAACTTTGAACAATCTCTCTCTAGGAGAGACGAGAAAGAGAAAAACCCCCTTCACTAGTCCACCTCTTTCCTCGCTCCGTCACTGTCACCGTCACCACCGCCAGTTCTTCGGCTAGTGGTGATGAGGTAGCTTGTTGTTTAGTTCGGTTTTAGTGGGGGATCTTGCTGGATTAGGTGAGCTAGACGGCTGTCATTGCCGGATTGTGGGCTCTGTGTTTCATTTCCTCATATATCTCTTGCGCCGGCTCTAGGTTGGAGCTTTGATGAGGGGTTCGCCGCCAGGTTCCTTGGGGTACTTCTTGCTTGGTTTGTGGTGGGCTTTGAGGGTTGTTATTTATGCCGACGGGTTTGTTGGTGGTTTGATGGTTGCACTGCCTATGGTTGGAGAAGGGTACGTAAGAGAGTTTAGATCTAGCTTTTGTCTTCTAGGGCTTTATTTCCCCCATCCCCCTCTAGTTGCTCCCCCTAGATCTAGATAGGTTGGTGATTGCATTTGTGGGTAGTTTGATGGTTACGCTTGTTGTTTGGTTAAGGTGGCTTCGGTCGGTGCTTCCGAAGGTACAAGGCCATGGTTGTCGTCGATTGCTGGCAGCTTTCCCTCCGAATTACAGCTGGCTGAAAGGGGTTTCAGTTGCGGCTAATAAGGGTTATGGCTGGTGAGGATCGCGGCTAGTTTTCATTGGGAATTTTGTTGACCACGGTGGCCGATCGATGGTTGAGAGGTTTCTATGGGTGATTCTGTCGAGTTTTAGGGCTTCTTTTGGTCTTTGTTTGGGGTTCGATGGTAGGGTGTTGGCTGGGAAAGGTGGTTTTCGGCGTTGGAGTAGAGAGTACAGGGTTCGATGGTAGGTCGCTGTACAGGGACGCATGTCTGGAGTTGGGCTCGAGGCAGTCAGCGTGGTGGTGTGTTGTAATTGGTTGTTTTTTCTTAGTCTTATCTTATTTTTAGGCTGTAGTTATCCTGGTTTTGCTGTGTTTTTCATATTTTTTCCTCGTATTTAGTCCTTAGTTGGTAGGTCATTTTGTTTTATTAGTTGCTTACTTTCTTTGGTTTATCAGTTGCTAGCTCAGTTGGATGGGATGTCAACCAATTAATTTGTTTTTTTTTTACTTTTCGGGTCCTCCTTGTATATTCGGTCTCAAAAATATTCTGGTATATATATTTTTAAATATTCTCAACAAAAAAAAAATAAAAAAATGATGGAGGTCATTACTGCTGTAGCAATACCTATCTTATTTGATATATGTCATATTAGTTCAGTTTTTTACTTACACAAAATTGTTTTTGAAAGCAATGGATTACTGACTAATGCAGTCTTTGGCTATTTTGCATACAAAGCGAGATTAACAATATCAATAGAATGGACACCCAATGGACACCCATGGCCTTGGGTATCTGAAGATCTGTATTTGTGTTGTAGTAAGTTAGCTTTAATTTTCTGTATTAATACTTTTGTAAAACTTTAACCAATTGAGACGGCTTAATCTTATATCAACAAATTGTTTCTATTACTTACTCCTAGTAAAGCCTACCTGTGACCCGCGGGGAGACTTGTCTAGAGCCCAAATACTAGGTATGGGCATTCATTTTGTGTATTTGTAGAATTTGCGGGTAACTTTACTCGTACTCGCACGGGTTGGGCAAAAGTGGGTCAGACAGAGGCATACCCATGAGTTTATTATACTTGAAGTTTTAACTTTTTATCTCTCAGTCATTTTATCTTTTTAATCATATACATAGGAACTTTAACACTTTAACATTAAGGCTACGTTTGACGTAGCTTTTTTTTCCAGTTTTGGAAACTGGAAAAAAAAAAAGTGCGTTTGGTAACCATTTTTTTTTCCTTCTCCAATTTAAAAAACCAGTTTTTAAACTGCAGAGTAAAAAAAAAAACTCCAGAAACTGGTTTTTTTTTTCACTTTTGGCTTTTTTTTTGGAGACCACCACCAACACCCTCCCACCGCGCCGGCAGCCACCTCCGGCCGCCGGCCACCACTGCCGGCAGCCACCGCCGGCCGCCGACAGCCACCTCCGGCAGCCGGCGACCACCACCGGCTACTGCCAGCAGCTACCTTCGACCGCCGGCCACCACTGCCAGCAGCCACCGCCGGCCGCCGACAGCCACCTCCGGCAGCCGGCGACCACCGCCGACAGCCATCGGCGACTGTCGGCGCCACCTCCGGCCGCCGGCAGCCACCTCCGGCAGCCGGCCACCACCACCGTCGACCACCGCTACGCCCTACCACCACCACCGCCACCGCAAACCACCAAAAAAAAAAGTCAAAATAAAAAGGGTTACCAAACACCAAAAAAAAAAAACTAAAAAAAAGGTTGTCAAACACCCACTTGTTTTTGTAAAAAAAATAAAATTAAGCTGTTCTTTAAAAACTGAAAACCAAAAAAAAATTTTTGTCAAACGAACCCTAAGTTCGTCTCTGTGTGCTTGTGTGTTCATTATTCTCTGTAAATGCGTGTTTGTTGTGTATGAGTATAGTTGTTGATTCCTGTTTCAACTTGATATCAAGAGCCCTTTATGGGATCTTTTTTTTCTCTCTCCCCACCCCTTTCTCACAACACGGATGTTGCTGTCATATATCCACAGAATGCTGCCTTACCACGGTGCATTCCTATTATTCTTCCGTTCTATTTCAGGCTCTGACGCTGTCGTACACACCCCAAGCGTCACCGTAGACAGTACACCGACGCACCTCCCCTGTAGCAACGCGCACACGTGCTGCACTCGCCTCGCGCTGATCTACTGTTTCTTACATGTACAAGTGCAGGCACCAGTTCAGCCCGACCAGGTTCTTTATTAATAAAAAAAATCCATGGCTACCTAAAACAATAGTACTGATATTTTGCGTCCTATTCAACTTATTCTTGATGATGCAAAGTATCTTCATTGAGTACAACAGATGCGTCATTTTCTTCAAGGACATCGTCTTTGGGGCTATGTTAGTGGCAGTATTAAGGCTCTCTCTTCCACCAATGCCGTTTTGAGGAAAAAGAGGTTGGTTAGGTTACAGAAAATTCAAAAATTATTAGTTGGTTCTCCAACACCTCTCTGCCGAAGATCAACCAACTGTTTGGACCGTTTGACACCGCAAGGAAGTTTGGGATTATTTGGCTGCCACCCACACCGTGTCTGACTTAGCCTCTCAGTATCAGATTGATCTGGATCTCCATCGTCTTTGATAGGTTCCTGGTCAATCCATTCAAGACTATTACAGCCAGTTAGCAATCCTTTGGGATAAGCAAACACATCCTTCTCAGTGTACATATTGTCTAGTGCACTACTCTCATGCTTGTGACAGTAAGCAACTCCATCAATTTTTGATGGGTCTGCTTGATGATTATGAAGATCGGTGCTCCTCTCTCCTAAACAGGAACCCGGCTCTTACTCTTGCTACTACTCTTGCTGAGATAAAATCTGATGTGGTCTGAAAGAAGACTGCTGCTATCCTTGCTCTTCCTTCCTCTAATCAAAATGTTCTTGCCACTTCAACTGCTCTTGCCACTCCTTCTCGCCCTCCCTTTAGGAAAAAAGGTGCGACTTTCAATTGGGGATTTCACTCGACTGATGATTGCAAGCGAAATCTGAAAAACAAGAACTCTGTCCCTGGCTACACTCCACCTAGATCACCGTCTCAACCAGCTGCTGGTGTTACCGACACTGCTGTCTCTGCTGTGCTTCTTCTTCTACCTCAACTATGGAACTCACTGCAGATGGACTGCCAGTTATTTCTAATTATTGCCTTTCCCAGACAGGTAACTCTAGTGGTATTTTTGCTTCATCATTTCCTAGTTCTTTTGCCTGTTCTGTAGCCTCTGGTACTAAACCTTGGTTATTAGATTTTGCTTGTTGCAATCATATGACATCAGATTCCTCTTTATTCTCTTATAAAAATTTTAGTTTGTCAATACCTCCCATACATACTGCTGATGGTACTGCCTTACACACCACACATATAGAAAACATTTCCACACCTTCTCTTTCTTTATCTCATACTTTTCTTATTCCTTCATTTGCTCATAATCTTATCTCTTTGGGTAAACTTGTTGATCATGGCTACACCATTCACCTTAACTCTTCAGGTTGCATTGTACATGATGCGTAGACTGGGAAGGTCGTTGGGACAAGGCGTAAAGTGGATTGTCTTTTTGTGCTGGATCATCTCCATCTGCCATCCGCCTCTGTTGCTACTGCTTCTACCTCTTCTCAAGCTCTTCAACTTTGGCACTCTCGCTTAGGTCATGCCTCCTTATCTAGGCTTCGTCCTCTTGTTTCCAATGGACAATTTGGGTCTATTTTCGTGTCTGATTTTCATTGTTTACCATGTCAACTTCGTAGGCAGTCAAAATTGTCTTTCAATAATAGTGATTCGAGAGCTAGTCAGATATTTGATTTAGTTCTTTCTGATGTATGGGGTCCCTCTCAAGCTCTTACTAAGGGTGGATCTCGTTATTATGTAACCTTCTTTGATGATTATTCTCGCTTTACTTGGATCTATTTTTTGAAAAATCACTCCGAAGTTTTGACTGTTTATTCTACTTTTGCTAAAATGGTTTACACTTAGTTCTTCCATACCATAAAAATTTCTCGCTCAAAGAATGCCGCAGAATATACGTCTACCCCTTTCTTATCCCTACTTGCTCAAGGAGGTACAATTGCTCAACTTCTTGTCCTTGCACATTTGAACAAAATGGTAGAGCTGAACGTAAATAAAGACACATTGTGGAGACAACAAATACATTGTTGCGCTCTGCTTCTCTTTCTGAGTCCTTTTGGGGTGAAGCTATACTCATTACAGTATACACTATCAATCGCACGCCTTCTATTGTCCTAGGCAATATGCCTCCTTACGAGTGCTTTCATGGTGTCAGCCACAATTATAGTCTTCTTAAAGTCTTTAGTTGTGTTTGTTTTGTTCAACTTCATCCCCATGACTGAACCAAATTAGAACCTAGGGCTCGCATGTGTTGCTTTCTAGGTTATGACATAGAATAGAAAGGGTATCGCTGCTATGATCCTATATCTCAGCCGATACACATGTCTCGTGATGTTACCTTCTGGGAAGATACGTTCTTCGCACATGTGTCTTCTCTTAATACTCCAAGTAGCACATCCTCACTTGAGATTCCAGCATGCTCCATAGACCTATTCCCTGATACTACAACATCTTTGCCTACACCTACGCATGTTGATCTCCTTCTCCTGGCTTTCCCTCCACGTCGGCGTCTGACACTACTCTGCCATCTCCTTCTCCTGCCCCTCAGGTTCGTACAACTTCTGGTCGATTAGTTTAACCTAATATTTGTTTAAGAGATTATTATTGCTTCGTTGCTCTGATATCATGTTGAACATGTTGTCCAACTAAAAAGCATGCTCAGGAGTAGGAGAAACCCACCAGATATAAGAATCAATCCCAAACTTCATGTATTGTCGATGTGGGACTTGACATTTTCAGTGTTTGAGTGAATGTCTATGTGTCTTAGTGCGTGCATGTGTTAGGAAATAACGAAAGGCAAAATAAATAAATGAGGGAGAAAAAAACATTGGAGCAAACCGTGGGTATACCCGACCTTTGGTGGGTTAAGCCTGGGTACAAGAAAATGTTGCACATAAAGCTCCATATATATAATTTCTATTTGTACCCGTTAGACCCGTACTTGCAATGGGTTACCCGCGGCTACCCATTTATCTGTGGAAAGAAAAGGAAATGCATGCCTTACCGGGAAATATTGCCAAACACTTCAAGACTGCAGAAACAAAGATTCAGTTTTCTTTATTCTGTTTGATCGCCATGCAATTGCAAATTACATAGCAGAATGAACAATTTGTTACTATGAAGAAGAAAATACGTGACACAGCTTGCAGGCCGTGCTAGACATACAAATATTAGCTTCTGTCCCAAAAAGTAGTCGATTACATGGCTTCTCTCCCTACATCGCCTTGCCGCAATTACTTGAGAAACAAGTATTGAGAGCTAAATAAATTCATCTAGCCGACAAATCAACGCCAAAATCTTCACAAATGCTTCTTTAAGGAAAAGAGTTCTCGAATGACATGAACGAAAGATATAAAGTAGTGTTGGTCATAAACCCATAATAATCTACCATTCAAGGGGTTCACCCAACAATCAAACTCATCCAATTTCAGGCATATTACGAAGTCAGGGTTTTCAGAAATATGTTGCTATCATTGTTGGGAAGGGCGAACAGCCATGGTCAAGTGGGTAAACAGATCTATTCAAATTTGAGGTGGGGCTGCTATTGTCGAAACAGTCACAAGGACGATTATTCTCTTTTGATTCATGTTGTTCGTCGTTTCCTTTGGATTTACCGTCTTAAACAGATGGGCACGTGCATGTGCTATCCCTTTTTTCCCTACAAAAAAAAAGCAGAAAAACAGGAATTTCCGCAGCAAGAAATTGTATTAGAATTATACATAGTGTAATAATGTCATATTACGCAGGGTAAGTGTACTTATATTTGCACTAGATAGAGTGTTATGAGAGACTACCTACTAAAGCCTGTTCACCTTTGTGGCTTACCCATTGTGACGGGAAGGACTTGAATTTAAACTTCGTTATTTCAATTTGGCACCCAGTTATGAGTTTCGGTAGTTGTATAATATTGTTCTGCTAACTTAAAGTTTACAAGATCGAGGCGCAATTGGTTGCTAGTTTCTTGCGGGGTAAATTGATAGAAAAAATAAAAAAAGAGAAGAAAGAAGAAGTGAATTAAACAATCGTCAATGTTACGCGTGCCTTCGGTTACGCGCACAATGTAGCTCTTAAAACTAAAAATATGTAGTGCTCTCGAATTAAGTGAGTTGCATAAATTCAGTCAAAAGATAAATTTTGCTTAAGATAGACTGAAATAACAGGTTTTGCTTAAGATAGACTGAAATAATAAGTACGGTCTTACTTGTCACTTTATTCTTAAGTTGAGGGCCACCAAACATTATTGAGAAACATAACACTCATTAATTAGCACATAGTTCGTTCAATATGCCAACTAATTTTTTTGGGGCAAGGCAATGTGTTGTTATGTTGTAAAGAAGCAATAATGAAAAAGATAGTTATACCCTTATTTGAAGCCTAAATGTGTTAATTTATTAAGTATAAAAATGTCATTTTGTTTAAAATTCATAACCCTAATGTAACCTAATTCCTTATTCTTTCTCTGCCCGCCATCACCATCATCCCCCACAGTCACTACTATCAAGTGACAGCCCCATGGTTGTCCCACACCCACCAGTATAGTCCTCACCACCGCAGCAACAAACCACCAGGACGAACAAACCACCTGTGGGATTCAAGGAGGTGGGGTGGGGGGAGGGGAAGTGTATTCCCAACAATCTGTTCCTCATTGTCGCTGTCGTGTGCTGTGGCTTCATGGCCGCCACCGTGCGCTGCGGTTGTGGTGACAGCCAGAGAACGAAGTAAAAATCTAAGGTTATTCAAATTTAAAATGGAAATCACGTATTTACACTGAATGAATTAATAGATTTGGGATTGATATAAGGCCATAATTGTCTTTCTGTTGTTTTGCAATAGAAAAGTTCTCTACGGCATAGCAACGCACTAGTTTTTTTCTTTTTTTTGTTTTAGGAATTCAGTTGGTAGAATTTAACTTTTCAGTTTTAGCAGACATCCCTAACTTGTATTTTTTTTCTTCCCTTCCCGATAACATGGTCAAGGTTTACCAACCAAAAGGTCTAACAAGAAAAAAAAAGGAAAAACATGTGGATCCTAGGAGTGCCGTCTGTCTGTTAGAAATTACTTAGATGTTATTGGACAAACCGTTTGAAGGAAAAAATTGGTTACATTCATGGATTTGACAATGTAATGTTTTTAGGGAATTTATTGTCAATTTCATCTTGATTGGGGAGCACAATATTAAGGTTTACCTCTAGATGAATTTGAGGATAAAAGGAGGTGCGACATTGCTCATCGTCACTTTCGGACATCGTGCTTCAATCTGTTTGGCAAAAGCATTAAATCTCAGAAGATACCCCCTTTTTTCTTGGTTTTTTAATCCCCATTTAATTACTTTCTACTTTTGGCAAGGCCTCATTACTACTTGTTTCCTATTTTCTTTTTGTTTGTGCATTTCTTTTTCAAAGGCGTTTTCTGAATCTAGAAATTAGTGGTTTTTCATCCCAAACTTTTTCTTGAAGACATTTTGACTCTTGTAAGAGAAGTTGCTAGCTAGAAACAATTAGACTAGAATTATGATAACCGCCATTGTGACTCTACATAGCCGATCTTAATCATCATTGCAGATCTATGTCCCAACCCCCGATGTTTGTATAAATTAAAACTTGATAGAGTTCATGCTCAGTATAAACCTTCATTTATACACCTTCATGAACAAAGTTACCGCTCTTCCAACGTTGTGCCATTCTTTTCTCCGTCTTTCTCTTCTAACCGCAAATTTGAAAATAGTGACTTCTCCCAAAGCTGTATTATAGCAAGTGTGTAATACTAAAAAAACCATGATGTACTTCAAAGTTCTACATGTATGGCCTGTGAGAGTAACGAAAATCAAATTATATGACTAATAACACTACGTGTATACATCAAATCTGTCAATATCACCAACATAAACAAATACTTTCTGCTCACTTTTATGTGGGGTTCTTGCAAATGTTTCGTATTAACATCAACTCCATATTATTGGAAGTGTTGATCGGAGGAAACCATATACGATGAAAAATAGTATTAAACGAAAAGCAAGCAAATTATGGGATAATCATTCCAATAGGAAAGGCATGGAGACCAACTTTCTCCCAGGCTCTCATCAAATGTGTCATCATGCACCTTTGGGAGGCTCGCGCTCTCTCTCTCTCTCTCTCTCTCTCCGTCTCTCCCTCTCCAACTTTCACTTTTCACCGTCTCTCATGATAAACTAATATTCTATTCCCCACCAAAAGCAGTTAAAAGACTGCAACATGAGAGAGATAGAAAGAAGGGAAAAAAAGATCCGACCCTCCATTCAGCAGCTCCTTCTTAATAGCGTTAATTAGGTACTCCTCTCAAGTCCATCTTTATACTCCCTTTGTGGTTGTGTGTGTGCGTGCTTTGTGTGTGTGTGTGTGTGTGTTAGAGAGAGAGAGAGAGAGAGAGAGAGAGAGAAGAGAGAATTCTCCATATAAGAGCCTACGCTGTTAAGGTTGACAACATAAGAAAAGGCATCTTTGTGAGTTTCCTTGGTCCATATTTTGAAACTGATCATCCACTACCCTGTAGTTATATTCTTCCAAGAGTGAATTAACACAACCAAGAAGAGAAGGTTGAGATGTTGGAGAACATGGCAGATGGAGCAATTTCAAATGGTTTCACTCAGAATCAAATTGCTGGATACAACCCTCCTCCCTTAAAGAAGAAGAGAAACCTCCCAGGAACACCAGGCAAGCTTCTCTCTCTCTCTCTCTCTCTCTCTCTCTCTCTCTCTCTCTCCCTCTCCTTCTCCCTCTCCCTCCCCGTCTCTCTTCTTTTTAGCTTTTCATATTGCTGTTATATCTTTCCTTCTAGTTTTATGATGGTGAGTATATTCACAGATTTTCAATATTCCTCTTTGGATTTGTTTACCATGTGATGGCGTTTGATGTGATACCCTACCATATATACAGATCCTGAAGCCGAAGTTATCGCCTTGTCGCCTAAAACACTCATGGCTACCAACAGATTCTTGTGTGAAATATGTGGAAAGGGCTTTCAAAGGGATCAAAATTTGCAACTGCATCGGCGAGGACATAATCTACCATGGAAGCTCAAGCAGAGGACTAGCAAAGAGGTGAGAAAGCGCGTTTATGTATGCCCTGAGAAAAGCTGTGTCCATAACCACCCTTCTAGGGCTCTCGGTGACTTAACTGGCATAAAGAAGCACTTTTGTCGAAAGCACGGAGAGAAGAAGTGGAAGTGTGAAAAATGCGCAAAGAGATACGCCGTGCAATCCGATTGCAAAGCACACTCGAAAACCTGTGGCACTAGGGAATACAAATGTGACTGCGGGACTATATTTTCAAGGTAATAGTTGCCACTGTTTCTGTTAGAGATTAGCAGCTGCGGTAAAGAAATTTTATGCTCAAGATACTGATCATACACCCCAATGAAGATCATTAAGAAGCCTAGATAGTGTTTCTTTTTATGGATGTAGTAACCATATCGCACCTCTATGTTGTGTGTGTCTGGTTAGGTTGGGGTCCGGGTGGTGGCCTTTAGGATGAGAAGGAAAGGGACAAGTAGGTAGTGAAAAAGATCAATTTTAACACATTAGAATTCCTCTTCTTCTTGAAATGAGGGTCTTAACCATTCCTTTTCCGATTATAGTCATGCTCCTTTCTTTGTCCTTCTAGCATAAGTCAAATATTTCAGCCCATGTCAACTAGCCTAAATTAATGTCCAAGCTTATTAAAGACACGTAATTAGCCTCTATTCCCTTTGGCGCATATGTTTCCACTGTAACCTGGAGGTCATCAGTTTGAAAGGCCGAAATTCTGAAAATCTAATCCACTGGAACCGACAGGCTCGTTCTTTAGCTTCATGATATGTAAAATGCTTCAATCTGTGAGTTTTTACTCATATTTGTGTTATCTTTTGAACAGGAGAGATAGTTTCATCACGCATAGGGCATTCTGTGATGCGTTAGCAGAAGAAACGGCTAGAGTTAATGCAGTATCCAACATCAACGATGCAGCAGCAGCAGGCAATAATATCAACTACCATATCATGGGAGCTTCCCTAGTGCCTAGTATGCCGCCGCACTTTGCCTCTATTTTCAAGCCCGTACAAGGAAACCACAGAATAATCGACTCAACTCGGCCAGAACATACACTGTGGATGAACCAAGAAGTGTATACAGATCCAATCATTTCGTGTTCAAATCCTCCGCCATCAGATTATCAACTTAGTTGGGTTCTTGGAAATAAGGATGCTTCTAGTAATGCCGAAGAATTAGCAAGTGTCACGGGGGTCGGAAGTCAGCTAGTAAGTGTCCCTTCTTTATTTAGCACCCAAACAGTAAACGTTTCTCATCAAACACCTTCCGCGAATATGTCTGCAACAGCTTTACTGCAGAAAGCTGCGCAAATAGGTGCAACTTCTAGTGACCCATCATTCCTAGGAAGCTTTGGAGTCAAGTGTAGTAGCAATCAAGTTCAAGATGGGAACAAGTACTGTGGGTTGTACGGTACAAGCTCCATAAGCACTGGTCTTGGAAGTGATGTTGAGAGCTCAGTAAATGATCTTTCTACCTTGAACCAGTTGCAGATGTACCCCTCAAAGCGCCGACACATCCAGAATGAAGATTGTACTACCACAGGAGGGCAGACTAGGGATTTCTTGGGTGTCGGGGTACAAGCTATTTGCCATCCATCGTCCATCAATAGTTGGATCTGATCATATGGTGATTTGAAGCAAATAAATTATTTTCCCAAATGGCTATAAAAATAATGGAGCTAAGACTATGGAGGAAAGGAAGAAATGGGTTAAGGGAGGGGATGAAGGAGGAGGGTTGTGGAAATGCGGGAATCAAGTATTAGCAAACTTTGCAGGGAGGAAAAGGTGCCATTGATTGGTTGATGGGAGCTAAAAGTTATGCTTTGCAAAGAATAGTTCACAATTCTATTAGCTGAAGGATGAGAGATCCATGCATATTCTTTTGAGCCCTGAAAGCTGTTCACTTTAATATGGTGGCCTTTTTTTTTTGATAAAAGGAGGTGACTGGTGGGGCCACAGCAAGAGGCCCTTTCTGGATCTCCATTATTTTATTTATGTGTACGTTTAACATATTTTGTATTTCTTGTCTTATCAAGCTGGAAGTAAAAGTTAACTTCAGTGGCAAATAAGGGAGAAGTTTAAGAAGGCCTAAGCCTATATATGATGCTTAAGATAAGATTTTGCAACTTTCCTTTGCTGAACCATGCAAAAAAGTGAATGATAAGGTTAGCTGTAGTTCAGGCAAAGACATGAAGGCATATTCATCATTCAAAAGCGGGCTTCCCGGCCGACTCATAAAAAGAGGGTTATATCCTTTCTAATTACTTTAACCACTTTAACGTCTTAATCTGTATTACTTTTACAATTTGCATCCATCGATTTCCAATGAACCATAGATCTCTTAACTAAATTTGAATACTTCACCGTAAAACTTGGACCACTAGATACAACACAGCAGTTCAACTCTTTACGGACAAAGGTCAATTAAGTAAAAAGTGAGGCTTTGGTTAACTGCTGGGAAATCACTGGTTGAGCTAATAGAGTGTAAATTTTGGTCCATTTTACAATAAAATTTTCAAAATAAAAAAGGATTATATGGTCCTCCCATGCCCTCGCTCTGATCAAGATTTAGATACGTGTAAGAAGGTTTTAGCTTCTTTTTTCTTGCACTGTTCATTCACGCTCCTGCCTTTCGTGTGACAAACTGGTCACTTGTACCATGGAGTGTTAAAAAAAAAACTCTCTAAAAGGTAAAGGAGGAAAGAGGTTAAATTGATACTGAAAACAAAAAAGCCATGCCTTCCTTGTTGCCGGCCTCTTCACCTTTGTGTAGGACGGTGATCAAACCTTCCAAACCTTTGTGGTAGGACGGTGATCAGTGATGATCTCGATGCCAAGCGAAAAAGGAAACCACTGTCATCAATTGTACTAGAATGCCAAGCTTATAACTATGCTTTTGGTAAAATGGCTCGGCAAGAAAACATCTGGGGTCTCTTAGAGAGGGAGACAGTGAGGATGGTTTCAAATACTGGCCTTTTAGGAAAAGAGAAATTGTGAATAGGCAACCTTAATTTGACCCAGAAAACACATGAAGTGCTGTAGCTCCTGAATTATGGTTGGTAATTGTATTTTCTATCCGAGGCTTAATTTCAATATGCTCCCTCCACCAAGTGTTGGTTGATTCCGTGCTGAAGTTTCCGAAAATATTAGATTGTTAAAGTTGTCTATTTTCAGCAAATTTTAAAAATACCAATAAAAATCTTCTTAGTTGATTGTGTTAGCGTCAAGGAGGAAGTTTTGCTGCCAGAAAATTTGCTTAAACCCAGTGAAGAAAGATAGCAGAATTTCACTGACAGACATCAGTCTTCATTTTTGCGGGACACAAGAATTTCTAAGTGTGGTCAACAGAAATATGTTTAATAAATTTTAAGAGCAATGTTTTGTATGCTGTATAACTTATAGCCTCTGATAACTTATGCTCCGTAACTAATACTTTTTTAGAAGAAAAATCATGGAGTATTATTAGTCACAACAGTAAAATATACCTGCGTATACACTTATTCCATTACCCCTTTAAACTTATGTTCCAAAATCCAAACCTTAAAAAGAAAACCAGTGTGGAAACATTCGTATGTCACCCTGCCACCATCAAAAGCATACGTACACCCAAATAGCTATTCTTCGTATCAAGGACTCCATAAACATTTCACCCAAACGGTAATAGAATATTGTTCATCAAACCTTATCTGACGAAGAATATTTGTTCGCATTTGGAGATGAAGGTGGAGGTAATTTGATGGTAATGGTGAAGATGGAGAGAATAATAGCGATAACTGGTCATGCTACACGGCTATTTCTATGTTAAAAGAAGATGGTTGTGCGCATTATAAGTTTCATGTTAGAAGAAGATAGTTGTATGATTATCTCACATGATCATCTCTATCTTAGAATGCTACAAGAAAAATGTAATGTATACAAGCACAAAAAGCCCGGTCCACGGTAGTTTAGATGGTATTAGAAGTTTTTCAGATTTAGGTATGACTAATGCGTCTTCTTGGCGGAGTATCAATGCGTGAAAAAAAACAAGTGCAACCTACCATGAAAGTGGAAACTTAAACTTAACAAGTAATGCCTCTAAAATTTAGCATTTTTAAATTTTTTGATGGTTATTGAATATAAGGGATCATTTTTTTACCGTACTTTTTGGACGACTTCCAAATATTTAAAACTGAAGCTGAAACTAAATAACTTCCACAATAGTTCAGATGGTATTGAACATTCGATGTTCGCACCTCTCACTTAAATTTTGAGGCCTTGTACATGTGTTTGTTTGTTTGTTAGTTAATGTAGTATCAGGGTAACGGGTGACTGATGTTAATACATCATAGCTGGAAGCCTGGTACCTACGCAATGCTATCTACTAGGGCGTTTTGCTTTCTTTTTTTTTTCTTCTTTTTGTTAGTAGGAGAAACTTTTCATTTAAAAAGAGAGTTTAGAAGCCGTCCCGACTCTTTTATTTGTACTACTGACATAAAAAGTAACATCAAGGGCTACCTTGATGGTTCGATTTATTTTTCCTAACTATTACAGCACGTATACAGTAAATCTAGAGAGAGAAGCTCGTTGACATTCTCTATTGATTTCTCAGACCTAGTCGCGACGTGATGCCACCAACAACCACCTCCCATCCATCATCTCGCCTGAGAGATGCACTAGAAGATCCGTTCTCCGGTGAGTTTTCTAGGTAAGGAATGGGAGAAAAGACATGACATTTCAAAACCTGCAGCTCTTACGACCAAATAAATAACATAACAATCTCCATGGGATCATCAAATAGATAGTAGAGTACTACTTTTCAAGAAGAGCAACTCCTCCAAGAGAATATTTTTAAATTAAAGCTTCAATTGGAGGTATTGCGACATGAAAACTTGGAATTGCATAAGAATTTGACTGTGAATCTGTAGTGTATCGAGCTCGAGACACTACTGCCATGGATGATTGTTGTGAGTTTCTCAGCTCAATTACAGGAATTGATGGAAGATTATGGAAATAGAGAAGGATTATGAACTAGAATTGAGAGAGAAAAGAGAACAGATTTGCTTTAGAGAGAAGAAAAGTTCTGATCAATTCATGCATGTCTCTTTTCTTCGATCTTCCCTGATTTAAAGGGAAGCTGTAACAAGAATTCAAACAGAAATGAAAACAAGCGATAAATTCAAATATTGGGGCCAAACGATGCCATCTCACTCCCAACTGATGAAAGAGCTAAACGATGTCGTCTTCCTTCTCTGTTTATTTATTCCAAACAATGTCATCCCACTTATTGGTTGAGTGACCTAAGCAGCATCGTTCCCTTTGGTGTGAATATCATCCATAAGCGGCGTTGTTCCCAGTGGCACCACAGTCTTCTTCTTGATCTTGATCTTCAATGGAGCTCAAGCTGGAGTTGCTATGATTCCTGCTTCTCTCTGAGGTCTCTCTGTCCTGGCAACTTTACTTGGTTCTTCCTGAGCTTCAGCTGGGACTGTCACATCCCCGCTCCCTTCAATTGACCCTTGTCCCCAAGGGTCGAAATTAGGGAACCTTCTCTTGATTACCTCCCAATCCTCCCAGGTTTCATCTCCCTGGCTAGCATTGGACCATTTGACCAATACCTGTCCCCCAGCTTGATTTTGGCGTTTGATAATTCTTCGGTCAAGGACTGTAATTGGCACCACCAAAAATTGCCCTTCACTGCCCAAGTATGGTAAAACTGTAGTAGTTGTGTCCCTGTGTCCTACTTTCTTCTTGAGGAGGGAGACATGGAACACAGGATGCACTTTAGTTGTATCAGGGAGCTGGAGCTTGTAGGCAACCTTCCCAATCCTTTGTATAATTTGGTATGGACCAAAGAATTTGGGAGAAAGCTTCAAATTTCTTCTCAAGGCCAAGGTTGTTTGTCTATAGGGCTGTAGCCTCAGATAGACCCAATCACCAACCTCAAATTCCCTCTCAGTTCGATGCAAGTTAGCGTATTGTTGCATCCGAGCTTGTGCCTGGATGAGGTTATCCTTTAGTAAGGTTAGAACCTTACTTCTGCCTTTGAGATAAGCATCCAAATCAGTAATGTTTGTGGTCTCTGGTATGGCCAAGTTAAGGGACCTAGGCTTGTAACCATACACAGCCTCAAATAAGGTCATATTGATGGCTGCTTGGTGGCTAGTGTTATACCAATGCTCAGCTAGGGTCAACCATCTGGCCCACCTATAAGGCCTGTCACTGCACATGCACCTCAGGTAGTTCTCTAGGCATTTATGCACCCTTTCAGTCTGGCCATTAGTCTCAAGATGATATGCTGAGCTATAAGCTAGCTTAGTACCAAGCAAATTGAAGAGCTTGGACCAAAATGCTGAGAGAAACACCTTGTCTCTATCACTGGTGATGGAAATAGGCATTCCATGTAGCTTGAACACATTATCCAAGAACTTTTGAGCAACTTCCTCTGCTGTGAAAGGATGTGAGAGGTGGATAAAGTGGGCATACTTACTAAGCCTGTCCACCACTACCAGTATAGTATCTTGGCCTTTGGACTTAGGGAGCCCTTCCACAAAGCCCATGGTTATGTGAGTCCACATTTGCTCTAGAATTTCCAAAGGTTGGAGTAACCCTGGGTAAGGAACATTTTCATGTTTGTTCCTTTGACAAGCATCACACTCCCTCACCATATGTATGACTTGTTGCTTTAACATGGGCCAATAGAAAAACATACTCACTCTCCTGTGGGTGTTGTTGATTCCTGAGTGGCCACCAATGCCTGAAGTGTGCATCTCTTGCAAGATCTGTTCCCTAAGGGAACCATTGTTCCCCACATATATCTTGCCTTTGAACTTCAAGACCCCTCCTTGATAGGAATAGTAAAAAGTGGCCATTGGCTCTATCACCAGCTCTTGGATGGCCTTTTGAGCTTCCTCATCATTTTCAAGGCTTGTTTGCAGTTCTTGTTGCCATAGGGGAGTCACTACTGTAACTGCATTGCATTCCTCTTGGGATTGTTGAGGTATTCTTGACAGGGCATCAGCTACCACGTTATCCATGCCTTTCTTGTAATGTACCTCAAAGTCATAGCCTAGGAGTTTGGACAAGATTTTCTGTTGAAGAAGTGAAGTGACTCTCTGTCCAAGCAGGAACTTCAAGCTACTGTGGTTAGTCCTGACAATGAAGTGGCCATGGCTCAAATAGGGACTCCACTTAGTTACTGCATGCACCAAGGCCAGCAACTCCTTCTCATAAGTGGAGAGGGCCATGGTCTTGCTTCCAAGGCCCTTGCTAATGTATGACAAGGGCCTACTTTGTGGCATGAGGACTGAACCAATGACTACATCACAGGCATCTGTCTCTACTTCAAATGGTAATGTGAAGTTTGGTAGTACCAGGACTAGGGTTGTAGCCATTGCTTGTTTATGTGTAGTGAATGCACTTTGAGCTTCTCCACTTCAGTAATAGGCATCCTTTTTTAGCAGACTGGTGAGGGGCTTGCTGATCACTCCATAGCCCTTAACAAATTTTCTGTAATAACCTGTGAGTCCAAGGAACCCCCTTAGATCCTCGAGTGATTTAGGAGTTGGCCAATTGAGCATTGCCTCAACCTTGCTTTCATCAGCTGCTACACCTCCCTGGTTAACAATGTGGCCCAAATACTCAACTTGCCCCTGACCAAAAGTACATTTGCTCTCCTTGGCAAAAAGGGAATGTTCCCTCAGTGATTGTAGCACCACCTGAAGATGATGAAGGTGTGCATGCATGCCTTTACTGTACACCAGTATATCATCAAAAAACACCAGTACAAACTTCCTTAAATAGGGCTGGAATATGGTATTCATCAAGTTTTAGAAGGCGGCTGTGCATTAGTCAAGCCAAAGGGCATGACTAAGAACTCATAGTGTCCTGTGTGAGTTCTAAATGTTGTTTTGTGAGTGTCACTGTCAAGCACTCTAATTTGATGGTACCCACTCTTAAGGTCCAGTTTAGAAAAAACTGAAGCTCCATGCAGCTCATCCAACAAGTCATCAATGATAGGGATGGGGTACCTATCTTTGATGGTCATCTTGTTCAATTCCCTGTAATATATACACATCCTCCAACTACCATCCTTCTTCTTAACAAGGAGTATAGGTGATGCAAATGGTGAGTTGTTAGGCCTTATGATACCTGAGTGTGCAGCATTTCTGAGATGATTCTCTCAATTTCATCCTTTTGTACATAAGAGACTCTGTAGGGTCTCGGGTTGACGGGTTTAGCTCCATCCTCAAGCCTGATTGGGTGGTCATGGCTTCTGTGTGGTGGCAAGCCATGTGGCTCTTCAAACACATCTTGATATTCAGTTAACAACTCTTGTATTTCCATGGCTGGCTGGTCTTCACTGGTGGGAATGGTGACAGCGTAGACTTGACCATATAAGGACCCAACATTATTCTTTACCAGCTTAGACATGGCCTGAGTAGTAATCATCTTAATGGTGGTTCCCTGGAACTCTCCTCCCGTGAGTATGACAAGTTGGCCTTGATGTTGAAAGGTAACTTGGTTAGAGTAAAAATTGAAGTTGACACTACCAAATTGTCTTAACCAATGCATGCCTAGCACACAATCACAGCCCCCTAAGGGCAAGATCCTCATATCAGCAGTGAATAATTGGGTCCCCATCTTCCATTTGAACCCCTTACACATGGTGTCTGACTGTAATCTACTTCCATTAACAACTACCACAGTCAATGGGGGTGGCCTAGAGTGTACATCCTAACTTGTGGGCTGACTGTGGATCCAAGAAATTGTCTGTTGATCCAGCGTCAATCAAGATATTGAACATCTTGTTGCCCACCTGTCTTGGAATCCTGATGGTGTTGTGGGAGGCATGCCCTACCAATGCATGTACACTGATCTCAGGCTCACTGTTGTGGAAAGGTTCAGAGTTATTAGGCTCTTCTAGCTGTTCCCCTGCATCATTTCTCATTTTAACAAATTCTTCTTCCTCTAGGTCCTCAGCTATTATCATAGCTATAGATCTCATAGGGCACACACTCTTATGACCTGGCTCGAACTTAGCTCCACACCTGAAGCACAGTCCTTGACTCATCCTCCTTTGGTGTTCCTCTGTGGACAATTGATTTGATTTTGGATGAGGTATAGGGGGAGTGGGGAGTAGGCCTTTTTGGAGACTGTTGGTGTAAGGTAAGGCTGGAGGTTTTAATGGCATAGGTAGGAATGTGGCTGGTTAAACAGTTGTTGGAGGAGCTATAGTCTTATAAGATGGTCCAGGGCTGGTGAAGGTAGGCTTATAGGAAGTCTGAATGTAGTTTGATGTGGTGACTGTAGTGTGCATAGACTTGTGGCCTCTAAGCAAATTTTGAATTGCCACTTCTTCTCTTCGGGCGATGTGTATAGCCCTGGTAAGACCTTCCACCTCAAACTGTTCAACTCTACTTTGGATTTTAGGCCTTAAGCCTCCAATAAAACTCATGCAAAAATAAGACTCATCCAAATAGTCAAATTCCTGCACTACTTGAGCTCTTAATGCTTCAAATCTATTAAAGTAATAATCTACTGTCCCAATTTGTTGGAGTTTATTGAATTCTCCCAACACACTTACTCTAGTTAAAATTGAGAATCTAGCATACAGATCCTTCACAAAGGAGTCCCAATCTACATTCCCTACTGGTTTAATATATGCAGCATACCAGTGTTCAGCCTGAGCATCAAAGTGTACCGATGCATAAGGAACCTTGTAGTCCTCATGTATAGGACACAACTCGAAGTATTGCTCAGCCTTGCGCACCCAACCCCTAGGGTCGTCACCATTAAACCTTGGAAATAAGAGCTTAGGTAACTTAGGAGGTGGTAGGTTACCTGTAAAAGGTGGTGGAGTGTTCAGCTGATGATTATACTCCGAACGGTTGTTCCTGTGGCTTGGAATGAGCTTCAATTCAAGCATTCATCTGAGCCATAAATTTAGCCTGCTCAAGCTCGAGATCAAAGAAGCCTCTCTGCAAATCTCCCATAGTAGCTTTGATAGAAGACATACGAACGTCATACGTTGCTAATCGAGTTCCCATCATCTCCTGAACTTCTTGATGTTCAACTTCAATGAGCTGGTTGTTCTTCACTGATCGTGGCATCTTCACTGGCTCGTCTGATTTCCTTCTAGGTTGAAATTAAATAAAATGTGAATTGCTACAGCTAAAGACTAGTTCAGGCCCCTGTTAAGAGGCTCTGATACCAGTTGTAGCGTATCGAGCTCGAGACACTACTGCTATGGATGATTGTTGTGAGTTTCTCAACTCAATTACAAGAATTAATGGAAGATTACGGAAATCGAGAAGGATTATGAACTAGAATTGAGAAAGAAAAGAGAACATATTTGCTTTAGAGAGAAGAAAAGTTCTGATCAATTCATGCATGTCTCTTTTCTTCGATCTTCCCTGATTTAAAGGGAAGCTATGATAAGAATTCAAACAGAAATGAAAACAAGCAGAAAATTCAAATGTTGGGGCCAAACGATGTCGTCTCACACCTAACAGGTGAAAGAGCTAAACGATGTCGTCTTCCCTCTCTGTTTATTTATTCCAAACGATGTTGTCCCACTTATTGGTTGAGTAGCCTAAGCGGCGTCGTTCCCTTTGGCTCAAATATCATCCACAAGCGGTGTCGTTCCCAGTGGTGCCATAGTCTTCTTCCTGATCTTGATCTTCAATGCAGCTCGAGCTGGAGTTGCTATGATTCCTGCTTCTCTCTGTCCTGGCAACTTTACTTGGTTCTTCCTGAGCTTCAGCTGGGACTGTCACAGAATCCCAAATATGAAGAGGTCTGAATGCTCTGTTTTCGAGAACCGATATCATCAATCCATATAGAGAGAGAAGCTGATTTTGGGGCGTGTGGGGAGAACGTATCTATCACAGTTAGAAATATGGTAGTGTTCCTAATTAACACGGGTTGAAAGAATGCTTATGTGGCAAGTATTAATGCTGGTACAATGGTTCACGTGGTGGACAAAATAGGTGGTTATACATTACCTGTCTTTCAACATAAACTGACATGGAATCAAGATAACTTTCAATCTCTGCCATCTTTGCAAAAGGGAGGCATGTTGACTGAAAGTGTGATTAAACAAATCTCTCAAGCTGCTGAAAAACCAAATCCGTCCATCTTATGCAACCATTACGCTGCCGAATCAGGATTGTGTGAAGGTTCTAGTCTAGATTTTATCACTTCGGAAGAAATTAACGATAAAAAAAAGTGTGGAATACACCATTGAGGTCGTTGAGCGTGAATTTTAAGCATGGCATAACACTATTGTTGTCTATTTGTTGGGAGGGAGACCCCTAGTACATGTGATGAAGGGCCTCTGGAAAGAAAATGGAAGCAATTTGATACATTTTCCCTAAGCTTCTTGAAATCAAGGGTTTACCTTGTTTGACTTGACTCTGTTACTGCATTTAATCAAGTACTGGAAAAAAGGCCATGGTTTTCTTATAACAAGCCACTCAGCATTAAACCGCCATTGTGATGGCGGCTAATCTTGATATATTTAAATGAGAGATTTCTAACTATACCGCTTGAGAAGGAATGGTTAACACGATTCTTGTTTGGATCATTGCCACACTTGTTGCTAAAATTTTACTCTACAAAAATGATGACCCGTACTGCACGCTCTATTGGTAAACCACTATTCATGGAACAAATTAATGACTACATCCTAAAAAGAGTGATTTATGCTAGGGCTTGTGTGGAGGTAAATGTTGAATGTACATTACCTAAAGTGACTACCTTGAACGGACTTGAGGGGCAACATCTTGCTCCAAAAGGTAGATTACAAATGGCTCCATGTCAAGTATCAATTGTGTGAATACTTTAAAAAGCCCTAGGCATATCAAAGGTGGCAGAAGAAGGAGTAAATATAGGGTTGTGAAGGGAACGAGAGGCTTAATGATGCACAAGGTAATGCAACTAACAACAAGAGTAACCCTGTGAACAGTCAAATTATGGAATTTTCTAGTAGTTGTGTTGCATTGGCAACTTATGGTCCACAAAAAAGGCAACAAACATAATGAACT
The DNA here is from genome assembly GCA_033070095.1 of Escallonia herrerae. Taxonomy (NCBI): domain Eukaryota; kingdom Viridiplantae; phylum Streptophyta; class Magnoliopsida; order Escalloniales; family Escalloniaceae; genus Escallonia; species Escallonia herrerae. The sequence continues at coordinate 743,130 of JAVXUP010000007.1, forward strand.
CTACTAGCCTTGTGAAAACTAAAAGAAATAGCAGCAGACTTCCAAGTACAGCCAAAAACTGCTAAATAATTTGTTGCATTGGATATTGTTGATGATAATATTGTGGATGAGACCATTATCATAGGTGTTAATGACAAAATTACACTTGGGGATACTCAAAAAAAAGGTCTTCAATAGTGCTAAGACAAGCTGAGGAAAAGACACCAAATATAGATGACTGTGATATCTAATTGGAATATAAGGGTTTTAAGGACCCAGGAAAATAGTTGGAAGAAAAAAAAAGGTTTCACAAACTATACAGTGGGAATACTAGGATCACTGGAGACTAGAGTTAAAGCGGTAAACATACCCAGTATTACCAAGAAATGGAATAATGGCTGGAACTTTGTCCACAATGTCAATATTGAAGTGTTTCAACAATTTGGATAGGTGGAACAACAACCAACTGTAGGTTAATGTCATTAACTCATCAGCTCATCATATAACTGGTAACGTGATCACGCGTACCTTTACTCATCTCTTTTACTTGACTTTGTCTATGGGAATAATGAAGGGAGAAAAGAAGAGGGCTCTGGCAATAGTTGATGAATGATGTCAATCTTGTTGGACAGTTCCCTTGGCTAGTTGTTGGGAACTTCAATGTGGTTAGATTTTGCAGCTGAGAAATAGGATGGCGTTTGGTTGAGTAGAAGAAATATCAATGATTTTAAATGATTTCTATATAATAGTTATTCTAGGATATGTTTGCCACAAGACCATTCTATATTTGGTTTAATAATAGAGTGGAGGATCTCATTATGTGCAGAGTGAATAGAGCTTTACAAAATGAGAGTTGGCTGGACAAGTTTCCCAAGACACAAGTAGACGCTCATGCTCTAAGAATCTCAGACCACTTTTTGTTGTTATTTAAGTATGTCCATGAACAGTAAAAACTGAAAAAGGCCTTTGATTTTTTTTTTTTTAGTTTCTAATAAAGCATAACATGTTCCCTCAGGTACTGCACTCTATATGGGATGAGGCGATTGAGGGTAAGGCATGCTATCAGCTGAGTACAAAGCTTAAAAAACTATACTCAAACAACTCAAAAAGAAGAATATGGTCATATTTGTGCTAGAGCTGCTACTAAACTTTAAGAACTACAAAATAATCAAGGAAAAATACTGAAGCAGTAGGTAGAGATGTCAAACGGCCCGGCCAGGGAGGCAGCCATCCGGGCCGGCCGGGCCGGCTGAGGAGAAATGCTAGGCCCGGTCCAGGCCCTGGCCCTAGGCCCAATTTCTAGGGCCGGCCCGGGCCCTTTTTTTTAATTTTTTTTTAAATTTTCTTGTTATTCAATTTTAAATTTCATCTTTAGGCATGTCCAATTTTCAAATTTTGACAAATCTAATTTTTATCATTTTATTTCATTATATGTAATATTCATATATATGTATGTATGTATAGATATATTTATTTGTCTCTCATTTTATTTTTTGCTATATGTTAAATCTTTTCTTACTCTTCTTGGTGAACTTTATTAATAAAATCTGAACACATAACAATTATTACTATTTAAGTGAGACTGTTTCTACTATTTGATATTTTATTTCAAACTAATTGGCCGAAAACCCGGGATTGATACATGTTAATTCCCGAGACGATCTTTAGTAATAAGTATAGAAAAATAAATGTGTTCATAGGCCCTCCTCCTTTTATCCGGGCTTGGGACCGGCTGCTTGTAAATAAATAGGCGAAGTTACCTATTTTTTTTATATATACAAAAAAATATATATTTTGCTTGTAAAAATTTCTTTTATATATATGGAAAAAAAGTATATTTTGTGAAAAAATTTATTCTTAAAACTTAAGAGAAGGAAAATAAAAAGAAATTACCTAATCATCCGGAAGTACTTCAATATCCGAGTCACTGCTCTTCCTATCATCAATCGGTTTATCTTGCTCGCGGTATTTCGCATCAAGATAATCCTTCCAACATACACATAGCTCGAGCGACTCGGGGTTAAGACGACTCCTCCTGTCATCCAAAACCCTCCCGCTGGCTGAAAATGCCGACTCTGAAGCAACCGTGGAGGCTTGCACTGGCAGTACATCCCGTGCAATTTGGGATAAAGTTTTATACATGTTTTGATTTTGTTTCCAAAAATTTAACAAATTAAAATTAACCTGTTCTTGCATTGATAAATCAGAATAATGATCAGTATTTGCATATACACCAATCTCATTAAAAGAGGAAAAAGTAGACGAACCTGCCGAATTAGAAGTACCTTCACCTGGTAGTTGTCTTGCTACTAGATGTTCAAAGCCCTTAAGGTATGGCGCATAATACCTCTCAACAGTGGATGATGTAGCTCGCCCGCGCACGTCAGCAGAATTACGATAGAGGTTGAACAATTCCTCAAACCTCTTGCTCACTTTTGCTGTGAGTGCGGTTGTCTCCTCTGCTGTGTAGCACATTAATTTCGATATCTCTTGTATCGAGGCGTTCACGCCATGCAACTTTAACCTAGGATCTAAACAAGTAGCCACAGCAAAAATAACAGGCAGTCTACTCCAATATTTATTAAACTTTTCATCCATCACTTTTACTATTTCCCTAAAGGGTCCTATATATCTCCATTTTGTTAACATTGTAGCCATCTTGAGAATTTCTATTACAGCGAGAGGAGAGGTGGGATAGTACGTACCAGACAATAAATTGGTAGACGTGTAGAATACCTCCAAAAATTCAGCTAGGTATGTGGCCATCTGCCATTCCTCTTGAGTTGGCAAGCCGGCTGGGAACTGGGTTAGTAGAAAATGCGTATAGACTTCTCGGTATGCCAGAATGTGTAAAAGCATATGGTATGTAGAGTTCCACCTGTGGACCACATCTGTAACTGCTCTCCTGCGAGGCATATTATATTCAACACACAACGTTTTAAATTGTTGTGTTCTCGGACTCGAGCTATTAACATACGCTGTCATACCCCTCATTTTGACAAGAATATCTCCTGCAGCAGCTAAACCATCTTGAACAATTAAATTAATTATATGACAAACACAACGAACATGAAATAATTGACCAGAAAGTACAGGTTTGAGGCTCTCCTTTAAAGCATCAACAGCAGTTGTATTGTTAGAAGCATTATCAAAACTAATACTCATAATCTTATCCTTTAATTTAAATGTGGTACATGCTTTTAATATAAGAGTAGCAATGTTCATTCCATCATGCGGAAAAGGAAAGAGCTCGAAAGCGATGATTCTCTTGTGCATAACCCAATCTGCATCAATCCAATGAGCGGTCACACAAGAATAACTAACAAAAGTAAATGGAGATTGCCAAATATCAGAAGTAAGACTAACTTTACCGTCAAATTTATCGAAATAATCGATAAGGCGTGCTTTAGCAGCATTGTACTGTCGGAGTGCATCGGATCTAGTTGTGTTTCTATGAACCTTTTTGTACAAAGGTTGAACGTATGTGTTCATATATCTAGAGTGCTTAGGATTATCGGCAAAAGAAAAGGCTTGTTCATCGTGAATAACAAATTCAGCGAGACCGTCTCTTTGCTCTCGCTGATTATAAACAAATAACTTACCGTCAAAAGATAACTGCGTTTGGGTAGGTTCGACGTGGCCTTGTCGAGGTGCACACAGAGGGTAATGCCTGTTAAGATGTCCATTACCACTACCAGACGAAAATAATTTAGCGCAGTACTTACATCGAGCTTTTCGGATGCCGTCCACCGTAACTACATCGAAATGATTCCAACACTCGGCTTTCTTTTTTTTCCCCTTTTGGACTTCTGGCTCATTACCGGAGGCATTGCTCGGCCCTTCTTCATCATGACCAGGCATAGGGTTGAGATTATGCCACGGAGTAGTAGCTTCGCCAACCGAGCTGCGTCCTTGACTATAATGCGGGGGGTCTTCATCAAGCGTGTATTCAAAATCTGGAATGTTTTGATTGAACTCCCAATTGGCTTGGGTATCTATCATACAGCCTGTACTCATTCGTCCAGGAACGAATGGTTGTGTTGGTGCTTGGATTGGTGTTTGTGATGGCCGTGGCGCTGGCGCTTGTGCTTGCGATGATGATGATGATGTTTTTCGTGATGATGATCCACGCCTCAGTTTCTTCAATATTCTAGCTGATATAGCTAGAAATATCCCTCCAATCTATGGACGACACGTGGCAGTTATGACACGTAACCTATACTGGTTCATTACTGATATGGCACTTACCATACCAGTCACCGGGTAGAATCCTAAAGAAGATCTGACTCTATCAGCAGAGACTGATATGGTATCCTCTAGGATCCTAATGAGATTCTGATTAGGGTTGACCGAAGCCCAATTCTAATCGGACTCCTCTTGCTACCACTATATATAGGGGTCAAGCCCCTCAGGTAAAGACAAGTTCACACACAATCACACATTGTGTCTTACTGCTTCTTCAGAGTTCTACATTGTTAGCCATCTCTGACTTAAGCATCGGAGCGTTCCCCCGCCGAAACCCCACCTGGCGGTCACTCCGTGTTCTCTTTTGCAGGCTAGATTCTGGTGTGGTTCCCAATCCAGTTTTTAGCAGCAACAGATTGGCGCCATCCGTGGGACCACTACAGGGAACATGGCCAATCATTCTTCTTATAGGGACTCTTCACATAGTTGTTCTCCACACCGTCACGCCCGAACGAACAGCTCTCGTCGACTCAGTCGTGACTACCGTTCGACACCTTCACGTCGTCATGCCGATTCTGCTGAAGATGCACACGTTAACGTCACATCTGCAACTCCCGAATCAGAAGATAGACCTCGAAGAAATCACTCTCCGACGTCTACTCTGAAAAACGGGGACCTTCGTCATCGCCTGAACCGTAAGTTATTTAAAACACCCATGCTGAACTTACAAAAGAGATTCACGAGCTAAAAGATGTCGTGAACACTCTTCAACAAAAACTCGACATGGCAGTGGCTCCTCCACCCACTTACCATTCTCACCTTGACCCCGGTGATCTTCGCCTTCGTCTCACATCCAGATCAAGTTACGGCCACAAATACCAATCAACGGTCGATCCAACTTACAATCACAAAGACAAAAGCGGAGATCACGTAACCAGGAGTGGATCATGCTACCGTCGTGATTCTTCAGTCGAAGACAGTACCAACTCCTCTCCCGCACAGGCCGCCAGAGTTAAGACCCCTCAAAGATCTATCCACAGGAAGAGGACGCCTGAGTCTCATTCCCAAGAACGGGACTCCTGGAAGGTGGTCCCTAGATATCGTTCTCCAGAACGATCTCGCCCAAGGAATGAATCCGGATATCCGTTGTCGAAGGCCATCGAGAAGGCAAAGCTACCTCCCAATTTTCGAATGCCTCAATGTGACCTCTACGACGGGACTGGGGATCCAGGAGAACATGTTTACCAGTTTCAAACAAACATGCTACTCCTCCAAGTTTCAGACGCTGTCATGTGCAGAGCATTTCCTACCACTCTAAGGAAAGCAGCACATGCATGGTTCAAATCTCTACAACCAAGGTCCATCTACTCCTTTGGCCAATTATCGGATCTCTTTCAAAAGCACTTTGTAAGTAGTCGCTCCCGAAGGAAGAACTCTGCGAGTCTGCTAAACATTGTGCAAGAGAAAAATGAGTCTTTGGCATGTTTTCTCGGACGATTCAATGCAGCCACTTTGGAAATTGACAACTTGGATGAGTCTTTGAAGTATACTGCATTCCTCCGAGGCCTTCGACCCACATCCAAGTTCACTTTCTCTGTGAACAAAAGTCCTCCAGGTAACATGAAAGCCCTTCTCGAGAAGGCTAACAAATATATTCAAGCAGAAGAATACCTGGAGACACACAAAGGACGACGTGGAGAAGGGAAGGAAGAACAGAAGAAACGGTCTCGGGAATTAACTCCTCCCCAAGGAGAAAAGCCGACAAAACATTCCAAGTATAATGAACGGCGTCCAAAAGAGCCGTTCGCATGGGAAAATCTGACACCCCTCAATGTAAAACCATCACAGATTCTTCACGAGATCAAGGAGAATAAGGCTCTCCAGTGGCCGGACAAGCTGAAATCTCGACCAAATAAACGGAACAAAGATTTATGGTGTCACTTTCACAACGATCATGGCCACACAACTGACAATTGCGAGCCGCTTAAACGAGCAATTGAGGCCCTTATCAAGCGTGGCCAGTTGAGAAAGTTTGTAGCTCCTAAAGAAGATAAACAACAGACACCTCCGGCAATTGAAGAAAGAGAAGATCGAGAAGAGAATGCGGGTATTATCAACACTATATCTGGGGGATTAGCCGCAGGAGGTTCATCAGGACGGGCTCGAAAAGCATACGCCAGAGAAGTATACATAACGAGTCAGCCCCCGGATAAGAAATCGAAGACGGTACCCGTAGCAGCCATCACCTTCTCCGATGAAGATTCGAAGCACATACAAACTCCTCATGATGACCCATTAGTCATTACAGTTAGAGCTGGGAACTTTGATGTAAAGCGTGTCTTGATTGATAACGGAAGTTCTGCAGAAATCTTATTTTTTGATGCATTCAAGAAGATGAACATTCCAACGGACCGTCTCCGAAAGATGGATACTCCGTTGTATGGATTCTCCAATCATCCAGTTGCAGCCGAAGGTATTATCGCACTCCCAGTTGCGATTGGCACACCTCCAGCACAAGCCAACTTCATACTTGATTTTGTGGTGGTCAAGGTCCCCTCAGCATACAACGCCATATTAGGACGACCAGCACTCAATCAATTACAAGCTGTAGTGTCAACTTATCACCTCAAGATGAAATTCCCCACGGAACACGGGATTGGAGAGGTGAAAGGGGACCAGACTATAGCTCGTCAATGCTACGTAACTTCGTGCCGACCAAAGAAGGCAAAGAAATTGGACTCAGAGGAAATCTTGATTTGATAGAAGAAGTTCGGACTCAAGCCCATGAACGATCCGTTGTTATAAAACAACGCATCGCGCAGTAGCATCTTGCCTCAAGACAAGACACTTCTTTTTCAGGGAGATAAGGGCCCAGACCTTATCAAAACCCCAATCATTTAAAAATTGTCTTTAGAAAGATAATTTCAAATAAATGGGTTGTTAAGCAATCCAATGTAAACTTTATCTTTTGCTCGAGCAATAAAGTTATTTTTGCTCTCAGTATTATTATGGGCTTAGCCAAAACACTCTGCCCGATCAGAGTGATCAATGTAGCCAAAAACATTCTGTCCGAACAGAGTGACGGCCGAACACTCTGCCCGATCATAGTGATCAATTTAGCCAAAAACATTCTGTCCGAACAAAGTGATGGCCGAACACTCTGCCCGATCATAGTGATCAATTTAGCCAAAAACATTCTGTCCGAACAGAGTGATGGCCGAACACTCTGCCCGATCAGAGTGATCAATTTAGCCAAAAACATTCTGTCCGAACAGAGTGATGGCCGAACACTCTGATCGATTAGAGTGATCAATGTAGCCAAAAACATTCTGTCCGAACAGAGTGATGGCCGAACACTCTGCCCGAACAGAGTGATCAATGTAGCCAAAAACATTCTGTCCGAACAGAGTAATGGCCAAACACTCTGTCCGATCAGAGTGATCAATTTAGCCAAAAACATTCTGTCCGAACAGAGTGATGGCCGAACACTCTGCCCAAACAGAGTGATCAATGTAGCCAAAAACATTATGTCCGAACAGAGTGTATTACTCTTGGGTTTTATAAAATACAAGAGATGGCCAAACGGATTAGCTACAGATCTAAGTCCGTGAAGAAACAAAGGTTAATGGAGACATCGTCACTCCAACAAAGCCTTTAAACTTCTTTGAAATTTAGGCCGAGCGAGGGTGCTCAACTTCTTTGCCAACTCTTTAAGTGACGAATAAAGGGTTTGAGCCAAAGTAAAAATCAATAATACTGTGTGAATGGTAAAGATAAACCATGAGAAACACATAGTAAAACATAAAAGATAAAGAGTTTTAGAATAAGCCCTTGAACGGGCATCAAAATTCTCTGTCTATATAAAGCAAAAAGCCTAGATACAAAGGCTAAAATCTAAGGCTTGGGGGCATCACCAGAAGGACCTTCCCCTGGAGGATGAGAAGCTGCAGCATCACCTATCTCTGATGGCAGAACAGTCTCTCCAGACGGAGATATCACTTCAGGTAGAACGAAGTCATCCAAGGAGATATCAGGAAAGCGCTCAACAAACATCTCATTGGCCTTCGCAAAACCAAGCTCATAAGTCTCAAGGCCATCGTCGGTCCGTTTCTTCAACCACTCATCCCCAGCGTTTCCATCCAAGAAGTCGTGGCTGCCTTGGTCATGAGCTTTGGTCACCTCTTCTGCTGCCTTCCTCTTGACTCGCTCCAGCCTCTTCTCCAGAGTCGCAATCTGAGCAAGATGATCTGCGTCCTACTTGCTCAGCTCTTCAGCACGATGAGAAGCTTCTTGTGCCTCCTTAACAGCTTCCCTCTTCTGTTGAGCCTCGTCTGCTGCCACCTGCCTCGCCATCTCAAAGCAAGAAAGCATCTCAGATCCGCTAGCATACATCTGGAATGAAGATTGGAACCATCAGCTAATTGAAAGTTGAAATCAAAATAGAAACTTAGTTGAGACAGAGGACATTACCGTATAGACGGCTTGGGCAAAGGAGCAGGCAAAGGTCTCGTGTGTCTGAGTCTGGAAGACTTCCTTGTCTCGAGGTAGAATTCCGTGAAGAAGATGCTGCTCCGAGACATGGCTATCCGGCATCCCAAGGTCATCGCACCTAAGTGTCCACCTCGGTCGAAAGATAGGATCGTCATCAATGGACACTTGCTCCAAGATGCGTGGAGAACGTTCTGGAGGAGTAACCCTAATCTTCTTAGGAACAGGGGGCAACTCAGCACTGGGCTGTTTCTCCTTGCGCTTCCCCTTAGCTTTCTGAAGAACGCCAAGAAAACCTCCTTGGGGCGATTTTCCACTTCCGCTAGCCATCTCTGCAATCAAGGTAGAAATCAATACGGGAATGAATACTGAAACCAAATTGAAATCAAAGACTTCCATAAAACACACCTACGGGAACGGTCTCGGCAGATGACATGCTAGGAATAGCGGGAGGAGGAGAAGGAATCTGAAGACCCACTGGAATGGGCTTTGGAGGAATGATCTTCGCCCACTCCAGTTGCTCCTCCGAAAGAGGCTCATCTATGCAAAGACCACCTCGAAGCTTAATATGACTAAGTATATGTTTAGTCAGATTGTTGGAAGTAGGCTTGCCAGGATTTTCGAAATCCTTACAGAATGGGTTCCAGTCTCTATCAAACGGAAGCTCCCCCTGTCCAGGCGGCCAACAAAGAAGTATCTAGAATGCCAGCCTTTATTTGACTTCGGGCCTCCCTTCAGGAGTCGTTGCCTACTATGAATGTAATACCATCCTGGGCAATTGGCGACCCCCTTGACGAAACAGATTTCGAAGAACACTCTCATAAAATCTATTGCATCTGGTTTGTAGCTTGAAGTCTGGACCAAATATATAAGGCCGTGAAGCTTCCTCCAACCATTTGGAACAAGCTGCCCGGAAAGCCATGCGGTAATGCTCGAAGAAACGAAGAGCAAAAGGGTGGAGAGGAAGCCTATACCCAGACTTCACCTGCTCTTCATATATCCCAGTTTCAAACTTGGTTCCATAATTTGCTGGTTCTTGCAAACCAGGAAGACGAGCATACCAACCTTCAGGAAGAGGATATTCCCGAATTAAATCCTGCAACTCTTCGGTAGACATCTTGCCTGACTTCACGTCAGCAGTATACCAAGGTTTGGGATTAGCCTTATCGTCAGCTTGATCCTTTACATCTCCTAAGGCATTTTTTCTAGACAAAGAGTACGAAGGTTGAGAGGATGAAGGTGGTAATGGTTGAGAAGTTGAAGGTTGGAATGGATGGGAAGTTGAAGCTAGTGGTAGTTGTGGAGTGGAAGTTCCAACTTCACTTCCTGAAGTTGGAACTCGTTCCGAACTTGAAGATGAACTACTCTCTTCGGAGGAAGAAACAGACGCTGATGTTTCGGACATGCTTTCTACTCAAACTAAGAAACTATGAAAAACTTGAAGTGCTGAACATAAAGAAGAAAGCAAAAGGACTTACTTGAAGAGTAGTGTGCTTCCAAAAAGTTCGAGTGAAGAAAAAATGAACTGAAAGTTCTCTTTTTATAGAGAAACCTCATGTAACCGTTTCTGGGGAAACGCAACGGTTCATCCACCACACACGTGTCACAAGCTGAAAAGTAGAGAAACTTGAAAATTCTCAATTCCTGCTCAAAGACATCAATAGAGAAGGAGACACGTGGAGGGAACCAAGGTAATGACCGAACAGAATCCTTCCCGAATAGAATCGTGTCCGAACACTCTGCCCGAGCAGAGTGACAATGGCCGAGCAGATTTCTTTCCGAACAGAATCTCTTCCGAACACTCTGCCCGAGCAGAGTGACAACGGCCGAGCAGAATTCTGTCCGAACAGAATCGCGTCCGAACACTCTGCCCGAGCAGAGTGACCGTGGCCGAACATAATTCTGTCCGAACAGAATCGTGTCCGAACACTCTGCCCGAGCAGAGTGACCGTGGCCGAACATAATTTTGTCCGAAAAGAACCGTGTCTGAACACTCTGCCCGAGCAGAGTGACCGTGGCCAAACAGAATTCGGTCCGAACAGAATCTCTTCTGAACACTCTGCCCGAGCGGAGTGACCGTGGCCGAACAGAATTTTGTTAGAACAGAATCGTGTCCGAACACTCTGCCCGAGCAAAGTGACCGTGGCCGAACAGAATTCGGTCCGAACAGAATCTCGTCCGAACACTCTGCCCGAGCAGAGTGACCGTGGCCGAACAGAATTCTGTCCGAACAGAATCGTGTCCGAACACTCTGCCCGAGCAGAGTGACCGTGGCTGAACAGAATTCTGTCCGAACAGAATCGTTCCCGAACACTCTGCCCGAGCAGAGTGACCGTGGCCGAACAGAATTCTGTCCCAACAGAATCGTGTCCGAACACTCTGCCCGAGCAGAGTGACCGTGGCCGAACAGAATTATGTCCGAACAGAATCGTGTCCAAACACTCTGCCCGAGCAAAGTGACCGTGGCCGAACAGAATCGTTCCCGAACACTCTACCCGAGCAGAGTGACCGTGGTAGAACAGAATTCTGTCCGAACACTCTGCCCGAGCAGAGTGACTGTGGCCGAATAGAATTCTGTCCGAACAGAATCGGGTCCGAACACTCTGCCCGAGCAGAGTGACCATGGTCGAACAGAATTCTGTCCGAACAGAATCGTTCCCGAACACTCTGCCTGAGCAGAGTGACCGTGGCCGAACAGAATTCTGTCCGAACAGAATCGCGTCCGAACACTCTGCCCGAGCAGAGTGACCGTGGCCGAACAGAATTCTGTCCGAACAGAATCGCGTCCGAACACTCTGCCCGAGCAGAGTGACCGTGGCCGAACAGAATTCTATCCGAACAGAATCTCGTCCGAACACTCTGCCAGAGCAGAGTGACAACGGCCGAACAGAACTCTGTCCGAACAGAACCATGTCCGAGCAGAACTCTGTCTGAGCAGAACCATGTCCGAACAGATTCATGCCCGAGCAGAATTCCATCCGAGCAGAACTCTGTCCGAACAGAATCATGTCCGAGCAGAACTCTGTCCGAGGAGAATCATGTCCGAACAGATTCGTGTCCGAGCATAATCATGTCCGAGCATAGAACTCTTCAAATATTTGCAATGGGGGCAGACAGATCCGATCCTGCTTTTGGCATATTTCGCTATCACCAGTGGGAAAAGTGTGCTTCCACCCGTTTCAGTAAACGCTGGTAAAAGCAGGGGGCATATGATATAGCTAGAAATATCCCTCCAATCTATGGACGACACGTGGCAGTTATGACACGTAACCTATATTGGTTCATTACTGATATGGCACTTACCATACCAGTCACCGGGTAGAATCCTAAAGAAGATCTAACTCTATCAGCAGAGATTGATATGGTATCCTCTAGAATCCTAATGAGATTCTGATTAGGGTTGACCGAAGCCCAATTCTAATCGGACTCCTCTTGCTACCACTATATATAAGGGTCAAGCCCCTCAGGTAAAGACAAGTTCACACACAATCACACATTGTGTCTTACTGCTTCTTCAGAGTTCTACATTGTTAGCCATCTCTGACTTAAGCATCGGAGCGTTCCCCGCCGGAACCCCACCCGGCGGTCACTCCGTGTTCTCTTTTGCAGGCCAAATTCTGGTGTGGTTCCCGATCCAGTTTTTAGCAGCAACACCAGCCATATTTCACGCTAAAGTTTTTTACTAGATTGGAAATCAAAATTCGTAAGAGTAACTAAATACACAAGTATAAGAGTAGTAATAAGAAATAACAATTAAAAGAATGAACGAGTAACAAATATTAATCACTGAGGATAATTCTGATCCAATGTGGAGAGAGTTAGTAATTAAAAAGCATTTAGTAATAGTAATTAATAAATAAAAATTCACTAATTACTAATTACTAGACAAAAGAATTAGAGAGTAACAAATTAATAAGAGTAGTAGTTAGTAATTAGAATTTAGTAAGAGTAGTAATTAATAAATAAGAGTACTAATTAGTAAATACTAGTAGTAATTAGCAAGAGTAGTAATTGGAGAGGAAAATAGTAGCAAGCTTGTAGAAATATAGAATGTTTAGATAAGAGAGAGTAAGAAGATTGGTGTGAAAAATTAGAGAGAAATGGTGCAAATTTATAGATTTTAGAAACTTCACAAAAGACCAAAATACCCCTAAAAACTATCCGTTTATAGTTGTTGGGGAGGGTAAGAGTGTAAAAACCTTTAAAGGAGTTGGAAAATTTAAGTTAGACTAAAATACCCCCCAAACTAGCCGTTATATTGCTGTTGGGGGGGTAAAAGTGGAATTTTGAGGGAATATATCCGTTGGAGGAAAAGGGGGAGAAAGGGGGGAAAAACAAAAAATGCAAACAGGTGGGGCCGGATAACCGGGCCAAGCCCGGGCCTGGCCCGGGCTTTTCCCCAGATTTTTCGGCCTGGTCCAAGCCCAGGCCCTAAGCCCAATTCCTCCGGGCCAGCCCTATTCATGAACGGGCCGGCCCGGCCCTGCCCGGGCTTTTCCCCAGATTTTTCGGCTTGGTCCAAGCCCAGGCCCTAAGCCCAATTCCTCCGGGCCAGCCCTGTTCATGAACGGGCCGGGCCAGCCCGGGCTTTTTTCGGTCTGGCCCGGGCCACCCGGCCCGTTTGACAACTCTAGCAGTAGGAGTACAACTTGATCCAGGAACAAAAGGACGTCCACTCTCAATATTACCATTTTGTTCAAGGTAACAAGCCTTTTTTACCATCAAAAGGCTAGAACTAGAGATCTAAAACCGAGGTATGGAAATACAGCTTATTTCCACAGGAAAATTCAGACCCACAAAGCTCTTAACAAGATCTTACCAATCAATAATATGGATGTGGCACTAGGGAATGGGGACTGGGGCAAAAAAGGCCATCAAGTTCTATCAAGCACTTTTCAGGCTTCTTGGGAACTCCATCGACTTTCTTCTAGAGTAGTTGGAGATAGGTTGACTCTCTTTCAGAGTCAAGAAGGTAATCGACTCTCTTTTAGAGCTGATAGAGATAGGTTGACTTTCTTCTAGAGCCAAGAAGGTTATCGACTCTCTTCTAGAGCCAAGAAGGTTATCGACTCTCTTCTAGAGCCAAGAAGGTTATCGACTCTCTTCTAGAGCTGATGGATAGAGATGGGTTGACTCTCTTCTAGAGTTGATAAAGAGAGATGGGTCGGTCATCGACTCTCTTTTAGAGTCTATGGACAAAGATGGGTCGACTTTCTTCTAAAGCCAAGAAGGTCATCAGCTCTCCTCGAACTGGACAACAACCAGACAAAGAAAGGTATGCGGTATTTGCATGCCACCCTGGATTGAAGAACTCTACCCTCATACATAGACTAGACTAGAAAATGGCTGCACCTAATGAAGGTTGCCTATATACCCTTTCTTGGAAAGGATCAAGCCAAATATAGTTCGAACCAGATTTGAAAAGAAAGTTGAGTGTGACTTCTACATACTAACCTGAAAATGAGGGTCAAATACCCTCAGACTTAGACCTGGATTGGAAAATAATTGGTGAAGGGGTGGAAAGATAAGTTGCCTCTATCCCAGAATCAAGAAAGATTGGAGTATGATCGAAAAGCCACAGCAAAACTCAAATTTTCTTACTTTTTCTTATTTTTTTTATTTTTATAATAGTTTAGATTTTGATTTTTAAATTTTATTTTTCAAAAACTCTTTTAAAGACTAGAGGCAAGAAGTATATTTTGAAGATATAAACTGCGACGCATAAAGAGATACACTATTCCTGAATTTTAGGATAGGGGAATCACATAGAACCCTTACACAGAAGTACATACGAAACTGATCATACAGGGAATTGGCTGAATAAGGACATATAATATCCTGATTGTCAATAGAAGGGAATCATAAGGAGCCCTAAGAAAAAATGCATGTAGACGAGTCTGATGGGCAAACAAAAACAAACAATATGCTGACTGCTAGGAGAGATAAATTCAAGGAGCCTTTAGACAAAATGCATGCTAGTGAAAAAGACCATGCAATTGACTAGAGGAAAAAGACACTATCACGACTGCCATAGAGATGTCAAAAGGGCCGGGCCACCGGCGGGCCGGGCCGGGCTGGCCCGGCCCTAAATAAGCCTGGGCTGGCCCGGCCCTAAGCATGAATAGTGCTGGCCCTAACCTGTAGGGCCTTGGGCCTGGGCTAGGGCTAGGGCCAGGCCTAATATTTTCCAAAAATGGCCTGGCTCGGCCCAGGTCAGGCCCCGCCCTTGGCCCGTTTCTGGCCCTCTTTTAGGCCCTATTTTGGCCCAGCCCTTTGGCCCTAAATTTGGCCCTAAACCATTTTGAGTCATTTTTTTTCCTTTCCCCCTTCTTTCTCACACATCATTCTCTCTACACCTCATATTTTACTTTTTTATTTTAACTTTTTGGACATGCACATTTCTTTATATTTACTCATGTAAAAAAATTGTCTTTTTGTGAACAAAATTACTCTTTGTTGCTAATCAATATTCTTAAATAGAGTAAACGTAAAGCTCTAAGGCACTTCATTAGTCACAAGAACGATATTGAATGGTTTAGGGCCTATCAATTGTATTTATTTTGTGAATGAGTATTTTTTCAACACAAAAAAGGAAAAAAAAAAAAGGGCCTGGGCCGGCCCTAGGCCCGGCTTTAAAGTTAGGGCCTAGGGCTTGGGCCTGGACCTCCATTTCCAAGATTTGGGCCCGGCCCGGTTTAAAGGCCCGAAGCCCAAAATGGACTGGCCCTTTTTCTGGCCCGCTGGGCCCGGGCTGGGCCGGCCCAAGCCCGGCCCTTTGACACGTCTAAACTGCCATGAAAGGGGAATCACAGTGAGTCCCTAGACAAAATGCATGTAGATTGTGTTGAGCATGTGATGAAACTGGTGATGAACTAAAGACATATACTATCACTACTGTCGTGAGAGGGGAATCACAAAAATCCCCTAGACAAAATGCATGCAGATGATGTTGACCTTATAATAAAGTGGACAAAGAAAGACATGCCTTACCACTGCTCAGGATATGGGAATCACAAAAAGCCCCCAGATAAAAAAGCATGCAGACAAAACTGATATTGCAATGAACTGGATAAAGACAGACGCTATCACAACTATTGGGGAGGGACTCACATGGAGCCTCTGGATAAACACAAAATGCACAAAAAATCGTTTCACAGTTCAAGAGCATTTTTGAGTTAAAATCATTTTGATTGCCCAACATGATACATCAACAATCACTTCAAGATCTATTATCCTTTTTTTTTCATTTAGAATTTAAGGGGGTGGTTTCCACTCTATTGGCACGTCTAATTCTACCCAAATAAGGGAAGACCACTTAAGTTTTTGATTGGTAACATTTTAATTCCTCATTATTCAATGTCATTCAACTTCATAGAAAAAGTTACTTCTTAACTTAAAGACCCAAGTTTAAATATTCATGACTACCACTAAAAGATTGGGCCCAAAAAGTGGATAGTGAGGATGTATGGAAATGTCGGTGCATGGACTATGAGGCTGGGGTACATCTTATAAAACTGTATAAGTTGTGAGACTGGTAGGATATGCCCATGTTAGCCAAAGGTTCAGCATATATGATTCGGCTAAGCAAAAGTAGATGACCAACAAGTGCATGATAGAATAGTAAAGAGGCACGACATAAACTCAAGAGCTTCTCATAGTGTTGCCAAACTAGTGGTAGAAATATCAAATTGTCGCATAAGACATGGGATGTCAGGTAAGTCCAGAGAATTAATGGGATCCTCATCAGACCACAATGAGTTGAACATATTACGTCTGAAGAATCAAAGGGTCATCAAACAAGTCATAGGGAAGTGAACACATTGTGTCATATTGTAGAAGCTCAAATGGTGCATGGACCATTCTCTTATTTATTTATGTTTTGACCTCATAAAAATATAAAAGAGCATTTGTCTATCTTAAATAAGCATAAACTCGAGGAGGACTTTATATATGGGACACAATATAGGCCACAACATAGGCTAACAAATGAATGGTAATAAGCTCAAAAACCCAAATATCAAACCAAAGCCCTTAGTGTATGCCCATGGATAGTGGGACTAGAAAGTGACTGAGTTGCCTCTGTATCCCCATTGAAGGAATCAGGTCGAACATAGTTCAAATCGGATATGCTAAATATCAGTTGTTCAAACTCAATTAATGGTTGTTCTATGCATTGAATTTTGACAATCATTCTCCCACTTTTTTGGCTTCTCTTCCTTTCTTCTTCTTTTTTTTTCTAATTTTCGAGATTGAACAAATTTATAAGCCTTTGGTTCCTACAAGAGGGAACCCATGCTGAGTTGACTTTGTAGTAATACTTGCACATAGACATAGACAAGGCGGTCTTCTTCTTGCACTGAAGGGTTGAGGCCTTGACTAGTCGTCCTGGTAGCTCTCCGTTTTACAGGCATGGTGCCTAAGTGTGGAAGACAGACGGGCTACAATACAATGCTTACCTCCCCAACGGAGTTGCCAAAATAATGCCAAGAAAAATGGGTTCGTACCTACGTGGAGGTGTCACAAAGGATGCAGTCCAAGTCAGCTGCGAGATGTACATAGTGAGAGACAATGAGGGTGGAGTAAGGGAAGAGAGCAAGGCTTTCCAAAACAGGTCATGAAGAGTGGCAGTGCTATGGAGACAAGGGAGAGACGAATAGGGTCGGCGGTCGACAGTCCAAGCTTAGGTCCACGTCGAGGTCCAATGTCACAGTTAATGTTATGTCCAAGATTATGTTCAATTGTATTTCTCTCTCTAGAATTCAAGAGCTCTAGATTCTATAGGGAGAAAATAATTTTATCAAATGAGAGAACTCTGTCCAAAATGAATTCCAAAGTCCACTATTTATAGGCTAAAGTATACATGTGCCATCAAATGCCACGTGTCATCCCCTGGGAGTGACACGTACCAGGGGGTCCAAAAATACTGATTCTCTGTTACAATGGACTGTTGCTTCCTAAATTTGCATTGCCTACTCTACACAATGTCATTCTACCTGCCTGAGAAGACTGACCACAAAGTGTCAGCATGATCAAAGTAAGCTCGTTGCCCTAGCCAGTGGTCAAAGCCCTTACTGAATCTCACAAGGGTACGTCAAAAGACGCGGAGAGAACCTGCCAGCGGTGAGGGAGAGTCCTTGTGCCTAACATCCAAACGGACTAAGCACAATTCCCTCTGAAGACATGTTCCCGTCTCAGAGTGACCCAGGGGTCATCATCCTGGAGGCACTGACGATCACCGATAATGTGAGTGGACATGGTCGCAACTCAGGCATGCCTAGTGTCATGCAAGTCACTCTAGGCGGTGATAGCTTTTATGGTAGTGAGCCTATCCCGCTGTGAAGTGTCCTCATGCCAGAGCACTACAAGCGGAGCCCCTCAAAATGTTGTACACTCCCAAGAATGGGTCGAAGCATGTTCCACATCCATGGTGGGGGCGCATAGTATAGTGAATGAGTGTGATGCCTGGGGCCATGTAACGTGAGTGTGGCACACGAGCGTGGTGCCAATGGCATAAGACATGATTGTCGCACACAGGCGTGGGTAATGTTGATCACGGAAACAGCGAGAGATGATCATCGGGCGATAAGGGGCATCGTGCGATCGCGGGTGATGTGCGAGCATTACAGACAACATACTACTCGAATGAGTGCAAAGGAAAAGGTGGCCGCCAACCCTTCACAGGGAAGGTACCCAACCCCCCCCCCCAAGGGAGGTGGCTGACCCCAATTTTAAAAGAGGTGGCCGACCACCCCCTCCTCCTTATTAAAGGAGTTGGCTGACCCCTCCTTTAAGGCAGTGGCCGACCCTCCCTTTAAGGGAAGTGGCCGACCCCCTTAAGGGTGGAGGCGCATTAAATCCCTCTAAGTCTTGGTGGTGCCAAAATAAATTTAGTTTTGAATTATTGTGGAAAATTAATGAATGCATGTGACTTGAGCGTGTCCGTTTTAACCGGTTGGAAGCGTTAAAAAATTAACCGCTGACTATGTGACATGTCGTGCAAAACGGGAGCCCTAGTGGGCCCTTGGGTGCGACCAAAGTAGGTTAGGAACAATAGGTTTGGGCTTTTGAGGTCTTGGGGTCCTGCTCAACCCGACTAGGAAAAAGGCATGCAGACGAGATAAAATCAGTAATATACTGGTGAAATTTATGTGATGAGAGGGTTGGAGCTTCGATGGGAGCATATAAGGATAACTTAAGTGGCAGTGTCAGTATATTTCTTTCCTAGATATTCTCTTTGACGTTTATCTACTGAAACACACATTTTTTCTTCTATTTCAGGGATCCCTGTCCAAGTGGCAAAGGGAAGAGCTGTATCTGAAGGAGGTTGAGCTCACCTGGTGTAAGGTGTTGCCAATGGGGTACTCTTAGGAGGATTTTTACCTGGGCGAGAGGGTGATATTTCAGTATCACATGATGGTCGAGCCCCAAATACTAGCTGGTCCACCTGTGGAGATGTATCAGACAGACGTTGGATATGCGGTTAAGGTAGATCTTGACGCGAGGGAATACAGTGACCTCCTTGAGGTGGTCAAATGACCCTCACACCTAGGAGGCATTCGTTCGGTAGGATTTAGCCCTTCCCTTGATAGCAAAGCAGGCGAAGAAGATTCAGCACCCCCGGGTGGCTAGGGATAGGAAATGAAAGGTAAGGAGGAGGAATCCCTTCACTTATTGGATGGTGCCGATGTTCCTGAGGGGGAAGTATCATGAGACAAATTCGATCCCTAGACCAAAAGGGACAAGGATGTGCTAGGGCTAAAGAAGTTATCTCATGTTAAGACAGTAATCTCGACTCTTATTGTTTATCACACATAACTCATTTTTCTTAACTTGACTCTAACCTCACAATCTCCATTTGCAGGTTCAAAGCGAGCTATGGAAGGATGCGTACCGGATGATTTATAGTCTGCAGAATATGGTGTCCAATTTTTTAAAGCTTGGTAGAGGTGAATAGGCCATCGGGAGATACTACAAACATGCCTAAACCTCCCCCCTCGATACCACCATCGGGTGATGGATCAAGCTCAGGCAGTCGAGAGCTCCGTAGAGCATGTTACTACCTCTTTTTTAGACCTCTGTAAAAGGAACTCTAGTAGCGCAGATAGGAAACTGAAAGAAAAAGAGAGTGACAAGCCGGGTCCCCCTCAGGCTTGTTTACAAATCGGAGTCGGCACTTCCAGAGGAAAA
Source organism: Escallonia herrerae (assembly GCA_033070095.1). NCBI lineage: Eukaryota > Viridiplantae > Streptophyta > Magnoliopsida > Escalloniales > Escalloniaceae > Escallonia > Escallonia herrerae. The sequence goes on from JAVXUP010000007.1 coordinate 762,969, forward strand.
GAAGGTTGCGAAAGTGATCAAGGAGAAAGCCCGAGCACCCTCGTAGTCAAAAAAGTTGCTCATCCACCAATTGACTCGAGCTGTCACCGTGATGTATAAGACCTATGGGAAGCCAGGCTGAATGACCAAGCTCTTTCTGCTAGAATCATCTGCCAATACTAAGGAGAAGGACTATAAAGAAGAGCAGAATGAGGAGGCCTTAGGATCCCGTAAAGAGGAGGACCTCAGCTCAAAAAAGGCCCAAAGCAATTGAAATTGTTAGCCTTAGCCTAGGGTAAGGATTAGGAGTTCGTTAGGAATTCTTTGAATAATTTTACATGTTAAGCACTTTTTTCTTTTTAGTAAAGATTTTTATTTCTTAGTAAAAAATCCTTTGTAAAATGCTCTTTGTTTTGATGTACATGCACACACATTGCCCAGAAAGAAAAAACAACTGTGGGAAAAAATTGGAGTTAGATTATGTTGAGAACAGGTATAGGGTTTGGCCTCCAGATTGGCCAATTCTCCCAAAATCCACTCAACACCAAGTCAGTGAGAGTACATGAAATTTTTGGTTTCGGGCATAAAACCAGCACGTTGCTCAAAAAGGAATTTTTATGGTAAAGTCAAACAGTTAGTCAAAAAGGAATTTCTTTCAAAGAGAGATAAAAAAAAAAAGGCAAGTCATTCAGCTTATCAAAAACCGTTCGATTCGTTCGATAAGTTTTTTCAAAATTTAAATTTTCAATCATATGTTTATACAACCTAGGGTTTTCTCCCTGTTTATATTCAAGACACACCCTTTATGGGAGGCAAACGACTCATATTCTCACTGATAAACCCCCAATGGCTTCCGAAGATAATACCTGAGCTTTTGAGATCGATGATCTTCCCCGATTATTTCAATAAGGTAGAACTCCTTCACTTGGATGGATGTTTCCATCCGAAGGCGGTCATGAGTCTGTGTAAGATGGTTATCCATAAAAATATTCTCCGTGTTGACTTATTAATTTTGATGATTCCAGACTTATTATCTCTAACATTAATCTGACAACATTATTAAGATAACATTTCAGGATTTATCTTAATCAAACAAAGACGAGATCTTGACATGGACAAAGCTTGAACCTGGACTTGGACTAGGGATTTAAAGACTTGGACTACATTGAAGATGCAAGAACCTGATGTCTATTTCACCTTGTTAGCATTTCTAAGTCTTTCTTAAAAGATCTGAAATAAATTCTAGTAAATAGCCAAAACTTTTAGTCAAAGCCAAATCTTTTAGTCGAAGCAAAACTTTTAGTCGAAGTCAAATGTTTTAGTCAAAGTCAAAATGCTTTAGTCGAAGTCAAAACTTTTAGTCGAAGCCAAAATGTTTTAGTCGAAGTCAAATGTTTTAGTCGAAGCCAAAATCTTTTAGTCGAAGTCAAATGTTTTAGTAGAAGCCAAATGTTTTCGTCGAAGTCAAATGTTTTAGTCGAAGTCAAAACTTTTAGTTGAAGTCAAATGTTTTAGTCGAAGTCAAAACTTTTAGTCGAAGCCAAATCTTTTAGTCGAAGCAAAACTTTTAGTCGACTTATTCTCTTGTTTTAGTCAAATCCTTCTTTTTTAGGCTTTCCCTTCCTAACGGTTCACTTCTGTTACTTGTATAAAAAGGGGTCCTCGAGAGCGTTTTACATCTCTCTCTCTCTCACGAATTATTCTCTCTTAAAAAAAACTCTCTCATCTTGATCTTTTATTCTCATCTATTCTCTATTGAGTGAGTTGATTGTAAGCTTCTTGGTTTGGTTCTTGAAATAATATAGATCTTCCCACCTAAGAAGGCTTAGTCTTAGTTTTCATTGTAACATCAGCTCAAGAAGGAGCTTGTTTGTTGTATTCAAATTGTAAATCTCTTTTCATTTGTAAACTGTTTGAAACCTTGGAAGGGTTTCGAAAATTGTACTGCAATTTGAGCTAGCACCCGAAGTTAGTTGGATTAGTGAAAGGCTCGAGTAGGTCTCCGTTGCGTTGAGTGCTCGAGGACTGGACATAGGCTGGTGGGGCCGAACCAGTATAAATCTCTGTGTTAAATTTATTACTGTTATATCTGTCATTACTTTGTAATCTCATTTTTTTAATTTATACTCAAAGCTGTAAAACACTTATTCACCCCCTCTAGGTGTATTTAGGGACCTACAAGTGGTATCAGAGCCGTATGCTCTAGTATTTTTCTGTAACTTAATCGTCAAGAGCTAAAGATCGCGCTATGAAAGAAGGTTCAGCAACCACCAGGCCACCCTTGTTGAAAAATGACAACTACAGCTACTGAAAAAATCGTATGAGGAATTTTTTGAGGCAGGATACACGCGTGTGGTATGTTGTTGAAAATGGTCCTATTATTCCGATGAAGGATGGACCGGATGGAACCAAGATTCCGAAAGGAATTCTTGAAATGGACTCTCATGACGCGCAGCTCTTCTCCATGGATGATAAAGCTAAGAACATTATCAGCTCTGGGCCTTGACATGAATGAGTACAATCGAGTCTCAGCATGTGAGACTGCTAGAGAAATATGGAGGCTGTTGGAGGTTACTCATGAAGGAACAAATCAAGTAAAAGAGACTAAGATAAACATGTTGGTCCAGCAGTATGAGGCCTTTAAGATGAAGGAGCACGAGTCCAAAAATGAGATGTACTCCAGATTCACATTCATTATAAAATGGACTGAATCTCTTGGGTAAAATCTACCCAGAGAAAGAAGTTGTCCGAAAAGTTCTCAGATCTCTTCCAAAGAGATGGGAAGCAAAAATCACAACCATTCAAAAGGCAAAGGATTTGAATGTGCTGAAGCTTGAAGAATTGGTGGGTTCTCTAATGACTCATGAAATTACAATGAAAATTCATGACGAAGAAGAAACCACCTCTAAGAAGAAGAACTTAGCTCTTAAAGCTGAGACCTCTCATGAACCTTCAAAGAGCAGCGACGATTCTGATCCTGAAATGGCTCTTATCACTCGAAAGTTCAAGAACTTTCTTGTAAGCAAGCGAGATGGGAAGATTAGGAGGAATCCTACAAACCAATCACATCAGAGAAATAACAATGATGGAATGTAATGGAAAATCCTGACGCCTGCTATGAATGTGGCAAAACTGGACACATCAAAAAATACTGTCCACAACTCAAGAACAAGACTGCAAGCAGCAACAATCGAGATTTCAAAGAAAAGAAGTTCAAGTCCAAAAAAGCTCTGCTGACTTGGGATGACTCTAATGAAAGTGACAAAGAAATTAGCGAAGATGATGAAATAGCTCAACTTTGCTTTATGGCCAAAGATGATAATTCCAAGGTAATCTCTGAGAATCCTGATTATAATGAACTCAAGTCAGCTTTTCTAGAAGTCAATGAAAAGTTAAAAGTTAAAAATGCCAATCTAAAAAATAAAGCTCTTTCTTTGATTAATACTGTTGAAGAGTTGGAAGACGAAAGGAAGAGTTTCAAGAAAAGATTGAACTTTATATTTCTGAAAATACTTCTTTAGAAAATAATCTGAATGCTTCTAAGAAGGAAAACTCACTTTTGTCTTCTGAAATCCAATCTCTCCGAGGAGTAAAAGTTCCAGTTGAAAACGAGTTCTTAAAATCTCAGCTGGAAGATATTTCTATGCATAAAATTAATTTAGAAAAGGAGATTGAAGATTTGAATTTTACCCTTTCAAAATTTACCCAAGGAAGAGAGAATTTGGATATTCTTTTGGGAAGACAAAGATGTATTTTTTAAAAAAGTGGAATTGGATATAATCCTTCAAAAAAGCAAAAAGATTACAAAAATTTCTTTAACAAAAATTTAGCTTCTTACTCGCCTTTCACACTCTGTACAGTATGTAAAAAGAAAGGGCACTTAGTTAAAAATTGTCCTCTTAATGTTATTAAAAATCAATCATTCTCTTCTATTACAAAAAATAAAATGAAACAAGTTTGGGTGCCAAAGTCATGTTTATCTAATCTTCTAGGACCTAAGAAAGTATGGGTACCTACAGGAACGAAACCAGAATCTGTTGTAGGTATGCTTGAAAGCAAGGGTAGATTACAACAAATGAATTCTCGACAGCGGATGTTCAAGACATATGATAGGTGACCGCTCTCTTTTCTCACACATCACCCCAAAAGTGGAGGACTTGTTACCTTTGGAGACAACTCAAATGGGAAGATCATCAGTAAAGGTAAAATTGGCACCGGTTCCATATCTATTGATAACGTATCTTTGGTTAATGGTTTGAAGTTCAATTTGATAAGTATCAGTCAACTAATTGATAGTGGACACAAAGTTCAGTTCGAAGGCGATCAATGCCTTATCAGTCATGCCTCAGATGGAGATACCTTGGTTGGTAAAAGAGATGGTAATATCTATACTCTATCTTTTGATACTTCTGACTCTTCTCATGAAGTGTGTCTTTCTATTCAGCATAATGATATTTGGTTGTGGCATCGTAGATTAGGTCATGTTCACATGGATCTAATCAAGAAAATTCTCTCGAAAGACCTTGTCAGAGGCTTACCAAAACTAAGGTTTATCAAGGATAAAGTTTGTGATGCATGTCAATATGGTAAACAGTCAAAAAAATCTTTTCAAACCAAATATGTTGTTTCCACCTCTCGCCCTCTTCAACTCCTTCATTTAGATCTTTTTGGCCCTACGAGAAATGCCAGCCTAGGTGGAAAAGTTTATGCATTTGTCATTGTTGACGATTTCTCCAGATACACCTACGTTCTTTTTCTAACTCATAAAGATGAAGTGTTTGAAAAGTTCTTCAGTCTTGTTAAGCAGCTTCAAAATGAGAAGGAGTTGAAGCTTGTAAAATTCGAAGTGATCATGGCAGTGAATTTGAAAAAGATTTTATTCCTTTTTGTATTCAAAATGGCATTTCACATGAGTTTTCTGATCCTCGGACACCCCAACAAAATGGGGTTGTAGAGAGAAAGAATCATACTCTGCAAGAAATGGCCAGTTCCATGCTTCATGAAAACTCTCTGCCAAAATATTTTTAGGCCGAAGTCGTCAGTACTTCCTGTTACGTGTTGAACAGAGTACTCATCAGACCAATTCTTGATAAAAATACCTTACAAACTGTTCTCAAATCGAAAACCAAAAATCGATTATTTCAAGGTTTTCGGTTGCAAATGCTTTATTTTGAACAATCGTGAGAACTTGGGAAAGTTTAATGCGAAATCTGACGAGGGAATATTTCTTGGTTATTCATTAAAAAGTAGAGCATATAGAATCTATAACCGTAGAACTATGACAGTTGAAGAATCTATGCATGTAGTATTTGAAGAATCTAACATTGAAAAACCAAGTAAGAATGCAGGTGATGACAGTGAAGAACTCTCCCTGAACTTGAACAACAAACTTGATGTCTCCTCAGCTGAGGGGGAGTGTTCAACATCTTCTTACAATAATAGTAACGTGACTCTGCTCTTCCAAAAAGCTGGAGATACTCCTCCAGTCATCCATTAGAACAAGTCATCGGTAATGTGGAACGCGGAGTTACAACACGATCTACGGTAAATCTTTTTTGTGCGGATTTTGCTTTTCTTTCTCAAATAGTGCCTAAAAACATTTCAGAGGCTCTAAACAATTCTGAGTGGATTCTTGCCATGCAAGATGAATTGAATCAATTTGAGAAAAGCAATGTTTGGTCACTAGTTCCAACTCCTGTTCAACAAAAGGTCATTGGAACAAAGTGAATTTTTTGAAACAAACTTGATGAAAATGGCCATATTGTTTGTAACAAGGCTAGACTAGTTGCTCAAGGATACAATCAAGTCGAAGGGGTTGATTTTGATGAAACCTTTGCCCCAGTTGCTCGACTTGAAGCTATCCGAATGCTTTTGGCATTTTCATGTCATATGAACTTTAAACTTTTTCAAATGGACGTGAAAAGTGCTTTCTTGAATGGGGTAATATAGGAGGAAGTGTTCGTTAAGCAACCTCCTGGTTTTGAAAATGAAAAATACCCAAATCGTGTCTTTAAGCTGAAAAAGGCTTTGTACGGTCTTAAACAAGTTCCTCGAGCTTGGTACGATCGTTTGAGCAGCTTCCTCATTGATCATGGATTCTCTCGTGGCAAAGTCGATACTACTCTTTTTACTAAAATTCGTAATTCGCACATTTTGATAGTTCAAGTTTACATTGATGACATTATTTTTTGTGCCACTAAAAATGATCTATGCCAAGAGTTTGCTGAGAGTATGCGCAGGGAATTTGAGATGGGCATGATGGGAGAACTTACCTTCTTCCTTGGACATCAAATCAAGCAGTCAATAGAAGGAATTTTTATAAGCCAATCCAAGTACACACGAGAGCTTTTGAAACGGTTTGGATTGGATAATACTAAATCTAGGACCCCTATTTTTCCTAGCGTTAATCTTGTCAAAGATGAAAATGGTAAAGATGTAGATAACAAGCTTTACCGTGACATGATTGGTAGTTTGCTCTATCTTACTGCTTCTAGACCTAACATAATGTTTAGTGTATGTATTTGTGCCTGTTTTCAAGCTTGCCCCAAAGAATCTCATCTTTTTGCAGCTAAACATATTTTTAAATACCTTTCTGGGACTTTAAATCTAGGACTTTGGTATCCACGAAACTCCTCGCTAGATCTAGTAGGTTTTTTGGATTCTGATTATGCGGGATGTCTTGTTGATCGCAAGAGTACTAGCGGCACTTGTCAATTCCTTGGAGATGCTTTAGTGTCATGGCACAGTAAGAAACAAACGTCTGTGGTTCTCTCCACAGCTGAGGCAGAATACGTTGCGGCTGGAAGTTGTTGTGCCCAAGTGTTGTGGATGCGTCAAACCTTGCGAGATTTCGGCATCAAAATAGATCGTATTCCTATTATGTGCGACAGTAGCAGTGCTATTGATATTAGTAAAAATCCTGTTCAACACTCGCGGACTAAGCACATCGATATTCGTCACCACTTTCTCTGAGACAATGTTCTGAAAGGATTAATAAAACTCAAAAAAGTTGGCTCTAAAGATCAGCTCGCTGATATCTTAACAAAACCCTTAGCTGAATCCTCTTTCTGTTCTCTTCGTCGTCGTTTAGGAATGTGTGTCTTAGCTACATTTTCTTATCGAAATCTTTCTCTTTGACTGTTCAGTTTTGTTCCTTCGTCACTTCAAATTTTATTTTTTTTTTCTTTTTTCTTCTTATTTTCTCTCCTTAGTCTCTGACCTCTTTCAGTCGACTAAAAATTCGTTGCCTTTATATAGCCCCCCCTCCCCTTTCACTTTAACTTTTTACTGTTCCCTTTCTTTTTCACTGTTTGTCTTTCGTTTTCACAGACTCTTACTCTTCTTCTCTCTCTAGTCCATGTGTCACTCCAAGGACCCACATGGACTCCAATCCACGCCCTCGTCGTCGGCGTCATCTTGTCATTGATTCTGACGATGAATCCGACGTGGCTCCTGCCTCTATTATTGCTTCACCTGTTACTGTTGCTCCACCACCGCCATCCTCCCGCTGCCGCACTCGTAAAACATCAACTACTGCTCCCTGTCCATCGTCCTCTGCACCTATCCCTCCACCGTCTGGTGCTCAGTCATCTTCAGGTACTGTTGTTCCTACTCCTCCTCCTCCACCTGTTGCCTCTTCTTCATCTGCTCCTCCACCAACTTGTCCACTCCTACCTGCCCACCCCTACCTGCCCCTATATTTCCCCTACCGATATACTTCGCATTCCCCATTTCTTTTCGTTAGTTATTGAAGTCCCCACGACCGCTCTGCCTCCTGCTGATCCCTCCTCTTTTGCACAAGGTGCTCGTCGATCTGCTCTACCGCCCGCTGATCCCTCTTCCTCTGCCCAGGGTGCTCGCCATCATCGGCCTTGTAGGTCCCTAAATACACCTAGAGGGGGGTGAATAGGTATTTTACAACTTTGAGTATGATTTTAAAAATGAGATTACAAAGTAAAAACAGATATAACAGTAATAAGTTTAACACAGAGATTTATACTGGTTCGGCCCCACCAGCCTACGTCCAGTCCTCGAGCACTCCATACAAGGGAGACCTACTCGAGCCTTTCACTAAACCAACTAGCTTCGGGTGCTAGCTCAAACCCCAGTACAATATCCGAAACCCTTCCAAGGTTTCTAACTGATTACAAATGAAAAGAGATTTACACTTTGAATACAATAAACAAGCTCCTTCTTGAGCAGATGTTACAATGAAAATTTAAGACTAAGCCTTCTTAGGTGGGAAGATCTATATTCTTTCAAGAACCAAACCAAGAAGCTTACAAAGAACTTTCTCAAAGGTAAACTCACTCAATAGAGAATAGATGAGAATAAGAGATTGAGATGAGAGAGTTATTGAAGAGGAAAAAGTTCGCACGAGTAAAGTAATAAATGCTTTCATAGATCCCCTATTTATACAAATAAGAGATAGATAGCCTTTAAGAAGGGAAAGCCAAATAAGAAGGATTCGACTAAAACATTTTGGCTTCGACTAAAAAATTTTGATTCGACTAAAAGTCATGGCTTCGACTGAAAATCTCAGCTTCGACTGAAAGTTTAGCCTTCGACTGAAAGTCTTGGCTTCGACTGAAAGTCTTTGCTTCGACTGAAAGTCTTAGCTTCGACTAAAAGTTTAGCCTTCGACTGAAAGTCTTTGCTTCGACTGAAAGTCCGGCCTTCGACTAAAAATATTTGCTTCAACTGAAAGAAAAGATTTCGAGTTTGAGTCGACTAAAAACAGTTTGCCTTCGACTGAAAGAGACAGTTTTGGTTCTTTACTAAAATTTATGTCAGATCTTTTAAGAAGGGCTTAGAAATGCTAACAAGGAAAAATAGACTTCAGATTCTTGCACCTTCAACATAGTCCAAGTCTTTAAATCCCGAGTCCAAGTTAAGGCTTTGTCCATGTCAAGGTCTTGTCTTGTATGATTAAGATAAAGCCTGAAATATTTATCTTAAAAATGTTGTCAGATTAATGTTAGAAATAACAAGACTAGAATCATCAAAATCAATAAGTCAACAATGGCCTTAGCATTTTTTATTTATTTATTCTTTTGCTTGTTGCACTAGCTTGATTTGACAATGGGGGAGAACGAGTACTAATTGATCATTCTTCGTATGCATCTTTATTAATTCTTTTGTTAAATATTAAAATATGCTCTTTAAGTTATCTCCTTGTGTGAATGTTAACTGATTAAGGGGGAGTAAGACTTTGTAATGATAGAACTAATATTGTCATCATAAAAAAGGGGGAGATTGTTGACTTATTGATTTTGATGATTCTAGACTTATTATCTCTAACATTAATCTGAAAACATTATTAACATAAACATTTCAGGATTTATCTTAATCAAACAAAGACGAGATCTTGACATGGACAAAGCTTGAACCTGGACTTGGACTCAGAATTTAAAGACTTGGACTACATTGAAGATGCAAGAACTTGAAGTCTATTTTTCCTTGTTAGCATTTCTAAGTCTTTCTTAAAAGATCTTACAGAAATTCTAGAAAGAGCCAAAACTTTTAGTCGAAGCCAAATCTTTTAGTCGAAGTAAAACTTTTAGTAAAAGTCAAATGTTTTAGTCAAAGTCAAAATATTTTAGTCGAAGTCAAAACTTTTAGTCAAAGCCAAATGTTTTAGTCGAAGTCAAATGTTTTAGTCGAAGCCAAAATCTTTTAGTTGAAGCCAAAATATTTTAGTCGAAGCCAAATTGTTTTAGTCGAAGCCAAAACTTTTAGTCGAAGCCAAAATGTTTTAGTCGAAGTCAAATGTTTTAGTCGAAGTCAAAACTTTTAGTTGAAGTCAAATGTTTTAGTCGAAACCAAAATGTTTTAGTCGAACCCAACACTTTTAGCCGAAGCCAAAGCCAAAACTTTTAGTCGAAGTCAAATGTTTTAGTTGAAGTCAAAATGTTTTAGTCGAAGCCAAATGTTTTAGTTGAAGCCAAAACTTTTAGTCGAAGTCAAAATTTTTAGTCGAAGCCAAATCTTTTAGTCGAAGCAAAACTTTTAGTCGACTCATTCTCTTGTTTTAGTCAAATCCTTCTTTTTTGGGCTTTCCATTCCTAACGGTTCACTTCTGTTACTTGTATAAAAAGGGGTCCTCGAGAGCATTTTACATCTCTCTCTCACGAATTATTTCTCTCTTAAAAAAAATTCTCTCATCTTGATCTTTTATTCTCATATATTCTCTATTGAGTGAGTTCAGATAGTTCATTGTAAGCTTCTTGGTTTGGTTCTTGAAATAATATAGATCTTCCTACCTAAGAAGGCTTAGTCTTAGTTTTCATTGTAACATTTGCTCAAGAAGGAGCTTGTTTGTTGTATTCAAATTGTAAATCTCTTTTCATTTGTAAACTGTTGGAAACCTTGGAAGAGTTTCAAAAATTGTACTGTGGTTTGAGCTAGCACCCGAAGCTAATTGGATTAGTGAAAGGCTCGAGTAGGTCTCCCTTGCGTGGAGTGCTCGAGGACTGGACGTAGGCTGGTGGGACCGAATCAGTATAAATCTTTGTGTTAAATTTACTACTATTATATCTGTCATTACTTTGTAACCTCATTTTTTAATTTATACTCAAAGCTGTAAAATACCTATTCACCCCCTCTAGGTGTATTTAGGGACCTACACTCCAGGCAGCTTGTAAATTTTGGGATCACGCAAATCATGTCTTCAAGTTCAGCCTTGATGAGATTTTTCCCTACATGTGAGAAACTTGCGGCTTGCTAGAAACCCCTAAGGAGCTTGACTCTAGAAAGGCTACTTATTCAAAATTCAATAATGTTATGTAAAATTATATTTACCTTCTAATTTTGTCCAAATAATTAATGATTTTCTTAGATTTTAACATAGACTTAATTATAAATCTCGCTTGGCTTGAAATTATTATAGAACTAAAAGAGTTTTTGGCCATCAAATAAAAAATTTAAACAAAAGTTTAAAAAATTAAATGAAAATGAGATATTTCAAAGTCATAATCTTGTAAGCATTTACTAACTTTAAAAAAAATTCACAGTCAATATTTCTCATAATGTTACATTGCGACTATGACCGTCATAGTCATGTTCCTCATTCTCGAATTTAAAACCATGAGCGTAGTCTGATTAGCACCACATAAAAGTATATCTTATCGTATGTATTTAGATTAGGTTGACATCTTCTATTCCTTCTAAATCTCTAACCCCATTTTCTTCAATTCTTACTAATCTTTACGTTCATAGACCCTACAGATGTCAAAAGGGTCGGGCCACCCACGGGTCGGCCTAACCCGACCCTAAATAGGCCCGGGCTGGCCCGGCCCTAAAGAGGAATAGTACCGGCCCTGAACCGTAGGGCCTTGGGCCAGGGCTTTTTTTTTTGCCCATTTTATTCAGGCCCAGCTTGGCCCTAAAAAGTCCGGGTCAGGCCCTAAAAAATGGGCTGGCCTGAAACCGGCCCCTTCTTTAGGGCTTGGCCCGATTTTTTAGGGCTGGTCTGACCCGGCCCGCTTTTTGCCCGAATTTAGCCCTCATCTGGCCAGGTCCACTGGCCTTATTTTTTCAGCAGTAATGAGGCCCGGTTCTTGGCCCTAAAACCACCCTATTTCTAGTCCTAAAATGGCCCTGGCCCACTAATTTTCAAACCTTTTGGTTTCCTCCCATTTCCCCCCAACAGCCATATTCCCCATTTTTTGCCAAAATTCCTTTTTACCCCCCCCCCCCAACAACAGTTATATAACGACCAATTTGGGGGTATTTTTATCCATCTATAACGGTTAATTTATGGACTTTGAAAAATCTATTAATTCACACCTTTCTTTCATATTTTTTCACGCCAATCTTTTTACTCTCTCTTATCTAAAAATTTTACATTTCTACAAGCTTTGCTACCATTTTCTTCTTTAATTTTCAATTACAAGTATTAGTTAATTGTTTACTAATTACTGCTCTTACTAAATTCTAATTACTTACTACTGCTCTTATTTATTTACTATTTCTAATTCCTTTGTTTACTAATTAGTAATTAGTAAATTCTTAATAATTACTATTATTAAATTCATATTACTTACAAACTCTCTCCAATTTTGAATTACAAGTATTAATTAATTGTTATTTCTAATTACTAATTACTGTTCTTATTCCTTTGCATTTAGTTACTCTTACTAGTTTTATTTTTCATTCTTGTAAAAAAAATTTAGCATCAAATATGTCTCAAGTTTTTAAAAAATTGAGCAAATGAAGATCATCATCACCTCCACCACCACAAGCACCAATCCAAGCACTACCACAACCATTCATTCATGGACGAATAACTACAGGCTATATGATAGATACCCAAGTCAGTTGAGAGTTCAACTAAAACATTCCAGATCTTAAATACACATTTTCACAAGATACCTTGTGTTGCTGCTAAAAATATGCTCTGCATATATTTCGGAACCCGGCCTGGACCGATGACCTGCAAGACAGAAAATGAGTGACCGCCGGGAAGGGTTCCCGGTGGAGAACTCTCCGATACTTAAGTCAGAGCGCAACTAAAGAATAATAACTCTAAAAAGAACATGAATTGTGTGATCCCCCCATACCTGGAGGGGTTGACCCTTTATATAGCTGTAGAAGAAGACTCCTAGTAGGACTAGGCCAGATGTCTTAGGATCGCGTTAAGATCCTTAAGGATCATGTCACGATCTCTAATAAGATAATTATTGATCTCCCAGTTTGACTGGGATTGCTGGGTATTTCTCAATTAATGGGAGTTATATTTGAGTTATATCACCCTGCATCATAGTCAAGGACGCAGCTCGGTTGGCGAAGCTACTACTCTGTGGCATAATGTTAACCCGATGAACGGTCATGATGGAGAAGGGACGAGCAATCCTTCCGGTAGTGAGCCAGAAGTCCAAAAGGCAAAAAAAAAAAGCCGAGTGCTGGAATCATTTTGATGAAATTATGGTGGATGGCGTCCGAAAAGCTCGATGTAAGTACTGTGCTAAATTCTTTTTGTGTGGTAGTGGTAATGGACATCTTAACATGCATTACCCTCTGTGTTCACCTTGACAAGGCCACATTGAATCTAGCCAAACGCAGTTATCTTTTGAGGGTAAGTTATTTGTTTGTAATCAGCAAAAACAAAAAGACGGTCTCGCTGAATTTATTATTCACAATGAACAAGCCTTTAGTTTTATTAATAATGCTAAGCACTCTAGATATATGAACTCATACGTATAACCTTTGTACAAAAAGTTTCATAGAAACACATCTAGATCCGATGCACTCCGGCAATATAATGCTGCTAAAGCACGCTTGATTGATTATTTCGATCATTTTGACGATATAGTTATTCTTACTTCTGATATTTGGCAATCTTTGTTTACTTTTGTTAGTTATGCTTGTGTGACGGCATATTGGATCGATGTTGATTGGATTATGAACAAGAGAATCATCACTGTCCAACTCTTTCCTTATCCACATGATGCAATTAACGTTGCTACTATTATAATTAATGCATGTACCATGTTTAAATTAAAGAATAAGATCATGAGTATTAGTTTTGATGATGCTACTAACAATAAAGTTGATGTTGCAGCTTTAAAGGAGAGCCTTCAACATGTACTTACCGGTAAATTATTTCATGTTCCTTGTGTTTGTCATATAATGAATTTAATTGTTCAAGATGGTTTAACTGCTGCAGGAGATATTCTTCTCAAAATGAGGGGTATGACAACGTTTATTAATAGTTCGGATCAAAAAACACAATAATTTAAAGCGTTGTGTGTTCAATATAATTTGCTTCGCAGGAGACCACTTACAGATATGGCCCATAGGTAGAACTCCACATATCATATGCTTTTACATATTCTGGCATACAAAGAAGTGTATACGCATTCCCTACAAACCGTGTTTCCAGACGGCTTGCCAACTCCCACAGAATAACAGATGGCTACACACATATCTAAATTTTTGGAGGTCTTTTACACGTCTACCAATATATTGTCTAGTACGTACTATCTCACCTCTCCTATTGCTGTGGTAGAAATTCTAAAAATGGCTACAATGTTACTACAATGGAGATATGTAGGATCCTTTCAAGAAATAGTAAAAAAAAAACAGACAAAAAGTTTAATAAATATTGAAAGAAATTGCCTATTTTTTTTACTGTGGCTACTTATTTTGATCCTACGTTAAAGTTTCATAGTGTGAATGTCTCGATACAAGAGATTACAAGACTAATGGGCTACATAGAAGCGGACCCAACCAGACTTACAACGAAAGTAAGCAAGACATTTGAGGATTTGTACAACTTATATCATAATTCCGCTGACATGTGTGGGCGAGCTTCACCATCAGGTGGTGAAATGTATTATGCCCTATATTTTAAGGGCCTTGAACATCTAATAGCAAGACAACTACCAGATGAAGGTACTTCTAATTCGGCATGATCGTCTACTTTTTTCTCTTTGGGCTAATTACACCTATGTCCCTGAGGTTAGGGTGTAATTACAGTCAAGGACAATAAGTTTCAAAATGTAACACTCGTGTCCATCTGTTAGGATTCCGTCCAAAAAGTATATAAAAATCATTACGTATTTCCAAAATGACAATACTGCCCTTATACTGTATATTTTTAAATTAAGATTTCAAACCTAATTTGACAAATTAGGGTTCAAACCCTAACCCTCTTTCTCTCCAACTCTCTCATCCCCCTGCCCTACCCTCCCCCACGCCGAATCAGCCCCCCGTCTCTCTCCTCTCACTCTTCATCTACCTGAGTCTGTGGTGACGCCTCGGTCTTAGTTGTGGTGGTCAACAAACCATGGTGGTTGTAAAATGCCGAATCTGCTCATGCCGTTCTAGGACCATTTTTCCGGCGTGCGTGTTTGCTGGTGATGGTCAGCTGCGGGTTAGATCGATTTGATAGGTGATGGGTGGATCTGATTGGTTGGGCCACGATGGGGGCTGCGGTGGTAGGGGGAGGTGTGAAATGGGTTGACGAGGGGATGGGTGGAGGCGACTAGGGACTGCGACGGGGCAGGGGAGGATGGGGGTAGGGGGATAGTTGAGCGACGGGGTAGGGAGGATGCTGGGGGGATGAGGGGGTGGGGGCAACAGCGGTAGGTTGGGGGGACGGTAGGGACGGCGGGATGGGAAAAGTTGGAGGGAGAGAGAAAGAGAGAGTTATGCAATCTGTTTCCACAACAAAAAAAAAATTGCAACCAAACCAAGAATAAAAATGCAAATTTGAAAAAAAAAAGGTTTAAATCTATAATTTGAAAAAAAAAAAAGGTTTAATTGTTGTTAGAGATATCCTATTTTAGAAATTAGGGTCAGATCAACCCAAATTTGAAAGACAAAGAAATAAATTAGGGTTTTAACCCAAATGGCATTTGCGAGTTACATTACAAACTGATGGGCATTTTGGTCATTTTATCTAAACCGTTATGTATTTTGATATTTCTGTTTGGTCAACGGACACAAGTATAATTTGTCCAAACTATTGTCCTTGAGTGTAATATCACCCTAACCTCAGGGATACTGCTGTAATTAGCCCTTTCTCTTTTAATGAAATTGGTTTATATGTCAATACTAATCATTATTCTGCTTTATCAATGCAAGAACGTGTTAATTTTAATTTGTTAACTTTTTGGAAACAAAATCAAAACATGTATAAAAACTTTAGTCCAAATTGTACGGGATGTATTGCCGGTGCAAGCCTCCACGGTTTGCTTCAAAGTCAACATTTTTAACGAGCGGGAAGGTTTTGGATGACAGGAGTAGTCGTCTTAATCTCGAGTCGCTCGAGCTATGTGTATGTTGGAAAGATTATCTTGATGCGAAATATCACGAGCAAGATAAACCAATTGATGATAGGAGGTAATGACTCGGGCGTTGAAATACTTTCGGATGATTAGGTAAATTCTTTTCATTTTCCTTTTATCAAGTTTTTAGAATAAAATTTTACACAATATATACACACACACACACACACACACACACTCACTCACACAATGGTGGCCGGTGACAGATTTGCTGGGTGGAAGAAGGTGGGGTTTCGCCGGCGTATCTCCTCACATCACCGGAGATGGGGACGCCTAGATCCCGTCGGATTTATTCAGATCTATGTAGATCTAAGTGTCGATCTACTAGATCTGATAGATCTACTCGCCTTAGGCGGCCGATTTGTACCACGACATGAATGACAAGGCTTTTGAGGGTAAGATGTTTCAACACCGACGAAGGTTGGAATCTCATCGGCGGTGGCCGGACTAGTTGCCAACGATGGAGCTGTTTGCTTGGTGTTTACAGCACAAATATTCAACGCTTCCAATCAGTCAAAACATTCACGCTCAAATCACGTGCACTTTTCACTTGTGTGATGTTACTTCGTCACGAAGAAACTCATTTTTCCATGACTCCACATCGCACCTCGACCGTCGTATGCCGCACATCACACGTCAGTGTGCCTTGGCACTTGCCCAAGGAAGTGGACCTTGGCTTTCCCCTTGGGGCTCGACCTCGACCTCCCCTTGGGGTTGGCCTTGGCCTTTCCCCAAGGGTTGGCCTTTGGCCTTCCCCTTAGCACTTTTACTTCTCTTCAGGGGTCATGTGCCTCCACGATGTTCGTCGCCTGCCCCGACTCTACGACGACTCACCAATGTCCGTCGCCCTCAGAGACTCCACGACGTCTGTCGCTCGCGCCGACTCACAGACGTCCGTCGACCATGCTGACTTGTCAAAGTTAGTAGCCCGTGCCGACTTCGCGATAACTCGCCGATGTTTGTCGCCCGCACTAACTTCGCGATGTCCATTGCCTGCACCGACTCCGCAACGTTCACGACGTCCGTCACCCGCACTGAATAGCCAACATCCGTCGCTCGCGCCGACTCATTGACGTCCGTCGCTCACGACGACTCATCGATGTCTGTCGCCCGTGCCGACTCTGCGACGTCCATCACCCGCGCTGACTCCTCAAAGTCTGTCACCAGTGACTACACTCATCTCCCACACCTGGGCGCCATCTCCGCAACCCTGGTCGCTGGCACCCACGCACCGTCACCTCACACACTCCGATGCGCCATGCACCGTGCCACTAACACAACCATGCCCCATGGCTCTCTGACACACTACAGTGCCCCCGTCACCATACATACTCCATCGCGCCACTGATACAGTCACGCCCCTGGCTCCTTGTCACATTATAATGCCCCCGACACCTTACACACTCCACCGTGCCACTGATACAGTCGCGCCCCTGGCTTCTTGTCACACTACATTGCCTCCGGCACCTCACACACTCTATCGTGCCACTGATACAGTGGTGCCCTTAGGCTCTTTATCATAATGTCGTGCCCCCGACACCATACGCACTTCATCGCGCCCATGCGCCACAATCATGTTACAATTCCCCCGGGCACCACACTCATTCACCATACCATGCACCCCTGCCATGGACGTGGAACATGCTTTGATCCACTCTCCGGAGTGTGCAGCATTCCGCGAGGATAGACGACTCCTCCGAAACACTATCTCTGCCAAAGAGCTTTTTAACTCCCCTTTTGCCAGGTAGACGGCTCCTCCGCGATACTACTTCAGCCAGTTGAGTAGAGGCTCCTCCGGGATGCTACCTTGATGCACTCCAAGTGCTCCGGCACAAGGACTCACCCAAGGGGATAGGTGACTCCTTCGGGACACTATCTCGGCCAGGGAGTTCTTCAACTCCCCTTCCTCCACCCCGTCAGGTACATGGCTCCTCCGGGATGCTACCTCGACACTCTCCAAGTGCTCCAGCACAAAAACTCACCTCCGACATAGGCTAGATCTCTAAGACACTATCTAGGCTAGGGAGCTTTTTAACTTTCCTTCTGTTAGGTAGATGGCTCCTCTGGGATGCTACCTCTGCTGGCCAGGTAGATGGTTCCTCCGAGATGCTACCTAGATTTACAGAATAGACGATCCCTCCGAGACACTATCTCCGCCAGAGAGATTTTTAACTCCCCTTCCACCAGGTAGACGGCTCCTCTAGAATGCTACCTCGGTCATTCGGGTAGACGGCTCTTCCGGGATGCTACCTTGACACGCTCCGAGTGCTTCGGTACCAGGACTCACCCACGGGATAGGTGACTTTTTCAGGACACTATATCCGTCAGGATGTCTGCGTGACTGGCCCACGTGCTTCGACATTGGGGTTTGCGTCGGCACCCCTATGGACTATGACCCCCGGGTCAGTTCGAGATGGGAGCAGGTCTTTAAAGGGCATCGCGCCTAGTCTGCCTTGTAGTTGGGCATCGGGTCTTCCCTACTACTGCCAGGCTTGTGGGACTCTACAAGGGCTTGGATTAGTGGCTAGATCAAGGGGTTTTTCTGGCCACACCGACGCTGTGGGAGCCAGTCTTTCCAGATAGACAAAGCGATGTTGTGCGAGGCAGGCGGGGTGAATATGCAATTCAACAGTCCGTGGAGCACCGGCAGCTGTGGACCCCTCGGTGACGTGTCACTTCAGAGAAGCACCACGTGTCGCGTTATGACATCATCATCTCAATATCTATAAATAGAGGTCTTGAGAATTCATTTGAGAGAATTCCCTCATTTGATATTTTTACTTTCTCACTTTACAATCCTAGAGAGAAACATACAGGATCCTGACTCTTGACCTAAGCATCAGACTGTGACTGTTGTCGTATATTCGTATCGCGCCATCGCCCTCGTGGAACTGCCACCCTCAGGCTCTATTTGGGAAGCCCTTGGTCTATGCCCTTGATCCATCCTTGACGTGTCCTACATCATCATACTTAGCATCTGACTCGAACTGGATTTCTTGTGGCACCTTCACATCAACTGCGAACCCACTTTCCTTGGCATCACTTACAAATTAAACCAATTCAAAGAATAGTGAAATGGTCATTTTTTTTCAATTTGCCCTTGATTTCTTTGAGATGAAGTTGGTGTTCAGTGTACCATTTCTTCGAGATGAAGTTGGTGTTCAGTGTACCTTAGTATAAGAAAGAACCATCCTTTGCTTCTACTGGTACTGGATCTAATTCCTCATTATCCATTCGTGTGGCAACAATTGGCTTTGCCGGTGCTTACTTTGGATTAAGAAAGGTAGGACGGTGGGAAAGTAAACAAGTAAAGGAAAGGGTGGTCATCGCAAGAACCACAGGTGAAAGGTATAATGGGACCTAGGCGAGGTTGACTTAGTAAACTACTTCCCTTCTGTTTCTGTATGAGTATTTGTAGCGTATCGCTTCAAGACACTACGACCATGGCTACTGTAATGGTGGAATTGGATCAATCAAGGATAAGGAAATTGGGAAGAGATGAAACAGAACAGAATTGAAGAAGAAGAAGAGAGGGTTTCTATTAAAGATAGAGAGAGAAGTTCTCATATTTCATCATACATGCTAAAATGTTTCCATCCTTCCCTTATTTTCATCTTTTGTTTTTGAATAAAATCAGCTACCTTTTCTTCTCGGAGGCGACGACGGGAGACTGGTGGTGGTTATGAGTTTGTTGGTTTTGATGGAGTGGAACGGTGGTTTAGCCGTGGTGATTGCGATTGTTGGTTTTTTTATGGTTGTATTGAAGTCACGGGTTTGGTAGTTGTTCCTTCAGAATTGCAATGGGACTGGAGTTCCTTCTGAATTGCAATGACAACACAGGAAAAAAAATTGCCATGGTTTGTCCGCCACATTATGTGACGAAGGATACTGTGCCTATAGAATACGATGTTCTCAGTTTCAGGATCAGGGGTACTTTTGTCAAAAAATCGTTTGCAACATTATGTAGCAAATGAACTTAAAAAAATACAAAAAAAAAAGATCTGGACCTTCCATAGATCGCTCGTGGACGGCCAGATCGCACTGACAACTTAACTCAAGTTGCCAGTACGAGCAATGGATCAGCTCCCTATATATATATATATATATATATATATATATATATATATATATATATATATATATATAATAAGTTTTTACAAGCAAAATAGATATTTTTCTATATATAAAAAAATAGATAACTGCGCCTGCTTGTTTACAAGTAACCGGTCTCAAGTCCGGATAAAAAGAAGAGAGCCTATAAACAAACAAGAATTTTTCAAAAAAAAAAGTTAGGTTTAGCCCAAAATATTGGGCCTAGGGCCAGAGCTTGGACTCGGCTTGGATACCCCCCTTCGCTGGCCCGGCCCGATTTTCAACCTATGTGGCCTGGCCTCAGCCCGTTTTCACGGCTGGCCCGCTGGAGCCATCTCTAGGGGCTGGGCCGGGTCTATTAGACCCGGATCTTAGCTGGTAATAAAAGAAAAAGCAAAAGCGAAGGACACTGGACTTGTAAGCCCTAGCGGAGAGAAGGCAGGAGGGAGAGGGGTTTACAAAGAAAGGAGAGAAATGCGGTTCACGGACTCGCCTGTTATTGACCTCACTGTCAACAATGCTCACCTCTCGATCCAGCAAGACAACGGCTCGATGCACGTCGGCACCACCGTCTGGCCCTGTTCCCTAGTCCTCGTCAAGTTCGCCGAGCGCTGGCACCCTCAGACCCGGTCCCCGGCCGACGCCGACGCCAACCCCTACACCGCCCTCCTCGACTTCCGCGGCAGGCGTGGCATCGAGCTCGGCGCCGGCTGCGGAGCCGCCAGCATGGGCCTCTTCCTCCTTGGCCTGAGCGACGTCGTCCTCACCGACATTGCTCCGGTCATGCCGGCCCTGAGGCGCAACCTCAAGCGGAACAAGCCCGTCGTGGGCCGGATGTTAAAATCGGCCCAGCTCTACTGGGACAAACCGGACCAGTTCAAAACCATGGGGCCGGCTTTCGACTTCGTAATTGCAGCCGATGTTGTTTACATAGAGGAGTCGGTGGGCCCGCTGGTGTCGGCCATGGAGGCGCTGGTGGCCGACACCGGCGTGGTGCTGCTAGGGTACCAGATCCGGTCGCCGGAGGCTCACCGGCTGTTTTGGGATGTATGTGGTCGGGTTTTCGATGCAGAAAAGGTGCCGCACGAGCATTTGCACCCCGATTATGCCTACGAGGAAACCGATGTGTATATACTGCGAAAGAAATTGTAGGGTACTCAGATTGTTCAGGTGAATGCTTTACATTTGAATCACATTTGTGTGGGTGTCTTTCAGTACAGGGAATTAAGTTAAATTTTCGAGGATGAGTTCTTAAATTGCCATCTACCCTTGGAAAGTTGTGACTTAATACACCAATGAACTTAACTGTGTAGCACTTTAGATGAAAACGATTTTGATGATGATGATTGCTGTGTCAATTTTTATCTTAGGGTTAAAATTGGAGAACCAAAATGCATGATCATAAATGAAGCTCACACTTGTAGGTACATTAAGATAAATCTGTCAATCCATGAATCGTTAAATCATACTTTATACATTCTATGGTATGATGCCGGTGAATAGAATGACAATTGGGCACCCTGCCACATCTTATAGTTATTCCACTTCATCCAGCCTGGAATCCTACTACGCCAAAACCATGAATCCACACCATTTACTTCGGCCGACATCTTCCAAAGTACATCATCTGGGGTGGGATGGAGCCAGGCTTTTGCCCTAAAGTCCATCCCTCCTTGTGAAGGAATGTAAAGGTTTAGATTGGAGACATTTGAGAAGATGCTTATTAAAGGAGTGTCTCATTGATGCTTAAGCGTTTGGTTTTAAGAAGCCATCTGGATCGATGAGATTGTAAAGATGCACACTACATGTAAGATGATTATCTAGATGCATTAGTATGGAAGCAAGTAAAGCAGGGAACATTTATGAGTGAATAGGATGCGCAGAATACCCAAGGTAAAGAGAACATAACCTTACAATCTGCTCGGTGAGATTCTTAGATTAGGAGAAAATCTACATCATCCACGGGCTTCTTGATAAAGTTAGATAGAGGCCTTTCTATAGGCAAATTAACAGTCTGTCCAAAATGAGAAGATGAAAAAGGCTGATCTCAAAGCCAGAGTCGTGCAGAAAAAGTTATTCAGCCCAAGTAAAGTGCATATATGTGCTAAAATTTTTGTAACGGTGTGTGCTAAAACCATGACATTCTTGTCCTACTTTGATCAGGTATTGTGTTAGTACAATTGAGACTGCATTCAATATATTATCTTTCTTAATCCTTAGACGAAGTAGCTAACTTTTTGTTCTACGTATTTTTCATTTGATCCATCTTTTAGAAATCCATTTTTTAGGCATGTCCTTTGGTAAACCCCTAGCAATCAAGTGTTTTCTCTCTCTACTCCCTATGTTTTCTTTGTTATGCCCTGACCTCTCTTACCCCATTAACTTCATAAAATCTACCTATCATTGCTGGAGCATCTAAAGGCTTAACTTGGATATAACTAAACTGTCTCGCACGATGGTCCCTTATCTTTTCCTAATTGTTGCCACCACCCAATGAATAATATTGTTATTACTCCCTCGGTTCCATGTTTTCGGCACCATTCAAAGTTTGGCAACCATGTTGGAAATTAGATTACAGACTGGCATAATTTGCCGTACATGCCCTTTATAGGAAGGGCGAATTTGATAAAATAATTTCCATAAAACATTCGATTCAAAAAACCTGCAGCATTTTTATGACTAACATTTAAAGGTCGGCGAGAAGCAAAGTCAATGTGCAGCTAATTACTATGGCAATAATATGTCCATATGTGAGTCCAATATTTACAGGCTACAGACCGAAGATATGATTGTCCTTGTTCTGTTTAACTTGTTTTGATTAGTAAATGTACAGCAGAATGCCATCAGATGGGGCCAAAACTTGTAACATAGTCTATAAAAAAAATTAACCGATAAAAAGGAAAACCCAAATAGAAAGAAATTAACCAAAAATCTTACATAATCTGAATAGCGAGTCTAGAGATACCAAGTTAACCTAAAGCATAAAGTCCTTCAAAGATATGATTATTCCTTTCCTGCCAAATGCACCAAACAAGATGTTGAGGAGCCATACGCCAATAGTTACGTAAAGAGTACCGAGCACACAATCTCGTTTAGTATTTTATAAGCAGATAATAAACTATCTGTAGCTCTTCGAGCCCCCCGACCCCCTTCCCTCTTCTTCCCCTTTCCCCGCAAAGTCACAGTTGTAAGATAGAATAAAGATACTGGAGAAATAATCCACATTCCACGCATTGAAGTTCCAATTGCTTTGCATTTTGCAGAGTTCCAAGGCATAGATTTCATTCCACTTACCCAGTGTTCAGGATTTTTACATTCAGAGTTCATATTACATGGAACTTATATTCTACCATACTGAAATAACCTTCATTTTTTATACGATTTGTCTGTTCACTCAGCTAAAAATCATGTTTTACTGTATTTTAACAAGCTTTTACAGGAAGGAAAGCCTGCTGCAATTATCTTAGTTATATTGCTTTCCATCTCATTCATCTAATTTTGATTAAAATCCTACACAAGCAGAGACTTGTTTGCTCCTACTAATCTTCATCTCATTGATCTATTTTTTTTTTTATCAAAATCCCCCACACGCGGAGACTCTTGCTCCCTGTATATCCTTCTGAAATCTCTATTTCGTAGCTTGTATGACTTAGACTTTGATATGCATTTGTATCTCATTCTCAAGCACACAAACAAAATTATTTTAGCTTCCTGGTGTTGCCCTTAAGAAACACGTAATTTTTTTTTTCGTGGTTGATTGTTCTTTCAGCATCTTCTTGTCCGTTCCGTTTTGCCCGGTAAATCTGGTCACAAGATGCAATGGAAGTAAACTTAAAGCATCGAAACATTTTTGTCGAACTGGCCATTTTCCCTATCAATTGGGACGTTATGTTGATTCCTTTGTAGAAAGAGTCTTCTGGTTTAGTCCCTATCAATTGGAACGTGTATGTTGATTTGTTTCTATTGAAGGACTTCTGGTTGCAGGACAATGAGAACTAATAGTTTGGAGAAAGATATACGAAAAATATGTTGATGTGTGCATGAGTCGCACAAGCAGTTACGAAAACCTCACCCGAGATGCATTCAAATGCTTAAAATCACTTTGAGGTAAAGAGAAATGAAGTCAGTTTTGATGCACATGTACTATAAGCCAGAGTGCTGCTAAATAGGTAATTAGCCTGTTACCACGATGTGATAATTGCAACATTTTATGTATCCTGCACATTACTTTCTTGTGTCGCTCACCATTTTCCGGCTAATTAAATTTGTACGTTGCCCCTTTTTATGCTTACTATTGCTGTTGGAATTAATTTCAACTTTATAGCAGTTGTAAACATATTACTGCCGCTATTTTCAAATGTCTAGTCGCTGACCAACTTGTAAAAAGTTTCATGTCTATCACTGTTTGTATAAGGAAAAAAGACCATTTTTAACACGAGGAAAGTTATTGACATAACTCATTGAAATTTCTTCTCTTCCCAGATTTCTCATTTCTCAGGAGTAAGATCCTTGGGTGCAACATTGTTCTGGGGATCCTTGGGTGCTACTAATTTTAAACCGTTTCCATAAAACCATATCAGCCTCAACAACTGCCTAAGCAAAGAGGTACATGCCATTGTCAGGATCAATGCCCAGTGTTGTCAACAACTGTTTCAGGAGAAGACCTTCAGAGAACCGCCATCAAGCCCTACACTTCGATTTGTACCTATTCTTTAAGGGCCCCAAACACACACACACACACACACACACACACACACACACATATATATATATATATATATATATATATATATATATATATATATATATATATTCTCAGGAACCAAAGGGAATCCTTGCCAATTAGGGGCTGACTAAGCTTCATAATTTCTGTAGTCCCTGGTAACACTAGTTAGCCCCATTGTAATAGTCGCACAACCCCTTAAGCTGGTGTCTATAACTTCAATCCACTAGATTAGCTATCATTCTTTTGTCCAGTATCCACTTATGGGGACACCAAACTCTAACTCTAGCCTTGCGATAAACTCAAGTGGCCAAGCTGGATTTGATCTGAACCTATCAAGATACTCCCCTTAAGTTTTGAAACATAAATAACCGAATTGCATTTCTCACTCCCCATACACTTTGCCCGTTATCCGTCTCTCTCTCATTAGTGTAAAACTTGATATTCCTTCTTCTGATTATTGAATGCTCCCTTGTAGCTGCCTTGATGACTTTAGAAGTGCTGAAGAACATGCCTACCTTGACCTTAGGTTTCTTCACATCTCTTTCGTGGGTGAACTCAGGAAACTTTTCCTCTTACAAATCTCCATCATCCTCCCAGTCACTACCGAAACTCTTTGGTATTGTCTCATGTCACTCCTTCAATCTCAACCGAACTGCCTTCTCTTCAACCAGTCAACTCTAAGTTCGCCACTACATTTGCAGCATAAAGGTTTTCATCTTATTGAGCCTCATACGCATTGTCATGTAAAGCAACATGGTCATATTCTGAATTACTCTTGACTCAGACCTTTCATTGTCAATACCTTCATGTTCTTGCTCGATATTTAGATTGGCACTTTGCTAGGCAACTAACTCGCATCTTCATATTGGCTACTAATTAGAAGTTCTTGCGAGGGCAACAGTAGCTCTGTGAACTCATTATCCTCAAAGTGATTTATCACGTGCTCATGAATTTGATTATTCTGTTTGTATCATCCACATCTTCATTGCCTAATGGATGATCATCTCCTAATTCCATCTCTTCTATTGCAGCTAATGATCCCACTTGGGGCCTTAAAAAGTACCTCTCTACTGTTGTCCTGCTTACCATGTTCAACATAAACCTCAATCCGGTTAGCCCTAGTGTCATGGACCAATTATATCAAGTCCCTATTATATCATTTTCCGAAATTCTACTTTATTAGTTACATACTTACACATTATTCTCACTTTAAACACACCCTTATTCTTACCCCAAAAAAAAAAAATGATATTCATACCAAATAAGATATTGTAACTTCTTTTTTTTTTACCTTTTTAAGTGATATGTTATACAACTAGGCCTCAGATATAACTGTTTACACTTTCTTATCATGAAAAAAAATATATTCTGCAGAGCTAAAATTTTATCCTGACATGTCACTTGACAGTTATCAGAATGACTCTCTCTAGATGTGCCTTTAAGTCACCTCAAGTCTCTTCTATTAAGCATTAATAAATCAATATAAAACATAACAGCATCCAACATTTTCTATACAAAAGGCATTATATAGTAGTTTCATGTAGTATACAAGGCCTTGGCTCCGACATGGACCCACTGTAATTGAATTTTGCGTGAAGATGCAAAATACCAACAACTAGATGATAAGACCCACAACGTTCCTTTAATACTAAATCTGTATATGTAAACTGATATTTGAACACTACTTTAATTTTTATTTGATTTTCATTTTTGTCGCTACAGTGGTTATATAATGACACTATAAACTTTTTATTAACGAAAGTGAAGCTCACATGATAAAAAGTTCAGGTCAAATATAATTTCCATTTAATAAGGCTAGAATGCTATTATTGGATGAAGGTATATATCTACTTATACGCCCTAAACATGTCGTCAGAGTATTGATAATTTTGTTAATAATAATAATTACATATGCTTATACAAGCATAATTGTCGTTGAAAGTGTTAGAAGAAAAGTCACTAGAAATATTTAGCGACTATTAATTGTTACTATACACCGAATTGAAGAAATATTCCTATAATCCAGATATGAGACAAAGTTTGTTCATTTAATAATGGGTAATTCGGAGTCAACAATTATCAATTTATTGCTACCTGATGATAGGAATAAAAGTTTGAAGTCGACAAAGGTATATAGATGACACATCATCTTTATAGGTAGAGTATCCTTGAACATTAGAGAGTAGAGAAGACATACATATAACATATACTATATTATTTGATCGCTCAATTAAATTTATTTTGAGAATTACAACTACTTATTCAGCTAATAATAAGGTCAATACATATAAGTGCTGTTAAATTTGAAACACAACTCTAATCCATTTAGATTTCTGCTTACTCTCTCTTATAACCTATCCTGACTTATATTTGAATTTAGCATCTTAAAAATCGTACAAAGCTAAAGAATGAAAATTATATACACAATTAAAATTTGGAAGGCATGTGAGATTACTATGATTCTTTCTTGATCACAATTCTAATTGCATTTACCAAAAAGCTTTACATGTTATCACGAGGGTTATTTTACTACTCTAGATGTCAAGTTAATATTCATTTCAAATGTTAGTTGACGATGTAAAATAAAAGTTTAAAGACGACAAATATCTTGAGAGAGCATCGTGTCGCAATTTGCTCATTATTCTTTCAACTTAGAATTTAAAATAATCATTCGCAAACATATCTATGAAAATGTTTCATAACAATTGCATGAGAAAGTACTCAACCCTTCAATTTTAATAGTATATGACGTAATACAATGTTCCGCTGCACATTGACATTTATATTCATAAGTTAGTAATTTCTTGAATTAATAATTCGCAATAAGGATAAGAAGGAACTATGTCTTTCTGTCCTTCAAAATGTTACTTGAAGATGTAAAATAAAAATTAAAAAAAGACAAATATCTTGAGATAGGACTTTATCGCAATCTGCTCGTTACTCTTTCAACTTACAATTTAAAATTATCAAAAGCGAACATATTTATGAAAATGTTCCATAACAATTGCAAGAGAATGTCATCAACCCTTCAATCTTATTAGTATATGACATAATGCGATGTTCTTCTGCACATTATATTGTATATTTATAAGTTAGTTATTTCTTGAATCGATAATTTGCAATAAGGATAAGAAGGAACTATTTTTTCCCCGTTCCAAACACCTTTTAACCTAACCTTCACATACAAACATTAAAAATAATAACATTCACTACAAGAAATAAGACTTTTAGCGACGGTCTTTTCCGTCGCTAAAGACTTTTAGCGACGGACTGTCTGTTGCAGAAAAGGCCGTCGCTAAAATATTAGCGACGGGATTTTATGATCCGTAGGGAAAAATTGTACTTTTACCGACGGATTTAATTACTTTAAGATATTTTGATATTTTCAATAAAGTTTGTAATGGTAACGAAGCGCAATAGCAAAAAGATAATTTATAGATTGACACTTAAGAGTAGGTTTTTGTCACCAAAAGTAACAATTAAGAAGTCTACGTATAGTTAATTAGCAATCAACTTCCCTTTCGTAGTTACTAGAATGAATCTACATGTAACTGAACACTTAATAGACAATTAGGGTTCTTCTTATTAGTGTCACAATTAAAGAGAAGATCTCATCGAATCACATTATTTGCAAATCAATGAACGTAAAATCAAATTATTTGCAAATCAATGAACGTGGAATCACATTATTCAACATAGAAATATATGACAAAAAAATATAAGCAATTTAATCATCAAAATCACATACAAATAGGTAGTGGAAGCAGCAATAGCAATCAGAAAAGGGCGTGGCGACGGTGGACGCGGTAAGGGCGGCAGCAGCGCAATGGATGCTCTGTTTGGCCATGTGGGAGTTGGGTGGCAGTGGCAGTGGCGTAGGAGTGGGGCAGTGGGGTGGGGATGGCATCGGAGGTGGCAGCGAAGGTGGGCGACAGAGGTGAGTGTGGGTGAGAGAAAGACAAATCTACAGAGAGAGAGAGAGAGGAGATGGGAAAAGGAGAGCAGCGGGGAGAATGAGATAAAAAGTAGGGCTTCTGTCTTTAATGTAGAATTTCGGGTAAAAGAAAATATTGTCAAAACTGAGAAAATTTCAAAAATATCATTTAGAGACGAATTTTCCATTGGTAATAATCCGTCACTAAAAGTCTGTCGTTAACAACCTTTATCGACGGAAAATTCCGTCGGTAAAGGTTGTTAGCGACGGAATTTTAGTGACGGACGATCCGTCTGTAAAGGTCACTTTTAGCGACGGAAATAAATCCGTCGCTAAAAACTGTTTTTTTTGTAGTGATTATAATTTTCAAAAGCTTTTGAGGACAAAAATGTGCGGAAGCCACAAGACTAGGTTTTGAAAGTATGAATGTTTGACCATTAAAGAAGCCAAAATGTAAAGTTTTGATTGGTTACTTGAAGCTATTATGATGAAATCGTCCTGACAACTATTGTAGACGAGTCTTTAATCTGCACAAATTTGTGAAAATTTGGGTAACGCAAGTACAAATCATTTTTGTATTTGAATCAAGTCAATTTGATTGAAATGAAAGTTAATTTCTTTCTTTATAGCCGAAGACAATGTTCTTTAGAGACAAAATATCTCTTATTAACGATGATAGTTTAAGCAAAAGTAGGCATAACGTTACCAGATGTTAACATTTTTTTATGTTATACAATATGTCAAAAAGCACATTTTTTTCGTAAAATATTTTATGAGCTTGGCTCGGGTTATTATTCTATAACAAGACGATAAATATGCCAACGAAGATAATAAAATTCATCTTCGGCTGTTTATACCCCTCAACAAAAGTGTCTCTTAACTTTATTCTCTCATAGTCATAGATACATCAATAAATTAAATCCATATCTCCAATACTCCACAATTGGACTTGCACTTCCAAATTGCGTACATTCGTGTGGAAGTACATCCTCGTCCTTATTCTTCATTCACATTATCAAGGACCAAAAGAAGGGCCGTCGCGGACATTAAAACTGGGACCTAACCGAGGAGTCACACGAGAATGCGCATGTTGATCGAAAGAGACGAGGGACGAGTTATAGTACTCGACAAAGGCAGAGCCCTTAAGTTGAGGACCCTCATGCACACGCCGGCCTTTTGATTTCGTGGGAAGAGAGTCCTTTATTATGGAACCGCATTGTCTAGGTTGCGTTTGGTAGAAAATCTTCGAGACCACCAGTTCTCCTTCTTTTTCATCTTCGTAGTTGCCAAGATGATATTGATGCATAACCCAATTTGTTTTTTCAGGCTTTCTTTGCTTTCCATAGTTGGTGTAGAGCACAAGTATTTTCTTGTGCCCTTTCACTTTGCTATCAACAAAAACTGGCCTAGTCTTGCCTGTTTTATGCCATCGGGTTTCACTGCCATCAACATCTGTGTGCACCTTTCTTCGTTTCCTGGTGCCCGTAGTGTATGCTTTCGAAGGTCTGTGGAAGAAATGCCTGACTAAGCCATCTTTGCTTACTCCTGCATTTCTGTAATGGTTAGTAGAGAAGAAAAAATTTGGAATGTTTGAAAATGCATGAAACATATGAGCATGTATGGTCAAGCCTATGTTTTGCTTTCCTGAAGAAGAGTACAATGCTGTGTCTAACGTTACAACCGCCCCAATAGTCCAGGTGAAGGCCATATCTACCAATGAAAAAAATTTCCATCTGGAATATGTTGTACCTAAATTGTGCATGAGGATTCGAAAATGAACCCGTTTTTTTGTTTGTCAGAAGGGGTAGAAGCTTGATTAATGTTGAACGTATTAAAACGTGTGCTTCAGCAAAAAGATTGTGAGGCTCTTATGAACCTTCAGGTAGGGGGATTTGAAATAACTTCTGAATGTAGTTGTGTTCTCACTTCTTCTTCTTCCTTTTTTTTCCCCTTACGCAGGATTATATTTCCGTGTGAAGCCTCCAAACAGTGTTTTTCCTACATAGTTCTTTTGGTTGCCAGATCCACTCTTTAAGTAACAGTTCCATCATGCTTGGCAAATGCCTACATACATTACAGTCCATTTACATTTCCTTATCGAAAACCAAAGTGTTTGGGTCTAGTGAGCTAAATCAGTTCGTGTGAAAATATTTGTACATAGAGTATGCAACGAAAATCTTATAACAGAATCGTCATACTTTATTTTACAGTTCTCTAACGCTTTTCAGATGACCGTCTGAACCAGGATTACATGATAATCCCAAAAATACTTTTTTAGTTTTTGTTTGGAATTGGTTCCTGGCAGAACTGTTGTTTTACTAATTAGCATATACTCTAATGAGGGAGACTCGGACATATAATCTTGTTTTGATTGACAAAGTAAATTATGTCTTGCAGATCACCTGGTAATTTCTCAGGGTGAGTGTAGCAAATTCCATTCTCTCCATCAAGTGTACGTATAAATTCGTCAATTAGGGGATGAAGCTTATGAGCATCCAACTGAACCTTTGCCTCCAAATGTTCAAGAAGCTCTTGATCACTTGGGTCAAACTTCACTCCAGCAGGTAGCCCCGGTAGATCATGAATTCCAGCCTACTTGTTTTCAATTCAATCCCAAAAAATAAGGAAAGCCTGATCAACAAGATTACATTTAACATTTAAGCATAATGAAACACAACTGATTTGTATAAACCTTTTGTTCGCAATGGATCTGATGACCGCAGGAAGGACAAGCCCCGCTAGTTCTCCTTTGGTTGTCACTTTCGCCATTATCATCAGAAGATTTCAGCGACTTTCTTATGATGGCTGCTGGCTCATCGCTGCAGTCGTTGCACCAAGTCATTTGCTTTGTATTTCTTGTAGTATGCTCATCCCACTGTGGATCCTTCCTTTGTTTATTCTTTAGTAGACAAAAATATTCAAGAAGAGAGACAAAAAGGGCTTAAGGGAAAAAGGGGTCAAAAGAGCAATTCTTGAGCAAGTTCTCCCTCAAGCCATTTGTTCTCCAGGGTTGGGAAGGTATTAAATTCTTCTGAGATAGGGAGAAAATATAAGTGGTTAAGGTTTGCTTGGATCTCAAGTTTTCTGATGCAGATTTGTATAGGAATACTTCATTTGGAATAAATGTAGTTATTGGTCTTTTTTGCATCGCACAAGGGTATCTTTGAGCTGATAATTCTGCCAAAAAGAGAAGAAAACCCGTATATAACAAGAGTAACATACCAAAGATGAACAAAGTATTTGAGTGCAGATGGGGCAACCTGATTGCTGTTGTTATACCACCTTACATATCGAGAGATGGAAAGAGACTGAGATTTTAGTTCCAATGTCGCCTTGGAGTGTACAAGAAGTTAAGATTACAGCAAATCAAAGTCCACTGTGAATCAGAAAAGCCAAATTTTAACACCCACCCTATAATTCTTTGTATATTCAAGTACAAGACTTCTCATGTAATGCAAGAAACCTCTCTCTCTCTCTCTCTCCCTCCCTCTCTC
The DNA here is from genome assembly GCA_033070095.1 of Escallonia herrerae. Taxonomy (NCBI): domain Eukaryota; kingdom Viridiplantae; phylum Streptophyta; class Magnoliopsida; order Escalloniales; family Escalloniaceae; genus Escallonia; species Escallonia herrerae. Next base: position 794,985 of record JAVXUP010000007.1, read on the forward strand.
CCCCCGCCCCGGCCACCATCCCCACCACAGACAGATACACTGTACACTGGAAAACCGCCAATGGCCAAAATAACACGTAATCTTTATGGGGTTTTTCGTAGTCAAGTTCCAATAGATGAAAAGAAACCATGATGTTGTTGTTATCTCAGAAGTACACCAACCCCAATCATGGCTTCGAATCCCAGAAAGTTTGCGATTTATTGATAGGTAGCTAAGCCTATCTATCTTGCCATGGCAGCTCTGCCCTATTTGCACTCTATGCAGCGAAGCGCTATTTTGCTGAGAGTAAAATAAGAGTGGCTTTAGAGTTCTTAGCACAGTTATTTCATGGACAGGGTAAAAAGACGTACACAGGAGTGGCAACCTTAGTTCAATGGCCTGACATTATTGTTGCCATCTTAAACATAGAAATGTCGATTGTAAAACAGCCCAAGATACATACTTTGTGCAAGTTCCATCCAAACTTTCTTTTCTTTTTGGTGGCAAACTAGTCTTTATCTATCTGAAGCTCATAATCACATTCCACCGTTGTCACCGTCGGGGGATCCTTAATCTTACCTCGAGGAGGGCCGCAAGAAACAAACTAATTGAAAATTATCCCGGTTAATATTGTCTTGGCATCACATATTAAAGTGAAAATGAGGATAACTTCTAAGACGATGGCGTCACCAAAGGTATTTTTTTTTTCTTTGCACCACAAATACCTCACCCCAACGAGTCGAACTTATACTTTAAAATAGTCGTTACATGCATTTTGTTTCCACGTGTATAATTTTACACGACGTACTTTTCAATACTAAATGATATGGTAACAAGGTTTTTTACACTAAAAATTATTGCATGCAAAAGAAATAGCTGCATAAAAATTAAAATAGCCACCTTGAAAAGATAATTAAAGCACTACAGAATTAATGCACTATGAAATATAATTCCCACGGTTTATGTACCTGATTTATCTAGTATACACGAATATGAGCAAAATGCCAAACTTTATATAAACATCCAAAAAGTCAGGGGTGCAACGTCCACCGGCTGCCCTACATAAAGTCCGCCCTTGCTCATTTTTTGTGATGCATATCGAAAATTGAGATTTTTGTACAAGTTATTGCTTGGATAGGTTGATGGTTATTTATTGCTTTATTAGGATTTATAGCTCTTGAGCTATTCTATTTATCTTGGGCTTCTTTTTTATGAAGTATTGGGCTTTTTCTTTTTTACTTTTTCTAATTTTTACCACCTAAGTCTTTGCACATCTATTGGATCTATTAGAAGACTTGTTTCTTTCTTTAATTTGAGTTTTAAAGAGCTCGTGTTTGGTGTATTGGAGAACATTCCCTTTGGCTACTAATTGATTAGCAGGGAACACATCTTTTATTTTGATGATGTCGAGAGTACTGTACCAGTTTGTTGCTTGTTTTCATCAACTTTTTATTATTGCATCAATTTGTCTCGAAAGTAGTGCAAATGATTAGACAACTGATTCTTTGAAGAGTTGAAGACGTTAGAGTCATGCGATCTATTATTCGGGTGGTTTAGAATGTGTCGTACACTCTTAGCCAATTATTATTAGTACGAAGCAAATGAAGTTAATTATTGGCCAATTAATATGGTTAATTATACCTATATCTCTAAAATTTGAGAGTAATTATAGTTAAGGACATAAAATTTCAAAATGTAACATTTCGTGACCAAAACTGTTTCAAATGTATCACTCGTATCCATCCGTCAGCGTTCCGTCCAAAAAGTATACTTTTTTTTATGATGTCATCAATATGTATTTTTAAAATGATGATACTACCCTTTGTATTTTATATACAGAATATTTTAAAAATTCAATCTACCAATTAGGGTTTCAAATGCAAATTAGAGCTTCAATTCAAAAGGGGACGCCGAAAATTGGTGTCAATCGTTGGAGCTTCTTTGCCCTTGGGTTCAGATTGCTTTTACTGGAAATTCAAGGAATTCGCAATTGGCAAGGCTTTTATCTGAACTTCTTGTGGCACGAGAGGAGGTGAGTTTGGCGGAGGAAGAGGACCAACTGTCAGGGGCGGAGGCGGCGCTGGGCGACGCGGGGGAGGAATGGCGGCGGTGGACTCGATCCTGGCCTATGCCAGGCGGCTGAGCGGGACGTGTTCAACACCGGCAACGTCGGTGAGGTATTCAAGATGAACTAGAATTCCTTGATGCAAATCAAAATCCCTTGAGGCGATGTCCTCGACGCAATTGAGGGTGACGACGGAGGGGAGAGGGGACTCCCGATGCTGCTACTTGCTCGGTGGGTTATCAGAGAAGCAAGATTCCGAACAGCGAGGAAACGATTACAAAGGCAAGTTCATGTTTCCCTTACCAGGAAGGGTCTGCCTAGGATCATTCCTCCTTTTCATCGAAAATTGATAAGCAAGAGGGATGAGAAGGCAGATATGCTAGTGAAGTTTTACTTATCGGCATTCTCTTTAGCTAAGGTTATTCACCATTGTTAACTGGATAAACCAAAGGATCTTGAGCCCGCGTTGGTTGATGGCGGTTCTCCGTTAGATTCCAAGCCATGGATCGAGGGTGGGAGATCTGTTACGGCGGCGACGAGGTGGGGCTTAGGTTACCGGCGGCGTGGGGGTGAGGGACGGGGCGGCAGATCTGGAGAAAACGTTTGGATAGATGAACCTAATTTGAAAATTAGGGTTTTGATAGGGATGAATGGTATTTTATTTTAAAGTCAGGGGCAATCAAGTCTTTTTGTCAAAACCGTTAAGTATTTTTGTATTCCTTTTGGTCAATGGACATAAGTGTAATTATTGCAAACTATTGTCCTCACGTGTAATTACCCCAAAATCTCAGGGACATAAGTGTAATTAGCCCTTATTAATAAGTGACCAAATGTAGTGATTTTTCAACAGAAGCAAGTTTCGCTGAATCGTGAGCTGTTTAAATCAGTCAACAGACTTGATATATCATGGTCATTTAGTAGTACATTTTTTGTCATTCTATAACTTTTTTGGGAAACCATGGGGTTAGCTTTGTGTTTTAAGAGGCATGAGTAAATATGAGTCGTAAACCTATATGTCTTATATTCGACATTCAACAGGAACACTTCAAGGTCAGCCATTAGTCGTTAAGGAATGCCGTTGCTCGTATCTAGAGACAAGATGCCACCTCCTACAGTGGTCTCTTAGGTGTCATTTTATTAGAAGATGGAAGTGATGGGCCATGTTGTTTCACGAGGGATTAGTCGGGCTTGTGTTCCAGACACCTCTATTGCTAGAGAAAAATAAAACAAGTATTTTGGGTAATTCAACAAAGAAATATGGATGTATGGTGCATTCCAAATACACCACCAACTTTTAGCAAAAGATGATATATCTCCAAGGGAAAGAAGCCCTTCGATGCAAATTCAAAGCAGCAAGGAAAATTTTCTTCTGGGTTTGCAGAAAAACATTGAAACTAGACGTGGGTTGATAACATCTTTACGGGAAATAAGTCAAGTCTAATGCAAAAGTTATCAGATTGGGTTAGAACACTAGACTGGTTCTCTTGTACAACTCACCTTTCAATTCAGGTGATTACATAATGCCCTAAATTATACAGGTGATTACATGAAGCCTAAGTTATGTGGTCCAGTTCTTTGTATAAGTTCACAGTTTATTAATTACAACCCATGATATGGCCCCTTTGCCAATTGTTTTTCCCCCTTTAGGACTGTCTTGCTTTATTTTATTTTTTCTTGCGAAAATTTTCATTTGGTGGACTTTCATTTCCACTTGTAGCAATGCTGAGCGCCACGTAATTAGCACGAGTTGCGAAAGACGAGTTGCATTCCTTGAAAAATATACTTCAATCTCACTTCATCCCTTGAATTCACATCTAGAAGGCTTAAAGTGATCTTACATTGAAACTGAAAATTATTCATTGACAAAACGTGGTCGACAAGTGGCTCATCCTTCTAGTGATGCGAGTTTGTAAGCTCTAATTAATGTTCCCAACTATTAGTTAAACCTGGACTGTATTTCAGTCTTTCACACTCTTCCCTGCAATGATCTAACAAATTTTTTAAGAAGATGATCGAAAATAAGTCTTTGCGTTATTGCAGGTTTCCACAATCTGTGCAATACTTTGTCTGGGGACGTTCCTTTTACCGTGGAATTGAGCCACCAAATGTGAGCGCCTAACATAAGCCTTCTCAAAAAGGCCCTTAACTGAAAAGGTAGGCTAGTAACATGCTGGGGCACTTTTAGAAAATCAATCTTTTGCTGCCTTATTTGAATTAATTTCTTGGTTTGATAAACATATAAAGAAGATGTTGGTAGTACCTATTTGAAGACCTTCAGTTGGTTAACAAAAATCACAACCGTTTCGACATGAGTTGAAAAGCCTTCTTCGAATCTAATCTTGGTAAAATCTTCTTCCTTTTAAAATATTTCATGACTGGTTTCAAAATAGTTTTCTTTTTTTTTTTTAATTTGGGAAAACCAAAGATGTTTTATTTAATTAACAAACTGAGTTACACAAGCGTGAGGTGACTCTCCCATTCGCATCAAAACACAGGAGGTTTGACAAAAAAAATCAGCGCAGGATGCTAGTGCATGTATCCGTTTTATTGATTACCCGCCTGCTTGAACATGAAGTCCGCACAAAAGTTTGTTTTCCCATATACATAGGAGACTCGCATCTGCCTCGTGCACTTAGAGAGTGTCCTGCAATCAAGAACTAAAGTTTCAACAGAAGGGGAGGGGGCTGGTTAGACTGGAGTGAAGCAATAATGTCTTGATCGTCCACTTCCAACATAAGGTTTTTTATATTAGGGCTAATTACACCCATGTCCCTGAGGTTTGGGTGTAATTACACGCGAGGACACAAAGTTTCAAAATGTAACACTTATGTCCGTTGACAAACGGAATACAAAAATACTTAGCGGTTTTGACAAAAAGACTTGATTGCCCCTGACTTTAAAATAAAATACCCACTCTGCCCTTTTCAAATCTGCCCCTCCCATTTTTCTTTTTTATATTTTCTTTTTCCTCTCTCTCCCCCCTTCTCCCCCCTCGACACAAGCACGATCTGATACCAAATTGGGGGTCACCGTTCCTTTTCTGCGGCGCCATGACTTTGGCCTGGCCCTCGGCGATGCTGTCGGTGGGCAAATGAAGTTGACAGCAGCAGATTGTACCCACCCCTTCATCATCTCCTATCTTCTAAAAAAGCCAATTCTGCTCCAAAGGCCCAACATATTGCAAATCTGATGAATCGCTTCCTCGGACCCACAATCTTGAAGGCGAAACAGGCGGTCGACATGCAGTCTCATCTCGTACAAACGTAGTAGGAGAAAGAAAGACTACGTGCAAAAATCAGAGCAGCAGAAGCTGCAACAAGACTATGGGAAGAGGCAAAACTGAAAGCACAGTGACAAAGAGATAGAGAAGCTACACGAGATAAATTAGAGAAGATGGAAAAGACAGTAGAGCTGGACAATCTACAGGCCAAAAGGGACTTTGTGATTCTTCTTGGATGTAAGCCTTCTCATTGTTTGCAACGGACGGGGAGATTTGTGGCAGTATAAAAGGCTTGCAGGTTTGCTGCGATTCTACTTTACGGTGCATCACGTCCACCACGGGTGCAGCGCCGCTGCCAGCAACCTTCTCCCGAGCCTCATGCGGGACCAAGGACCAGAGGTGTTCGACGTTGACGATAGGGCAGGGGAACTTGTTGCGAAAACGGTGGAAGTAGCTCATGTCGACCTTGCCGAAGTAGCCCGAATGGTTCTTGTCGAAAAGGATGCAGTGATGGTGCATACCACCGGCGTTTCTCCGCCCGTCAGGATGCTTCAGATCGAAGACGAATGCCTAATTTAATTTGCAGATTAAGAACATTTTCAAACCCTAATTTATAGAGCATTTTAGATTAAGACTTTAGAAAAAATAGAAATTTAATTTGCAGATTTAGAAAAATTAAGGTTGTGAACCCTAATTTGCAAATTAAAAATATTTTGAAACCCTAATTTGTAGATTGAGTTAACTTAGGGTTTTGAAACCCTATTTTGCAGATTGAGATTGAAATAAATTAGGGTTTTGAAACCAATTGATGAAAAAGAGTGCAGAGATTGGGAAGAAACCAAAACCATAATATTTAAATTAAGGTTTAAAATTTTATTCAGTATATACAAACAAGGGTAGTATTGTCATTTAAAAAATATGTATTGGTGACATCATAAAAAAAAGTATATTTTTTGGACGGAACCCTGACGGATGGACACGGGTGATACATTTGAAACACTTTTGGTCACGGAATGTTACATTTTGAAACTTTGTATCCTTGATTGTAATTATCCCATAATCTCAGGGACATAGGTGTAATTAGCCCTTTATATTATGATTCCAAGCAAGTTCAGGTCCATCAAGAACAGCCCACCACTCGGCACTATGGCTATCCATGTCTCGCAAGCTACGAGAGCAGCCTGTCACCCACTGAGCTAGGTGATTTGGTATAAGCTAGGGTTGCAGCGCCCGCTCTCTTAGTGAGAGTGTTTGCACTGCCATCAGTGTTGAGTTTTATATATCCAACTCTCGTGGGGTCCAATAGTTATGTCTTAAGGTTGTTGTGTCATCAAGGTTGATGTTAAAACACTAGTCTCTGGCCATAGCAAGTGTTTCCTGAATGAGATCCCTATTGTTCAAAAAAGGAGTAAGCGAAATTGCGAGTTTATTTCTGTAGTGCCAAGAAATAGAAATTATGAACCCAAATAGTGTATCCAAGGAATGTTGTGAGATTCTAGAGCTTTGTAAAAACACGAATTTTGTTTACACCAATTTAAAAAGGAGCCTCTGATCAGATGGCAATAGGGGGTTGAATGCGGGTTTAAGATCCGCACTTGCCCCGCTACACTAAACATGTGACCCCGTCCCGCCTCGGCCCGCTATAGGGTTTGAAGATTATGATACCATCCCCAACCTGATGGGATTATTGGTAATCCGACCCCAACCCGCTCCGCTCCACATTGCCATTGTAAGTCACTAATCCACTTGCCATTGCCCTTGAATTTGAACATAGGCATTTCCCTTCGATGCTCTCCAAGAATCTAACTACCACCACCCACCAAGATCAAATTTTTTCTTTGAAGTTTTACACCAACACTACAAGCATCTCTATTTGATATTTAAAACTGTTACAATTTGGGGTTGCTGCTTTATTTTCCTCCAGAGTCATGAGTACCCTTTTACAGAATGGACCTAAATCCTAGATAAGAGAAATGGAAATCACAAAACCCACAAATAGTTGACCACACAGATGGGGAGAAAGAAAGATATAAACAATTATCAAGGACATTAGGGACACCATGCACTGTCTTAACACATATCTCCACTGCCACAGATGAAAGTGAGTGCGTGAGTGTGTTTCGTGTAGTGAGAGGGTTATGTCTAGTAAGAACTATAGACTATAGGCTACCGGTGACTAGCTAACAGCAACGGGCGAACAACGACCAAAGTTGGTCGACATGGTTGGTGGTGCGGCAGCCTAAGGAGAAGAAGAGAAAATACGGGAGAAAGATGAAAGTGCTAGGGTTTTAATTTATATATAAGAAGAGATGGACGGTTGAGATTAAATCTTGACTAATATATATATATATATATATATATATATATATATATAAACAAATGGGGTAGGGTCGAATAGCGTGGCGAATACACTTAAAACCATACCCGCCCCGTACCCGATACGGGTTATGAAAGTAAATACCAAACTTGCCCCATGACCCGATCATAAAAAATAAAAATAAAAGTTTGCTCCTATAGGAGTGGGGAAGGGCGGGGCGAATATCTGCCGGGTACGGGTCTAATTGCCATCCCTAGATGGCTATGATGTTTTCTTGGCTGAATAGATGCCCAGATGTGAGCAACCTTTGGACAACTACGAAGGTAGTGGTTAACAGTTTCCAGTTGACCACATCCACAGGGGCAGTTCTTGTCTGTCAGCCAGTGCAGGTTGTTTCGGACCAGAATGCCTTGATGGACGCATTTCCATAAACAACTCTGAACACGATGTGGGCAGCTTAATTTCCAAACCCAATTCTAGCTATCCGGAAGGAGTTTTGCGGATTTGTTCAAGTACCTACATGCCGAGAGGACCGAGCATCACCTGCATCCAATGGCCAATGAGGGAGAGCAATGTTGCAAATTTTATTTACCAAGTTAGTGCAAAGGAGGGAGTGAAGATGTTCAAAGTTCCAGGCTCTATTAGAGATCACTTCACTCACCTAGATGGAGTTACTGTGGCTAGGCAGAAGACCTGTGAATAAATTTCTAAGGGTTCATTAGGCAACCAGTGGTGGTGCCAGAATGAAGCGTGATGACCCTTACCCACTCAACAACGTATGATTGCAGCAATATGGTCCCTAGCTTTCAGAATGTGATTAAAAAAGAAAAGGAGTTGTCATGGCGGGGTTTAGCGTTCCAGATATCATCTTGGGGAAAATATTTATCTTTTAACACTTTGACCCAGAGACAATGGGTTTTTATTTTCCAAATACGCCAAACAATCTTCATAAATGTTGCCTGATTTGCTATATCATTCTTATGAATACCTAGCCCTTCGTTTGGTTTGGCTTGTGTCAACACATCCCAACTTATGCCATGTCATTTTGGCTCTGATTCAGCGTGACCCCAAATAAAATTCCTACTAAGCTGGTCAATCTAATTTGGTATCTAGGAAGGGATCATGTATGCATGCATGGTGTAGTTTGGAATAGAGTTTAACACCGATTTAACCAAAGTTGTGCTACCCACAAAGGATAGAAATTTGGTATTCCAAAAGTTGAGTTTATGTTGAATCTGATCAAGGATATAAGTAAAAGTTTCTTTTTTATGTTCGTCCTTGAATTAAAAGAGTGCCTAGATATTTGCTAAGGACGTTGGTGGCCCTAATCCCTGAAGAACAATGGAAAAAAAAAAAAGCAAATAGTAGACAGGATATTTTTTGAGAAAAAGAGTTTGGATTTTTTGAGATTTATGTTAATACCAGCATAAGAGCTTTAAGCATTAAACATAGTAAGAAAATTTTTGCATTTTTTCTCCATGGCTTGGCAAAACAGAAGAATGCCATCCGCAAATATAACAAGTGTGAGATGCCTAAACCTAAACCAACTTTCTTGATTGGTTTGAGCTAATCAGATATTTCAGCTTGAACAAAAGCCGAAGAGAGTTTAATCAGGCATAAAATGAAAAGGTAAGGGGATAGAGGGTCTTTTTGATGCAAACCACAAGTAGGTTTGAAAGGCTCTGAGGGAGAACCCTACTAGAAAACTGCATAGTTAACTGTAGACATACAACTCATGATAAGAGATATCAGCTTGTGAAGAAAACCCGTTTGGAGAAGCACATGAAACAGAAAAGACCATTGTCAAAACCTTTTTTTTTCCAGATAATCGAGTTTAATAAAAAAAAAAACAAATCCCCTTTCTCTTTTTTCTTCTTAATATTATGAATTAATTCATTTTCCAGAATGATTTATTCACTGCCCTCGACCACGCAAAAAACTGGATTGGTAAGGGTTTATAAAAGTGTCCACAAGAGGTCTACGCCAGTTAACTAGCACATGTGAAAAAGTATTATAATTGGTATTCCAGAGGTTGATTAGCCAAACATGATTAGGAGTTTTCAAAGTTTGGATTTTAGGAATCAAAGCTAAAAAGGTCTAGTTTAAATTCGAAAGAATTTGACAGCTAATAATACAATATTTAACAGAAGAAAAGATATCCGATCCAAAAATGTCCCAATAACGTTAAAAAATTCTTGTGTGGAAACCATCTGGCCCCGGGGCCTTGTCAGTTCCAATCCTTCTCAAAATGAAATGGGGGCTTAGGATAACAACGGGGTTAAGAGTTTCTTTTGAACATGATCGAGTGATGGTCAGATTGAGGGCAGTGTAGGTGTAACATGTGGGCATTTGTGTGAGATGACAACCAACTGTCCGAAGCCAACGCCCGGTCAAGTTGTTCCAAGATACAATCAAGTCATGAAAATGATAATTTGTTCACGTAAAAAGTTGGTCATGAAACCCTAAGTCTAGGAGTTTAGTACTGTCTAACAAATCAAAGAAAGCCCTTACTTGCTTGGCCGAGAAAGGGCAACCACCTTTCTTATCATCTTAGCTAGTTATCTCATTAAAATCACCCATCATTAGCAAGGGTAGATTTTGAGTGCGACACACATTCTTTAGTTCAGTTCATAAGGTCTCTCGAATATGAAAAGTAGGAGAAGCGTAAATAGGAGACAAGGGCCAGGGGCTCGATCTCTATGCATACCTGTACCAGAGTGTGGATGGCCTGCGGCGATTCGTGAACCATGTTGATTGTAAATTTCTGAGCATGCCATAGTAACTAGATGCCGCCGTGGTATCAGTTGTCATCCACCCTATTTATATGATCAAAATCAATGGAGGTTTCAGCCCTTTCAGCAGTGCCACCATTGATTTTGGTCTCTAGTAGTAACATTACCTCCAGTTTGTGCCTCTGGATTAATTCCCGCGCATGCAGTTGGAAGCAATTATTTCCCGATCCATCACAGTTCTTGGAGATCATGTCCATAATGTGAGGAAAGGGGAACTCTCAGGACTTAAATTTTAGTGCCATCGGGAGTTGTTGAAGTTGGATTTCTGTCAATCCCGGCCAAACAAAGTCTCAACCAAATAAAGTCTCATCCAGTCGGCTGTTGATCTTCTGTGCCTTCAGTAGGTAGCTTACCCTGCCCACCATGGCCTCAGTGGAGCACCTGAAGGTAATGGCAATTGGGAGAGTTAAGTACGAAAAAAAGATATTGGTGAGTGGTTCTTAATTTACAATGAGACACAATTCGAGATCGCCCAATGCCAGATACTTGTTTGTCAGAATAGGCAATGGAAAAAGTTGACAAGTATAGGCATGCATTCTTGCTTGATAGCGCTAATGATTCAAGTGATTCTAGTGCCTGCGGTAATGACGACATGGAGCTCTGTCACGATACAAAACTCCCTAAATAAAATAGTAGGGGGTTAAGAGCTGAGTCCAGGCTGGTAGGTTGGTACAGTGTGAGCTGGGGGTTGGTTCCAATTGAAGGGTTTAGGTGATGGTTGGCATAGGGGCAGGCTGACCGGTGGGGTGTGGAGCAGGAGAGTTTTTTATGGTGGGATTATGGTCTGGGCAGCATAAGGTGGGTGATGCACGAAGGCAAATAGAAAATGGATGGGGATGATGATGAAGGAGGCCCAAAGGTTCAATGATCGTATATGGAGGTGGGAGACAACCAGGGTGAGGGGATAGTTCTATATGTTTTGGGATTATAGTTAGGGATGGGGTAAGAGGGCTAGGAAGTCACTTCATGGCTTCCCGTAATGGGGGTCTGCATTGGTGTGTTTTTCGGTAACAGTTGTGAGGGAGCAAAATTAGTAGCATCGTGGGTGACTTGGGGTTTAAGGGGAAGGTCAGTGGAGTATATTGTATGTTGGATGTCATGCTTATATAGAGGTGTTTCATTGGACTCCAGTAATGGCTCAGAGGTGATTATATGGATAGGTGTGTAGGTGGCAGAGAGGTGGAGTATGGGCATGGCATTTTGGATTCTGGGCACATCATTGCTAGGAACAGAATTTTGGGACCTGTTGTAGTCTGAAGCTTTCCCCAAATCCTCCATATCTTACTTCATAAAGTGGGATTGGCGGTGGGGGGAGTTCTTCTTCAGACAAGTGAGGTTTTGCCAAGATGAGTGAGATTTGCTACTTCCAAGTTGTGGAGTAAATTCAGGCTTTCTAGGGAGTCTGCAGTGGATAAATTTTCTAATGGGTTTGTGTACAAAGCTATGTCAGAGGGGGCATGGTAAAAAACCAGTTGGGTCTCACTTTGGACGTAAGTTTCATTAGAGAGAATGTCACTTACCTTTCTTCCTTAACTCAAGTTAGGGTTATGGAGAGACGACGACAGTAGTCGCCGAATAAAAAATTTGGGTGGAGAGATCCAATATGGGTGACGAGATTTTGCCAGAGCGTGACGAGGGACCAAGGTCCCCCTTCTCCCTGATGGTTTACTGTTTCATCCATGTTTCCCGGTTAAGATACGTTTGTGGTCCGTAGAGGATTCTTATCGGGGTTCAAGTTTGAAGTTGGGGTTCCCAAGTGGATTTGTGAAGCTTCGTCGTTGGCCTTGATCTTAGGGCATTTATTGGCATATTGGCTTATGCATTCGCAATTGCTACACAGAGACGACATGTTTTCATATTTTAAGATTTCAAGATGTTTACCTATTTGTATATGCTTGAGTAAGGGTTTGTCTGTGTCGATTTGGATGCAAAAGCGTGCAAATTAACCCCTTGCCACCGTCAATGTTATGGTATCGATTCTCAGCAGGTATCCAAGATGCTTCCAATATGCAGTAATATTTCTTTGTCAAAATATTCGATGGGAAGTCATTTGAGGCGAATCTAAACTGCTATCTGTGAGATCAAAGAATCGAAAGGGTCAAAATTTAGGATCAGTCGTTGAACGGGGAGATACTTCGTCCCAATAAACCAGGGGCCATCTTCCAATGCTTTCCTGTAGTCTGCCTCAGTCTTTGTTTTTAGGACGTGAAAGCCATTAATTAGTTCAAGAATGTCTAGTGTTCTTGATGGTCTCCAGATTCCAATGACTCATAGGAGAATATTTATAGCATTGAAATTTTTATCTAGAACTTTTATGAGCAGTGTGTTTTTCCAGGGGTGTCTAATCCAGGCTTTCAACTCTGGCGGGAGTGTAACTATTAGGCTGTCCCCTTCTTCATGGCCATGATTGATGTTTTGTAGAGATGCTTCACCGCTACGGAGGTCTTCCTCCATCTTTGTGTTGTGGGATTCTTCATCAGAAGGTCTTTGCAGGGTCTTCTTGAATGAATACTTGAGGGTGGACTGGTTTAGTGGAGGTTCTCCGCAGGGAAGGATAATGCTAGGGAGAGTCATTCTTTTTGTGTCGGTGTCCGTATCTTTTTTCAAAATATATTTTTTTGTATTCTTTATGCCCTCCCTAACCTAACTTACCCAGCGTGGCAATTTGAACATCACGATCTTGCACTATTTTTTGCGATTGCTTTCATAGCTTTTGCTAGACTTGTGACTTATTCTTCAATCACTTGAGCATTTGTTACCATGAGACGCATGGTGCTCAATAGAGCAGTGCTCACAACAGTAGAGTCACTAAAGAGACGATCCATATAGTTGTTGGTGAAGTTCCACTGCTCAACTCATCATCTTCATCTTTATCAACTTTGAACACATGCGACTTCACAACTCTTCAGACAAATTCCTTGTTGAAAAAGAAAACTTGATTTAGCTCTTTGGAATGGTGCTTAGTATGGCATGTTAGTGGGCTGTTGAAATGTGTTAGGTGCATAAGTTATATACATGAATAATATGTGCTTAGTACAAGTAGTGGGCTAGTATATCAATGAAATAGTGGGTTAGTGGTTACTTAATTACATGTCTCAGAGTTACTTAAAAGCACTATAAAAGATGTAAGATGGTACAAGTACTCTATATGTCCTCCTCCTCATATAAGTGAGTGTATGAGTTTGATTGATCCTTTGTCGCCAACGAAGTAGTATTAGAGCCACAACGATCCAAGTGGACATTATCCAAAATGGATATTTAGTATGAGAAATTAATGTTCTCAAATTATGTAGGAATGAGGAGTGTCCTTTCATTGTATCTCAAATCATGTGATTTGTGGGATGTGGTCAGTCAAAAACCAAATGGTAGCTTATCGAAAGGAGTTCGACAAAAGAATGAAGAGAAGGCACTCCAAGTGTTGCAAAAGGCCGTCCATACAGAGATATAAAAGCGTATCAGAGATTTAAGATCACCAAGTGACATTTGGCAAATGATCGAGGTCATTGCTTCCAACCTTAGATGTGATTCTTACCCAAGGAGTATTGGGTACAAAGTTGGGAAGAAGATAAGTTCAAAAATAAAGATCGTGAGCATCTCGACGAAGAAACTCCAATGAAAGATGAAAACGATTTTCATGTTTCTGAAGCTAAAGAAACAAAGGGGACAAAAGAGGAGTTCAAGGCTTTGAAGCCAATGAGAACGAAGAATTGACAAAGGGAGAACATCCATTTAAAAATATGGAGGGGAGCGAGAACACAAATGTAATCAATGCTCAAAATGAAGAGATGGAAGCTGAGAGCATTGACAAATAGGTAAAAGTTCACTATGATCAAGAGGTGACAACCCCAAGTATAACCTTTAATTTATATGCAAAAGAAGAAAATAAGTTCAAATCATTTTCACTAGATAAAGAGCCGCACTTTGAAAAGGTAATGGACACTTTTCATGTGGTGAGAAAATTAAAATGTTATCGGAAGAATATATCTTCAAGGATGATGACATTTTGGCAAATTATACCAATTATGATTATTCTGACAAGTTTGTCATACTTGTTAAGGGAAGTGATTTGGTGAGAAATATAGAGTATCATTCTCCACTTGGCTTGGAGAATTTGTTGAATGATACAGGTGGGTGAACTTAAAGACGTTCTTTGATCAGGAGAAGCTACAAGAAGTGTCTCGAGATAATTTTTAAGGTTTAACATGCGCACAAATGATGAAACATTGTCAAATGTGCAATAAGAAGATGACCCACATGCGATACACGTCAAAAGAAAAGACGAAGAAGATTATTAATGTTAATGTTGATGGCATTGGAGTTGGAGTTGGAGTTGGAGTCGGAGTCGGAGATGACTGTTGGCACTTATCATGCCCCTCAATAATGTTGGAAGATATAAATCAAGTTTAAATGGGGGTGTTGAAAAATAAACTTGATTTAACTCTTTAGAGTGGTGATTAGTGTAGCATGTTGTGGATTGTTAAAGTGTGTTAGTGGTGCATAACACATTAGTGATATGTGCTTAGTGCAAGTAGTGGGCTTAGTATGTTAATGAAATAGTGGGTTAGTGGTAGCTTAATTACATGTCTAAAAGTTACTTAAAAGTACTATAGAAAGATATAAGATAGTGTAAGTCCAAGAAGAAAGATAAGTTTGAGATTAAAAAAAAAAATTAAGTTATATTGTGTTCTCTTCAAGTCTTCCTCCTCATACTTGTGAAAGTGAGTTTGAGTGGTATCCAACATTCCCCTGATACGGCCGTGTACAACAACACTTCTTGTACATTAGGAGTAATTTCATCCTTTTTCACTTATTAAGGTTGAATAGGTAGCTTCCTTCAGCAAACTAGATCCGAACGGAGGAGTCTCATTTATTGGAGGTGTTCCTAAAGAAGTTGAGCCTTGTCCTTTGCTTGGCAATGGGTTTCCCCACCAAGTAGACATTGGAAGTTGAAGGCCTTTGAGGGGGTAGTTTTAGTGTTATTGATCTTGGGAGCATTGCTGAGTAGATCATGAGAACTTGCAAAGATAGAGAGAAGAGTTGAGAGGCACACAGGTCCATTGGGCATGCCAGAAATGTATACATACAAATTTTAAGTCTGCATTAAAAGATAGGAAAATTAGCGACAAATGTATTCTTATTGATCAAATAAGCAAGCCATTATAATGTAATTCTAAGAAAGTACAAAGTCCTCTAATTCTTCTGTCTTTTGATCGATGCTTGACCTAGGGCTTGACAGGTCTCTTCGGATCAGACGGCAAACTTAAATGATTTGGTCATGAAAACATTATAAAGCTTTGCAACTAACAAATCTAATATTGAACAATAGATTTGAACTAGAACAAAATGCTGAACTTAAAACATATCTTGAACAATGTCTCGAGCAATATGTTCTCTGGCTTAAAGAATTTGTCTCCAATTCAGAGCTTCTTTAGCTTGATAAAATAATCTTCCTTCCGCCTTCGGGTCACCTCACTTAGATAGTCAAAAGTCAGAGGCTTTAATAATCATCCCTTCATGAGATAGAGATACCAAATATTTTCCACATGTCATATTAATCTTACTGGTTGAAAAACTTTAAGATGTGATATCATGCGCTCCGATCAGCGAGACCACCTTAGCTTAGGCAGATCAATATGACATACTCTAAATATTAATAAGACGCATAACTTAATTATCCATTAATTTATGACGTGTAAAAATTTTTTGTTGGACCATATGACAGCATTTAGGGATTATGTGTCCATATTCTATTGGGTTAATAACAAAATTGTCCCTTAATTCTACATTTTTGCATGTTGCTCCTCCTAATTACAACTTTGCAATAGTATCCCATGTAATTGACAAAATTGATGCAAACGACTCCAAAATATGACACGCAATCATTTTCGGTCATTCAGTATACACGTGCATGATGCATTTTTGTATGGGCAATTTGGTACAATCACAACCACAATTACCAACCACTGCCAATGACCACCGATCACAACCATTTTACCTACCCCCCCCCCCCCCCAAAATGCTGTCCACCCTTTTCTTCCGACCTACTTTCATCACCCACAGTAACCCCAAAAAATCCACCCTCTAAATGAAGCTGATAGAAGTGATTCCTTCTCAAAATTTCTAGAAAGCTCTCTCTCTCTCTCTCTATAGCCGACTACAATAAGCAATGGCAGCTAGGTGAGCCACCACTTGGGTAGTCAATAACAGTAGTAGAGTAGCAATGGAGGCAGGTGGCAATTTTGCATATGATGGAGTTAATTTGGGTTTAGGCATTTTGACGGTGGCAGTTAGCGTGGATCTCAGTAGGGTGTTAGTGGTTATGATTGTTGACTGTGGTGGTTGTTTAGATTGTCGTGGTTGGTGTCGGTCGAGGCTTAGATGGTTGTGGTTGAGGGTGGCGGCGGCGACTTGATGTCTATGGTTAGGGACAACGGTAGTGGTTGGGAGCGACGGCAATTCGGATGGTGGCAGTTGAGGGTAAAGCTTGTTCGAATGGTACTAGCGGTGGATGTGGTGGGCATCGCAATGTTGGCGAATATGGCGTACGATGGTGCCGCTCAAGAAGATAGGGGTGAGAATCAATAGTGGTGTGGCGCCGGTGCCAATTGTGTGTCCGACGAAGTTGGTGTTTATGGGACTATTGATGACCTATACGTGGTGTTGGATTTTGTGACGTTGTCCATCAATCCACCCCCAACATAGTGGAGTTGGGTTTTATGATGGATGCATTGAAAAGTTGGATGAATAAACAATCTTCACTGAATAAACAATATTTAATCTTTTCTATCACTTTAATTTTTCCAAAATCTCTCCTTTCTTAATTTTGAACTAAAACCAGCAATCTACTTTATTCAGTTTCTCCTATTTTTAAGACAGTTGTACATCTTTTTTACGCAAATCAGAAGCTGGAAAAAACTAAAACGGATCTATCAAACATCTACTAGTTTTTTTTTTTCCAAAACAAAAACACAACTAGTTTTGATTTTTATATTTTAGAAAACCAAAACTAAAAACTACAATACTATTAACACAAACCCTAAATCAAGTCCTAATAAGTTGATACATTAATTAGGTAGAGTTTTAAATTAGGTAAACAAAATTATGACAACATACTCATATGGCTTTTTTACTAATATATACTAATAACGAGTCAAGATGCATGCGCGACTTTAATAAGCATAATTAAAAAAATAACAAGAAAATAAATATGATGACATGTCATAAAATTGAATCTGGATAACCTCTTGCATAATTAAAAGAGAGAAAATGATGTGTACAATTAAAGTTACTTACGTATAACTTTCATACGGTATAATAATATATAACAACGTTTCGTTTATTATATATTTATATTATATTATATATGATGTGACATAATATGATATGACTTTGAACCTGAAGTCTTCTGAACATGGGAGTCTTCTGTACAGAAAACCATCAAAACATGGCCCCTACTCCTATGTATTTAAACTGTGTTTGAATGAAAATGACCAAATTTCCTGGCTCACCTTATAATTAATACAAGTCTCTACCGGCTAACCACTGGAGTCTACTTTGAGGGCCATCTCTGTCACTCGCACTGAAAATAGTCATTGGGTTCATTAAATCTTCAAACAATGTATAGTGATGCCACAATGGTAGGGACAGAGGTGTGCCAATTCACTAAATGAGGGACGGCCAAGGAGGATAAACACCGATTCACATCTGTAATAACCAGCATCCTTGATGGTGGCCAAGTTTGTTGCAATGCCAAAATTTGAAAATCTGCAGTGTCTTCAAAGAGCATGTTGCTGTTATACGAAAGCCATGGGTAGTTCACCGAAGAGAGCGGGAAAGTTAACATCGATAAGTTGCCAAATGCTGTAATACTACTGTTGATAATGAGAAGTCTATAACAAGTTCTGTGACAAATTCATGTCTTGCTGTAGGTCAATACACTCACTTGGGTGTGAAAGGAAAAACACACTCACCCTCACTGCCATGCCCCTCCCCACCTTCTCCCGCGGCTTTCTGGAAACCTCAATCCAGCATTTTTAATTCCCCTCCATTCGAGCGAAATGGAAAATGATTCACCAGCTGGTGTACAGAATTACAACATGTGGAAGCTGGAGGGATGCTACATTGCTTCCGTAATCGTCATGCTTCCTAGCATAAAGGAAGGTAAAAGCCATATTACCCCACCCACCCACCTTCCTGCTTCAAGCATCCCGAGAAGATCTGAAGTAGAACCATATCCCTCCCCTTGAATAAATTTGTCATACTACGCTTCCTTGATCAGAACCATCTTCACAGTAGTAAGGGGAGAGCTTGCCATCCTTGTTTGTTGCAGTCTTGGGCCCATTATCAGCCCTTGCCTCCTGTAGCAATTTCACCACCCTCCGCATTGAAGGACGGTTGATCGGCAGTGGGCTAATACAAAGTAGGCCAATATCAAGGACCCTAAAAATTTGTTCCTGGTAAGTAGAATCGAGGTGGGGATCGAGCACCTGGTCGCGTCCTTTGCTTTCCAAAGTGGTGCTGACCCATGCTGCCAAGTCTTTCTCCCCAAAATCTTGATCAATGGGCCGTCTCCCAGTCACCAGCTCTAAAATGACAACCCCAAAGCTATAAATGTCACTCTTCTCATTCACTCGAAGTGTATATGCATATTCTGCAATTCGTTGGAGGAAAAAATTCAGAAACCTAAACATAGTTCAGAAAAAGAAAAAAAACGTATTTATTTGTGAGTTAAATTTTGTGCAAACAACCCTTCTATATATCCTATTATGCAGCATTAGAAGTAAACATCGACTTACAAGAACAAATTACTCGATTGTGCTTCTTAACAACTCCCGTGATGAAAACTGATCTGAGCTTGATCAATGTTTTTGATCAAGAAAATGATCATGTATTTGACGAACCATGCAACTCTAGAACTAACTTCCTAATACACGAAGAATACTCGGCACCGTTGGAAAATCAGTTACTGAACAGTTAATTCAAACAGTTTTCAACATGTAAATATAGGCGAAAATGAATGGTCTGGTGTCTTACCCGGTGCAATGTAACCACAAGATCCAGCAATTACGGACATGGAGTCCGCCTCCTGGTTGACTGCATCACCAATTTTAGCGACACCAAAGTCAGCAATTTTTGCTCCGAACTCTCCATCCAGCAATATGTTGTTCGATTTGACATCCCTATGAACGATCGGAGGAACACAACCATGATGCAAATAAGAGAGCCCTTCGGCTGCATCCAAAGCTATCCTAAACCTTGTTGGCCATTCCAACAATCCGCCCTTACTACTATGCAGTAAATCACCGAGGCTCCCATTTGGCATATATTCGTATACCAAGAGCTTAGAAGTATCAGTATTGCAGCAACACCACAATCTCACTATATTCTTGTGCCTTATCTTTCCCAATGTCTCAACTTCAATTTCAAATCCATTTTTATCCCAACTTAAACTTGCAGAATTTGCCCCATCAGTATTTGATCTTGCATATAACTTCTTCACGGCGACGACCTCACCATTACTAAGAACAGCTTTATAGACTTTCCCAGAAGCTCCACTACCGATAATATTATCTTCGCTGAGACAATCAAGTATTTCGAATTCACTAAAACCCAACTTATGAAATGATCTCCACTTAGACATGATTTCTGCTTTCTTTGCCTTTTTCAAGTTTCTACACTTCAACACAAACCAAACAACCCCAATAACAAAAACAATGCCAGCAAGCATAAACATGGATACAAGTATCCAAAAATGACTCTTATCTCCACTTTTTTTAGCACAAAGACCAACAAGATCATCACACAATCCCGGATTGCCAACAAAGCTATCTCTATAAACTTCTTTAGCATAATTCGGAGGAATGCCTCCTGTAAGATCATTACTTGACAAATTCAGCGTATTCAGCTTCAAATTCTGCAATGTAAGTGGAATATTCCCAGAAAAGAAATTTTCAGAAAGATCAAGGTAATTAAGCACCGACAAACTGCCAATTTCATCCGGAATTTCACCCGATAGCCTATTGTCTGCCAAATTAAGCTCATTGAGCTGCACCAGAGATTTAATCCCGGTTGGGATTCTGCCGGAAAGCTCATTTTTACTCAGATCAAGCTTCTGTAACAAACCCAGATGTACCAATGTGTCAGGGAATGGCCCACTAAGCTTATTGCCACTAGCTGAAAACTCAATTAAGTTGCGCAATGAGCCAATTTCATTTGGTATGGACCCAGAAAATCGGTTCTGGGATATCGAAAGCGTGGAAAGGTTAAATGCACCTGAGATCATGTGTGATATATTTCCAGAAAACAAATTCTCACGAAGATCAAGTAGAGAGACATGTGGCAAGCCCCAAAAACCTGCCGGAACTTCACTCGAAAGCCGGTTACTCCGCATCCGAACCCGGCTCAGGCTCCAGCATTGCCCAAGGCTGACCGGAATCTCACCCGAAAATGTGTTGTATATCAACAGAAGTTCGACCAGCGCCCCCTTTTCGCACAAATTCGGTGGAATTTTGCCAGAAAACTGATTTTCGGACACGTCCAGGATCTGTAAGGGCGAGTTCTTCCCGAGATCAGTCGGTAGTGACCCAGTAAGCCGATTGGTGAATAATTTCATTTCGAACAAGTTGGGTGACCGCGCTATGCTATCGGGTAAAACACCCTCCAGTTCGTTCTCGTAAAGGAAAAGCGAGGCGAGTGGCAACTCGCACAACTCGTCCGGAATCGCTCCCACCAACCTGTTCATTGACGCGTCGAAATTCCTCAATGCCGTCAAGTTGGACCACCCCGCCGGTATCTCCCCGGTGAACGAGTTGTTGAACAGCTCGATCTGGACTAGACTCGTCAGCCGAAAGATCAGAGTCGGTATGGACCCGTTGAGCCTGTTGTTCGACACGTCCAGGTTAGTGAGTCGACTCAGTCGGGAAAAGGTCTCCGGAATCTGACCCCAGAGGTTGCACTGACTCACCCAGAGAGTCTCCAAATTAGAAAGGTTGCCCAGTTCCGGAGCGAGACGACCGGGTCGAAACGGGTTGTAAGCGAGGTGGAGCAATTTCAGACTGGTCAAATTCGAGAGAAAACCGGGGACGGTGCCGGTTAGGAGGTTACCGGCGAGACCCAGAGTTTCAAGGCCCCTGAAAGAGCCAAAGCTCTCCGGGATTTCGCCGGTGAGGCTATTGCCGTTGAGGTTGAGGTGCTTGAGGTTGGGCATGTTGGGAAGGGTGCGGGGGATGGGGCCTGCCAGGAGATTCTCGGAGAGGTCGAGGAGGGTGAGGCTGCGACACGCGGAGACGGAGGGCGGGAGGGAGGAGTTGATGGAGTTGTTGGGGAGGGAGAGGGCGGAGAGGGAAGGGAGGCGGCAGAAGAAGGCCGGGAAGGGGCCGGAGAGGGAGGCGGACGGGAGGATGACGGAGCTGACGGAGTGGGTCAGCGGATCGCAGGTGATGCCAGTCCAGTTGCAGGGGGTGTCGTGGCGGGGGTTCCAGTCGGAGAGGGAGGCGGAGGGGTCGGAGAGGGAGAGCTTGACTTGCTGGAGGTAAAGACCTTCCTGGTTGAGGGAGGAGGTGGGGGGAATGGGTAGGTAGAGGAAGAGGAAGAGGAGTAAAGGGAGCATGGTGGAGATGGGTGGCGAGAGTGTGGAGCGGAGGTGGTTGGTTGGGTTTGTTTTTGTGCGGTGGAGGGGAAAGTGGACTAGGAGGAGGATCCTTGTTTGGAGTTTAGCCAGTTACAGTTTACAGGTGAGTAAGAAGGGGTTATGTTATATGTGTCTGGGGGACTGTTTTGGTCGTAAAGCCGGAAGTGGACTCGTTGGGTTACATGTTTCGAGTTCCGAGGGACACACACTGTTGAGAATCAGATGGCTTTTTATTTAGAATATATATATATATATATATATATATATATATATATATATATATATAAATAATAATATTACTCCAGTATTGTGCTTAATTACTATTTCTATGCTTAGATTAGGAACTAATAAGGAGGCGGCGAAAGGTGTAAAGTCACTCAAGTCCCAAGTACTACTGGGACCCCGAGAAAGATTCTTGGTAAAAGATAGTCTTTCGTTAATTATGAAATGTTACCATTATTTTTACAGATATTTTAGACGTTAATATTTTGCATTATAATTTCGGTATCACTAATTAGAAGCTACTGCATATACTTGGTGGTCATCATTTGTCACTTTATATAAAGCTTGGCATGGACACTCAACAATATAGAAAATTGATAAATGCAAAAGCTTCAAATTTTTAATGAGCACGTGCAGTTGGGGCATAAAAATTGCTTGATAATAGACCTTCAAAATTTTAAATGAGCATGTTCAGTTGGGGCATCGCGCATGTCAGTAGTGCTAAGGGGTTGAGCTATCTTCACCACGTTTATTTGAGGCAAAGAAATGATACGCCATATAAAAAAGGGTTTGTGGCGTGGCTCGAGGCACCTTCCAAACAACCTATCAAGTCATTGGGATCCCTCGTGATTGTATTACTTGCATTGAAGTTACAGCGGTGGCGCAAGAAGCGTACTTCTACCTTCTTTGTGATAAGTAGAAGATGAGGACGAAGAAAAACCCTGATGGTGTGGTAAAATCCCCGATCAGGAATTGGGTGACACGCGGGCCCATGTGCGCTTGAGCTGGTTATGAGGCGGACATCGAGAGCCAATAGCATCTGAGCTAGCCAAAGCTTGAGCATGATCATGGAAGGTGCTAATGAGTAGGAAAGGAAGAGCCTAAAACTTTATTGTGGTAATGCTATTCATGCTGAAAAGCCATGGGGAAGCGATCCCCTAGGGGAATGATCAATAAGTAATGAGACCGGGGACAGTGATTAGGACTGTGCCATAGATGGCCATCGTGGTGTTTCACGGAGGATGAGGCAATGCCAACGTGACTTTGCATTGGAAGATGATGGGGCACTACTGGTGTGGCATACTGCTCAATAATAGAGTGCGTGAGTCAGCTCAGGTGACGAAATCGTGCGCATATATAAGACTCGAAGCTCGCCAAAGGAAGACTCAGTCTTGAGTGTCAAGCCCTTTAGGCCGAGACTCATTAACTGTCACTATATGATATAAACCCTTTTGTTCTTAAATTGAACCATAAAGGTCTTCAAAGAAACAATACAAGCTTCGGGCTAGATTAAGCCTCTTTAGAGAAGTATTAGTGCCCTTTTGCTTTGGAATGAAATCATAAAGGTCTTCGATAAAGCAATACGAGCCTAGGTAGGATTAAGTTTTTATGGACTGACGATGTTCTCAAAAGCAAATTATTCCAAAAGCTATATGAGCAAAATAGTAAACCTGAGCCGAATATTTGAGAAAAATTCCCGAGTCACTAGAAACATAAGTGGCTGAAATGACTTACTTGGAGCTCAAAGCTTTAAACTTTAATACCTTGGAAATGTGGAGAAACAAAAGTTTTGAAAACTTAAACCTTAAGGTTTCATAATGACAAGAATGGTATCAATTGTTGTATGTTTCTCATTTACATGTAGCACTATATATATATACACTGAAGAACTAATTCTATGGGCTAAAATGAAGCTGTAAAATATGGAAATCCTATAACTATGCCCAAAACTTAAGCTATACAAGAAGGAAGGAAAATAGATCATGGCATTTGTTATGGGCTGTCAAGACTCTAAAGTTAAGCACTTATTTAACATGTGCATTGCATTTGTTATGGGCTGTCAAGATTCTAAAGTTAAGCACTTATTTAACATGTGCATCATCCCGGTTGATACTCCCCCTCAAGTTGGAGCAAAGAGATTTCGAATGCCCAACTTGCCGCAAAGATAATGAAACTGGTGACGCCCAAGTGCTTTAGTGAAGATGTCGGCGACCTGCTGTGTTGTGCGAACATGTGCGGTACTAATGTTGCCAGCAAGTAGTTGCTCTCTAACGTATTGACAATCAATCTCAATGTGCTTGGTCCTTTCATGAAAGACCGGGTTCGAAGCAATATGTAACGCCGCTTGATTGTCACAGAAGAGTCTCATGGGACGATCATGGTGAACGCCAAGAGAGAGAAGAAAGGATTTGAGCCAAGTGAGCTCGCAAGTGGTTACCGCCATCGAACGGTATTCTGCCTCAGCAGATGATCGAGAAACTGTCGGCTGTTTCTTGGTACGCCATGAAATGGGGGAATTTCCCAAGGAAACAAAATATCCGGTAACGGAACGCCGGGTGAGTGGGCAGCTGGCCCAGTCCGAGTCACAAAAGGCATAGATCTGAAGAGGACTATCAGCCGGCAAAAACAAGCCTTGGCCCGTGACGGCTTTAAGATACCGTAAAACCCGAAGTGCAGCGTCCCAATGTTGGGAACGAGGAAACTGCATGAACTGGGACAAGACATGGACCGCATAGCAAATGTCAGGCCTAGTGAAGGTGAGGTAGACAAGGCGACCAATGAGTCACCGATATGGTCCTGGGTCAGAAAGGAGAGGACCGCCAGTAAGAGCAAGACCGTGGTTCTGTTCCATAGGGAATGCAGCGGGCTTAGATGCAGATAAACCGGATTCAGAGAGGATATCCAGTGCATATTTGCGCTGAGAGAGAAAGAGGCCACGCGGTCCACGTGCTGCTTCGATGCCCAAAAAATACTTGAGAGGCCCGAGGTCTTTGAGCTTAAAGCAGTCATTAAGATACTTTTTGAACAAAGAGCAGGCGGTGCTGTTATTCCCAGCGAGTATCAAATCATCCACATACACAAGAACAGCGAGAAAGACGTCCCCTTTTCCAGTAGGTGAAGAGTGTGTGATCAGCATGCGACTGAAGAAAGCCATAAGAACGTAGGGCGGTGGAGAGCTTTGCAAACCAGTTGCGGGGTGACTGTCGTAAACCATAGAGAGATTTGCACAAACGGAGAACCTTATTTGGGCTAGAAGGAGAGAATCCCGAAGGTGGCCGTATATATACTTCTTCATGGAGATCACCATGCAGAAAGGCATTGTTTATGTCCATTTGATGGAGCTCCCAATTTTTAATAACGGCAACTGCTAAGAATACCCGGACGCTCACCATTTTGGCAACTGGGGCAAAAGTCTCGGTATAGTCAAGTCCTTCAACTTGAGTATCCCCTCGAACCACAACCCTGGCCTTGTATCTCTCAATAGACCCGTCAGAGTTGAATTTAATTTTGTACACCCATTTTGAGCCAATGGGCTTCTTGCCAGGAGGTAAGTATTCAATAGTCCAGGTACCATATGCTTCAAGAGCGTCAATTTTTGCTCTCATGGCTGTATGCCACTTTGGATCGTGGGATGCAGTCTTGTAGGAATGCGGCTCAGAGCCAGAAGAAACTGCATCCAAAAATTGAGTGTGCGCAACAGAAAATGACTTACAAGATACAAAATTAGCCAGAGGATACCTGGGACCGCTAGAGCCGTTGGTGGGTGTTGAAGATGCAGGGGGGGAAGAACTTGAGCAGTGTGACATATATAGTCCTTGAGAACAGAAGGAACTTTCTTTTGTCGCTTTCCACGACCAAGAGTGGGAGACGGAGCGGTAGGAGAGCTCGGTGGAAAAGCCGAAGATGAGATCTCGGGGTCAGGACCCGCAATAATACCTGACAGACCAGGGGAAGGAGTGGCAGTCGGCGAGGGTGGCGGATCTCCCCCTGTCACTGGTGGTGTGTCTCCCTCAATCACCGGAGGGGATGCCATAGGATGTTCGGCACAGTCCCGTGCTGGGCAGAAAGTGGTGGTCGCGGGTGTAGGAGAAGGGCCGAGAGGTGTGGTAAATGGGAAGACGGTTTCCTCAAACTTCACATCCCGGCAGAAGAAGACTTGATTAGTTTCAAGATCATATACCCGCCAACCTTTCTTGCCCGGGGGATACCCAAGAAAAACACAGCGTCTATTCTAGGGGCAAATTTGTCTGCGAATTTTGTGTGAGCATAGCAAAGACACCCAAAGACCCGAAGGTGGGAATATGATGGGACCTTTTGGAAGAGGAGTTCATGGGGTGTTTTGTGTTTGATAATGGCTGAAGGAGTACGGTTTATGAGGTGAGCAGCGGTAAGTACACATTCCCCCCAAAACTCAATAGGTAGGTTGGCTTGAAAACGTAAGGCTCGGGCGACCTCTAGAATATGACGGTGTTTCCTCTCAACCCTCTTTGGTGTATCGACCATAGATGTTTGGTGTAATATACCGTGATCATTGTAGAATTGGGTCATGGGCTGGGAATCAAATTCATGGTCGTTATTGCTTCGAATTATTTTGACGAGTTTGCCAAATTGGGTATGGACCATATTGCAGAAGTTTTGAAGCAAGGTACCAGTCTGACCCTTATCATGCATTAAATAAACCCAGACAGCCCTACTATAGTCATCCATAATTGTTAAAAAATATTTTGTACCAGAAATAGTGCTTACCCGATAGGGGCCCCAAATGTCACAATGTACCAATCCAAAAATATCCATAGCACGACTAGTACTATCAGGAAAAACAGTTCGACTGTGCTTTGCACGACAGCACACATCACAAATAGTTTTAAGGGAAGGGGAAACAATTGAAACTGTAGGAAGATGAATAAGAGGCTGACTGGAGGGATGCCCCATGCACCGATGCTAGAGCTCGTAGGACTCAGACTCAGAGACGGAGGCCATTGTAGCAGTAGAGAGTGGCTGAAACATGAACACCCCCCGATGCATCTTACCCAGTCCAATCGGGCTCTTCGAAATGCGGTCCTGCAATACACATATATCATTGGAGAAAGCCACAAAGTAGTTAGCGTCAGTAGCTAAACACGAGACAGAAATAAGATTAACAGCCAAGTTTGGCACATAGAGCACGTGGCGAAGAATGATGCCGTCTGCCAAGGAGACACTGCCTGCTTTGATGGCATTAGTTTGAAGACCGTCCGGTAAGCCTACCGGAGAAGGTGGAATATCCCAAATACTTGAAAAGAAATTCAAGTTCCCCGTCATATGGTGCGAGGCACCGCTATCAATCAACCAAGTATGTATAGGAGGCAGAGATTTACCTACGAGAGAGTCTGTACCCGATGGAGAGGATTTCAGAAAAGTGATGAGGCGTTGCATCTGCTCGAGTGTCAGGCCTGGAAGAGGGGAAGTGGCGGCGGCCTGTGCCTGGCTGAGAAAGGGTTGTTGTTCTGTGTCACGGCGGCAGAGGCCTGGAGTGGGCCAGATGAGGAGCCGACTGCATTCTGTGACATGGCAGGTGATCCACGACCCCTCCCTCGCCCCTTACCAAGCGGAGCAATACCAAGGCGGCGATAACATTTCTCCTGTGTGTGATCCACCCGATGACAAAACGTGCACCAGGGCCGTCCTGTAGGTGTACGGTCTGGGTCCCCTGCAGTGGCTAAAACAAGGCCAGAAGACCGTGCAGTAGGCGGCCCATTTTGGGCATGAAAACCAACCGCCGAGGTAGTGTCACGACTACCAGTGATGCCCCGGTGAGACTCTTCCTGCATGACCATGGCATAGACTCTGTCTATGTTGGGAAACGGGTCCATGTTTATAATCTGAGTACGCAAAGTAGCATACTTGTCATCGAGGCCCATGAGAAATTGGTAGGTCTGTAAGTCTTGATACCAATTCATTTTTTCAGTACCTTTGGGACACCCACACGACTCCAAAGGCGACAAAGTCAACAATTCATCCCACATCCCAAGCAATTTCGTGTAATAGGTTATGACAGAGGCCCCTCCCTGTGTAGTCATAGACGCATCGGACCACAATTTATAGATCCTAGGTCTATTGGGTATTGAGTATCGGGTTTTCAAGGAATCCCAGATTAATTTGGCCTCATTAAGTCGTGACACAGTGGCACGGATAGGGGGATCTAGTGAGTTACAAATCCAAGAACATAACGTGGAGTTAACAATATCCCAAGCTAGAAAATCTTCAGACTCAGGGTCTGATTTTGTAATTCTACCATCAATAAAAGCAAGCTTATTGTGTGATTTTAGAGTCAGAATAGCCGATTGTTCCCAGGCAACATAATTGTCTCCTTTCAAGGTATCCTTAGTAAGGGAATTACCTGAGTTTGCTTGACTGGACAAGTAATATTCTAAAGTTGGATCGAGGTGCTTGGGCTTGGAGGTTTCTGCGTCCTTGGCCATGTCGATGAAGATGGAAACACACCGTTCCTTGATTGCGGGTCTGATTGAATGCGTCAGCAGTGATTGCTGAGAGTTGTCGGATTGCTTGCACACCAGCAAAGAAGGATACGGGACCTGAGAGTCCGATGAAGCGAAGGCCGATTCTATGGGCTACAGGCTGGAATTTGACGCAGCCGAGTGACAGTGATCCGGGAAGGATAAACGCCGGACGAGGAGAGAAAAAATAAGATGAAAAAAAGGGCTAAGCGGAAATATTAGGCTCTGATACCATGACAAGAATGGTATTAATTGTTGTGTGTTTCTCATTTACATGTAGCACTATATATATACACTGAAGAACTAATTCTATGGGTTAAAATGAAGCTGTAAAAGATGGAAATCCTATAACTATGCCCAAAACTTAAGCTATACAATAAGGAAGGGAAATAGATCATGACATTTGTTATGGGCTGTCAAGACTCTAAAGTTAAGCACTTATTTAACATGTGCATGACATTTGTTATGGGCTGTCAAGATTCTAAAGTTAAGCACTTATTTAACATGTGCATAATCCCGGTTGATACATAAAGCGTGATTTTATGAGTTTCCTCCATTGAAGATTTAAACACTCCCGCTTACCCAATAAAGTTGTTGGATAAACTCATTTTGCCCTTTTTCTCGTAGTCAGTTTTTAAGTTGGCCTTTGATGATTTGTGTGATCATAACTTCCCAAGATTGAATAACAATCCAAGTTCTTGCCTTTTTGGTCAAAGAGAATGGAACCTCTACGCTGAGGCAAATGACTTTGCAAAAAAATAAAGAAAAATAGGGGTTGATATCTTCAACTTAAATTGGCTGCAACTTGTTCATGCCCATGATTCTGCTGTGGAAAATTCTGGAAGCAGAAATCATGCAAAATATAATGGATACGACCACATTATTTTACACCATTTACGGACCTTGTCTTGGAAACCATGCATGCATTGCTAGACACCAACTTATTCCATCAAGGAGTCCACCGCCACAAGTAACTTCCATGCTGTGTTTACCATATTTGCCGCACCAATCCGTTAGCCACCCATACCGGATCAACCTCAAGTCAGGAACTCAAAGTCCTCCATGGTTGGAATGCTTCAAAATAGAAATGCAGATTTTCAAAAGAGAGAGGGAAAAATAAAAAAATAAAAAAAAGATAGAAGGAATGTGGGTAGTTTTACCTGCACATTAGATAGTTCGAAGACCAAATTAAGGAGCTTTACATCGTTTTACATTCTGCAAGTGTGCGATGTTAAGTTTGGCGACGTGTTAGAGAGTTCCAATATAAAAATAGTTAGTTGATAAATTAATTGGTTTTCTTATTCAACTTATTCCCGCCGCAAGTTTCTGTTTAACAAAAAAAAGCAAATAAGAAAAAAAGTTCCTTTTGCTCAAAAGTAATTTTTCCCTTTGATCTATGTAATAATCTCGTTTGATTGAAAATAATTTCCGTCTTTACTAAATAATAACTTGAATCCTTGTCTACCCAAGTGTTTATAACTTCGATTTCCCTCACTGGTAGCATCTAGAGCTTATAAACGAGACTAAAATGCATAATCTTTCTAAAGGAGTAAGAAGCCATTTGGCAAACAAGATCAAACTCATGGTGTAAATCTTTAGACGTTTCGAGAAATTATTATTGATCTTTAGTTTTTTTTTTTTTGCCTTCTTTTTGGTGATCAATGGAAGATAGGTCTTCCTCTTCTTCTCATATTTTTGTGATTGCTGTAAATGGCTTTTATGGCTAATAAATGCGGATTGTAAGCGTAACATATCTCTATCGACCTATTAAGGATCAAACTAACATCCTGTTTTCCTTAGTCCCTTCACACAACCAAGTTGAGTTAATCAAAACAACTTCTACCCCGGTCAAGGTCCCTAAATTCTGTATTTATACCTCTATCAACAGCTTTTTACAATGCGACAGTTGAAGAAACCAAATTTACAACTCATTTTTTTGCATGAATGGCTAATATCAACTTACCCCATTTTGAAGACAGTTCATTACAAAATCAATCTCCCACCCTAATCTGAGTACCTATTATTGGCAATTTTTTTCTCGCGCCTTCACCACAATATACAAGCTATATATACTTCATCAACTCAAGCTTGTAACATCTCAAAGAGAAGAGAAACGTAGAGAGAGAGAGAGAGAGAGAGAGAGAGAGATTTTAAGCCATGGACATCAAGGTGCAAAATGGAATACCTTACATGGATGAACAACAAAAGCCTCTTTTGGAAGATGGACCAACATCTGCAAAACCTCAGAAAACACCAACGCAGAAGGCTATTAGAAAGACTTTCAAGTTAACATCCCATTTGGCCAATCTTCTCCCCACAGGCTCCGTCCTTTCCTTCCAAATTCTCTCGCCCGTTTTCACGCACGAAGGTCAATGCAGCTCCTTCGTCAGCCTATACCTAACTTCAAGCCTTCTAGGCCTCTGTGGCATCTCGTGCTTCCTGGACTGCTTCACGGATAGTTTCAGGGACGAAAGAGGGAAAGTTCGCTACGGGGTGGCGACATTTCATGGCTTGTGGGTGATTGATGGATCCCCTGTAAAGATTCCGCCTGAGGAGGCAGGCAGGTATAGGCTCCGATTTATTGATTTCTTCCATGCATTTTTGTCGATACTAGTCTTTGGAACGGTCACGCTTCTTGACAAGAACGTGGTTAAGTGCTTGTATCCAACACCATCAGAGGATGCTAAGGAGGTGCTTGCGACATTGCCTATTGGGGTTGGCGTGATTTGCAGCCTTTTGTTTGTTGCCTTCCCTACCAAGCGACATGGAATTGGCTTCCCCCTCTCTCGCAATTAGTACATGCACGATTTCATGTTCTCTTTACCCCCGTGTTTTCCTGTATCTGATTTCTATGTTCATCTTTGATTCATCTGTGTAACAATATTCCTACAAAAAAACCACATCAAAGAAATATTTGATTTCATTACCATTTCCATCTCCACTTCCATGGACCCTATCAGAAACGGTTTCATTGCATTTTGCGTTTCTTACCAAATTTGAAGCCTTTCAAGGGTCAACATCATTAACGTGATAATTATGCATTGCAAATACAACACAAGAAATCATACCTAAGGCGACCACCAAACCATTCAAACAAATCCAATATGCTTAAGTCTATCAAATCGAACCAATCAATATAAACGGACTAAAAATCTTATTAGTTCAGTTTCATATTTCTCAAGAACAATCTCGGTTCAATTCGGTTCACGATCAATATTTTAAATCGATTTTAAACCGAATTGACCTATGATGTATTTATTCATTTTCATTTAAGACTTGTTGATTTTTATTTTATTTTTTTGCAAAGCTAAATAAACAATACCTTGAAAGTTCAAAGTGAGACTACTTACAAAAGTCCAGTAAAGTCTAGTGATAAATATCTATTACATGTTTACTCTATCTTTTTTGTACGTCAATGATACAGGCATACTTGAATTTATATTGTAACATATATTTTGAACAATACTTATTTTTTTATATTAACACAAGCATTTGATTTTTTAATAAAACAATATTATGTGCTAGCTAAAATATTACTTCAATTTTGACTTAAAATTGAATTGAATAATAGGTGTGCGACAGGACAACTTCTTAAATATGCGTAGACCGATTCAACCAATGAACCAAACCAGATCATATAAACCGTCTAAACTGAACCGTTCAAATGAATTGTATTTAGTTTGGTTCCATTCAAAATTTACCAAACCGATGAATAACGGTTCAGCGGTTTGATCCCCATACCAAATCATATTGAATCGTGCGCATCGTACCTTTATATCCTTTTCCTTCTCTTCACTAATTTCATATCAATTAAGAATCTATCAACAACATTGATCATACACGTGGTGAAGCTATATTGGGTGCATGTATATGCAATGTTTTGTCGATACAACTAGTAGAGAAAAAAAAGAAGAAGATAAAAACCACTGAGAAGGGTGCAATGCTAGTCCCGCTTATGTATATTTATGGCTAATGTACGTCTTCATACGCATTTATGTCTTGTTGTTACATATCACTGTTACACAGATAATGTAATCTCGTTATTCCATAGTTTCTTTCTGGTTTTAGTTATTTAAAATAGATCTTCTTCGTTTTTTTTTTTGTCAGATGACAAAAAGAGATAGAAAACCTTAACAAAATCCCATGTCTCCCCTAAGAGAGCTGATCAACCATGACGAAGGACACGATGTCCATAAAGTTATCACGTTGATTGAGTGAGAATGTTTCGCCATAATATGAGCCGAGCAGTTTCCCGTGCGGGGAGTGAAGCTAAAGCAGATATCTTGAAATTATTGCTTAAGTCGTCGACAGTCCAGGATGATGACTTCAATGTCACGCGAAAGAGGTTGGTTGGAGTCGATAAGCTTTATGATACCATAAGAGCCACCTTCAATGATAAGGTGAGAAAGATGCATTTCAGAAGCCAGATGAAGGGCTTCACGTGCTGCTAATGCTTCTGCAGTTCGGGCATTCAGACAGTGAGAAAGATGGATTGCTTTAGTTGCAAGGAGAAGCCCCGTTTCGTTTCGAAGAATAAGACCAATTCCACCAGATCCATCTTGGTCCATGCAGGAGGCATCAAAATTTAGCTTTGTATACCCCGGCGGAGGTGGAGACCATGCCATCGATGAAGTTTCCTTGGGTATGATTTGCACGCATTGGTGCAATTGGTAAGCTATACTCACGTATTTGTGAATGAACCATATCTTTTGCAGCTAGTGGAGAAATAGAGGTGGCATTGAAGATTTTTTTGTTTCTTACTGTTAATAAATTGGGTCAATGGACCCACTATCCGCCCACTAACAGATAATGTGTATTTGTTAGTCTGGATAATTACAGTTAATTAGAGGATATTTATCTCCTAAGTGTTTGAGATAAATACAATATTTATCTCCTAAGTGTTTGAGGTAAATACATCTTTATCTCCTAAGAGTCTGAAGTAAAGTCAGTCTCTAATTGTATCTCTATATAAAGGTTAGAGATATCCCAATAAATCAGAAGTCAATAGCAATAATCCCTCTCTCTATAGCACTCTCTCTAGAGCAATCACCAAGCTCTAGGATTTGGTTCGTGGACGAAGAACTCGACTCTAGTAGCCGTTTTCGTACCTGCGAAAAAGATCAAGCGCGTTGGAGGCTCGTAACAACAAGGATCCTACGTCGGAATTTTCGGAGACTTCGTACGGTATGTTTTCGAACCCATTACGTGTTACGTGGTAGCACAATGATTGTTGTAATCGTTTCAACATTGGTATCAGAGCATGATTACTTGTTGATTCGCCTTTAACATGCTAGATTAAATTATGTGCATGTTGCGATTTTTTCCGGATACATGAACGAGACCCATTACAAAAATTCGAAATTTATTGAGCATGTTTTCTGAAAAATAATTATATAGTTTTGTTCTCCTATGGTTGAGGATGAACTCCATAAAATTTCGTGATTTTTGGATGCATGGTTTATGAGAAATCACGATTTTATTTTTCAAGAAAACTGTGGTTTTTTCGAGTTTTGGGACTCAAATTCGGAGTATGATATTCTGTTTTTATCATGATCGGTTGGTACATAATTAATCTATGTCGTATAAGCTTTCCAACGATATATCGTACGCATTATTTGGCTTAAAAACGAGAAAGATATGGCCTTAAAAAGTTGGCATCGCGACATGACGGCGCTGGAAAAAATTAGGGTTTAATGAAGAAGATGAACAGTGATCCACGCGCTTCACGCGCTAAAGCCGAGCCAAGCCGCGCAGCCACGCGCTCCCACGCGCAAGCCGTGGCTGATGCCACATGCGACACGCGCCGCACGCGCCGCCACGCGCCTCACGCGCGTAGCCAAGGCTGCTGCAACGCACCACGCTCTCACGTGCCCACGCGCTCTCACGCGCCAGCTAGGCAGCTGCCACGCGCGCGTGCTTAACACACGCTTGACATATCCAGATGCTGTCCCACACGCACGGTGGCGCGTGAAGGCGCGTGCGGACTGTTTTTTGGCCGGTGTTTGTCACCGCCGGCGAGTGAAGCTCCAGATTAGCCAAGAAATTTTTTCTATGGTGTTAAATTTACCTTTATACCCTCTGTAGGTGTTTTGTTTATTTTTTAAACGTTTTTCTATAAAGAAATTAGCTTTAAAATTTTGTTTTATATACACAGAATTTTTCTTTAATTCCAGAGGGCATATTAAGGATAAATTTACTGTTTGCCAATTTTTTAGGATTTATCTCTCTGTTTTTGGTCATTGGTGAGTATTTTTGTGGTACTTTTGTGGTTCCCAAAAATACGAATAATGCGTAAATATTATTTTTTGCACTTCGTGAGTAGCAATAAATATTTTTGGAGAGTTATATGACATAGATAAATTATGTCTAATTTGTTACATGCTTGCCTTGATTTGTGTTATGGTTTAAATATACTTCTGAGGTATATTTGTTAGGCTTTTGGTAAGCCCACATTTCTTTTTAAACCTAATTTCAAGGCCTTCACACCCGTTTTCCTTGGAAGGAGAATGTGGCATATTCATCCATTTTACTACCCTTTAACTTGTTATTTGAGCATGCTAGTTTTAGGTTAAATGGATGGATACTAGATTGACATTCTATAGAAACTTATGTTTATGTGTTTACTCTTGCTTTAAGAAAATTCTTTTGAGAATAATGTGTTGTGCGGCATCTCCATTTGTTTTATTGGAGTAGTTTGTAGTAGGATTCTCAAAGATGTTGTATTCTACTATTTCCCTGTATATTTCGAGAAAGCCTTGTACGGGATGTAATTTCGCACGCACATTATTCAAGCCAGAATTTTCTTAGCATAAGTTATTAGAATGCCAATAGGGCTCAATGGAGTCCTTGCACACTATTTTATGGTGCAATAATATTGTTCTAAATTATCATGTGGATGATTTATTATATTGTGGCTTATATGATGATGAAATTTATTGCGAAAAATTACTTGAAAAATATTTTTCCCAACTCACATACATGGGAGATGATTACGAGCTTAGCAAATTTTCGATTTCATGATGTGAGGAAGGATTATGTTTTTCATTTGAATTTTTTGAAATAAAAATAAGGATGTATAATTAATGTCTTTTCCTTGCGCAATCTAATGTAGTGAATATAATGGCCACCAAGAATGTCATAGCTGATCTCGTTAAGGGTGAGAAACTTAACGGAGATAATTATGACGTTTGGCACAAAAAGATGAAATTCATGCTGAACGAACAAGAGCTCGAGGAGCACTTGACCAAGGAGATGGTCGCGCCAACTGAGGCGCAACCCCTAAGAGACCACACTGCCTACCAGAAATGGAATCAGAAAGATCGTAGTGCGCGCTACACCTTGTTGAGCAGCTTGCAAAATGATCTAATCGGGCAGTATGATGAACTTCCAACTTGCAAAGCTTTATGGGAGCAGCTCAAGTTCTCTTTTGGTGGAACCTCAACTACGCGGCTTCGTAGCCTTGTGATTAAGTTTGAGGAGTACACAAAAGACCCTAAACATACCATGAGTGAACATCTAAGGATGATGTCCAATATGATTGGTAAGCTGAGGGATGCTGGCCATGCGCTCACAGATGAGCAGCAAGTCAGAGCTGTCATAAGGTCCCTTCCTGCCTCATGGGCCAATATGAAACAGATATTGACCCACAGTGAAAACATCAAGAACTTTTCTGATGTTTCACAGCATGTCATCCTTGAGGACGAGACTCGAGATACTGACAAGACCCTTGCTTATGTCGCCCAAGGGGGATCGCGCAATGCAAATGGCAAGCGCGGAAGACAAAGTAAGAAAGGTAAGAAAGGCGAGGCTAGCACTTCTGCGCCAAAGGAAGGAAAAATGAAGAAACGCAAGAGAGGAAAACGTGGTGGGAAAAAGGATCTGTCTAAAGTTAAATGCTTCAACTGTCAACAGAAAGGACACTTCGCTCGTGATTGCACTGAGCCGAAGAAGGTACTTTCAGAATCTCTCTCTCAGTTATATGTTTCCTCACATGTGATGGTTGCTCATTCCCAACCTGTGTGGTTTGTGGATACAGGTGCAACAAAACATGTAGCACGTGATCGAGAGGGGTTCGTAGATTATCACCGGATTCCAGCGGGTAGCAAACATATCTTCATGGGAAACAATAGCTCCGAAGAGGTGCTAGGGGTTGGTTCTTACCAGCTCAAGTTGCGCACTGGGCGCACATTGATTCTTGAGGATGTGCGATATGCACCCACTGTTCGGCTTAATCTACTTTCAGTTACTGCTTTATTAGACAGTGGTTTTTCCTTTATTTTTAAGGGTAATAAGTTGGACATCTTTTTGGATGATGTTTTGTTCGGACATGGTTTTCGCATGGATAGTCTTTTTCAATTGGATTTAAATGATTCTCAGTCCTCTTATTCTTATGTTGTGAATGATAATATTGTGAATGATTCTACCACCTGGCATGCAAGACTGGGCCACATAGGCCAAGATAGGATGACTCGTTTGGCTAGAGAAGGCCTTTTGGGCCCACTCGCAAGAGTCAATCTACAAACTTGTGAGGCTTGTTTGGCCGGTAAAGCATGTAGGAAGCCTTTTGGAAAGGCTGTGAGAGCAACTCAACCACTTGAGCTAGTTCACTCTGACATATGCGGACCTATGAGTGTAAAGGCACGCCATGGCGCCTCTTATTTCCTTACACTGATAGACGATTATACGCGATATGGTTATGTGTATCTGATATCTCACCGCTATGAAGCTTTGGACTGTTTCAAACGCTTTGTAGCTGAGGTTGAGAATCAGAAAGAGAAGAATTTAAAAACTCTTCGCACTGACCGAGGACGCGAATATTTGTCAGATCACTTCAAGAAGTTTTGTGAGGAAAAGGGGATACGCAGGCAACTTACTATTCCTAATACTCCACAACAAAATGGTGTTGCGGAAAGAAGGAATAAAACATTGTTAGACATGGTTAGGTCTATGATGGCGCAAGCAAACCTTCCTATATCTTTTTGGGGGGATGCCCTTTTGACTGCAGCCTATACACTTAATCGTGTGCCTTCACAGTCAGTCAAATCCACCCCTTATGAGCTTTGGAATGACCAAAAGCCAAATTTGGATAACTTGCGCCCATGGGGCTCAGCAGGTTATGTTCACAGTACTTCTCATAAGTATGGGAAACTAGGGCCTAGAGCAAAGAAGAGTATATTTCTAAGGTATTCTGAAAACTCTAAAGGCTATGTAATGTATGGTGAACATCCAAATGGTGGAAGGACTGAAATAGAGTCTCGTGATGTCGATTTCATAGAGAGTGATTTTCCTAGCATTGGAGATGCGAGTAAGAATCTTGACCTCTATGAGTTAGAGGAGGTTGAACCCACTTTACCATCTTCAAGCGAAGGTGGGGAATTAGTTCCTCATCCGGTTGTCGCTGAAGATAGTGTAAGTGACCTTCAACCTAGTGGGAGTATCCCAGACAGTGGGAGCACACCACAAGGACCATTAGGTCAACAAGATTCTCAACTGCGTAGAGGTGCACGAGGAAGAGTTCCACGTCGTCGTTTTGAGATTGACGGAGAAATTCTTATGTGCACTCCAGATGATGAAGACGAGCCTACTTCTGTGGAAGAAGCCTTATCTTCATCTGCTAGAAATGAGTGGATGGCTGCAATAAAGGATGAGTTAAGCTCAATGGAAAAGAATCGAGTCTGGGAGTTGATTGACCTTCCGCCAGGGCGCAAGACTATTGGAAACAAGTGGGTTTTTAAAGTCAAGCGCAAGGTAGATGGGTTAATCGACAAGTATAAGGCACGTCTTGTGGCGAAAGGCTATACCCAACTGCGGGGTGTGGACTATGAAGATACTTTCTCCCCAGTGGTGAGATTTGCTTCAATTCGCCTGATCCTAGCTATTGTCGCCCAGCAGGATTTAGAACTTTTTCATATGGATGTTAAGACTGCGTTTCTCAATGGAGAACTAGACGAAGAGATTTATATGGCTCAACCCAAGGGTTTTGAAGTCAAAGGACATGAGCGCAAAGTTTGCCGTCTCAAACGTTCTATATATGGTCTCAAACAATCGTCTAGGCAGTGGTACTTTAGGTTTCATCATGCCATTACCTCTATAGGTTTTGAAATGATTGAACAAGACCATTGCGTTTACGTAAAACGATCCAAGAAAAATATTCTAATCCTTTCTTTGTATGTGGATGACATTCTTTTAGCTGGGAATGACATGAGTTCCATTGTCGCCACTAAGCAGTGGCTGTCCTCAACTTTTGAGATGAAGGACATGGGAGAAGCTAATTATGTGCTCGGGGTTAAAATCATACGTGATCGTCCAAAGAGACTTCTCGGTTTGTCTCAAGAGACATATATCAAGAAGGTCATTGAACGATTTCGTATGCATAACTCAAAACCCATAGACACTCCAATGGACAAGGCGTGTACTTTGACCACAGACCAATGCCCAAAGAATGATGAGGAAAAGAATCGGATGTCCAAAGTGCCTTACGCGGCTGCAGTAGGAAGTCTGATGTACGCTATGCTGTGTACGCGTCCAGACATCTGCTATGCCGTTGGAATGGTGAGTCGTTATCAGAGTAATCCTGGACCCGCTCATTGGAATGCGGTGAAGAGGATCCTTCGATACTTACGTGGAACCGCTGATCTCGTCCTGTGTTATCATGGTGGAGACTTGAGACTGAGAGGATACAGCGATGCTGATTGGGGTGGTGATAGAGATGAGCGCAGATCCACTTCAGGTTATGCATTCATACTAGGAGGTGGAGCTATCTCTTGGTGCAGCAAGAAACAGACTTGCATCGCCCTATCCACGATGGAGTCGGAGTATGTTGCTTGTTCAGCAGCAGTCCAGGAAGCTGTTTGGTTGAGGTCATTCTTACAGTCTTTAGGGGTTACAGCTCATGCAGATGAGGTTGTCACTGTTCACTGTGACAATACAGCTGCCCTAGATTTTGTAAAGGACCCCAAATATCATGGGAAGGCCAAACACATAGGCCTTCGTTATCACTTCATTAGAACTTTAGTTGCGCAAGGAGAGGTGTCCATGAAACATATACCTACTGGCAGAATGGTGGCTGATCCTTTGACCAAGCCCATTGCTAGAGATGTTTTCCTTTCTCACATTAGGAGTATGGGACTCCGTAGGTTTTGATATGTTTATGGCATCTTATGTACTTGACATTATTTATTACATTAAATTTTCATTCCTCGATTTGAGTTTATTTTGGAATGAATGGATAATCTTTGTGATTACATATACATCCTTGTTGAGAGTGTCACCAGGCTCGAATTGACCCACTCACACGGGTAATTCACCTTGGCGCTAAGATAGCGAGCAAGATGAGACATAATTGTCTTAAGCGCCAAGTGGGCGAATAAGATGATACAGCTTATAAAGCAAACATGTCGCCTTAGTTGGAGCTAAGATGAGACCTAATAAATGTAGGTCGATCATAGAGTATCTCCACAACTCTATGTAGCCTGTTTACAGCCGAATGTGAGATTTCAGGCAGGCACTATGAGAGTGACTGGGCTGAAAAACTCAGGTTAGGCGCTTGTACAGCGACTAGACTTAGATTCGTATGGCGTATTTATTATACATTTATGTGACACGCCCTTGCGGGTTACGCCATAGCATGCAAATCATACTGCATGTGCTAAATGCAGACCGACAGTGGGAGTGACGAATGAATCCCTGCTTCGTCACTGTGTGAGCCACTTGGATCGAAATTTTTGATCATATATGGTACCCTTTTCACCTTAGACTATGTCATGAAGAGGATACTCAATGTCGCTACTTTAGCATGTACCCTTGGATCATGGATGATGCGGTCTCGCGGGGCATGTCTAGGAAAGCGGTTGGGTCTAATTGGAATGACATGAGGGCTTTGGGAAGAAAGTTCAATATTACATCATGTTGTGTGATTCATAGCCCGGGCGACTTTGTCGATTTTCGTTTCGATATGAGTCATGAATACATAACATATGAGAGGTTTAACACTGCTCATTATGAGGGATTTGAGAGTGTTTAATCTGGTGTAGTTGAACTATCTGGGGTACATACGAGATTTATTGGAGTGATGTATTGTGTTAGTTTGGTGATAACTTAATACAATACTCCTCAACTGGACATCCTTTCTCGTAGGTCGCACGTTCCATTTCCTGTATGAGGAGATGAGTGGACGAGAGATAAAGAGGGACTACGATTTATTTGCCCTGTGTGTGGGCGAGTGGGAGCTGTTAATAAATTGGGTCAATGGACCCATTATCCGCCCACTAACAGATAATGTGTATTTGTTAGTCTGGATAATTACAGTTAATTAGAGGATATTTATCTCGTAAGTGTTTGAGATAAATACAATATTTATCTCCTAAGTGTTTGAGGTAAATACATCTTTATCTCCTAAGAGTCTGAAGTAAAGTCAGTCTCTAATTGTATCTCTATATAAAGGCTAGAGATATCCCAATAAATCAGAAGTCAATAGCAATAATCCCTCTCTCTATAGCACTCTCTCTAGAGCAATCACCAAGCTCTAGGATTTGGTTCGTGGACGAAGAACTCGACTCTAGTAGCCGTTTTCGTACCTGCGAAAAAGATCAAGCGCGTTGGAGGCTCGTAACAACAAGGATCCTACGTCGGAATTTTCGGAGACTTCGTACGGTATGTTTTCGAACCCATTACGTGTTACGTGGTAGCACAATGATTGTTGTAATCGTTTCAACACTTACCTTCCAAATTCTCCAGATTGTATGCATAGCCAGGGAGATGATGTCAGTTTTGTTTGGATGTGAGACACTTTGAAGGCGTAATCCATCATTTTCTTAATATCATCACTTTTCGTACCTGTTGGTGTTACAAAGTTGTTTGGTAAAGTATTTCCCTTTTGTGGTGATGGTCTCTTGTTGT
The DNA here is from genome assembly GCA_033070095.1 of Escallonia herrerae. Lineage (NCBI taxonomy): Eukaryota > Viridiplantae > Streptophyta > Magnoliopsida > Escalloniales > Escalloniaceae > Escallonia > Escallonia herrerae. The sequence continues at coordinate 836,384 of JAVXUP010000007.1, forward strand.
ATATATCGTAAATAATATCACTAAACTCCTTGAGTTTGAAGATAAATTATAGCCAAGCATTATGTTTTGCTATAATATCATCATTTTTTTCGTCCCTGTTTTGCTATGAAATAGATCTTTTTAATTTCATCATTTTCCGTCCCTGTTGGTGTTACAATGTTGTTCGGTAAAGTATTGCCCTTTTGTCATGATAGCCTATTGTTGTATATATCGTAAATAATATCACTAAACTCCTAGAGTTTATAGATAAATTATAGCCAAGCACTTTGTTTTGCTATAATATCACTTATGTCTTGTGACCAAACAAATTCCTAATTGAATTAGCCACCAAACCATTAACACCCCTCTCTCTCTCTCTCTGAGTTTTATGCGCTTGCACACACAAAGACACATATCGACATAGACACTCTGATGCACACACACGGGGAGATCGATGCACACAGTTCAACACACACACGCACACACACTAGCAATATCTTTGTTGCAAATTTGCATAGTGCACACTCGTCAATATCTTCCATTTTCACCGGCTATGCGTCCATGTTGCTTCATTTACTTTCAACGTAAGTTTTTTTTTAATTTTTTCTAACATAATCTTTTAACCCATACATGACATATCTATAAAATACCTGACAAAACACAAATGACTCAAGTCAATCCAATTAGGGAAGAAGGCGGTGAGTGGATGTGTACGTGTCTTTGTGTGTGTGGGTCTCGTGTTAATGTGTATGTTTGTGTGTGGGGGGAGGAGGTGTGGCTGGGTTGGTGGGTTTGAAGGGAGGGGGGAGAATAGGTAACGAGTGGGGGGATAGGGAGGGGAGGTCGGTGATGGTGCCAAGCCATGGGAAAAAAAGTAAAGAAAAAAGGAGGGTTGAGGGGGGAGGGGTGGATGATGAGGGAGAGAAGAAAGAGAGTTGAGCGTAGTATTGATATTGTTAAAATATAAAGTTATCTTGTCAGTCAAAATCATTAGTTAGAGTTACATAACCCTAACTTTCGGCAAGAAATGTTTCATATTTTGCGTACTTTGCAAAATTTGTGTTTTTTGTTGTACTTTCACCCTAAACTTAGAGAGCTTAGTGATATCATCCCTATATTTTATTCATCTTGAAAAATTAAGACCAAAAAACCCCTGTGACGAGCACATTGTAGCCTTGCAATAGTTCACTCTATGATCAAAAATGTCGAAATAACACTATGTAATGAACGCATATGATGGGCTTTAACTTGTAACTTAAGGCCAACTAGTTTTATATCCATGCATTGCATACGAGAACATTTTATAACTATTAGTAAAGTGTTGATTAAGGAAGGTCGTATATGATCATTGGCAATAATAATAATAATAATAATAATAAGAGTAAAAGCAATAGCAAGTGTAAGTTGCAACAATTGCAATATAATCAAACCATAAAATTAGAGTTACAGCACTTGTGTTTCAACGAATTTAATGATCATCGCGTGAACAACTTTAAGAAGAAAATTCATAATGCAAAAGAGTTGACCTAGTTTCTCATGAGTAACATCCACTTTGATGTGGCTCCAAAGCTGCAAAATGTATTATATATTCACGTTAAAGTGTTAATTCAAAATAATACTACACCAAATAAAATTGTGTAACATACCTGGCCTAAAAAATTATTCGTCCCATCAATATGTCTCCAAGGGTTCTACCTCTTCACATCTTCAACAAAATTCTTTTCAATTTTTTCTGACATAACTGTCAAATTTCTCATGTCAAGAAACTTTTTCTTTTAACTTACGATGAATGCTTTCAATAGGTCATGTAGATGGAAGTGTGGCCACGATTGCGCGCACCAAAATTGCTATGTTTCGACCAAATCTTTCTCGCTTGAGGTCGTGATAAATTTTTTCTTTTACTAGCATGTGAGATGTCACAGTGGTATTTGGATCCATATTCTATTTTTTTAATTGACTCCGTATTGGATGAACCTTTCTTTCTCTATTTTTCAAATAGTTTACTAACTTTGTTGCATCATGCAAAGTTACGATTCTCGAATATATCTTTTTTTCTCCACCCCAGGACGATGGAAGATTTGGAACAATCTTTTGGATCAAATAATTTTCTAAAACTTTGTACCTACAATTTTGCAATTGATGGCAAAGCTCAATTGTTGTACACTAATACTTAGTTAATGGTGCATCTGGCTTGAAAGTTGTATTTTCAAAATCTTCCAAAAGCGACCTAATTCGGAGACACTCGTTATAATGCCGCATACTTGAATAAGCCTAAAAGACAAAAGATATAAAATTAGAAAAACTTATTATTTTTAGGGAACAACATAAATGTAGAAGGATATGTGGATATCGGCAAGTGTTGATTGAATAAAAAGGAAAAAATGATGTTAGAACCCGAGACACTATACTTGATCAAACCTTACGAAAATAGTTTGCATTAATTGTTAGCTGAAATTAAAGCCATAGACAAAAAACACGAAAAAGCAACATTCAAACAAATATTTTGGGATTTCCACAATCTTAGGTTCAAAAAGAAAATATCCAACTCCCAATAGAAAAGTGATACTGCATAAACATGAAAATGTCTAAAAAAAGTAGTAAACTGACGAATAAACAACACGTGAAATCTATCAAGGGGCTAGCATTGATGACCACTATTTGTTTTCATCAATGGTTGTTGGTGCACTTCCTTTTATACTTACATTACACTTGTATCCATGGTTATCAATGCTAGTTGCATCAAAGGGATTTTCTTTGCAGTTTCTCTCAGTTTAAAGTAGAACAAATCAATTATGCAACACACTGACTATTTTATACACTTACTGCTCATAGAAGTACAAGTACTTACCCTTTTATGCATACCCTTTTTTATGGGGATTTATCGACAAAAACTTCCCACGTTATACTTTGTCCAATCTATGTCGTAGACATCATCTCAATTATAAGATTCTGTAGATGTAACTTAACATGCCACTTAAGATTATAAGAAATAAGTATAAAAACAAACATATGCATCTTCTTGTTTTAAGCTTATAATCAACATCAAAGGTGTTGCTAACAATTAATCTTTTGCTTTCATGTTGCAGGTTGTAGTCATTCAACCTAATCTGAAAGACAAATATTTTTCTCAAGAACCTTTCTTCCAACGGATCATGAACCAAGTTTGGATATCTCTTTCGTGATTGAGTAATGTAAATCAATAGAAAAAGGCAAGTCAAAATTTTCAGTTAAACAAAAGAGAATTAGGGTAGTCAAGAAAGTAAATATAATGTATAATTAACCTTCTCATGGATATGCATATCCATGAGATGAGTTGCATATCCATGAGAAGAGTGACAGAATATCCCAACCACTTTTCCACTTCTTTGTCGAATACCGTACAAATAGCAATATGCCTTTTGTCGTCTATTTCAAGCATTAACTTGTACCTAAAGTACAACAACCAAAAACATTCATACTGAGTTAAATTTTCACATATTAATGACAAAATAGTTACAAATTTTGTATCCAAAATTATCTTGGAACCGGATATAAAACTTTCGCACCGCATGTTTCACACCATAATTTGGAATCCTTTTCAACAACTTTCTTTCGATGTCAGCATGACATGTAGTATCATATATAAGCACTGTTAATCCTCAGGAGAAAGACTTTGCATGTGTAAGTCATTTTCTGAAGAACAAAAAAAATAGTAATTATTATATAAAAGTTTTACATTGTAATAGAAAAATCGTTAAATCATTCATAAACATAAAAATCCCATGATACATTACAATCGGTGGAACACATGATCTCCAAAATCTTTGACAAAGTTGTCCTAATCACAAATATAATTTTTTCAGGCTTCAGTAAAACACTGAGAGGTGTAACTATTTCACCGATTTGATCAGATTGTAGACTTTAACTGTAGATGAAAAAAATATCAAACTTACAATTTTCAAGTATGCAAAACAAATGAAGTACTCAATCAAGTAGACTTGACAAACGAGTAAACCCGGTGGGTACGGGTAAAACCCGATCTGGTCCAGATTAAAACGGGTCGGATAATTTTTACCCGGATTTTTTGAGTAGGGTTTTTCAGGATCCGAAGGGTAGGGTATTACCCGCGGGTACATGCCTTTTTTTTTTTTACAAACAGATTTTAACACACTTCTTGTTTATATTAGGCCTTTTTTTTAACTGCTCAACGTAATCAGGACAATTTTTTAGTAATTTTCCTTTTGGTAGTAGGCTACAATCAATTTCTAGTCTAATTTCTACAGGGAAGTGATGATCTCAGATTCTCAATTCCAACACAATCATTCCAATCTCCAGACAAAACAATTCAATAAGCATAATATCTCAACAAAAATACTAGAAAATTACCCACAAATTAATTCCTACTTCTGAAATAATAAAAAACTTAAATACATACAAAATACAAACACAAATAATATAAATAGATCTGATCGGAAATAATGGCAGTGCAGCGACAACGGATCTGATCGAAGACGATGGTGGCGGCAGAGCGACAATGAATCTGATCAGAGATGACGTTGGCGGGGGATCTGAACAATGGACGCCGTTGAGTTGATGTGAAGTAGCTTCGGTTGTCGATGGATCTGACTGGTGGCTAAGAGAGCGCTGTCATGAAAGAGAGAGACACCGACCGTCGTGTGAGAGAGAGAGAGAGAGTTCAGAGAGCGAAGGAAGAGCATCGCAAGAGAAAATAGGACAGAAGAATGAGTGAAAGAAACCCTAGCACTTCATTATCTAGTTAAAAAAAATTGGGCTGGGCGGGTAAACCGTATCCAACCCGGATCGATTCGAAAATTACGTTTCGATTCGGGTCGGTCTGATTTCAGCGGGTCTTCAAAATAGGGACCCGTACCCAGGTTTTTTGGCAGGGTACAGATCGACCCATGGGTCCAGGTCTTTTTTTGCCAGGTCTACAATGAAGAGTACTAAATATACGTAATCACATACTCTGAAACTTCAGGTATTGCCAAGTTGGTAGTAGCACCAGTTGAAGACAAATTATACTTCCCAGTGGTATTCATTATGGTACCATAAGAGTTTAAGCATTCACAAAAAGATGTTGATTGAGCATGCAAAAATCACATCTAAACAACCCAATTTCTTACCTTTACTTTTAAATTCCTTTACCGCCGTCGATGTAATAACTAGCACGCACTATTTATTGTTTATGATACAAATGTCATTATTAATCTAATATGGTGCTCCAGACCACAACATCACTGTCAAAGTCTATTTACTGTAAGAGTAACATAAAGCTTTTCTAATAAAATCAACTGAAACTCATAAAGTGACATTTAGTGGTTTGTATAATAACTATAAGATAATATCAAATATTGGTAGATAACACCTCTTGTCAATCAACTAAATATCTCTCTTGGTCACCATTTCCTCCTAGCTACATATTTCATGGACAATGTTTTTCTTACATACCATACAGATCACATATGTAGATGAAAGGGGGGAAAAGTCAAGATGAATGCAATAGCATATGCATGCACGTATTTAATGATTACTCAACAAAAAGTACTTGTCAAGAATGCATCAACTTTATAACGAGAAACAACATTACTAAACTCAACAAACTCAAACTTGTTGAGTTTGAAGCATTTACCTTCACTACATGAAACTGCCCCTTTAGCGACCGCCATGTGCAGGCAGCGGCGGTCACTAAAACGGTCGCTATATGTCATGTCGCTAAAGTTTAGCGATTGCATTTCCTAATTGGTCGCTAAATTTAGTGACCGTATCGACTATATTAATTAGGGACCGTTTTTGAGGTAGCTAAATATTTTTTAATTTAAATAATATTTTATTTAGCGACTGCGCCTTGCAGTCGCTAATTATTTTTTTTATTTTGAAATATTAGATTAGCGAATGCATTTATTCTGTTTAGCGACTGCGATGTGCAGTTGATAAACCTGGGTTTTGCAAAAAAAGAATTTAGGTTCAAGAATCTGTCCACATCCTGTCCAAAACCTGTCACAATCCCAATCCAATCCAATAACAATCCAAGGTTAAATCAGTCCAAAAACCGATTGAAACGGTTTTAAATGAATGCGTTGAAAGCTTTCAACGTGTTCATTCAAAATCGATTCATCCCCTTTACCGCATTCATTCAAATAACTTGTCCAAAAGCTACCTACTCTACACAATAAGACATAATTGTCGCATTCATCAAACTATATATAAACATATGCATTAAAATCAATAAAATTTGGATTGAATCAAAATTTGAAAAACGAGTCAAGTATATGAACTCAAAGTTAAGCTACACATGCAAGTCATTACATAACCCCAACCCCTACCAATAGCTGGTAGACCGACCAACCCCGCCATCATCTTCTTCATTCCTTGATAAAAGTACGTTTGATGAAGGAACGTTCGATCCAACAATGTTCTCACTTCCCTAAGAATCATCGACACTATAACCAATATCGTTCAACATGAAGCCATACAAATGATTCAACATAATATATACAAATCAAGATCACATATAGAATGACCAAAATACATAACTATTTGAGAAAATTTGTATTACCTGAAGTCTGGGCTTGGGCAAAAGATAACCATCATCTAAAGTCTTTCATCAAATAATGTAGTGAAGCGCTCTTTCTCCGTTACTTCAACAACTTGAGGACCGCTATAACTGGTCGCTCCTGATGACTGAGCTCTACCAGCTAACAACGAACATGCGGATTGACGAGGGTGGCTGAGCATACAGTCCTTCTTAGGACCCGCCGTAGCTTCTAACCACAAAGAGACCTCGTCCACTGTCTAGCTACCGTCTACCTATGAGTTGGCTTGAACTTTTTCTCTATATGAACTCTGTATAAGAAAACAACGGAAATGTTAGAGGAATGCAATTGTCCACAACCAATAAGGATACAATAAGAATACAAAAGTAATACAAAAATTGTGTGCTTACCGCAAACTGCTCTGCTCTCTCAGACACCCACTTCCCATCTTTGTTTTTGTGTGCGTGCTCAAACTGGTGAAGCCTCGTAGGGGGCCTTTTCTCAGGGTCGTCTTCTGTCAACTTCAGCTCGTGCACAACAAATAGACGGGAACCAGTACTATGCTTCATCTTTTTCTTGTTGTGAGCCATATCCTTGCCTCGCTCACTCAGCTTCGTCCAGTCTGATGTACACCAATGGTCCACCAGCTGCTCCCACATGGCTTTGGAGAAGTACTCGGGGTTGTGATCCCTGGCCATAGATATATCTGTCGCACCCGCCCGAGCTAGCGCCTGCCTCCTCTCATTGAGCACCTATTTCTTGTAGTTTTTGAAACAATGCAATCCCAGCCCTGCCTCTCAAGTTTATGGCTTCCGTCGGACTTAAATTTGAAATAGTCCTAAACATAATTTAACACAATCTCAAACACGATTAGCAAGAAAAATTCAGCAGTAATGTACTTCTAAAATCAAATAAAGCAATTAAAAACAGACAATTCTTACCAAGAACTTCCCCTAAACAAGTTCATTGTCTGCTTCTGTCCACGACTTCCATGTCGCATAAGGCCGTGGGAGGTGGGCCTTGATAATAGGACCAATTTTGGTCATAACATTATCCTCAACAAAACTAATTATAAGAGTAATACAAAAGAGAAATATGCTAATCAGCCTTAATTAGCAAGGCTAATTAGGGCTGATTAGCTTAATCAGTGTTGATTAGTGCTAATTAGGGCTAATCAATGTTAATTAGGGCTGATTATCCTAATCAGTGTTGATTAATGCTAACTAGGGCTAGTCAGTGTTAATCAGGGTTAATTAGCCTATTCAGTGTTGATTAGTGCTAATTAGTGTTAATTATAGCTAATTAGGATTAATCAGTGTTAATTTGGGCTAACCTAATTAGGTTAATTAACCTAATTACATTAAATAGCACAAAAAAATAGAGTGCACTTTTTGATAACCTAATTAACCTAATTAAGATGAACCTAATTAACCTAATTTCAACCCACCATGTGATGTTTCATTATCGCGTTAACCTAATTAACTTATAATTAACCTAATTTTAACCCACCATTTAACTAAATCACATATCCGACATCTCAATCCAATTAATTATGTTCCATCCTCCATCAACAATCTCAATTCTCAAATGCTCAATGAACAATTAATAACCAAAAATCATCAATTAACAGCCTAAAATCATTAATTAATAATCTCAATTCTCAAATGCTCAGTTTAGGGCTTCTTCTAAACTGGTCCAACCAAAGGACGACGGGCATTTCAGCTAAGATCTTGAGGATTTTGTAGGCTGGGGAGTTGGACATCGATGTGGGTTACAATAGTGGTGACAATCAAAAGGGGGCAGTGGGAGAGGGTAGAGTGGAGATCGGTGATGATGGGATCTAGTGTGGTGGCGGCGGCTATGCAAAGAGTTGTGGAGGTCGGTGTTGGTTGGGGTGTGGCAACTGATGTGGGTTGTAATAGTGACGACCGTTGTAGGCTGTGATGACAATGACCATTGGAAGAGAAGGGATGGTGTTGCTGATTAGATTGGTGTGGTGGTGCGGATGGTGGAGGCGGCAGTAAAAATATTTGGTGGTGGTGGAAGGTCCTTGATTCAAGTTTAGGTTTTAGAGAGGATAATAACCAAAGTGACTATTTTTTCCATTTAAAACTAACCGATGTTTGGTCAAAGGTGACTTTGACCTCCAAAATGGTGTGAAGCACGTTACTGGAAGCGTGGGGTGGTGGGAACCAAAAGTTAGACCATGGAGTGTTCCATGTAAAAGACACCAAAGTATGGAGTTTTTATGTGCATTTAATGCTATAATAAATAAATGAGATTGGAGCTAGAAAGGGTATATTTTGAATAAACTTATTGATAGGAGGTCAAGCTTTATAAGTAACTCTTTGGTTATATTAAAGTATAATGTTGTATTTAATCAATGGCAAAGGCTGGAGGAGGCCAGGGCGTCGTCATATTTTCCAAAAGTGTTGGGATTTTTTGGTCTTGTGGACATGTTGGTCGGCCCTCTCAAACCCAAGTCATTGTATGAACATTGCTTGGAGGATGCTATAACTCTAGTTACAGCCGTCGGATCAAATCCAACGCACCACACGTTGCCACGTCAGCAAACCAGCAAAGAAGGTGCCAAACTACGTCGTTTGGAGGCTTAACGGACGACAAAATCTCGTTAGCCAGATCTGCTGAGATTTTCCAACTCGCCAAATCTCCAGATCTGGCGAGATCTCCAAATTCTCTCTCTAACAATCTGCCAGCGGCTACTACCCTCCACATCTTGTCTCTTCTCGTTTAACTGCCAGTGACAATCATCCACCTTCCGGCGACGACATAGCCAGACGACACCATTTTTCTTCTTCCCTTTCACAACAACGGCCCCATGTCACAACCATCGTTCCAGCAACCGATCTATACGCCACCACCATCACATAACACAAACCCACCGCCGTTCACCATATGCATAGCCGCCTCTCTACACACCGACAGCTGATTTACAAGCCACCGATTTACAAAAAATAACCATCCATAATCTGCACACAAACCACATTACTCCGTCCCCCGCTTCGATTACAAGCATCAAGCACCACCCAACATCGTCCCTCAACCACCTGTCAAAGTTAGGAGCACCTAAAGGAATGAACGAGGTAGATCCATTCTTGTAAAGGAGTTGGTTTCAGATCTAGACTTCTAGAGAGAGAGGAAGAGGGAGAGGGGGTTTCTGGAAAGAGAGAGAGAGAGATGGAAAATATTTTTGGACGGAAGATTTGACGGTCGTTAACACCAGAATTTGATGTGTTTTGGGTTTGCTGACATGGAACAACCTGAACCCTTAAAATTGATCCGACGGCTGTAACTAGAGTTATAGCATGCTTGCTGAAACCCTAGTTACAGCAGACGATCTGGATCCGTTAAAGTGTGTTACTTAATCATATCAACCCATGTGGGTATTTTGGGTCATGCCTAGAATGCATTACTTTCACCGATCAACCTAAAAACAACACGTACTTAGTTTGGGTAAATATTCCTGACTCTCTCCTCCTCATCTTCATCATTACTGGCAAAGCGACGAACACCGTCATTGCTACACTAGCAATAATTGTATCATGCAATAGCCCCACCGTACTGCTAACCATCCTATCTACAACAACCACCATTTCAAAGGCCACCATAGCCTTATTGCCAAACCAGAATACTACCACCAACATAGCCCTACTGCGCTACTATAGCCACCGCTTTGACAACAACCACCGGTATCACTTTGAACACCACTGCAGTCCGTCCACATCCACCACTACAACCTTTGCCACACTATACAATTCTGAACACCACAGCCATTACCTCCATTGGAGCCCCAAATCAATAGTTTGGTGATCATCCTTAGATCTATACCAAGATAGCTCTGATTTGAGGATCTAGCTCGAGGTCTTCGCTAAATTTTGTAGAGATTACCTATTTGAAGCTTCTAGAGTAAGGGTGGTGCTTATTTGTGGGTGCAATGTTGTTTCTTATGGTGGGGATGGTGGCAACAGGGTGACGACAATGGTGTGTTAATGGCTCCGACATGTGGTGATAACTTGACGACTGGTTACGGGTGATGATGATTAGTCTATTGTTGGGTATGGCTGAGAGTTTTTTTGATAGTTAAATTATATGGTTTAATGGATACCCATTTAAACCCTTCGATTATTGGCATCCTAAAGATCGTCAACCCATTAAGACCCGATTATTAAATGAATGGATTTGGATATCTTTTAAATGGGTTGTGGATGATTTAATGGATTTGAGTTGCGATTGACCCCTAGTTGCACCATTCTGTCCTGGGCATCTTTGTTTTTGCTCTTCATTTATTTTTTCTTTAAAGATTCAACCCCATTCTTTTCTTTGAGTTTTCATTTATTTTAATCGTGCAAGTCTTTATTAGTACATTATTATATTCTCCTAAACTAGATCAAATCTACACCCTTTCATTACTATGCCATTAATGAGTTAGTGAGAAAAGAATGAATACAATCCTAAGCTTCTGTTAAACGAAGAAGGAAATGTGTACTTTATAATGATAACTTTTGCCCTGTCAAAGTCTTTTGTGTTTTCTGCTTCTACTTGTTATTATAGTGTAGCCACCTCACCTCACCTCACCTCACTTGTCTACTAACAGTCATACGAGACAATACACGTCAGCTCGATCCACTTTCTTCAACAATAGTCGGTACTAATACTAGTTGAAAAAATATCACTAAACTCCTTGAGATTAGGATATAATTACCATCAACCGTTTAGAATCTTAAAAATTGTAATACTTATACACTTCAGTATAACACCCGTTTATACTTAATTACGCTTTATGCTTTCAACATACTGCATTTTAAGATGATAATACATGACATTGTCTATCCTTAACTGTTTAAATACATATAATTTTGTATACGCATTTATCCCATCTTCCCTCCACTTTCTTTCAAACTTCCACACGCGCGCGCGCGGGTACACGTACACACACAGCTGATTGAATTCAGACCCACACACTCACACAGATGGAATGTGTGTGTTTATAGTGTATTTGTGTAGGTTCCCTAGTGTCTAAGCCTATTTGTATCTACACACATACTGTCACGACCTAAACCCACGGGTAAGCCCGTGTGCTAGGCACGTGACCGGCCGCAGGCCCATTCAAACACCTGCCAGGGCTCTGCCAGGCCTTACTACAATCCTATGACTCCAAATTTATTCTAATTTACGGACCTCCAAAAATTCAAATAAAACTCTCATTACATGTAAAAAAAAAAACTCGAGGAGACCCAAGCTCTTTACATCAGTTCAAGCAGAACGTAAATGAACCTAGACTAAAATGTTCGAATAGTGAACACTCATTATTCTAAAAGTTCTCTTTGGCCACTACTCCCTCGTGTGGCTCGTACGGCTCCGCTTCCCTTAAGTCGTCACCTGAAAAATAAGGAATGAGCGAAAGCCCAGCAAATACACCAGCCATGTTCCTAAAATAAGTTTGAAATTTCTAAAACATGCCATGGGTTTTCTTTCAACAATCAAACATTTAATTATTGTCATTCGTAACAAAAAAAACGTCTTTCATATACATATACACATATACATGAAATTTCAGAAGAAAAGATGTTCAAATCTGAGTACAACCATCATTCATTCCATTCATGTCAGAAACATATATTTCTTTTCGTAGGTATGCTGCGGTCAGCGTATGAGCCCCCCTGACTAGGGCCCGAAATCCCTCCTACACCCGGGATAAAATAATCATGTGGACGCAAGGGCGCACCACCAACCATAGTACTATGCATCAACGTATGAGCCCCGTTGACCAGGGCCCGAAATCCAACATTCTCCCGTTGGATATGGGGCACAGCAACCAAGACAAGTTTCATTGCTCGTTAACATGTACTCAGTAACATTTTATGACTCACACGACATTCATGGCATTCTATCAAATTACATTTCTCATCAAATATTTTAGAAATAAAACATATGCAGAATAAATCTTTGAACTTCAATTGATCAAAACATAAATACATATTATAGCTTTTGCAAATAAGTATACGGAGGAACATGACAGGGGTACTTACTTGGATAGCTACGAAATGCTGCCAAACCTCGATCAATATTCTTTGAATAAACCTAGATTAGCATTCCATATGTTAGAACACAATCTATACTACAAGCCTATAAACCTAATATCAACTACACACCACGTGCTTACTTCTAATCCCGAAATCACGCGACTCGAAACGTACTCCACACACGACCAACGTAGCTAACCGGAAATCCTATACGCTACTTAACGCGTAACTATATTCCAAAATTTATAATAAATTTCCATAAAATACTTTTATAGCTTAAAACATTAATAAGAGTCAAAATATGATTTTTCTGAAAATTTGAATATTTCGAAATAAAATAATTTCTTTAAATACAATAAAATCTCATAAATTGCCAAAAATACTTCCAGTTGCAAACTAAGTCCCATAATTTTTATATTAACTTTTAAATATGTATAAAAATTATAAAAATATAAATCAGAAATTAAAAGGCATTAAAACTATTTTTCAAATATTCGTTTTGCTAAAACTAATGCGATATGGAAACCATAGCAAATAAACTCCAAAAATTATCAAATTCAAACTGAGTCTTGTCTATACCAAAAAAATATTACCCTAATTTTTCCCAGAACATTTTCAGGGTTTAAAGGCTCCAAGAGAATTTTCCAAATCTAAAATTTCAGAAAATACTAAAAATTCATACGATCTCAGAAAATTATGAAAGTTTGCCAAAAATTCTAATATAGCCTATCGTACTATACTGTAAATTTTCATGTTCTAATGATAAGCGTGCGCTAACATATACACGTGTCGATCTAACGCTAACCCAAATTTACCCGCTCTGTATTTCTCTTCTTCTTCCCTTAAAACCAAACACACATGTATAGACCCCGCTGCTGCACCCATTCCCCTCTTGCACTCATCTACACTCACTCACATCCACACAACACAAACATGAACCAAGCACAAAATTCCTCTCCACCAAGAACTTCCCACAAACCCCTCAAACACTCACATATTCACATAGCAAGCACACTGGCACTAAAAGGGACTGCCTTAATGGCAGTCCTCCCTCTCCTCCCTTTCATGTACACCAAACCCACTCAAGGCACACCCACAATGCCCTTGTCCCACGCCTGTTATGCAGCTTCCTTCTTCCTTCATTTCACCCACGAACACACATAAACACACAATCAAAGCACTCTTCACCCATGTACACACCAATGCACTCCCAGACTCATGGCACCATGCACCCATACTCATAACACCCCTTTCTCACAGCCATTAGACCCACCCACAAGCACCTCACGGTACACACTACACCCTCCAAGCATCAACTTCACAATTACTTTACAAACCACAGCACAACACAGCCACTGCAGTGGCTTCTTCTTGCTTACTCATGCACACACAAACCCACTTCACGGCAGCCGTCATTCTTCCTCTCTCAAACGCCACAGCACCCCCTTGTTGTCACATACATAAATAACCTCTACACTGCTGTGCACCACTGCGCCATGTCTGTTCCATTTTGGTCCGATCCCTACTCACGTACTAATAAGGCAGCCACCATGGCTGCCGTTAACATGACCTTCACCTTCATTTCTCTCCACCGTCTTCAAACACCCACACCATCACATATACTACATACCTATGGCAGCCATGGCCGCCCTTATAACCGTAGCCCTTTTTCTCCCCAGACCCACATGCAAACGCGCACTTCGGCAGCCACCATGGCTGCCCTCACTTCACGCACCACACAAACTCACGCACCACCACCTGCATGTACCCACTTCTTGTTCCCTCCTCCCACCAATGCTTTACCCATTACTCATTCCCCTTCCTTTCATGGCAGCCACCATGGCTGCCTCATCACCCCATTACTTACCCGTTAAAACCTGCAGCCACAGCCACAATGGCTGTGACTTGCTTAAGATTATGGTTACAAACAGCTTTGATAAATACCCATGAATCCATAAATAACATAAGGAAGAGAGGTAGAATTATACCGGAATTTCGCAAGAAGGTCCTTCGTTCTCTCTTTCTCTGCCGCTATTCGACGCCCTCCTCGTTCAGCCGCTCACCGAAATCAGATTTTAGGGTCGGCTCATGATAATAACATGGTAGTGTATATATATACATAACCCTAAGCTACGAAATTACCCATGACCCCCTTATTCTATGTTAATTAATCTAACTTTTACCCAAAGTTTCCTCTTGTTACGAAAAAGGTCCAATGTTATTTTTCAAAACTTGTTGACGGATTATTACACTATTTTGTTTTGCCAATCGTCGCTAATATTAAGCGCACCGATATTTTAAATAACTTGTCGCTAATACATCAGTCAGTATCAATAATATCTGCTATCGCTAAATCATAACTTATGATTCTAAATTTTGCCATTAAAGATTATGCTTGTAACTTTTTCCTAAATTTGTCGCTATAAGTCGTTCAACTAAAAAGTACCGACGTTAAGTAAGAGTTCGTCATTAAAAAGATCTCTTTTGGCCGAAAGAAAATTTTAATAAAGAAAATAGAATAAAATGTTCTGGGCATTACACATACACTATAAACACACACATTCGATTTGTGTGAGTGTATGGGTCTGAATTTAAACAGTTTGGGGGCGGGGTGTGTTGTAAGTTGTATAAATCAGTGTGTGTACGCATGCGTGCATGCTCGTGTGTGATTGTTGGGTGGTGCAGTGGTTGTGGTCAGTAGCATTGCGTTGGTGCCATGGTTGTGCTTAGTGGTTCGTGGTGGTGTTGGCCTTGGAGGGGGGAGATTAAAGGGGGAGGGGAGGGGAGGGGAGGGGAGGGGAGGATGGGGTTAAGGATATTCCGTTAGAAAGAAAGGGGAAAAAAAAGGAAGATAGATGATGGCATATAATAGAAAATTCAACACAAACTAACTGTTAGATTAAATTTTTCAAAAAATGTATTACCTCCGGGACGCATTCGATATTTTTTTTAATGGATGAACACGCATGTAGGGATGGCAATGAGGCGGGTCGGATGCGGATATTATGAAATCTGAACCCGCCCTGCTAGTAATGGAACCTCGCCCCGCCCCGCCACCGGGTCATTAATATACAATACTATATCCAATCTTAAGGATAGTTAGAAAATCCGCCCCCGTCCCGATCCGCCCCCCCTTCACTTAAACACTCAAAACCCGCACAAACCCGCCTCGCCCCGAACCGTTCCTCTTGGTTTATCAGAATTTTTTTTTACATTTTGAACATGTATTACAAAACTTGCACATAACTGTATCATACAAAATAAACAGACATATATCAAATTAATGTCTAAAAATCCTAAGTGAGAAATTAATAGATTACAACATAGTTCAAATAAATTACACCATAGTCCAAATTACCGTTCAAATAGATTACACCACATATGAAATAGTTTAATTGCAATACAAATGCAAAAAGGCAATCAACATAAAAGTTTCCAAAGTAAGCGTCCAGCTAGTCCGCACTCCAAATACGAATGTTCACTGAAAAAAAATTAAAAGGAAAAAAGTGGCATTAAATTAAATAGATACAAAAAAAGGTAAAGAGTAAAATCAAAGAAGACTTGATCACCAAAATAACTGAAATTACACAAAGCTTGAATCAAGTCGACAATAGAAAATTACACATAACTATGTCCCCTGCAATTATACATGGATGCTTTTATAAGTAACATTGGTATATATCTAAAAAAAGGTATCATATAGTAACTAAGCAATAACCCAATTCCGAAAAGACTCAGAGTAGTTCGAGCAATTACACGAAAAACCGATTCCCTTAATTCAAAGAAAGAAACAGAGAAACACAACTCATACCAGTTCATGCCCATCATTTAAAAACCATTTAGAAAAAAAATCTACAAAAAACAAACTTCCACATTCTAATAAAAATTTCAAAAGATAGTACAATGCATATGAAGTTTCACTACAGAATTTCAAAAAACCATTTAGGAAGTTTCACTACATCTTTGTCTCCAGCAAACATCCCACCATGCAGTAGAATCAAATGGGTGTAGTAGTACACATGAATCAAAAGAATAAGTCAACTACAAAATGAAGGTTGTAAGACCCTAACCAATCACCGTGAAATGAAGTCTTCGCCGTGAAATGACGTCTACAAAATAACAAAAAAGTCATTAGTTCCGAAAACTTAAACAAAGGAAAGAGATGGTCGCAGCAACACTGGCAGCCGTGAAACTACATACCCACATCATTTAGTAATCAATTATAAACAAGATTAATCAGAAGAATCATGTTAGGCAAAGTGCGTTGAATTAGATTAATCACAAGAATCACAAAAATCAATTAGGCGAAGTGCGTTGAATTTGGACGGATGCTTGACAGAAATGATAAGAAGAATGTTAAAGAAATATTATCACAAGAATCACGTTACATAAATGATAAGAACTAAGAAGAACTAACCTTGGATTCGGGATAAGAAGGAGAGAA
The DNA here is from genome assembly GCA_033070095.1 of Escallonia herrerae. NCBI lineage: Eukaryota > Viridiplantae > Streptophyta > Magnoliopsida > Escalloniales > Escalloniaceae > Escallonia > Escallonia herrerae. The sequence continues at coordinate 853,384 of JAVXUP010000007.1, forward strand.
GAAGAAGGAGGCGGCGGCGACGGCCGGCGGTGGAGCCGTGGAGGTGGTTTCACCGGTTTGTGGCCGTGGGGGCTGACAAAAGACTGTGTGGGGGAGAGGGAGAGAAGAATGAGGCAACAACGGTCGGCTATGGAGCCGTCGGCAGAGTCACAGAGACGGAAGACGAGGCAGCGGCGACCGTTGTGGGAATGGGAAAGTCTAAGTCGGCAGAGGCAAAAAGAGAGAATGGGAAAGTCTATCTAGGGTTTCTTGAGACAAACATATATATACTATAGAATGGATGACTAAGATTGCATGATGCATAGGGTAAGTATACCGGGGCGGGTGCGGTTCGGATACCCGGGCGGGCTGGACAGAACACAATACCCGACCCTAATTCGCTGCGAATTTTAGGAAAAAAGACTGTACTCGTCCCGTGACCCGATCAAAGTCAAAATAACCCGCTCCTATCGGATCGGAGCGGGTCGGAATCGCCGGTTGCTAATTTTTTTGCCATCCCTAGACGCATGTGAGGTGATATTTTTGCAAAGAAAAAGAGATGGAGAGTGTTCTACACGTGCTCCCTACCGCGCGTAGGAAGAGACACCTGACAACAGTGGGAAGAAAGTTAACCCCGAACATGGTACTAAATGAACACAAAGACTTCGTTTAAGATTAGACGAGAGAGAGAGAGAGAGAGAGAGAGAGAGAAGGGAAAACTCGCAGGGACGCAAAGAAGGCACAGACGGATTCGTGAATCAAAGGGCCACAGTCTTGCCTCCCTTTTTCAACTGTAGATAGATAGATAGATGTACAGACTATTACCAACCTCTCCTCTCCCTCCCCTCTCTCTACTTTATTCATTCTTCTTTTTACATCTCTCTCTCTCTGTACACACACAAATTTATCACTACGTGTTACGTTTTTGAGAAAAGAAAAAGAAAAACAAAGTGGAAGAGGATCTATAGAGAGAGAGAGAGAGAGGGGGGCAATGAGGAGGATTAGAAAGAGAAAGACTGTTGTTGGATCATTTGTTCCCAGTTTCCCTTTAAATCAAAAATCCCAATTTCCAATATTACAACACCAACAACCTTATGAACAACTCCTAATGTTAAAATTATTTATTCTCGCCTTGTTATTCTTCTCCAAATCTCACCGCACATCTCCATCACCCCCTATTGTGCTACCAGTATTGATTGTGTTAAGACTTGTAGAGAGACAAACTCCCCAGTCTTTTTTAGAGCGAGAAGCACTTTGATTCGTTCCTACTTCCCGTCGAATACCCAGTTTCGCACTCCGGAGATTGACAGTTTCATCGCCTGTTTCGATCTTATGAATCCCTGATTTTTCGGACATGGATGGCTGCGGCGGCGGCTCGGACGGAGAGAAGCGGACGCTGCCGGAGGGGGAGGGCAAGGTGAAGCGGAAGATGAAGACCGCTTCTCAGCTGGAGATTCTCGAGAAGACCTATGCGGGTATGTTCAGCTCTATAAGTTACTCATATAAGTTACTTTGAGTTTCTTTTTTTAGGGTTCAGCGTTCATTTGGTTGGGTGTTTACGAGTTTTGGTGTTGTTGTGGTTTAGTGGAGACGTATCCGTCGGAGGTGCTGCGGGCGGAGCTGTCGGTGAAGTTAGGGCTGTCGGATCGGCAGCTGCAGATGTGGTTTTGTCACAGGAGGTTGAAAGACAGGAAGGCGCCGCCGTCTTCGGCAAAGCGGCCGCGGCAGGATGAAGCTTCGCTGGCGACAGCTGGAGGGAACGATGTGGTGGTGGGGAATGAGCAGGAGTCGGGGTCGGGTTCGGGGTTAAGTCCGGTAAGACACGTGGAGATTCAGCAGCAGCAGAAGCAACATTTGGTGTTAGCTCCTCGAGGTGGAGCTGGGGCTACTGCGGTTGGGAGGATTGGAGCGGATATGCCTGCATTGAAGAGGTACTATGAGCCACCTCAAGCGATATCTGAGCTTCGGGCAATTTCGTTTGTGGAAGCGCAGTTAGGGGAGACGTTGAGGGAAGACGGGCCTATTCTAGGGATGGAGTTTGATCCCTTGCCTCCAGGTGCATTTGGTGCGCCTATAGGTAATCTTTCTTCTATGCGCCTGTATCTGCTTCATATCAATTTTGATGCCTATGAAAAGTATATAAGAGAGTTGTATTTCAATGATTTGACTGTTGTATTTAATTGTGAAATGTGTAATTCTCTTTCATACTTGAATAGAGAAGATAATATATTGTTAAGTGAAACAAGTTAGTATTTCCAATGACTAGTTAGAGACGAGGCAACTTTTGCAAGATGCATTAGAAATTTAGGGGCTGTATGTTTAGTATTTTCGTTTTGCGTATTCATTTTCATGACATATCCGGTTAGAAAATACATGTGTACTTTTATCATTTTCACCAAAAAAATTTAGCTACTTTTTCTAACATTGGGTTAATTTTGGTTGGAAAAAGCTGAAAACACCTTGGAGAACTTTGACACTATTTGAGCAATTCTATCCAAAATGAAAACAGAAAATGGTAAAAGTACACATCAAAAAGCATCTCTTTTTGTTATCATTGCAAAAAATAGGAAATGAAAATGGTAAACATACGGTCCCTTAGGCTTCTCTGATAGGTTTGGTATGCCTATGAAGTTTTGCCTTACCGAAAGTGAGACCAAGTTCATGTATAAAATTAATTACATCATATCTAATAAGTTGTGAGTGGACGAATGAGTGGACAATAATGTAGGTTGTATCTTGGTTCGGTGAAAGCTATCTGTTGGCTTAATTGTGTTAAGTCAAATGTGTTCACAATACAGCCCATGCTTAGGGAAGTATATTGACAAAAGAATGGTTGTTTACTAGCCAATATGTGCATTTAGCTTTCGGTGGTCACTGAGAAGTCTAATTATTAGCTCTTCTTTGCCAATCACTGCCTTTTCCGTTGTCCTACATCAAGGCAGCTGTTGAATTTTGTTTCTTAGGTCTCTTTGGCATTGCTTGGGTGATGCCTGTTACGGCCCTGATTTTGCATTGGAGCCTGTTCAGAAGGAAAAGGAGTAGGGTAGGGGTAAGTTTGTTCTAAAGTAGCCTATGGAGGGTGGAGTGGTATTATGAATGTTAGACGGGGTAGTGGTGATAGGGAGCAGGTTCTCTTAAATTCTTGGAAGTAGGTTTGTGATTTTGTTATAATAAATTGGAAGTCACAAGGAGGCTATGACATGGTGGATGCTTGTACTTTGGACACATCTTTTGGTATCTCTCTCTCTCTACATCCTCCCTCTCTCCGTGGGGGTGGCTAGAACTGGTTTATCTCTTTTTCCTGCATAAAAAGGGCAGATACATTAAACTGGGTGCATTAGTTGGTTGTGATTGACTTGCTTTATGTCATATCTTCCTTGTGCTTTATAATTTTTTCAGAGCAACAGTTCTGATAATTTTTATGTTAAATAGTGACAGCAGGGCAGCGGAAGCCAGCTGGACGGCCTTATGAGGCCAACTTCTTCGAGCGTCCAGATGCTAAATTAGTTAAGGTTGGCCTGTTCTTGTGATTTCTTCGCAGATTGATTAATGCATTTTAAGTGGTTGTGGTCATAGAGCATGTGACATTCTTCTTTTGGGCCATTTATAGTTGAGAAGATTAAGAAAAACTACAATTTTTTTTGCTTATCTAGAAGTAACGGTTTACAGGTACTTCCTTTGTAATTTTGATGCGATATGCTGCAGCAGCCTCAACTGTGGCAATATTAAGTGGTAGTGACGTTAACCTTTATATGATCCACTTGATGGAAATTTATGAGATCAGAACCTTGGATCATACATGGATGAAGTTGAATCAATGTGCATAACAGTAAGGAGACATATCATTTTTGCTGATTTAAGAAATGCAGCTGCGGAGGTGTTAGAGCAGGCCATGGCTATGGAGGTCATGCTGTTGTGGCTCGACTTCTTTCCCCATTCTTTGTGCTCACACGAGCAGTGGTGCATTATTCACCTACTGCTCTCTCTTACTGTTCTAATTATTAAAAATCAGTTACGTAACAAAAGCAGAGGTCAGTGGTGGGACCTAGGTGACAAATTCGTAGAGCGGGTGTGGGGTAGAGTGCTTGAGAGCATCGATTTAAAAAATCACGTGTGCAGGAGCGCCTCCAGTATGTTAGTAAGTGATATACAAATAATCTATTTTTAGCAAGTAGCATTATCTTCTAAATTTTCTACAAGAAGATGGATGGAAACAAAACGAGCATATCAGGAATTTGGTTTGGTGGTAACAAACTCACCTCACATCTGAATGGTCTAGGGTCTGAATCCCCTTTTGCATCCGTTTACTAGTGTATTCGATGGTATTATCCCTTTAATTCGCTGCTGAAGTGATTGGGCTCATTTAATTGGCTGGATGAGGGTGACTTAGGCATGGTTACAACCCCATTTAAGTTGCGAATTAGAGCCTTGGAAGTTGGTGCGCAGCCCAACAATTTTGGTCCGCGCTCCAATTATATATAATGTGTTGATGGGAATGAATCCACCTCAATCCGTAAACTCGCGGAATTGCTTCGTTTGGGCTTAGGAGAGAGCCCACTTAAAATGGACTCGTGCCTTACTCACCTGATTACATCAAGCCCATATCTCACTTGATTATGCGTAGAGTAGATTAAGATGATAAATTACCTAGGGAAAAGGTAGAAAAAGAGATAAGATTACGATCCGCGATGTGATGACTGGTCGAGGATATTTTGGTAGTAAAGTTGTAATTGTTTACCGATTTTTCCCGAATTTGTAGCGATAATCTGTAGTTAATTAGCGAATAGTTAGAAAGCATGGAAACTAGGTTTTTTACTTGCTCGATCTTCAAAAGAAGAAAATAGGTGTGAACCAAGAAAAGAATATGATTGATTCTAAATTCTACAGTCTCCTATTTTCTGTAGAGGGCTATGTGCTTGATTTACATGTACTCTTTTACATTGATTTCGGTAGCCATATAGTGGATGGTTTTCAACAACACTGTGAATGGAGTGATTTAGTATCCATGTTAGTAAGGATTTTAACTGCACAATGACAAACTAAAACACGAGTCCTACATAACCCTCTAGTGGCAACTCCCTCATTTTATCCATATCCCTTAATTCAGATCCATAGATTTTCTTTAGTTGGAGTTCCTTGTTCGTATTTTCATAAAGAGCACCAACGAAGGTGTAAAGAAATGTACACTTGTAAGTATACATGAACTCTCATATATGACTGGTCTTTTAAAAACGTATATTGACATAATCAACAAAAGCATTGTCAAGAGGTGGTCAAATACCTGGATTCAAGGTTTATCTGGTAAACTTCAATTGTTTTCTCCAAATATTTTAGGTGGTCTATTGACCATCATGGAGTCGAGGTACATTTGATCCTGGATCTATGTGGTTTTCTAGGATTTTGAGATTTCAGCCTTTTTTTTAACTGTATTTAGAGCATAGAATTTTTTTAAAACAGGTAGCATCAGTTTTATTACATCTGTCCTTTTGAACTTGTAGTAATTATTTTTTCTAGAGGTTGAGTTGTGTATTAGCCATATGATTATTTGTCTAGTTGATTAGTAATTGGTTCTTGGAAACCTTAATGGTTATTTCCAAGTACTTGCAGGGAAAAACTTAGCTTATATAATTACAATAAAGCTCACTTAGCAACTGCTCATTGCTCATTATCCAACAATTAGGAAAGTTGTAGTTAGAATATAAAGAACATGTGTTCTTGGATAGAGGTGAGTGGAGGAGAAGGATTCCTATGGGGCAACAGTTGGTTGAGCTGTGGTTTGTAATGTTGATCTTGACATTCTTTTGTTAAATGTCAAAACTGCCTTTAAAAATTTGCAAGTCAGTCTTATTAATATCATTGCGAATAGATACATATGGCACATGCACTCTTCAGTGGACTCTACTTATAGGCTCAACATGTGAGCATCTTTCAAAATCTGCGTGCTCACGTACTTTCATCTTATCCAGCTAAGGTCCTTGCCGTTATGCTTAAAGTTTTGCTATTGTTACCTACAATGGCATTAGAAGGATCATTTAAAGAAACTATCCCCCACATAATGCATCTAACTATATACACCTTCATATTAGGTTTGAAACCTGCTCTCTGTCAGTGCTAAATATACAACACTAATCATCACTGCTGCATCCTAGCATCCACCTCTGCTTTAAACCTTGTATCCACTTGAGTACTTTAGGCTTGTTGGACTACCCAAAGTAAGTTTCTTAAACATTTCCCTTAAAGGTTACTTCTTTTTGCTTTGAATTTCTTGCTGTTTTTTTTTTTTTGGCCAATTTGGACTTCTCTTCATTTCAATTTATAAAGGTTCGTATGGTTAATTGTCAGGGTGCTTCAAGGGCTCCCCATGAATACCAGTTTCTTCCGGAGCAACCATCTGTTAGAAAAGATCCATATGAGAGAGCTGTACCATCTCACTACTATATATCATCAAGTGATGCTCCTAGTACACGAACTCCGCTAACAACAGGGCGGCCATTTGTGCATGGAATTGAACAAGTGCCTTCTGGATTTGGTTTCCAAAATCAGTTGCCAAGTTTAAATCTTTTGCCTCAGCAAGGAAGGCAGGGCCATCTCTTGCCGTCAGTTTCGGGAGATTATGACATTGTACCCCGAAAAAACTCTTTTGTAAACATTGTTTCGGATGCTCAGTTTGGTCCTCACCCGATTTCTGGACTTGACAATACACTCACACCACCTGACGGGCGAGTCAGTCAGGAGGATGAAAATTTGCGGATGGAGAGAAAACGAAAGGTTTCTTAATACACTATGCAATTTGGATTTTATACTTCTTGGCAACTTCAGTTTTTTTTACACGTGTTCATCAATCTCTTGTAGAGTGAAGACGCTAGAATGGCGAGGGAAGTTGAAGCCCATGAGAAAAGGATTCGGAAAGAGCTTGAAAAGCAAGATATTTTGAGGCGAAAGGTCTCTCTCTACAACATCACTTTTCTTTCCTGCCGTAAATCTTAAATGTTAAGTAATATCTATTGATTTGCGTCTTAAGAGAGAAGAACAAATGAAGAAAGAAATGGAGAGGCAAGACCGTGAAAGACGAAAAGAAGAAGAAAGGCTGTTACGTGAAAAGCAGCGTGAGGAGGAGAGATACCAGAGGGAACAAAGGCGTGAAATGGAACGAAGGGAGAAGTTTTTACAAAAAGAATCTATTAGAGTAATTCTATGACCCTACCTATAAAGATTTGTGACTTCGAGTTGTTGATTTTATAGACAAGCATTATTGCTGTTATTTGTGTTGTTCTCAGGCCGAGAAATTAAAACTTAAAGAAGAAATGCGAAGGGAGAAGGATGCTGCAAGGATTAAAGCAGCGAATGAGAGGGCTACTGCTCGAAGAATTGCTAAAGAGGCGATGGAACTTCTTGACGATGAACGAGTGGAGCTGATGGATTTAGCTGCTTCAAGGAAAGGATTACCCTCAATATTGTCTCTCGACAGTGATGCTTTGCAAGATCTTGAGTTATTTAGAGGTGGTTTAGCTTGACATAAATCATATGCTATTTATTTTTGTTCTCTGCACCAAGTATGCACCACCATTGTCTTGTGACAATTAATTAGAGCAACTTAAACTTGAAATTTCTTTTCTGTGTTCAGAACCGACTGAAGTCAACATTTATTTTACAACATGTGCACCTATGGTGTGTCTTTGGCTGTTTAATTCCACGAAATTTTACCATGCCTTTTTACTTACTAAAGCTGAAGTCTTTCTGGTTAGAAGTTCTCAATTTCCTTATTATTACGTCACCCAAATTATTCAACACATTCAACATGTAGAGACAGGATTTTGATTTTGGTTGTTTTTACGATTTATCTTTTGCATATGGCAATGAACCTGGACAATTTTGTGAAAACTTGAATGAATATGCTATACATTGGGAGATATCTATACTCTTCCTTGGGTTATAAGCTTTTATAGTTTATTATATGTAGTAAAGTAATGCTTTGAACTAATTTACATAATTAGAGGCGATTATGCAGTCTCAACAATGTCTTTTTTAGTGTAATGTTTCTAAAAGCATTTTAGATGCAGAAAGCATTGATGTCATGTTTCACATATTTGATTACTGAATCACTTTAAATTCGCAAGATGTGTTAAGTCACAGTTCATTTATTGAATGATAGATTTGAAATTTCCCCAAAAGATATATACTTTCACATGTAGTAAAAACTTTCTCTTGAGATATGAACTAGTTTGTTTTTAACTGACGATGCTGTTTCTTCAAGTTTAGCTTGACATGATGCCCCATTCTCCCTCCTCGTGAAGAGATGATTTCTTTGACGACCTGGGAGAATGGTCTTTGCTTTTTAGGGGGCTTTTGGGTGGGTGGGGGATGGTGTTGGGTGGGAACGTGAGCTGTTGGATATGGGATAGCTATTCTGCCCATTTTGTTGAGATTGAGCATTTTTCTTTTGAATATTTGCCAGAGGCCTTGGGTAGCTCTTAGCTCAAGAAAGTAAACGCACCCAATTTTTCCGATTCGGCGGTTTGTTCTATCATTTTGCGGTTTACTCAATTCAAGATATGCTCTTTAAAAGAATTTTGCTCGTATTTCATAAAGCTAATAAATTAAGGTGGATTTTTTAGATGTTGGTGATAAAGTTTCTTATGCTTTAATTAAAGAAGCTAGTTTGGGTACTCTTCTTCCATTATTCACGGGCTTATTGTATGAAACTAAACAGTTGAAATACCAAGTGTTATAACTGGTGACATAAATTAAAGTATAAGTTGTCAATACTGGTTAAATTAGTCTACAGTTCTGAGTTCTCTACTTGTTTCGTTATTACTCTTCAGTGTGTACCGTGTTTGTGTGATTATATGTAATTGGGTGATAGTCATTTTGCATTATCACAAACGCTCAATTTATAACTGTATATCTACAACTCGTACCTTTTCAATGTTCTGCCTGCTGTATACTATTGTATTTTCTTTTAGTTCTCTAGTTGATGTATGTTCTGACAACTTTTCCTTGCCTTAGATATGCTCACTGAATTCCCACCCAAGTCTGTTAGCTTGAAAAGGCCATTCACAACTCAACCCTGGACTATTCTGAGGAGAACATTGGCAATCTTCTTATGGTGAGGACTCTCTCCCTTCCCCCTCCTCCCCTTTCCCTGTGAATATTTGTGAGAGGGGTTCACTCTACCTGGTTTGGAGGTTGTGCGGGGCATGAAGATAAAAGAAGCACGGTTTCATCACTTAATTATTGGATTCGTGGCTTTCAAAGAATTTCCACGATACGCCAGGGATTTAATGATTTCTAAGAAGAACATGAATTTGGATAAACATTTGAAACAAAAATGCATTTTTTAATAAACATAAAATAGACGCTATGTTGGGACTATTGACACATTATAGGGAAAGCAGAAGACTATTACAAACAGGAAGTTTTGCCTTGGCCTGTTTTTCTTGTGTCAAGCTTTGTCATTTTTATGTATAAAGTCATATTCTCACTTCTAGGGCTTGTGTTTCTACGTTAAGCAAAACCAAATTACTTTACTAGAAAGAGAAGTTCATGAAAGAACCTTCCATCAGTATCTGCTGATAAGCAATCTTAAATCCTCCTGTAGTTTGATGTTTTCTGTCGCATTATAAGCGCACCATATCACGGTGCATGGTTGGTGCTGTGCTCTAAAGTCTTCATGTTTGTATGTAAATTATTGTCAACTATCAGCTAATCAATGAGCATATCACTTTTCAATGGTTGGTTCTGGTTCTTTCAAAGTGTTCAGGTTTGTATCTTAATCAAAGCGAACTATGACATTACCAAAAGAAGGAACAAAAAGTAAACCCCCCCCCCTCCCTTCTATCCAAAAAAAAAAAAAAAAAAGGAAGTCCAAGTAAGGAAAAAAGATATAATGGAGAACTTAGATTTCTCTTAAAATACAACTTTGATGTCATTGCCGTATTCGTTTTTTACTATTGTTGCACAAAAAAGGTTATTATTTCTTTTGGTATCCGCGACAAGAGTGGTTTTTAACGGTGTTTATAATATTCTTTAGGTTTGGAGATTTTTAATATCTTTTGCTGATGTTCTTGGGCTTTGGCCTTTTACTCTGGATGAGTTTGTTCAAGCTTTCCATGATTATGTAAGTCCTAGAGTTCCTTGTGAATTTTTTTATAAGCTAATATTGTTAAATTTTTTGGTGTAATCAATAGCTGCTTCAACTGTTTTCTCAGGATTCAAGATTGTTGGGTGAGGTACATGTAGCTCTTCTAAGATCTATTATCAAAGACATTGAAGACGTAGCAAGAACGCCCTCCACTGGTTTGGGAACAAGTCAAAATACTTCTGCTAACCCTGGAGGTGGGCATCCGCAGATTGTTGAAGGGGTAATCTCTTTCACGTGGTTGTTATGCAAGAGCATTCAAATTTCTCTTGAATGTACGACTCTTTGTTACATAACTGAAAACAGTTACCTCCATATGTATCAGGCGTATGCTTGGGGTTTTGATATATGCAGCTGGCAGCGCCATTTGAATCCATTAACATGGCCAGAAATTTTGCGGCAATTTGCTCTCTCTGCAGGATTAGGGCCAAAATTGAAGAAGAGGAGCGTTGACCAACCATGTTTTCGCGATGAAAATGAGGTGAGGTTCTTTCCATTTACCAGTTCCTGTTCGTATATGTTGGCTGGCCACCTTTCTAGTTATTATAAGTAGTCTCGCTTGCTCTGTTTTGTGGTCTGAATATCATACTGAACTCTTTATGCAAAATTAAATCTGTTCACCCATTGTGAATTTATATGCATGTTAATCCCTATAAGTACATATCCACATGTTTATATGTATATGTACATGTTAGATACAGATTTCTTCGTCAATTTCTGACTGCAACTTACAAGTGTATGTGGAGCTTTGTGCCAGTGAGATAGCTTAGCTGCCCCTGGGCTGATCAAGCTGAGTTCGAAGAAATGATAATGAGCTTGATACTTGTCTTAGCCTCCTGTCGTGTTCCTTCACTGGGGCGCAGTTCTTCTCTTCATTGGCGAGGTCTGTGGCGTGTCATGACTGGCTTGAACTACAGGGCTAATTACCACCCCCACCCAATAGAACCCTACACGCAAACAACGAGAATTATAGACTAAGGGCATCAACGAAAATGGTGATTCTTTCCTCCGCCTTGTAGGTTTGATGGCGTTGTAGATGTACGCAACGGTATATTTATATATGTGTGTGTGTAGTCCATATATAGATGTGCATGTGTTAAATCAAAAATTTATACACATTTAAACAGCTGAAATCTTGTATTATGATTCAATCATGCATATTTTATTAATTGTGTGTCTCCTTAGGTGTTTAATTGACAATTTATATGAGTTTAGACGGTTGAAGTCCTCATATTATCATTGAAGCCTAGATGTTATGTTGCGAGTTTAAGTTTCTAAACATCTGTGCTTTTAGAAAGTATGTTTTCGCCATGAGCTATTGCTAGTGTCATCTAGAGCTTGACCTCTAGAAGAACATAGACTAGGTAGTACGGACTTGGATACCGCGTCTGACAAGGACACCAGACACCCAATGTCCAAAAAACCAGATTTTTGACACCGCAGGACACCGCTGTATTTTTTAATGTGTGTACATATGGGGCAGTAGATCCCTTGGCTGACGTTAAGTTACCAGTGGGATCGAGCCGTCCATAGGCGATCTATGGCTGGTCCATTTCTTTTCCCGGTTTTAAAACCGTATAATGAGCCGGACATGACTTTTTACCTTTCGCACCTATAGTTACAATGGAGGAAAAAATATAATGTCCATGTCCGCCCCATAATGGGACGGAAGGTGATAATCCATAAACCCACATTTTGTTGCTTTCTTCTTCTCTCTCTTCTTTCTCCCACCCCCCATTCCCTCCCTCCCCACCTTCTACTCCCCCCCACCCCCCCCCCCCCCAAATGCACCCACTACTAGCCAACCTCCCTCACACCCATCCACCAAGGCACACAAAAACACACACAGTCACACGTGCGCGCTCGACACATTTGCAAACACACAGCACACATGGCTAATCGCCTCCCTATGTCGCCCATCCACCCACACAGACAGCCGCGCACATACACGACACGATGCAAACGACTTTGCGTATGTGCCGTGCATGCGATGTCCGTGTGTGTGTTTCTTGATGTAACTGTTTGTGCCGCGTGTGTCCTGTGCTTCTGGGTGGCTTTGTGTGGGTGGATGGGTGATGGAAGACGTCAGTCAGCGGGGAGATGTAGGGGCAAGAACCCGGCCGAGCAGGGTTTTTGTTTTTGTTTGGTTGGGGGGGGGGGGGGGGAGGAGACATTAAATGTTTTTCAACCGTCGTCCGCCCGGCTATAATGGGCGGACGGTTATGCTTTTATTTTAATTTGTGGCAACATGAGGGGTAAAATCGTCAAAAGTCCCGTATGGCCCATTATAGGGCGGATTGGCTTTTAAAAAAGGCGAAAAAAGAAAAATTTGGACCGTTGCGCTGGCAACTTAGCTTAAGCTGCTAGAGCGGGCAAGGGATCAGCTCCCTACATGTACATGATGTCTAGTACATTCCACTTCTAAGATAGTAAACACTAATCAAGAAACACGAACCAAGCAACTCAAATAAAATGATACTTAAACACAGTCAGCAAACAGTACACAAAAAAGTACTTGTCTTATGAAGTCTACAAAGTGGAAAACAGAAACAGGGAAAGAAGTCAAATAACTTAAAAAGTTTTATCCTGTGATCAAGGGCTCAATCTACATCAATTGTATCATCTTTTTCAATGCCCTCTTGCCCTCCATCATCAAATTTAAGCAGCTGAATTTATCATAAAAGGAGAAAGAAAGATGTCATCTTGTCTCCCAATGGTTGAAACATGACAGAACCAAAGAAGGAAAAAGAAAGAAGGAGAAAGGAAGAAGGGGTACCTCCGGCTAACATCCGGCACGATGCTCAGTTTCATCTTCAACAGGTCTTGGTTAGGCAGACCTAGCAGCAGCGGCATAAATAAGGAGAAAGGTTTTTAGGGTTTGGCTTAAAATATAATTTCTAAAAGAGCCCCAGATTACCAAATATCACACACTGACCTCTAAAATAAGTTTGAAATAGTTGCTTAAAAAAGAAAAAATCAGACGCCTCGGAAAGGTGTCCGACACGTGTCCGGCGGTGTCGGTTGGTGTCGGACATGGTACCTCGATCCATACGAGGTGTTGGTGCTTCCTAGCACATAGAGTTATTATTATTTTTACTTATGAAAAACAAACAAACTATAGAGCTTGACCTCAGCCTAAGTCCGTATTGTGGTAGAAACAAATTTATCCCTCCCTGAACTTAGATAAGGCTTATTTGTGGTTGTTTTGAGGTGTAATTATAGCATAATGCTCAATATACGTGATTAATGTACGTTTTCTTAAATTAAACCGGTCACTCTAATCAGTGTGGTTGAAAATATACTAAAATCGCACTAAACTGTAGGATATTTTTCACCTGCTGAACCCATGACCTCTGGAACAATGTCATCTTCAGTTAGCAAAGTTATAGAGTTTAGGGCTGTAGAAGCGATATCTACATGCGCAAGAAGGATCATCTACTTTTTTGTCTCACTTAAGAAGGTTCGCAGGAAGAGCTAACCCGAAGTTGGTAGCACACACCTGTTTCTGCTATCAAGCAGATTAGGTTCATCAAATTTGCTCTGCCCTCACAGCCGTGGAATTGAGTTCATTTAAATGACGAGGGTTTTTGTGGGGTAGGGGGTGGGGTGGGGGGTGAGAAAGCTCGTTGGGGAAGAGGAAGATAGGGAAATCGCCTTAGGGTTAGAGGATTATGGTTTTTGGTTAGCTCTTCGTCAATCGTATATCATTTTTCCTTTAGAAGCTATTACTTTATGCTTGGGTTTTTCTCTTGACAACTGTTTAATAACTTTGAGATACTTTCATGGACCATGTCAGCTCTAGTGGACTTGCAAAATGTCATCGATCACCATATCTTGCAACCAAAGAATATTGGCAACCAACGATTTGCCATACTTGTAAATGGAAAACAAAAATTACTTATGTTGGCTTGATATGATAAATTGATCTTCCATTTGGGTGCATGTGCAGGGTAACACTTGTGAAGATATCATTTTGAAATTACGTAATGGAGCTGCAGCTGAAAATGCTCTTGCCGTTATGCAAGAAAGGGGTTTCTCTAATCCACGGAAATCTAGACATCGCTTGACACCTGGAACAGTCAAATTTGCAGCATTTCATGTTCTTTCCATTGAGGGCAGCAAGGGCCTTACGATATTAGATGTTGCAGAAAAGATTCAGGTACGATTAAAATGGTAACGATGTGAGCTTATTTTTTCCGATTCTCTAAACTTTTACTTTTTAATTCAGAAATCTGGTCTTCGGGACCTCACCACAAGCAAGACGCCTGAAGCATCAATTGCTGCTGCATTATCAAGGGATACAAAGCTTTTTGAAAGAACAGCTCCTTCAACATATTGTGTACGTTCCCCTTACAGAAAGGATCCCATTGACGCTGTGAGCATACTTTCTGCAGCCAGGGAAAAGATTCAGGTATTTAAAAATGGATATTTTGATGGAGAGGATGCAGATGACGCTGAAAGAGATGATGTTGAAAGAGAAGAAGATTCTGAAAGTGATGTTGCTGAGGATCCAGAGGCTGATGATTTAGGAACTGAACTGAAGCCGAACAAAGATGATCTTTCTTGTGAAGTGAGTAGTCTTCAAGCACAAAGTTGTTCGGGAATCGGAAAGGATTCTTCTCCACATGTAGTTGTGAAAGTCTCACAAGGTGGCATTGGGAATACAAGCAGTCTTTTGACGCCTATGCAGTATAAAGGCTTGCAGGAGGTAAAAACTAGTGGCGCTGCTGTCAATAGATCTATTGATGATGCTGGGATCCACAACGAGGCAACCAAAATTAATAAAGAAGATACCGTGATTGATGAGAATAACTCTGGTGAAGCATGGGTTCAAGGACTTGTATTGGGCGATTACTCTGATCTGAGTGTTGAAGAGCGCCTTGATGCCCTTGTTGCCTTAATTAATGTGGCAAATGAAGGAAACTCGATTCGTATTGTTTTAGAGGTACCGTTGTGCTATTCTTGCTGTAGACTTTTGTATCTTTTCTTTTTTGTCTCCTTTCACACTGTATATGATCTGAAACAACAAACTTCAGGAACGTTTGGAAGCAGCAAACGCTTTAAAGAAGCAGATGTGGGCAGAGGCGCAAGTTGATAAACGCCGTATGAAAGAGGAGTTTGTGATGAAGATGCAATATTCATCGTTTATTGGAAACAAGGCTGAACAAAATCTTTCAATTTCTGCTTTGGAGGGCAGGCAAAGTCCATTCTTTCACATGGACGAGAAAAATGATTTGGTATCTACAAACCCTGTTGTCCAGCAGGAACAAATGGGCGATCCACGAAATGATTTAAATTATCCTAATAATTTACCAGCTGAAAGGAACCTGTTGATGCAAGAATTCTCCTCCGGACCAGAGCAAGCTGGACATGCTGCAGAGAAGTCAAGGTCACAGTTCAAAGCTTTTATTGGCCACAAAGCAGAGCAAATGTACGAATATAGGTCATTGCCTCTTGGGCAAGATAGAAGACGTAACCGTTACTGGCAGTTCATTACTTCTGCTTCTTGTAATGATCCTGGATCTGGCAGGATCTTTGTTGAGCTGCGTGATGGTCGCTGGAGGCTTATTGATTCTGAAGAGGTAGTGTTTTTTGCTGATTGATGTTTATGTGGTTGAGCTTCTTATGTAGATGAATATTGTTGTCAGTTATGGTACTGTTACTGTAGATTTTTTAGTTGCACAGCTTGGGCGGGAGCAGATGCGTGGTTCTGGGATGGGGGCGTTACTAGTATCGAGGTTTTGGGTTGGGAGTGAGAGCAGGTGGAAGGTTTTGTGGCAGGAGCGTCGCTTAAAGTACAGTGTTGCTTGGCTGTACTTCCTTTTGGTCTTGAGGTTTCGTTGAAAGAAGTGGGTGAAACTTGTTTTAGAGTAGCCAATACATTTTCTTTGGAATTGACTTTGCCTCTCTCATTTGCGACATCAACAGTTTTTCATGATCGTGAAGGGGGAGCCAATTCGTTTTTCTGGTGGTTGCTACCAGTCAATGCCTTGCGGGGGTTCTGGGATGGGAGTTGTTTTGGGATCGAAGCAAGATGAGATATGTGGTTTTGCGGTGGTAGCGTCACTAGTATAGGAGGTCATTAAAGGGATAAACAATAACTAGTACAGGAGGCTATTAAAGGGTTAAACTAAGACTTGTAATCTTTGGATTGATATTATTTTATTTTCTCAGTTTAAGTCTCTAATCTACATGCAGAGTTTTGATGCCCTGTTGGGGTCTCTGGACGTACGTGGGGTTCGCGAATCACATTTGCATTCAATGTTGCAAAGAATTGAAGTGTCTTTCAAGGATACTGTCAGGAACAACTCGTTTAGCAGTGGGAGGACAACTGAAAATACAATCAGAAGAGAATTTTCGGGATCGGCTTCTAATCCCAAGTGCAGTGCCAGCATAGAAAGTCCTAGCAGCAGCGCCTGTGCATTGAAGAGATATCAGGAATTTGAGAAGTGGATGTGGGAAGAGTGCCTTATTTCTTCAATATTGTGCGCCGTGAAATTTGGGAAGCCAAGATGCAAGCAATTGTTGAAAATTTGTGACTTCTGTCGTATTATGTATCTGTCTGGTGATAATCATTGTCCATTTTGCCATAGTACGTATGAAGCTTCAGTCAGCAATTTAGATTTTTCAGAACATGTAGCTCAGTGCAATGAGAAATTGAAGGGGGAAGCTGGCTGGACTTTGCACAATGCCCACTCATTTCCTCCCCTAAGGATTAGATTGCTCAAAGCCCAATTATCTTCTATGGAGGTAAGAACTCCATACTGAAGTGTCTCCCACTCTGCCTGCTTGAAATATTTGGGCCGATTCATCCTTTTTCGATATTTTTTTTAGTTGTCTTTTGTAAGTCAATCATATAGCTTTTCGGACCATATATATACTTTGGCAGGTTTCGGTTTTGTTGGAAGCTCTTCAACCCTCTTGGTCAGACGAGTATCGAAAGTCTTGGGGTATGAAGCTGCACATGGCATCATCAGCTGAAGACCTTCTCCAGGTTTCTGTGTACACCTCTCTCTGGCCCTTCTTTTTTCTTTTTTGAAGTCGCTGCTTGCTGCCTTGCCTGCTTGTCAGTTCTGTCTACAGTTTTTAACTCTCAGCTCGTCTTTTATTGGTGAAATGGGGTTAAATACGAAGTGAAATACAGTAAAATATTGCTAAGCCTCTGAGATGGAGGTGCCCTTTGACTTTGGTGTGGTGCCTTGCCTAATATATTGCGCCCCAACACCTACTTTGTTCTTGTTTCTTGATATTTTCCCCTTCATCCTTTGGGCGGCGCTGCGGCTGTTGCATGTCAGGTTTTCTTGTAGTTCTGTGTCCTCTAATTGTGTTTCACGACGTCATTTGCTGAGATAAGGCAACACTATCCTTTTACCCTCCAGATTAATAAAAATTATCTTGCACTTCTACTTGTAAAAGAAAATTGTCTTGTATATGATTATGCGGAGGTTTTGTATTTTATTTGCTCTGTGTCTGGACAAAGAATTAGCTTGTAACCATGTTCTCGATTTGCTCCTCTCAGATTCTGACATTATTGGAGGCTGCCTTAAGGAGGGACTTTTTGTCATCAGATTATGAGACCACCAATGAGTTGTTGGGGTCCTGTAACCTGACAGAATGTATGGCTGATACTTACTCATCACGTGGAACACTTGCTGTGCTTCCATGGCTACCTCAAACATCATCTTCTGTGGCACTAAGGCTGATGGAACTCGATGCCTCCATCTTTTACTCGCTCAGTCAGAAAGAAAATTCTCAAAAAGACAAAGGAGCTTCCGACGTCGTGGTAAGCTTCTATTGAGAAAGTAATGCTGTCTTCCGTGTTACAGGCAATAAAAGTTAGGGTTGAATGTATTTTCTTTTCAAAAGGGAGATTGTCATTATGGCAGAATTGATCATCGACCACTCACTATGCGTTTGAATATGTTTGATTTCTCTATCTCATGTTTGCATGCATTAGGCGATGGCAATTCAGGAAACAAGACCTTGGGCATGTTGTTTTAAATGAATAAATATGGTCGGTTTGCTAAAATTGTAGGAATAAGTATATATGGTAATTAAAGAGATGTAATAGATGCGAAGAAGTAACCTTTGCGAACTCAGTTCAGTGTGGCTTACCCTAGGACAAGATTTTGGTGTCATTGCGAGAAAAAGCACTTAAAAATTGGTTGTTGACTGGCTAGAGTTGGCCTATTAGTGGTAGTCACTTTACCTTATGGATCTCTTTCGACTTTTGTACTTCAACCTAGTCTCACCTGTAGTGATATGTGTTTCATATTTTCTCCTTAATTTGAGTCCTGTAATAGGTCTAGCTAGACGATGTTGTATTAATGAAAATTATTTCACTCCCTGTGAGCTTCATGATCAGATGCATATTTGCAGGATTAGTAAGAAAAATGCTTATACATGGCTTTACAAATGAGCTGCTTAAAATATTCTTTTTTCTTCTTTCTGAACAGAATTTTAAACGTGTCAGCCATTGTAAACAGCTTTAGAAATATGTTAGCCTGCTAGTCGCTTCTGAGATGGTTGTGAATGGGGGCGCAAGCACTCTCCCAAATGGAGTCCATAGGCTCGACTTCACATGAGGGCCATAAATTCCCCCCCCAACTAAAGCTGAAAAATCTGCTAATGTTTATACATATCCATTCTGGAATTTTCTGTGTGTTACTGGAGGTACAAAATTTGAAAATTTTGTTGGTTAGATTACTAATCTAATTTCCCTCGTCTCCCCTTTCTTAATTAATCTCTTGACTCATGTTAAGACGCAAGTAACTTCTCGTTGTAACCCCTTTTGTATGCTTCAGAGAACTCCATCAAGATATCCTGTGGTGAAGCTTATTCCTGAGGATGGACTGGCCGAAGCTCCATATGAAGCTGGAAGTCTACATCAAGAGCCATGGGTTGATCCAGTTAGTGGACATACCAGCTTGGGAGGAGGAAGAGGACGTGGACGAGGCCGTAGTCGCGGCCGTGGTGGGCGATCTCAGAAGAGGGCCACTGGTTCTAGATCTGAAGCTGCGCAGAGAAGTACAACATCTAACACTGAGAGGTTTGGGCAATTACCTGCATGGAAGGGGAGAACACGTGGACGAGGAGGACGAAGGCGGGGTCGACGCATGGTTAGAAGTAGGCTAAAGCCAGTAAAGAGAGTGACAGAAGAAGTTGGCAATAGAGATTACGGTAAAGGCATCATATATGAGAACACTCCAAGAAGTTCAAGTCAGGCAAACTGGGATATGGAAGAAGCAACACAATTGCAAGTTGAGAGTGCCAAGAGTGCCAGTAGCTCGGAAAGATCAGAGTATGATGACGAGAATGGCCCCCCTCTGGCGGACGAATACGATGATATAGTGTTAGATACCTATCCTGGCGGGTTCACTCGTAAGCCTGAACACTTAAGGGAGCATGTTGATTATGGTGATGAAGAAGACGGCGACGTGAATGAGGAAGATGGCGGTGATGATGATGATGATGATGAAAAGGAAGATATAGACGTTGATGGATATTTTAAAGGTGAGTCGGATGAAGAGGAGATTGGGGATACAAGCGGAAAGCAATTCGCACACCCTGATGAATTTACAGGATCCTCATCATCGGAATACAGCGATTGAAAACTTGTGGAAAAGTAAGTAGCAGTGTACCACAAATTTTTCTTGATATTAGGAATTCTTTTACAGAGATGTATGTGCTTCTGGACATACTGTGCAATTTGTAGAGAAATCAGTAGATACCATGTACAACACCTTGACGCTACTTGGCATTATATTATAAACCGAGTGTCCGAGGTCAATTTGCTGGTTAGCACCCATACTCTGGAAGACCTTTTGTACAGTGTTACCCAGTTCGCTGATATCCATGCCCGAATACATGTATATCAAGATTGGATTAGTGAAGACCTTTTGTAGATCCGGTAGATAAGTTTCCCTCATACAAGATTAGTACTCATACAAGATTAGTAGTTTATTGTTGACTAATTTTACTAAGTAAATAAATAGCTATGAATAGTGAAATTATATAATAATTAGTTAAATTGGGTAATCTATTTTGTATTTAACGTATTCAATCGTAATTTGAATTCTTTTATGTTAACCGTTAATTTTTTTATGACTTTTTGATCTCCCGGTTAGACTTTGTGGATGCTCCTGGACGTCACCACTTCTTTCTCCAAAAGTATGTCGTAACTTTTGTCGTTAAACCGCTTAACAATGTGGAAAACAAGACCCGCGTAATTACTATTACTATTCAACAATTCAACAAGTTATTCGGGCATGAGTTCCAAAATGATGGTCCATTGGTTTGAAAGCTTGGTAAAAACTGAACCAAAATTTGCCATACGCAAATTGTCTTTCTGAGCATAATAATACTTTGGTTAGAACGAAACCAAAGAGATATATGTGCATAACCAAATGTTACACTGTTCAAGATCAAAAGAAATGCCAAAGATCCGATGTTAAGCTTTCCTTGGTATGTGTCGTGTAACAAGGTACAACAGTATACAATGCACCGGAAGCCAGAACACCCAAATGGGTTGAACAAATGAACAAAACATATCACAGAAATAACCAAAAGGAAAATAGAAAAAAATGGAATCAAATGTATGTTGCATGATTGAGGGCACTAGTACAGAGCAGAATCAGCACTAACAGGGGATCTGATCAGTGAACCAACTAATTACTTTGATAGGAAGCTTCATAATGCCGATGGCCAAATTAGCAAGTCCAGCACAACAGCAGCAGCATGGGCACAGGCAACTGCCAAAATCAAAGGAGCATTATAAGAGCGAGTAAACATAAAACTTTTGGTGATATTGTTTCTTTGGAAAATTTCAGTATGGATCTGTCGGTGTACTGTGCAATCCAAAAGTATGCTCTAGAGAAATAGAAGTCTATCAGGTATATAATTGATCTCAATCCCAATGTATAGTTATGTGAGACTTCAACAAACTCTATTACATACTAGGCATGAAATTGATACATTGCCCGGAAAATTCTCCAGTTTATATTCTACTTAAAGAGTTACTGTATTAATTTGGCCCAACAAAGAATTTAAAAGTTAAGCCAGCACCTTACTACAAAAACAAACAAAAGAAAGAACGAGTAAGAAAGGAAAGAAAAGAAAAGATGTGTATAATTGCTCAAGGGTGACATCTAGAAATTCCTAAAAAAGGGTTCCTGAATCAAAGAAGAAATTACAAGTCTGGGGATGGAGGGGGATGGGTCTCGGATTATACAAGTCAAATTGGTTAGGCCCATCATGACGAAATTATATAGACAGGTCAAAATGGTATTGTTAAGTACAACTACGCCTCCATGTGTATTTGTTATCAAGAATCTGTGTAACTCTTGAATGCAAACATTGAAGTTTGCCAAGACAAAGGGTAGAAACAACAAGAATCATACAATGACATGCAAAAGACATGAGCATCAAATGAGATAGATACTAATGGTACTCACCCAAAGACCCAGATGATGGCACCCACAAGTGACAAAACCAATGCAAGAAACGCAAAGGGCAACCCCAGCAAGAACCCCAGTGGCCTGCAGCCTTTATCTTCTTCCACCATCCTTCAAAATCTCCAACAAACCCCAACAAGAAGTATTCCCACAAGAACCTAAAGAACTGCCCAATCTACTCTTCTCTTCCTCTGTCTACTTTGATCAATATGTGTCTGATCTGAAGACCAAAAGTCGCTGGCTCATTATATTGTTTCGGGTTTTAGAGAAATCCAACTTGGCGGCTTGGCCAAGGACATATCTGCCGTCTTGCTGGAATACTGTCACTTTGACGAAAGTGCCCTTGAGATACGAGTTATGGTTTTTGTTTGTTGAATATTCATAGGGTGGTTTTGGGATTTCGTGTCTCAAGGGACGAAGCTTCTAAGTTATAAGAATTGGTACGCGTTTCTTTCCTTTGACAACAGTCCATAATAATGCACCCAAAGTGCGACCCCTTCTAGAGAAAATTTAAATTGGAGGGCTAGGAGGGGGGTTTTGGTTGACTTTCTAATAAGCGTGGTGTCTTCATAGGTTTGTCAGTCAGGTATCTCTTACCTTTTGTCCATGTTAATATGTTGGCACTTTGTAAGTTAGCCAGGATTTTGTTGTTATGAATGAGGTCAAAGAATCGTTTTTTTTTTATTATTTTAATTTTAGTACTCGAAATATTTAGATGCTAAAGTGTCGAGCACATTGCAAAAACAAATCATAATTTTGTTTTACCATAATTTACAAAAAGGTAGAAGATAGCTATTGTACTCTTTATTGCAAATTAAAGGTGGACTCAATAGGGAGAGAAGGAGAAAAAATAACAGAGATGGTGACAAAAAACAAAACACAAAAAAATTAAAAAGAAGAAGAAGAAAGGATTTATATAGTTACAATAGAATGGGACTAGACAGTAGGAAAGCATTAGAAGACAGATTTAAGTTTTAAATTATTTTAGTGGCCAGTGATAGTTTTCTTTGGAGAAGTGTGGAATACTTCAAAAAGTGAAATAAAAAGTCCAATTGAGAGTACAAAAAACTCTTCACTATATAAGGATGCTATCCCTTACTAATGATATAGATGACAAAAGACTGTAAGCAGTTGTGACGGATCCATAGAGGGCAAGGAAACAACCATTTGCATAAGGGGCTCAAAAAAATTTGTCTATTGGATTTGAGTTGTGATGGTAGCGATAAAGTGCCCGTCACACATTCGTATGATCAAAATTCTCCAAGCTGCAGATTTGTACTAGTACTGTTATTTCCTCAAACCGCCAAATGTATCATTTTTGAAGTCTAACCAACTTCTCTTTGTGGAAAATTTGCCATAACATTTATCAAAGTGCCAATTGCATATCATAGTTTGAGCTTTTTTAGCCCTTACACGTACTTCTTCACAACTGCTCGAGTGATGAAGTTTACAAATAAATCACATGTGCTTTGCTGATGACTTATTCCTATTGGCTAGGGCTGACAAGGAATTTATGCTTATAATAAAAAAAAGCTTTGCAAGAGTTTGAAGACTTATCAGGCTTAGCCCCAAATTTGAATAAAAGCTCTATATGTATACTTGGCTGGTCTTGAGGAGGAGCAGACTGAAGAACTAGTGAGAATCATTGGTTTATCTCATGATCAGTTTCCTGTGACATACTTGGGGGTACCCCTAATTTCTACAAAGCTTCAGTATATGGATTGCATAGTGTTGATTGAGAGATTGACAAAGAAAATCACAAGCTGGACATCCAAACACCTATCATATGCAGGAATGATACAATTGGCTATATCTGTATTATTAAGTATGCAAATCTATTGGTGTAGCATCTTCATCTTGCCTAAGAAGATTATTAAGATTGTAGAGAGTAAAATCAGAGCCTTTATTTAGCATGGGAAGGATGTGAGGTGTACTGGGGCAAAAATCTCATGGAAGGAGGTTTTGTCTACCTAAAAGTGAAGGGGGTTTGGGAATCAAAAGGCTAGAGGAATGGAATAGAGCAGCCATTTGTAAACACCTTTGGGATTTGGCTCACAAGAAGGATTCCTTGTGGGTGAGATGGTGCCATAGTTACATTATAAAAAAAAGCACATATGGACTTTTAAAGCACCAGCCACATTATCTTGGACTTGGTGCAAGCTGTTAAAACTAAGGGCAACAGTCTAGCAACTTTGTACTTATAAAATTAAAGATGGAAAGGATGTTTGGCTATGGAAGGACAAGTGGTTGCCCTGTGGTGTTCTTACAAATCAATATGGGATAAGAATTGCCTATGATTTTGGCCTTGGAGTAGACTCAAAAGTTGCAGATATCATTAGGGATCACTCATGGTATTTGCCTGCAGCTAGATCTACTACTTTAAGGGAAATAAACCTAATCATTACTTCTATGCCAACTCCCAGACCTGATAGTAAAGATGAATTGTTCTGGGATATACATCCCAGTGGACAATTCACCATTAAATTAGCATGGAATCACCTCAGAACTAAGACTAACAAGGTTACATGGTGGAAACCTATTTGGTTCCCTAGAAACATCCCAAGATGCTCGATGATAATGTGGATGTTATGTAAGAATGGGTTGAGAACAAAGGACAAATTGAAGAAATGGAATATGATACATGATGATAAGTGTGACTTTTCCCAGTAGGAGAACATGGAACATCTCTTTATCCAATGCTCTTATGTTCAAGGTACATGGAGTACAATCCTCAATAAGCTAGGAGTAAAGGTACCCTTAAACAACTGGGACCAGTTCATAGAGCATGCAACCCACCATGTCAGAGGGAAAAGTTTTAAAGCAAAGATGTGCAAGCTCTCCATAACTGTAGTCATCTATGGGACCTGGCAAGAAAGAAATGCAAGAGCATTTTGAGCAGACGCATGCAAGCCAAAAAGGTTACTGTCAGGTGATTCAACAATGGATAAGATGGAGATTGTGCAACTGGACTAGTGTACCACCTACTGTAGGGAACAAACAAATCTGTGCAGAGTGGGGGATACCTCATAGAATTTTCATGTGTAAATCTTAGAGTAGTGAATAGTGAATTTTTTATTCAATTTGATTGGGGGGGGGGGGGATACCTGTAGAGTTTTGTTTTAGTTTGTATATAGGAAGATACTATCTAGAGCTGTTTTGGAAAGTGATATGATGTAATTCTTTTGATGAAATAAATACAAGGACTTTGACCAAAAAAAAGATAAAGTTTAGCACCGACTTGGACCACTGAGTGGCCAATGGACAAAAATAGGTTAGAGACAATTCAGGCCCATGGATTCTATTTATTTGTTTTAAATAGTTTTATTGTGGAATAAGTTAATTTATTTCTAAGCTTTTATGTTATTTTAGTCTAACATATTCGTTGGATAACTTACCTAGTAATGACAATGGGACAGATCAGATGCGAATCTTATAAAATCGGTACCCCCCGGTAGCTCTAAACCCCACTCCGCCCCGCCTCGCCCGCCACCGAGTCATTTGTATACAATACCATAACCAATGCTAACAAAGTTGAAAAACCCGTCCCCGCCCGATCCGCCTCGCCCTTCCCCTGTAGCACTCAAAACTCCATTTGATTTGTCATTTCAGGCAAGTAATCAATCACAGTTCATAGAGCCACTACAGTTCTCATGATTCATCACTACATAAAACATTGACAAATTAAAAATTCAATCACAAAACCAAAAAAAAAAAAGTGACTAAAAGGCAACAATTCAACCACAAAACAAAACAAGTGACAAGGACTAGAAGCTAGATCAAGTGAAAGATTACGAAGGATATGAGTGAAATCGAGACTAGATAAGCTAATTATCCTCGATGGTGGACGATGGACACTGGACGCTGAAGCCAGACACTGACGGTGGACTATGGTTGCCGAGGCGGAGGTGGACGTCATCTATGCGGAGGAGAGGTGGACAGTGGTCGTCGAGGTGGAGGTGGATGCCGATGATGCTGGGAATCGCGGACTGTGGTAGCCGAGGTAGAGATGGACGCCGACGGTATGGGGGAGAGCTGGACAGTGGTCGCCAAGGTGGAGGTGGACGTCGACAGTTTGCTGGGGAGAGGGAGGAAAGAGGAGCTAAGGAGGCCACGGTGGTAGGTCGGTTGAGTGAAGAGAAGAATGAAAATTTTAGGGTTGAGACTATATACATAAATGGATGGACAACATAGATTAGCTAGTGTATAACCGAGGGGGGGGGGGGGGAGGTATGGGTCAAAGGGCGAGTTGGATACCGGGGCGGGCGGGTTGGGTACCCGACTCTAACTCTCTGCGGATTTAATAAAAAATACCATACCTGCTCCATAACCTTGTCAAAGTCAAAATAACCCGCTCCTAGCGGGGAGGGGCGGAAATCCGCCGGGTGCAGATCTAGTTGCCATCCCTAAACTTACCTTATTCCTAAAGCTAAGTTACCTGTATAAATAGAGAGAGACCTTTGGCCATTAGGTTATTCGTCTTCGGTCATAAGATTATTTTTGAGTCATAAGTGTCCAACCTTAACCCGAAAGCATGTGCTAGGGACTTTACATGTCCGCAAGCTCACGTGGCAAGGCGTGTGTAAAACATTCTATTTTTTTGCCTTTTTTATTATGCTTTATATTGTTCGGCCTTAGCTTAATAATAATAGTAGGCTTAATTTAATTACCTAAGTTTAGTCCAGTTAGCCCAGTAGCTGGTCTAGTCCAGTTAGCTCAATTTAAGTGGTCCACTTTAGTTAGTTTGGGCTTAGCCCAGGTCATTGTTTAGATATAATAAGAGGTCTAGCACATGGCTTGGAGTACATTTATTGATATGTCCCAAATTTCCATTAATCACATGTGGTTAATCGAAATAAATGTCTTTTTCTCTCTAGAGTTGGTTCAAAAATGCATCAGTTGAGGGAGGAGAATTGTTGGTTTTTGAAAAAATCGACTAGTAAAATTAGTAGTCACAAATGAAACCGACCGATACGGTTAATTTAGATTTTTAGCCTATTTTATTTGTATCACTCAAAAATGATAAGG
This sequence comes from Escallonia herrerae, assembly GCA_033070095.1. Classification (NCBI taxonomy): domain Eukaryota; kingdom Viridiplantae; phylum Streptophyta; class Magnoliopsida; order Escalloniales; family Escalloniaceae; genus Escallonia; species Escallonia herrerae. Next base: position 879,979 of record JAVXUP010000007.1, read on the forward strand.
ATGAACAAAGGGTCTCCTTCTGTGTTTCTACTGCCGCAACCTCTATACAAAGATCATCTGGCTGCCCAAAAAAAAGAAGAAAACAATTAGTTAAAGAAGAATTTCCCACCAAGAAAGAAAGGGATGGATTAGAGGAAAAAGAAAGGGATGGCTTAGAAGATTTAGGCTTTGTTTGGTAGAGTTTATTTTTTTTCAGATTTTTCTCCAATTTTGTAAACTGGAGAACATAAACCCGTTTGACACACAGTTTTAATTTTTTTCAGTTTAAAAAACCAGTTTTTAAAACAAGCCTATTTTTGAAAACTCCAAAAAAGAGTTTTCAGTTTTCAGTTTTGATTTTTATTTTGAGACCACCACCACCACCCCCCTCCCACTGCCGGCAGCCACCGCCCGCCACCGGCTACCGACAGCCACAACCGACGACCACTACCAGCGGCTGGCCACCACTACCTCCCACCACCGCCACCGCAAAACACCACCAATGAAAAAACTCAAAATAAAAACTGGGTAATCAAACATCAATTTGTTTTTGTAAAAAAAAAAATAAATTAAACTAATTTTTGTTTTAATTTTTTAAAAATAAAAAATTAAAACTAGAAGTATTACCGAACGTTGTTTGCTCAAGTTCATAAGTGTAGCCACTTCGTCACATCGTGGAGAATCCCGGGGTCATCAATTGGTAATCCAAGCAGTCCAAATCAAATGGTGCTGCTTTTTTCCTGTTCTGTTTTTTTTTCTTTTTATCCTTTCGTAGAGTAGTTTAGAGGAGTCTTGGATTAGACTTCCCTTCCTCACGACTTAAGTTTTGACTTGTGATAAAAAAGTTGTCCAAAGTTGTCAACTAAAATTCATTTCAGGCATTTTGTGTTTCACAAAACACATTAATCAAGATTCATGAAAGCACCATAAAGGTACAAGGTAATCTATCTCAACTTCGATGAAACATTTCAACTAGCTTATATCGGGACTTCTTCCCACTCGTCTTCAGCTTGAACCTAAAAGAATGTACCACACAAAAAAAGGTCTATTACGCCTCATACTAGTAGCCAGAAATGAAGCAAAACACCGAAGTCTAGTTTATCAAATTCCCACACGTCACTTTCTTTAAGAATTAACTGTTATCACTACGCTTTCTAGCGATTCTCTTCTACAAAACATTACATGTTAGTAAAAATTACTACAAGGGGTATTGAATCTCATGTGATCAAAAGTAGGCAGACTCTTTCTCTGGCAACACTTAGCCCAATACAACATGCCAGCGCTAAACTACCCACATATGCACACACATCATAACAACAAAACCTCTTTTGCTATTCAGTCCACTTCTTCATACAGTTAGTCATCCACCAAGTCACACGCGCGCCCAATATTTACAGTAAATATCTTCTGCCATTCAATCTTCTCTCTCCATTCTGCTTGGTTTCAGGTTTGTACCACTATATAAATGTATATACCTGTATGAGAGCTAATAAAAGGACAAAGCTGTTAACTCTAGCTAAATTGTCAGAGCTGGCTAACTGTCCACGTTGTCGAGATGAGAGAGGCAGATCCTCTATTTTTCTTAAGTGAAGTCGTCGTTCGCTACATAGTAGCAGACAAAAAAACTTCAAAAAGAAAAGGTGATTGGTTAGTGGGTTTTGGTCTCTATGTGTGGGTGGATGTTTGAGGGGGTCGGTTGGTTGGGGAAGGGTTGTTTTTCTTTGAAGAAACCACTGGAAGGTTCCTTGCTGCTAGAAGTGCACACGAGATGATAGCAGAAACGCTGACACTTGTGGAAGGATCAGAGATGGCAAAGCAGCACTGCAGTGCAAAAAGTTACTCTCGAGTGTGACTCCCTTGAAGCTATCAACATTCTTCCCACAACAAAATTCTTTATCTTTCTCTGGAGGTGGTGGTAGTTTATGATAGTCTTGGATTACTTATGTGGTTTGACCGTTGCTCCTTTGGCTTTGGTGGAAGTGTGGCAGATGGAGTAGCCCATGCATTGGTACGGGTCAGGTGTATGGCTTGAAGACACTTAGCTCACGTTATTACACATCGGTTGATTGAGTCTCTAACAGATGAGTAAGTTTTTGTTTATTTGTTTTGAAACCCTAAAGCTTAAAGGTGTTGATATGAAGTAATCATAAGCAGCCTATTACTGCCATTGTTCTCGTATTCGGTTTCACAGCAGTGCCCAGGGTCGAACAAGTGGCCCATGTGCCGTATTTGGTGAACAAATTACAAGTATTTCAAAGTCAAAATTATATGTTTCCGTCCTTGAATTTACTCTCAAAGTTATTTGCTTGAACTTGCATAAATTATGCAAGACACTATCCTACATTGGAAGGATTATAAAAGTCACATGGGTATATAAGTTGCTAGGCATGTTGGGCTTGGTAACAAGTTAGTAAAGGTGGACTCTTACGCGCTCGTGACCCGGGCTTAGGCCCAAGCCATTCCAAGGCAAATTTTAGAAATCTACCGAACGCGTCACATGTTGCTCGCGTGCAAGGAGGATGCAAATCCAGGCCAAATTGACCACGGCAATTTAATCGTTTCTAGAATTTTCATCACATTTACACATGATTTTGTTAGCAGACAAATCCCAAAATTAAATCCTTATTTGTCGGAATTAATTAGCTGTTATAACTTACCTACCCTATTTATGCAGTGGACTTTTGCTAATTAGCTGTTACACTCTGTTTACCATATCTATGTACTTGATTATGCCCATTCTCTCACTATAAAAGGATGGCATCTCTTTGATTTTAGACACACTAAAAGCAATTAGGACTCTCTGTCTCTCTCTACACACACACGTTTCCTGTTCTCATATATTTTCGACGATAAAAGTAAGCAGAAAGTTGTTCCCGTTAGCCTTCGCTATTCGAATGCTTGTTAGTCAAGAAGAGACTGCCGAATCCTAGAGGGTAACTGTTCGAGACCTTGAGCACCGAGATATAATATACAGAAAGCAAACTACTCTTAATAATAGTGTAATACAACACCCCCAGTGTGCTTGAATTTCGATAAGTTTGCTATGTTAATTTTCAATTTTTAGCATAGTAGTTTCCCGTTTTTCTTACAATCTTAAGAATAGTTATGGATGCTGCTATTGGAGCCATTCCCGACCTTACCAAAGTTGAGCTATTTAATAGCTTAAACTTTAAACGTCGGCAAAACAAGCTTTTTATAATTTTGGACATTGCCAAAATGGACTTTGTCCTTACCAAGCCTGAACACACGCCAAAGGAAGATACCAATCACAAAGAATTTGAAAAAGGATTTTTGATTTGGGAAACCTCAGACAAAATATTGCAAGGGCATGATTTTGAATTCCCTTTCTAATGAATTATATATATGACATTTGTTGCAATTATGCTCATGGCTCTAATATTTAGGATGCATTGAATAAGATATACGTGATTGAGGAATCTAGTACCAAAAAGTATGCACGATAAGCAATTTTTTGCAATTCCAAATGTTAGAAGAAAAAGACGTGTCCTCCCAAATCCAGGAGTTTCAACTTGTTGTAGCCAAACTCACCAACGAGGAGATGCCCCTGCCTGAACCCTTTGTAACCGGCTCTTTAATTGAAAAACTTCCCGAGTCCTGGTCGGACTACAAAAGCATGATGAAGCACAAGAGAAAGGACATGTCCCTAGAAGACGTGATAATGCACATTCAGATTGAAGAGAAAACAGGAGTCGCTAGAAAGCTGCTAAGGCCAAGGAATTTACTTCAAAGGCCAACTTGATTGAGGAAAGGCATGATAAACCACACAGGAATCATAGTAGGCAGAACAATAGATTTGATCGTAGGCGTACCCACAGACAAAAACCCAAACCTAATCATCTTAAGCCCCAAAGTAATAATAATAAAAAGAAAGGAGATTGCTTTGCTTATGGTAGACTGGGTCACTACGCAGCGCAGTGTAGGAATAGAAAATGAAGTGACAATCGTGGCCCTCCAAGAGCTTACCTAGTTGAGGAGACAGATTGTTGCAGTCGTTTTTGAGGCAAATATTGTGGTAGAGAAAAAGGCTTAGGTGGTAACTCTGGTGCCACTAGGCATATTTGTAGCAACAAAAGTGCCTTTGCCTCGTACACTTCAGTAGGGGAAGGAGAGAACATGTGTTAAAGGGAAAGTTAATTTGAAGCTTAGCTCTTGCAAGATCCTTTATATTTCTGATGTCTTGTATGTGCCACAAATTTGTTGGAACCTTGTTTTTGTCTCTTTGCTTGGGAAAGTAGGAGTGAAAGTCATCTTTGAATCTGATAAAGTTGCGATGACTAAGAATGTGATGTTTGTGGGGAAAGGGGGCTGTTTCTATTGAATATACTTGAAGTCATGAGTGAAGATTCTTCTTCAGCTTGCTTGATTGTGCTGATAACACCACCTTATCCACCAGAATATAATGTTGTAGTTGAAAGGAAAAATTGAACACTAAAAGAAATGATGAATGCCTTACTCATTAGTGATGGTGCACCCCACAACCTGTGCGGGGAAGCAATCTTGTAAGCTTGCCATATCCAAAATAGAATAATATTCAAGAAATGGCAATACAGCTTACAAGCTTTGGGAAAATAGAATTCCAAATATTAAATACCTGGAATGTGAGGGTGTCTAGCCAAGTTATGCTCTCTGAAGCACCAAAAGAAGAAATTAGGATCTAGAACTTTGGATTGCCTATCCATTGGCTATGTTTTTCCTAGTGCTGCATATAGATTTCTAGTCCTAAAACGTGACATCTTAGATTTAAACACCATAATTGAATTTAAAGCTGCAGAATTCTTTGAAGACGTGTTTTCTCTTAAAATAATCGGTAAACAAATATTTGAAAAATAATCAAAACTTGAAGGTAATGAAAGTACAAAGATCGAAATTAGAAAAAGTAAAAGACAAAGAAACTTGGGAGAAGACTTCTACACTTCGAAGATGATCCTCTCTCCTTCGAAGAGGCCAAAACCTCTCCTGATGCTCGTTTTTGAAAGAAGCTATAACCAGTGGAATCAAATCCATAATGTCAACTTCATACATAGGAATCGATAAACCTACCACCAGGGGCTAAACTAATTGGTTGCAAATGGATTTTCAAAAGAAAACTGAAACTTGATGGTACAACAAAAAAACTCAAGGCCAGATTGGTTGCGAAAGGCTATACTCAAAGAACGACCAAGATTACTTTTGGCACTTATTCGTCTGTTGCTAGAACATTATCCATTCGAGTATTAATTGCTTTAACAGAGGTGCATAAGCTAATTATACATTAAATGGATTATAAAACTGTATTTCTCAATGAAAAACTTGAGAAAGAAGTTTACATGCATCAACGAAAAGGGTTTGTGACCCCAGGTAATGAAAAGAAAGTGTCTAGCATTGTTAAATTCCTGTATGGCCTTAAACAAGTTCCTAAGCAATGGCATGATAAATTAGATAGTGTGATGACCTCAAATGGCTTTTATGTGAATGGAAGCTTATAAATGCAAGTTTTCTAATACAAACTCTGGTGTTATTTTATGGTTGTATGAGGATGTCATACTCATTATAAGAACAAGCATTGAGGTAATCAATGAGACCAAAAGCTTCCTCTCTTCTATGTTTGACATGAGAGATTTAGATGAAATAGACGTTATTCTGAAAATTAAATTGCATAGAATAAATGATGGTTATATAATTTCTCAAAAACATTTTGTCAAAAAGGTGTTAAGGGAATTTGGTAACTTTGGTTCTAACTCTGTTAGCACTCCATATGATTCTAGTATTCAATTGAAAAATAATAAAGATAGTAGCGTATCTCGGTCTGAATATGCTCAATTAATTAATAGTCTCATGTGGTGATGAATGGTACTAAACCCGACAAAGAATATGTTGAATACAAACTTAGTTGGTACACGCATAATTGTGGTAAAGATCACTGGACTGCTTCACGTAGAGTGCTTAAATATCTTAAAGGCACTATGGACTATTCTCTATGCTTACGTGGATTTCCAACAGTATTACAAGGATATTGTGATGCTAATCAGATCTCTGATATATATGAGACAAAATCTACGAGTGGGTATAGTTTACTCTTGGAGGAGGAGCAGTCTCTTGGAAATCTTGCAAGCGGACTTGCACAAATCGATCTACAATAAAATTCGAGTTTATTGCCTTAGTGAAGGTAGGAACTGAAGCAGAGTGACTCAGGAACCTACTTGCAGATATCCCTTTATGTATGCGACCAGTTCTATCTGTGTCGATGTTGTTTGATAGATAGGTTGCAATAGCCCACGCTAAGAACAGAGCCTATTGTAATATCCAGAATTTTGGGAGCTGTTTAAAATAGTCATTCATGAACTGAAAAAATAAACAGGCACTAATTTTGAGCAATACTCGGGTATTAGTACAAATGGGAGCTTAAAACAATTTTGGGGCAAAAACATATTTTTTGAAATTTTTGGGCTTATTTTGTAATTTTGAAAAATATGGTGAACGGGATACATATGCTATTAAGTAGCGTCATGTTGATGATAATTGGGTGTTAGGAAGTGAAAATAAGGGGTTAGGGTGATTTTGGGGTCAAGTGAAAATTTCTCAAAGTTGAGGGGTCAAAGTGCAAAATTTAAAACTTTGCACGATGTGTCACAATTTGGAAAAATTTAATCATGCACGATGGCCACCTCCTGATGGCATTAAGCTGACTCAAAGTTGGATATTATAAATTATTTTGGGGATAAGATTTAATGGGGTTGAATACAAAAGAGAAATGTTGGGGTGAAAATTGCAATAAAAGAAAACTTATGAACAACTTATTCGAACACGCACAGTGAACATGGTAGAAAGAGAAAGAAAAGAAGAAAGGAAGAAAGAAGAGAGGAAATGGAGAAATAAAGAATCTCGAATTCATTTGGGTATGATGTTGATCCCCAAATTGCGAAATTGTGGGAATTGAATTGAGAATTTTGGTCGAATGTATCTTGCATATACGTGTATATATGTATGAGTCTCAGTTGAACATGGTAATTAGGGATGGAAATTGAGACGAAATCGTGATAAATTGTGTACGACGTGAACTTAAAATGAAAGAGGAAGAGAAAGTGATCAAGATCTCATGATTTCGCAGTGATCCATTAGGGTGGGTATGTGTTTTCAGAGCTGTTCTTCAGTGTGAGAGTTGGTTCGAATTTTGAGGGTTCGATTGTGTATAATTGTGTAAATTGAATGGATTTAGAGCATTAAGGTGTAAATTTATATACGATTTAGTGATTAAAAGTGAGAAAGAGTGAGAAATTTAGGTGTGATTGAAGGAAAAATGTGCCCAGGTATATATGATTGCTGAAGGAGGAAGAAAATGAGCGTGTGTGGCCAAGGTGTGTTAGAATGTGTGATGATCTGAATACCAGACATAATTGTCGCTAATGCTAGAAATTACTTTAGGCAGTTTTTTCCACTAATTTTTATAAATAGTTAGGCCAAATTAGACAAAGTCCAAAATAGTTAGAGATGTCAAATGGGCCAGGCTTGGGCCGGCCCAGTCCAAGCCCATCAAGCCTCCAGCAAATCGGGCCGGGGCCGGGCCAAGGGGGCTGCCAACCGGGCCGGGCCGGGCCTGGTTCTAGGGATATCTGGGCCCTGTCCAAGCCCAGGCCCTAGGCCCAACATTTAGGGTCGGGCTTGGGCCGGGCCCAATTTTCTTTTTTTTTTAAATTTTTTTTTGGCATTTTCTTGTTAATCAAGGTAAGGTTTTTTTTTTTAATTATGGTAATTTGCTGTTAGGGATGCTTTATTAAAGCGTCCCTAACAGCAATCAACGGTTTACTAAAAATCTATAGCGACAAGAGTTAAAAAGATTAATGTGTAAGAATATGTTTTACGGTATATGGTAAGACTAATTCAATATACTAAATCAACAAGTTTTGCTTCAAAAAGATTCTCAATAATGATAAATTTTCAAAGGGACATGAAGTAACAAATATCATCATCATAAAGATAAAACCAAATTGTCAAGAAAAATTTCATGCCAAAATATGGGGGTGGGCACGCGACAGTGCTACCCCTCCCCTTCACCACTGGCTTCAGGTTCATTGTGTGAGGCTATGCAATGCACATCCGTTGATGGAGCTTAAAGTCGAGGACAAAGCTACTCTTCTTGGTAAAACTTACGCTTAAAAGGAAATACCTTTTGAATCTTCTCTATGCAATCTCTCTTTTAAACCAAATTTTGGGCAATCCGAACACTAGAACCGGAATTAGGTTCGATTATCTGAAACCCATGGTTGGGCACAAAACAATATCTGTGCTGAAATAGAGCAGATTCCAAGTTCCAGCCCACTCAAATTGTAACATAAATTGACAAAATACAGCAAATGTGGGGTACACGATGCATTGGGGTCAGCAATTTCAATACATAAAGATGTCGGAAATTTACTCGATCCCATGACCACTATATTTATAAAGAAAAAAATCAAAGACTTTAAGATGTGTTATTATTCTTCGCATTACTTAAATATTCATTACTGTTTAGGGGGGGAAAAGGGAATAAATCCGTTGGGGGGAAAGGGGGGAAAAGTGGAATTTCAAAAGTAAAGAGGGGGGCCTGAACCAGGCCAGGCCAAACCCGGGCCTGAACCGGGCCAAAACTGGGCCCCCGGGCCCGGGCTTTTTTTTTCTGGGAAATGCTGGCCCAGGCCCTAGGCCCTAAAAGGCCGGGCCAGCACTGTTCATCAAAGGGGCCGGGCCAGCCCGCTGGCCGCCCGGCCCATTTGATAACTCTAAAAATAGTAACCCATAATATTTTTATGAGACGTACGCTCTGAAATGTTTTGAGAATTTTCCGTGTCTGCAAAGGATGTTAAATTAAGGCATCAATTAAACAAAATTAGCAAACTGTTTAACCTAGTAAATCAAGTTATTTTAATCTAAAAATTCTATGAAAACCCTATTTTCTGATATGATTCATTGTCTAAAATTTCGTGCCTTTCTGAGGCCGATAGGTTTTTTTTTAAACTGGCCTTTTAGCGCTTTGTCCGAACACTGGTTTAAGATTTTTTGACAAAAAATTTTTAAAATACCTTTTAGGCCAGAAATGATATCAGGATGCTTAAAATAGCATCTTTAAGATTTTTTCGGTGCTGAAAACCCTTGGGGGCATTTTGGTAATTTATCACCCCGGTATTTTGGTAATTTGATCTCAGAAAGGTACTTTTGGATAAAATTGCATACGGTAAGATTATTATAGTGGTTCTACATACGAGGAGACCATTTTGGAGATTTAAGTCTGAGAGAGGCATTTTGGTAATTTTACATCCCAAGGGCGTTCTGGTAATTTTACATACCCGATGGGGGGTTCATTTTTGGAGTATGTGTGAGTCCGTATTAAGTTATAATATTGTACTGTAGGCTATATTCTGACGACTCAATTATCCCATTTAGTTTAAAGCTAAAGACTTTCTGGTTAGGATAATTTAGCTGCGGATCTAGGTAGGAATTCTATCTGAACCCTGGGTAAGGACTTTTGTTTGAACCCTTATTTGATAACTCGTACTTGTAAGTACTCATTTGAATTACTTACAACTAATGTCGAACTCTAAGTATGCATTGATATCATCATGTTTTTGTCCAAAACACTCTAATATTGAACCTGGATCGATTATTTAAAAATCTTGTGATGCTCGCCTGTTATTGCGTGCTGAGCAAATTTGACAATTGTTTGTATCCGTTCTTTCGGATTTTTGTACTTAAATTTGATAATTATTCACATTTGTTTTTGCTGTTTATCTATAATTTTTCTTCTAAAAATTTTGATTTCTTCTGAAAATTTCAAATGCTGACTTATGTCAGTATGATTATTGTTATTGGAATCCGAATTGATTTTGGTGATTGAGCTTATTTTAAAGCTCATTGATATTGTTAATTTTTCCCGTGTTGACCTGGGTTTTCATTTTGTGGGAGGGCGTAATAAGACTGGTTTGAATCCTGCAGGGAAAGCAGGCTAATACCCAAGTGGAGTAGTAATTATTTCGGTACAACATGCATGTGTACACTTCCGACTTTGCCTGAGTGGGATTATAACCGTCCAGGATCAACGTTAATTTTTAATGTTATTCGCACCATATCTACCAGGATTTGTTCTTAGATTGAAATTCCTTAAGAAGTCATCAACATATCATCTAAAATAATTTGTGCTTGAGTTGAAATCCCTTGAGAAATTTAGTGTATTTTGGAAAGAACTATTTTAGAAATCCTTTAGAAAACCCTTATCGTATTTTGGAATGATAGCTTTAAAGATGATCTTTTGTTGATCGTTTTGGAATCCATCGTGATGGTATGTCTATTTTGGTACTTATTTATGATGAATTTCGATCATTTTGGAAATCATTGATCTGTTCAGTTCGTTGAAGTGTTCTGGGAATCTTCGTCAGTTGGATTCTTGGAATCATTTGCGATTCTTTTGTTGGTCCTTATTCAACCTTACTGAGCTCTTAAAAGCTCACCTTTCGTTTGATTCCTTTCTGCAGGTTTGGATCAACAATAGGTTGCTCGGGAGTAGGGTTTAGAGTTTGAGTGAGATTTTGATGAGCCCATCACAATTGTATTGCGAGGCCCTACGCGGGTCAGTACTGCTAATTTGTTTCTTAGAAATTTGAATTGTGAAGGACTTAAGCTTCTATCAGTTTAAGCTAAACAACTTATAATCTAGTATTTTGAAAAATCTGAGTTGCTGTTGAATTGGATGATTTAGAGTATGTGTCAGGTTTGACAGGTTGGATGTGATTCATTAGGTTAACAACTCGGGAATTTGAGGTGACGAAGCTCGGGATTTTTGGGGGCGTTACACCAATAATGGCAAGAATAGGCACATTCGCCTAAGACATCACATAGTGTAGCACTTGCTGAATGATCCCTCAATTTTGTAAAGTCGGAGTTGAACTTGGCCGATCCTCTGACAAAACCACTAAGCATGAAGCTAGTGAGAAAATGCATCGAGGGGAGTGGGACTTAAGTCTAGAGCAAAGGTCAACATTGGTGGCAACCTAACCTACGTAATTGGTGATCTCAGGAATTAGGTTCATATGGGTAATAACAAGCCATTGGTTGATAAGTTGAGACACCAGCCCATATCTTTATAGTGACAATCCATTCCTACCGTGTAGGATAGTGTATAGCTGCAACATTGGAGGTTGAGCATTAGATCTTAATGAAATCCATAGCCCAAGGTTGGTTGTGTGTTTTATTGTAGGACACACTTGATGGATTTACCTATATGAGTGTCGAGGTGAGGCTGCCTCTATGAGAGCTCAGGCAGGTTCTTTAGAACACTCATAAAATCCAGGTATGACATATGGCCAATACGTGCCAAACCGTGATGAACAACTTTGCTCAAAGTTTGTAGTATGGGTGATATGTACTTATGGTCCATAATCAGGAACAAGGTTTATAGAAATTTAAAATTTTATCTTCCTGTGGATTAAGACTATGCATTGATTCATAGTCCAAAAGACACCAGTGCTTACGCATTGCTTGCTTTTGCTTTTATCACCACTCTGATCCTTTTATGTTTGCCTTTGAAATATGTGGGGGATTGTTGTATTTGTGAACTAGTTACAAGTATTTCAAAGCCAAAAATCAAATGTTTCCATTCTTGAATTTACCCTAAAAGTTACTTGCTTTAACTTGCATAAGTTATGCAAGACTCACTATCCCACGCTGAAGGGATTAGAGAAGTCACATGGGTATATAGTTGTTAGGCACATTGGGCTTAGTAAAGGTGGACTCTCACTCGCACGTGAGTCAGGCTTAGGGCCAAACCATTCCAAGGAAAATTTTAGAAATCCACTGAAAAACTAGTTAACCAGAAGCGTCACGTGTTACTCGCGCGCAGGGGGTTGGGGGGGAGGTGAGGTTGCAAATCCTAGCCCAAAAGCCCATAGGCCTACCCAATGGTTCGATCCTTTCTAGAATTTTCTGAGATTTTTGTTACATTTACACACGTGATTTTGTTAAGAGATAAATCCCAAAATTAAATCTTTGTCTATCATAGTTAATTAGTCATTACAACTTATATACCTTATTTACGCAGTTGTCTTTTGATAATTAGCCTGTTATACCCTATTTACCATAGTTACACAATTGACTTTGCCTGTTCTCTCATTATAAAAAGATGACATCTTCTCTGATTTTAGACACACGAAAAGCAACCAGAACACTCTCTACACACATTTTCTGTTCTCATATATTGTCTCCTATTAGGCTTCGTTATTCGAGTGCTCGTTAGCTAAAAAAGACTGTTGAATCCTAGAGGATAGCCGTCCAAGACCTTGAGCACTGAGATGGGACACGATCTCTGGAACGGAGGGGGGTGGTTGTTTGTGGAGGGGGTAATTTTTTTTATATAATATACCTAGTGATTCGAGATAATCCAATATTTCTTGTGTTGTTCTAGCTACTAATGTTGCTATGTGTCAGTTTATTATCCTTATTATCATTTTTCCCTTCAAGTTTCAAGTAGATTTTGGTTAAAATAGGCAAAAGAGCTAGAAGATGTTTGGTTACAAGAGTCTGACCTAAGATCACATATCTTGTGAGTCTCAAATACATGTAAGCGCCAACAAAGGCTATTGCATGCCAAAATACACGATAATACAAAGAAAATAAGACAAATAAAAAGAAAGAAAGTCAAATCCTATTGAGTGAGATTCCTGAGTAGCTAGGTCATAAGGCGATGCTATGGTAGAAAGTTGAGAAGGTAAAAACTAAAGGTAGTCTGGCTAATAATAAGGGTACAACTTGGGTAGGACAACCCTTAAGTAAACCGTGCCAACCCTCAAAGATATGGATGTTGGCCCCAACCCGTCCAACCTTTATATAATACATATGTATACAATATATGTGTTGTTTTTTTCTTTAGTATTTAACATACAAGATATGTGTAAAGAAGATACGGGTTAAGAGACCTTTGAATTCATTTTTTCTGCTTTATTTGTCATTATTGGATTAAACTTCTTAAGATTTTTTTAAAGACTCTTCTGTTTTTCTCTTAATTTGTCCGAAAACTTTGTTTCCATGCTCATATTTAAATCCATTTTGAGACTTCACCACACCTTTCTTTAGTATCATGACTAATTATTTATCATGATTTGGGATAATATATCCAGTGATCGTATATGACCCAAGATCATTCAATATTTCTCATGTTGTTAGAACTTCTAATTAATGTCAGTATGTGTCACTTTATTTATTACCTCCTCAGTCCCAAAATGTTTGATTAGCTTTTCTTTTTCGACGGTCCCAACAATCACTTTCCAAACCAGGGAAGACTCTAAAGGTGTTTTTTTTTTTTTCATATTTATCATTTCTACACTTTTTTAACTCTATTTCTCTCTCCATATATAATCTTCCACCAACCCATTTTCTCTTTCCTAGCCCACTTCCTCCTCCCCCTCTAGGGTATAATGAAAAGTATATATATATATATATATATATATATATATATATATATATATATATATATATATATATATATATATATATATCTAGCTAACAATTAGGGTGCACCCTTGGGCTGGCTAACCCGTGGACAACTCCTAGTAGAAAGGAGAAGTGGTAAAAAGTATAGGTAGTTTATATATCTAGCTAACAATTGGGGTGCACCCTTGGGCTGGCCAACTCGTGGACAACTCATGCCAGCCCATCGAGATATGGGAGTAGACTTACTTTATAGAGACTGTGATGGACATTGGCACAAAGTTTTGAGCCCGTTAATAATAAGGGTGCAATTTGGGCTGGCCAACCCATGAGAAACCTGTACTGGTAGAGATATAGGTATAAGCTTATTTTTACAGAGACCGTAGTGGACATTGGCACAAAATTTTGAGGACATCAAAACTACGAGCTTGATGTGGGCAAAGATTTTTAAAAGCTTGCCTAGCCCATTAAAAAAAATTTAGCTCATCCAACTTTTATAAAGTATGTGTAAGGTATGTGTTTTTTTTAGTCTTTAAAATACAAGATATGTGTATGCAAAATATGGTTTTGGACACCTTTGTATTATTTTTTTCAGCTTTCTTTCTTATTATAGGATTAAATTCGAGACTCTTGTATTTTTCTCTTAATTTTTTCTCAACTTTGTTTCCATGCTCATACTTAAGTCAATTTTGACACTTCACCACATTTTTCTTCATTATCATGACTAATTATAGACTTGGATAGCAATTGATATGCTTAAAAATTAAGTAAACAAAAACTAGTTTGCAACGATGAACATCCCGTGGATAGCCAATATCTAGCCTACTCATAAAAAATTTCATGGGCTAGGCATGGATCAAATTTATATTATTCGGCCCTAAGATGATTGAGCTGAACATGGGCACAAGTTTTTTTAGAGTGCACTGGGCATGGTTTCATCCTAGGCATGGTTTGGCCCATGGACTGTCCAGCCTGCCCAAGTTGTAGCCCTAACTAACAAATGTTGTGTACAATCTTGCCTCGTCAAAATAGGGTTGGCACCTATGATAGCTATGGAAACTCGAGCATACATAACATCAAATAAGTTGGGGGTCACCCGAACATAATGCTCTCGGCACTTGTCATTTGCAATAAAAGAAATAGGAAAGTAATATAGAGTTTAATGTGTTTAGATAAGTTTTATGTACCCATAAAAAAGGTGTAGTGGATGGCAAGGACTTGAACGCACTAAGAGTCTAATAAAGCTTAAGATATGGATGTCGTGCCTCATTTGGATTTTGTGTATTGAATACCATACTTTGTAATACCCCAAAATCTGAGACTGGTTTTATGGTAAAAATTTAACAAATTATTCATTGGACCTTCAAGGACGAATTTGGAGAGAGATTTATAATATATATGATCTTTAGTAACAATTTTAGAATTATAAGTTATAATTTAAGATGACAATTATAACTAATATTGATTGAGGTCTTTAGCAAGATTAGCGTGACCGAATTTTATCGGCAATTTTGAAGCAGAATAAAGTAGGCAATTGAAGATAGTTAAAGGGATAGTTAAAAAATTTAAATTTTTATTGGGGTTCTTAAATAATAAGGGAGATAGTGATGTAATTTATTTTGCCAACCCTTTATGTTTGGAAAGCTAAAACAAATTTGTGAGAGAATAGGGGAGGAGAAAGTGGAGAGACTTAGGTATTTTCGGTTACAACCAAACTAAAGGAAGGAAGGAAGGAAGGAAGGAGACATTCGGTTACAGAATGAGAATCAGAGAGAGAGAGAGAGAGAGAAGAAGAAGAAGAAGAAGAAGAAGAAGAAGAAAGAGAAGAAGAAGAAGAAGAAGAAGAAGAAGAAGAAGAAGAAGAAGGAGAAGGCTCGGCAGAGAAAAGGAAAGAGTCAAGCACATGTGAAAAATGTTACAGTATCCGGCAAAGAAAGCCCACCGGTAAGGACTTCCCACCCTTTTTTTCAAATTTGTGGATGTGCATAAGGGGGGATTTATGTGAGCAACTTATGTATTTGCGTGGGTTTATAGTAGTGAGAAGGGAAGGGAATAGGGACTGCCATATAAATGTTTATTTGCTATGTGTTGGTGTGTATGAAAATTGCACAGTGCATGTGTATGCACGCTGCTATTACAGTGGTGAAGTGTGTGGGTATTGGTGTGTGTATTGTGTTGAAAGGGAGGGGAACTGGTTGTAAGTTATGCCAAATGTGTGTATTGTCTATGTGAGGCAATGAGGGGCATCTATTGGAGCAGACAAATCCTGCCATGGGCATACCAAGAATGTTGAAAGTGCGATTTACCCATGCTTAAAAGTTACTTAGCATCGGCTGAAGAAGGAGAGCACATCATGGTAGCATTATCTAGTAAAAAATACTAGTTATCATTCTTTTACATTATTTTTGGTGACTAGTAAGAAGGATTTCATGAGTGAGTGAGAATTAGAAATAGGGACTGACGTGGCTCTGCAGAGTGTGTGAATTGTATGGGTGTTTGTGTATGTAACGAGGGAGGAGAAGATGGAAGAGTGTGTTTGTGTGGGTTTGTGTTTGAGTGAGTGTAAGGAGAAGTAAAGAGGCTATCGTGAGTGGTTTAGGTGAAGGTGTGATGTTCTGATTTTTTTACGCAGAGAGACTGGGAAGAAGAAAATGATGAACAGTACATGGGTTTATGCAGCGGAGTGGTACACTGTGCTTGCATAGTTGTACCATGTGGCTGTTAGATATTGTACAATTGCTAAAAAAAATACTAAAGTATTACACAAAGGTTCTTAGAGCATTATTAGAATTACTGTTAAAATTTCATATTTTTCTGATATTGTTTGGTACTTTTAAAATGTTTTGAAATTTTAGTTGTTCTAATAAAGCTATTGTAAGAATTATGGGAAGTTGATTTGAGCTAGAAGTATTAATGGCTATTTTTGGGCTCTTCTAGTATTTAAGAAAATTATTTTTAATTCAAAAATATCTAAAAAGTCAAAAAATTCATATTTAAACTTTTTATGCTGTTTTAAGCCACAAAATTATTTTACAATTTTTTATGAATTTTGAGTATCATAATGCTTTATAAAGCGTGCAGGATTTTCGGCTAGATTTGGCCTATCAGAAGGATCTGTTTCGATCTAGACTATTTTGAGAGTGTCGGAGTGAGCAACATTAAGAAACTAACATTAGGTTTATTGTTTATGAGGCTAGATTGTATTCTAATATTAATTTGTCAATTTAGGTTAACTCAAAGTTTTTGAACGAGGTTGAATAGCAGCGAGAGCATAGCTTGGATCGAGGTAAGGAATTCTATCTGCACCCTACGCCATCACTTTGATTTTTTATGTTTTATTCTATTATTTTTTTGAATGCCATTGGACTTAGTTATGTTTTGAATTGAGAATTATTGCCTTAAAAACCTTTCATTGAGCCTCAAAATGTTCATTGAAACTCTTATCGATGCTCATTGGTTATTGTCCAACCAGTATTGAATAACATATTGTATTATCGAATTGTTGTCATTCTTTATGTTGACATGAGATTCTGTATTGGTACGTTTTGACGGGAGTTGCTGTGTTTTAGAGGATTTGGTGGTGTGGGCTAGTACTTAATTGACTTGTCGGTGTAAATATGCATATGTAGTTACCAGTGTTAGTGAGCATCGCCTTTGTGGCTTTGCTAAGTGTTTTCTTGCACTGCCTTCGTACCTTTGCAATTCACTCATGTTCAATATCATTTACATCAATTACAGTGTAATTGCAATTGTTTCCATTGTTATCTGATTAAAGGGACATAATCGAACCTCTTCCCTTATTGCTTTTGAAGTAAATCTGTTAATTGTTGTACTCTACTGAATTTTGAACAACCTTACTGAGCTTCCAAAAGCTTACCCTTTTTCTGTTTCGTTTTGCAGGTAATACCAACAGTTGGATACTTGAAATGGTTAGAGCCTGGTTATGAACTTGGTGTAGATTTTTACTGGTTACTAACTAAGCCCCTACGAGGGAATTGTTGTATAAACTATTTGTATTGAGTAGTTTAATTTAGTCTTTTAAGTTAAAAGCAATACATTGAAAATTCAAGATATTGTAGAAGCTCTGATATACGTTGAGATTTCCTTATTGAACTGAGGTGATTAAATGATTAAGTATCGATCGATTGACTAATGCTTCAAAAAAATTTGGGGTGTTAATTAATAAAAGCTATACCAACCACGAATGACCTAAGGAAATTCAAAGAAATACTCAAAGACAAAAATATTCTGATCCATATAAAGACAATATAGTGTAGCTCGGATTTGCCACTCCATGGTATATTCGATAATCTACTTTGGCTTGTGTGTCGACCACATGCCTCAAGGAAAAAGATACACATACAAATGAATCTTTATTATATTATAATATATAATAAGCGAAGTGAAAAAGAGAGTGATGACTTCTCTGCGCGACACATCATCGCTTCTTTATATGAGGCATAATCACATTATGTTTTCAATGCAAAATAGATGTATAAACATAATATACTAAATATGATAGTTTAACTAAGGGTATCCAATATTATCTTAAATAGGTTCCTATTTTAAGACTAATTAATTTATATCTTAGTAAGACTTATTAAATTTAAAAACTAATTCTAATCATTATAAAACTCTACCAAATAAGACAGTGTCACTAAAGATTTTCAATATTATCTTGGATAGATTTCTTATTTTAAGATTAAGTAATTGTTATCTTAATAAGACTTATTTAATTTAAAGAGTAATTCTAATCATTCTAAAACCCTACCTAATCAATATACTATATGTTAGCCCTAGGATTGGATAACGTAGGCTTACATCTTGTTTTGATGATAACTACATATTAATTATGTTCTAATGTGTGTCTTGAATGAATTCTTAGTAGGTATATACTTACACACTCATGAAGACACATTTGAGAAGTTGAATTAATGGATTAAAGTTAAAGAAGCTTAAAACTATAGTGGACATGCTATGAAAGCTTCATCAAGTCCAATATAAAAAAGGAAGAAAGAATGCAAAGGTTAAGTTACTATTGATTATGATTGATCTTTACTATTATGTAACTAGTCTTGGTTTGATGCTTGGATTGATGATTATGACCTAAAAAGACCTTAGGACACCTTGTGCATTGCATGTGAGTTCATAACCATTCACACAAGTGTGGTTCTTAAAATTGAGTGAACTTTGGAGCTCACTCAGATTTTCTCAAAAAAAATTTGGTGCTAAAATTTTCATATTTTGATAAAACTTTTCATTATCTTTCCAATGCAAAAAACAGCACCTCAATCCAATTTTTCTAGAAAGAGTTATGCCCAAAATAGGAAAAGGGGTTCCTTGAGGTAGCCGATAGGCAGTAAGGTAATACAGTTGACTGCATTGGAATACAGTCGATGGCATTGGTAAAAATTCAGCTCCAACGGCTATTTTCAAGGACAAGACTCCAACGGCTTTTTTAGAGGGAACCCAGTCGACTGCATTGGGAATACCAGTCGAGTGCAATGGCAGTTTTGCTCATATAATGCCCATAACGGCTATATTTCATTTCTTCTCTATATAAATGATTTTGGGCTTCATCATACACCATGGAAACCACATTCTAAGCCTCCATTCATTAGAGAAACATCAAGGCTCATAGATTAAACTTTTCTCTCTTCATCTTCATGATTTTACATCATTAAAGAGAGCATCTTTGTGAGCAATTCTTTGATTGAGAGTGAGCATTCTTCAAGTCATCAATTCTCTCATCTCTCTATTGTACTAGAGCTTCATTTGTACTCATTTCCTTTCAAGAGGGTTTCTTTGTACACATTTGATCTTTGTAAAAGGATTGTGATCAAGGCTTGGGTTTGTCAAGTCTTGGGTGAGCTTTGTGGATTCAAGGCTTGTGCTTGGTGTGGGGATATCACCAAGTGTTGTAAGGGTTTTGATCTTGACCCGGAAGATTGTTGCTAGTGGATTCTAGTGCTCTTGCAAGGGACTTCCTTGAAGAGGTGAATGTAGGCTTGAGTTAGTTCAAGCCAAACCATTTAAATCTCCTTGTCAAGTATCTTTAACTCAATCTCTTTACTTATTGCTCTATAATTGCTTGAGATTGTGTAGTTAGCATCTTCATTGAAATATTGCTTGGCTTGATTAAGTTTCACGACTGTGTTTTGTTTAAGCTCCCCATTAATTTTCAAAAACCCTAGCTATTCACCCCCCTCTAGGGTTGTTTTATTGGTTTCAAGTGGTATCAGAGTCTCGGCTTTTGATTTTTTTGGTTAACACCTAGAGAGTTAAAAGATCATGGGGTTTCCTAGTCTTGATGGGAGTTCTATAACTAGACCTCCACTTTTTTTTATGGGTCTTCATATAGTATATGAAAAATTAAGATGAGAGTATTTTTAGAATCTTTAGATTATGAAATATGGGGAATCTTTGAAGATGGCCGTTATGTTCTAACCAAGTGGATTAAGAATAAACTTGTGCCAAAGGAAAAATCCGAATTTAATGACTATGATAGAAATATGCTTTGCATGAATTCTAGAGTTAAGAATTGTCTTGTTTGTGCTCTAAACACAAATGAACTCAATCGTGTTATTATGTGTGATTCGGCTCAGAGTAGGTAGGATACACTTCAAGTCACTCATGAAGGGACTTCTCTCCTAAGAGATTCAAAGATGAATTTATGGCATAGAGAATATGAATTGTTTCAAATGATCTCCGATGAATCTATTATGGAAATGAATTTTCGTTTCACTAAAATTATTAATACTTTGAAACAATTAGGAAAAGATTTCTCTAACGGTGATCTTGTGAGGAAGGTGATTAGGTCATTACTAGAGAATGGAATGAAAAAATCACCACACTTTAAGACTCAAAGGATCTCAATACCTTTTCGTTGGATGAATTAATTTGCTCTTGATGACTTATGAAATGCAACTCGAATCATCCGGGCAAAAAGGTCCAAAGAAGAAGAAAAAGTGCATTGCTCTTAAAGCTTCATCAATGATAGATCAATCTTCAAGTGAAGAGGAAGAAGACTTGGATAACAAGGAGATGGACATACTTGCAAAGGAATTTAATTAGTATCTCAAAATGAAGAAAGATAGAAACTTGCACAAGAGCAAGAACGGGTCAAGTATGAAGAGCACCTCAAAGGAGAATAAGAAGAAGAATGAGACAAGAAAGAAGCACTCCATAAAGACATCAATCAAAGTTATCATTTCTAGTGATAATGACTCAAATGGAGATGAAGGTGGTCATTTCGATGATAAAGATACAAATGTAACGCCCCCGTAAATCCGGAGCTCCGCCGCCCCGAACTCCCCGGTCGTTAACCTACCGGATCACATCAACCTATCAAATCCTGTTCACTAACACATACTTCCAAAACAGTTAATCCGATAACAACTCAAACTCTTCACATTCAGTATTACAAAACTGCTCAAACTTGAACTATTAAGATCTAGGTTTTTTACAAACTCAAGTTCTTATAGAACGAGTTGACAAAACTGACCCACGCAGGGGTCTCCCTACACAGTAGTGATGGGTTCATTGGGATCTCACACAGACTCTAACCCATTCCCGAACATGCTACATTTGATCATCACCTGCAGAAGGGAGCCAAACGAAGGGTGAGCTTTTGAGAGCCCAGTAAGGTCGTACAAGGACTACAAAAGAGATTATAACACGACTCCAAAAATCCAACCGACGATGATCTTCAAAACACTTCGAACGATCAAAACTCAATGATTACCCAAAATGATCAAAATTCATCAGAAATAGATGCCAAAATAAATATTAACAATCAGAACAAAATCCAAAACGATTAATAGAAGATCCTTTTTAAGTCAACATTTTCAAGTACCACGAAAATTTCCCTTGCTCAAGAGATTTCAATCCTAGCAGAAATTCATTTCGAAAATATAGCAAGATTTCCGGAGGGATTTTAACCTAAGCAGAAATCAAATAAGATAATACGATAAAGGCTTGTCAAGGGATTTCAACCCAAGTACAAATCTTTCTAGCTAAGTACAATGAATGTTTGTCAAGGGCTTTCAACCCAAGTACAAATCATTCTAGCTAAAAAAATCAAAAATCAATGTTGATCTTGGGCGATTGCAATGCCATTATGGCAAGCTTATATAGTGTACACATGCATGATGTACTAAAATGATTACTAGTCCACTTGGGTACTAGCCTGCGTTTCATGCAGGATTCAACCAGCCTTATACCGCCTCCCCACTAAACACGTATCCAGGTCAACACAGAAATTAACAATATCAATGAGCGTTAACATAAGCTCATATTCCCGAAATCAATTCGGGTTCTCATAACAATAATCATACTGACATAAGTCAGCATTCGGGATTTTCAGAAAAAATTGGATTTTCAGAAGAAATCAGAATTTCAGAAGAAAAATCACAGATAAACAACAAAAACGACCATGAATAATTATCGAATATAATCATATCAATTCAAAAAATGGATACGAAAAATAATCACAGGTAAACAACAAAAACGACTGCGAATAATCATCGAATATAATCATAACAATTTGAAAGAATGGATACAGACAATTATCAAATTTGCTCAGCACGCAATAACACGCGAGCATCACAAGATTTCCAAATAACCGATTCAGGTTCAACATTAGGGTTTTCTGGGCAAGAACATGCTGATATCAATACCTAACTCAGAGTTCGGCATTAGCTATAAATATATCAAAGGAGTACTTACGAGTACAAGTAATCAAATAAGGGTTCGGACAAAAGTCCTTACCCAAGGTTCATATATAATCCCTTACCTGGATCCGCAACTAAATTATCCTAACCAGAAGTCTTTAACTTTAACTTAAACGAAATAATCGAACCATTAGAATACAGCCTACAGAACAAAATTATAACTTAATACGAACTCACACATGTTCCCAAAATGAACCCTCCCTCTCCGGGTAAGTAAAATTACCGAAACGTCCCTAGAGGTAAAATTACCAAAATGCCCCTATCGGACTTAAATCACTCAAAACGGCCTTCTCGTAAGTAGAATCACCAAAACAACCTTACCATATGTGAATTTATCTAAAAATATATTTCTGAGGTAAAATTACCAAAATACCCCTTCGGGGTGGCAAATTACCAAAATACCCCCGTTACACTTACATTCTCAAAATGACTTTTTCATAGGCAAAGTCACTAAAATAATCTTACTGTATGTAAATTTACTTCAAAATACCTCTTATAGATAAAATCACCAAAATACCCCTTCGGGGTGGTAAATTACCAGGGGTTTCCGGCACCGAAAAAATCTCAAAAATACCTTAAACTGCTATTTTAAGAGTCCTAATGTTATTTCTGGCCTAAAAAGTATTTTAAAGATTTTTCGCCCTAAAATTTCAAACCGGTGTCCGGACCGAGCGCTAAAAGGCCAGTTTCGCGAAAAATACCTATCGGCCTTAGAATGGCCCGAAATTTTAGATAATCAATCATATCTGTAAAATAGGGCTTCCATAAAATATTCAGGTTAAAATAACTTGGTTTGATATGCTAAATAAATTGATAAAGTTCTTTGATCAGTACCCCCAATTTAGCGCTCTTTGTGGACTCCAAAAATTCTCAGAAAATTCCAGAGAGTACATCTCGAAAAAATATTTAGGGTTACAGTTTTGTGTTTTGTCAAATTTTGGCCTTAACTATTTATAAAAAATAGGATTAAAAACTGCCTAGTTGATTTCCATTTTTAGCGACAATAACACTTACTATTCAAATCAAACACACACACTATTGGACCCTGAAACACACACTTTCTTCTTCCTCTCTTTTCTTCTCTCTTTTCTTCACTGCCAAGAACCACCTCACTTCACACAACTCCCTTACAACATCTACTATTCCGAAAAACACATGCTACTACCCTTAATTATACTTTATATTACTTGTAAAACACAATCAAACACATGATTCACACACAAAATCTCACCCGCGACACACACATATACTCATAAACACACACACACACGAAACACCTACACTGCAACATACATGGAACACCCACTGCACGTCCCAATTTCACACACTAACACCCAATCCTGTCCCTCAGTAACACACATAAACGCACAAATTCACTCCCATCGTTCCCGAAACATCTCATATCAACACAAACCCATGATTCCCTCACCCGAACTCACTGCAACCACACTAAGAACCACTGCCCAGCCATGGTTTTTCTTCCCTTGCCTCCTACCAGTCCACAACTTGATTAAACATTGATCATGTGATCTAATTTACACAATTTCATGGCTACAACCCATCATCCGCAACACCGAGAGAAATTCCCCCCGGCAACATGGCTTGACAGCCATGTTCATGGCTCAAGAACATGCCCCACAGTTACCCAAAAACGCACATAACTTCACAAGCACACACTAGAACATGCCTACTATGAGTTTAGAGAGTTTACCCACTAAAAATGGCTTGAGATCTTCTCTGTACTTCCTTCTTTTTCCCTCTCCACAACTGCCCTGTTTTTTCTGTGTTCTTGTGTCTGTCTTGGTTCCTCTGTTTCCTCCCTTTTGTTTTTCTTTCTTTTCCCCTTTTTCAAATTTTCTTTTACTTTCTCTTGTTGTTTTGTTTTCTCTTTCCGAAGTCTTCACCTATCCACTCCAATTTTAAATAGTTTTAGTTAGCTTAGTCATGAAACCAAGTAGGTGGTGGCAACCCTAAAAAAAACTTGATTTTCTAAATTATTTTTTATAAAATTACAAAAAGACCCCCAAACTTTACATAATTACAAAATAAACCCAAAATTTTGTGTAATTGCATTTAAGCTCCAAAATTATTCTAAAAATTATCAATTTAATTCAATGCCCCTAAAACATATACTGGCGCTCATTTCATCACCGAGAACATTAATTACCTTTATGCGCCCTGTAAATTTCAAAAATTAAGAAAATGCCCCCAAATATTTGAAATTACATTTTTTGCCCCAAAATTCTTTTAAGCTTCCACAAGCTTCTAATACCCGAGTATTACTCAAATTTAGCGCCCGTTTATTTTTCGGAGCTCAAATGGTATTTTAATCGGCTCCCGAAGTTTGGGATATTATAACAAATCTATGCTTCATGGCTCAAAAGATGATGAGGTAAATTCTTCATATAACAATAGTGATAGAAATTGCTCCAATGATGATATTTGTGACGCTTATGCTCTTTTATATGAAGAATCCATGAAATTAGCTAAGAAAAATGGTGCTTTGAAAAAAACAAGTGCATGCGATTTCAAAAGAGCTAGATGACTTTAAAAGTGAAAATAACAAGTTGCAAGCCAAGAATGAATGCATATCTAGCCATTTATATGTGGAGCATGTGAATAATGATTTGATTGAATTGATTGCGAGTACTACTAGTGTAATACCCCGAAAATATCAAAAATTAATTTAACCGTGAGTTTGATTAATTAAGGGGTATTATTTT
Organism: Escallonia herrerae; assembly: GCA_033070095.1. Classification (NCBI taxonomy): domain Eukaryota; kingdom Viridiplantae; phylum Streptophyta; class Magnoliopsida; order Escalloniales; family Escalloniaceae; genus Escallonia; species Escallonia herrerae. The sequence goes on from JAVXUP010000007.1 coordinate 904,862, forward strand.
TATTAATTAGCAATATGTTGATGATGATTAAGTGTTAGGTAGCTAAATAAGGGGTTAGTGTGGCCTTGGGGGTTAAAAATGTAATTTTAGAAAGTTAAGGGGTAAAAATGTAATTTTGGAAAAGATGATGAACGGGATGCATATTTCTATTAAGTAGCATCATTTTGATGATAATGAGGTGTTAGGGGGCTAAAGGAGGGGTTAGGGTGATTTTGAGGTCAAATTGTAATTTTTCAAAGTCGAGGGGTCAAAATGTAATTTTAGAAACTTTGGGGGCCAAAGTACAAATTTTAAAATTTTGCAAGAGGTGTCACAAACTTGGGAGCCCAAAGTTTCCACCTCCTAGTTAATTTATGCTGACTAAGTAATATATACTATAAAGTAATAAGAGGATAAAGCTTGAGAAAAAAAAGGAAAGAAAGTATTGGGGAGGAAAATGTAAATATGACAAATTCGTGAACAGTGTCGTGAACAGTACCCGTGAAGAACCCAGAAACAGGGAGGAGAAAAGAGGAGAAAAGAGAAGAAAAGAGGAAGAAGAGAGGAAAAATGGAGAAGAAAGAAAGGATTTCTGAACCCTAACAGGGTAATTCATCTTCTTTCCACTAATTATGTGAAATTATTGTATAAAGTTTGTGGGTTTCTATTGAAGGTGATCCGTGTGTACATTTGTGTATGTGTCACGGTGTATATAGGTTCGGGAGGAAGGAATTCGAATGGAACTTAAGTTGTATTACATTTATATGAGAGCCTAAAATGGTAAAAGAACAAAAAATGGATAGGATTTCATAGTAAGTGTGTTTAGAGTGTAGTTGGTGCGTGTTCTTGGAGTATGTATATGAATATGATTCGGGTGGTTGAAGATGGGGATTTTTGGTTGGATTAATGAGTGGAAATGTGTGTTAGAATGTGTAAAGGAGTGAAATATGATGAATTTGGATGGGATTAGAAATGATTTTGGGTGGAAAGGATGAAATTCGTGTGATGGTTGCAATTGGCAGTGAATGAAGTGAGGTAGAAGATGAAGACTGTGTGAAGAAAAGGTGAATTAGTGTGTGTGTGTGTGTGTTTGATGTGAATAGTGACTATTTTTGTCACTAAAGGTGGAAATTAAGTAAACAGTTTAAAATTTGATTTTCTAAAAATAGTTAGAGTCAGATTTAACCAAAGTGCAAAAAAGTGACCCTAGTTATTTTTAGGAGACCCGTATCGTGGAAAATTTCAGATTTTTCCGAGATCGGAAAGGGGGTGAACGAATGTAGAAAGTTTGAAACTTTATGGTGAAATTTAAAATATCAAACAAACGCGGTTTTGCGCGAAACCTTTATGAGGACTCTGGGATATTGGAAAGTTTCATTTCTCAAGATTTTGGGTCATTGCAAAGTCGTTAGCTATTTTTGGCTGAACGGTCTTTTAAGCGCTCGGTCCGGACACCGGTTCAAAATTTTTGGACGAAAATTTTCTAAAACGCTTTTTAGCTCAAAAATGATTTCATGATGCATAAAATATAATTTTAAAGTGGTTTGGAGATTTTTTTATGCAGGAAACCTTCAGGGGCATTTGGGTAATTTTTCACCTAGAGAGGGGCATTTTGGTAATTTTTTTGGTAGAGTTTTTTTTACGGACTTTTTAGTCCCAGAAGGGTTGTAAAATACCTTAAAGATTTTTTTGAAGCTGATTTGGGGCGTTGGAGTGACAGTGAACCCTCGGGGGCATTTCGATAATTTTTCTTATAAAATTTTCCGAATGACTTTTAGTTCAGGAAAGGAGTATAAGACATCTGAAAAGCTATTTTAAAGTAGTTTTGAGATGTTTGTTGGGGCGATGGCCGTCAGAAGGGTATTTTGGCAATTTTGCATAAGTCAGGGGGTGTTTTGGTAACTTTACCTTTAAAATTTTTTGAGGGAATATTTGGTCCATAAATGATGCAGTACATCTAAAAAGTAATTTTAAAGCGGTTTGGGGGTGTTGGTAATGTAGTGGCCATTAAAGGGGTATATTGGTAATTTGCCAGGTTAGCTCTAAATTTTTGGGAACGTGCAATATTAAGTGTCCAGAATGGTAGGAAGTGAGGAATGGTGTTGATACGTTGAAAATGAGGTGGTTGTTATCATTAATGCATCGATAAGGCTAGATTAAGGATCCGGTTATCGGATCGGATTAACAAGTTATCGTAAGATGCTATGAACGGTTAAGTAGGAAGGGGTAGAATAAGGAGTACGTATATGTTGAATGATGTCTAACGAGCAGGGTATTATTTGACTAGGTGATGCAACTCATTGCGATCAGAGGTTGCGAGTTACTTCTGCTATAAGCCAATCAAGTAAGGACAATGCGGTTTTATTTGCTAATTCATTGTTTCGATTAGCATACTATGTTGATGATGTTTATGTTGTTGAATTCTTGTTATTATGATTGATCGCCGGTAGTCATTGTGACCGGTATACACATATTTGAATTGTGCTGTTGAGGACTTAGGGTAGAATAAATTCCCTTAGTCCGCCCTGTTGATAGAATTTAGTGAGGATGATGGGTGTCCTAGTATGCTATGATTCGATTCTATTGGCATACCTGAAGTGGATGATGATGTTGCGTAGGGTTTATCATGTGGTTATTGTGAGATGTCGGCAGTTATTGATAGTCGATATCTCATCTCTTTGAGAACACCATTGAGGACTCGCGGCAAACTTCTCCTGAGTCCGCCCTATCATTGATGATTATGCTGTAGAGATCGTTGCGTTGTTGTTGTGAAATGTCGGCACTTATTGATAACCGACATTTCTCTTATGTAAGAACGTTGTTGAGGGCTTGCGGAAATCTTCTCCCAAGTCCGTCATGTTGATGATGTCACGTTGAACTCTTGTTGTTAGGTCTGAACACCGGTTGATCTTCTGATCCGGTATTCTTTGTTGAGCTGTGTTGTTGAGGACATAAGGTGGAATAAATTTTCCCTTAGTCCACCCTGTTGATGAAGTCTTGCTGCTTGGCTGTAACGTGGTTAGGGAAAGCACTCTAAATGAGTTCCCTGCTTGTTGACAGCGTCTCTTCTATTTACTTGAGAGTGAGATGAACATCCCGTAAAATGGGACATCAATATGAGGAGGATGGCCTATGAATTATGATCACTGGCCAAAGAGGATGAATGTCGCTCGAGCAGAGTCTGTCGTGTCTGGTGGAGTCCTGTCCGTCGTGTCCATGTGCATTGATTTTCTTTTGATGTTGATGATTTTAATGATTTGTATTTTAATGATGTTTATCTTTACGACCTTGGATTTCGGGTTCACTTGCATGGTCAGTCAGTCCAGTCCATGAGAAGGTGGCAGTAATGCTGTTCTGTTGGGCCTTAAAGCCGCTCAGTCTAATGAAAAGAAAAATTATTGTTTAACAAGTTATGTTGATGCTGAAATTTATTGACTACTCTTGATTCATTTCTATCGTTGAGATGATTATTATTCCTCCGAGTCTTTTGAATATTTTGTACACGATACTCCTAGTGTTGTCTTTACTGGGCGATTTGCTCTCATTCCTTATGTTGTATTGTGCAGGCTATAAGGTTGATCAAGGGGAACCCTCTAGAAAAGGGAAGAGAAACAAGCTAGAAAAGTTGAGCAAGGGGATAAGTTGTGTGAGGTAAGACAAGCTGGAAATGGTGAGATAAAGATTGAGTTGCGAGATAGGTTGATAAGAGTTACATGACTATAGTCGTATATTAGGATGTAATCATTCATGTTGTTTGGAGACTTGAAAGTCTTTCGCTGCAGTATGATGTATGTTTGTAAGAAAATTTTTGTAAGGACGCATTTTGGAGCGTCTATTAATGATGTATGAGGATGTAGTTGCTCTGTATTCAGCACAGGGTTTTGAATGTGATTATGATCGATAACTCAGCCCGGTGATGTGACATGGGTTGAGGGTGTCACAACTAGCACGAAACAAATCTCTTGTGATACTTTGATTCTAGAAAAACAAAATGAAATTTTAAGGCTTGAGATTTGTGATTTAAAAAAATGCCTTGAAAAATTTGTTGATGGTAAAAACAACTTGGATGTCATGTTTGGACACCAAAAAGTTGGCCTTAACAAAGGCGGTGTTGGATTAGAACCATTCACCTTGTCTCTTGAAGTTTTAAACAACAAGCTAGATTAATTATCCATACAAGACAACCTAAGACCTATTGCACACCATTTACACATTGTGGTTGGTGCAACAAGAAATGGCATACGAATAGTTATTGTCCTTGTAAAATTGTTTATGTTGGAGGTGTAATGAAAAATGTAGATTGTTAGAAGGTTTCCTAATGTTGCTAAGAATAACATTATGGACTCAAGAAAATGTGGGTACCAAAAGTTAGACCAAAATTGTGATTGTAGGGTGTTCGAAGGAAAGACATATAGCAACAAGGAGAACGCTCCAAGAAAATTTTGAAAAGGAGGAGCAATAAGCTAAATCTTAATGGGGAGTAAGCATTCCAAGATTGGACATGCTACTTCAAATGAGGAAAGCCTCAAAGCTTGTCAAAGAAAATAGACTTCAAGAATGATCACTTATGAGCTCAATTCCTTGGTAATTCACCAAGAGAGTAAAACTTGATGATGTATGGTCCTCTTGAACTTATATTGGAAATATTGATTGTTGATGATCATTTGGTAATTCACCAAAAGGGTAAAACTTAATGATCTTCTCAACATTGTGCTATGTGCTAAACTTATATGTTATCAAGTATGCTTAAATTGCCAAATCTATAAAATAACTTGCTTGTTGAGAATTCATGCAAACTATGGTCTAAATTATGAGTCCTTGATTATTTACTATTCTATGCTATAATCTTGGATACCTATAGGACTTGGATGATGATGTATGGTCCTCTTGCACTTATATTGAAAATATTGATTGTTGATGACCATCATTTGCTTTATGGAAATTCCATGTTGAAATTATGTCATCTTAATGCTTCGTAATGCCATTCCTACACACACCTTTTTTGGTAATGCCAAAAAGGGAGCATGACTCGATTAGACATCTAGTTGTGTTTTTGTTGGATATTGTTGGCATGCATTGATTTGGGGGGGGGGGGGAGCATATATTAGGATAGAGTATGCATATGGTAACTTGATAGGGGGAGCATACATGCTTGAATCATATACTATCTTGTTATTGTTGAAATATGCATGAAGTAAACGAGATTATTTAGCTACATTGCATATCTTTCTTTGGATCATGAAGGAACTCTTGATGTCATCCTTATAAGTTCATGAGTTATATGCACTTCACGCCATTATCTTGCTTATAACTATCTATTCATACATGAAACCCTTGTTTTTTTGTTGATAACAAAGGGGGAGAAATAATCTTGATTCTATATGCTATGTGAGTACGTGTTTCGAGAGAACATTAGAGGAAGAGCATATCTTGTTTTAGCTAAAGAAGATAGCTATGATCTTAATTGCTATATGAGATAGATTGACATGTATTGAGTATAATAGAGATGCTTGAATGTTCTAAGTAAATATTGTTGTGCTTAATTGACTACCATATAGTACATCTTACCATAATTAGAATCAATATTTGTCATCATCAAAAAGGGGGAGATTGTTAGCCCTAGGATTGGATAACCTAGGCTTACATTAGAGGTGTCAATGGGCCGGGCTTAGGCCAGCCCAGCCCGGGCCCAGCGGGCCAGGGCCAAACTGGGCTTTAGGCCTTGCAAACTAGGCTGGGCCCAATGTGAGGATATCCTGGCCTAGTCCAAGCCCAAGCCTTAGGCCCTAACTTTAAGGCCGGGCTTGGGCCAGGCTCGGGCCTGAATAATTTTTAATTTTTTTTTCAATTTTTTATGTTATGAAAAAAATTAAATTTAAGATAAATTTGTTCATAAGCCCTTCCTCCTTTTATTTGAGCTTAAGATCGGTTGATATATATATATATATATATATATATATATATATATATATATATATATATATAGGATTAATTTGAAATAAGCTTGTAAATAAGCTTATTACAAAAGAAAGTGAATTAAATTTCAAATCCAATTCTGAATTTCAAATCCAAATCCTAAAAGAATTGGTTTCAAACAGACCGTAACTTATGCGATTTAGAACAAAAAAAAGATCCAACTAATGATTCAAATAGAGATAGGGGATTTATTTTTTAATTAAGTTTACATGAATAACGAGGGTTATATTCGTCAGCCAAATGTAACCTAAAAACTAATATTAACCTAATCATTTTAAAACTTAACCTAATCACTATACTGACGTAGTAGAACCTAATCATTTTAAAATTTAGAGATCAGAAAAAACAAAAAAATCATATTATATTTAGAAGAAAAAAATGATGTTACAATTGAAATACAAACAGCTCATGAGGACTTAGCACAAAAAATGATCTAACAAGTGATTTAAATTTAGATAGTCCTCAATATTTAAATTTAGTTAGTTTCGAACGATAATGAGGATTATATTCGTAAGCCTTATATAATTTCAAAATATGCTTCCAGTCATTATAAACTCATTCTAGAAAATAAACCAATTTATTATGACTTATTTTTTTTAATATTGTTTTCTTAAAACCACTCCTCAATGGAAATATCAAGTTTAAAAACAAAAAAAAATTGAAAAATTAGGGCCTGGGCCGGGCCAGATCTGGGAAGGGCCAAACCCGGGCTTTTTCCTCCAATTTTTAGGCCTGGCCCTATGGACCAGGGCCGCAATGTTCATCCTTTAGCGCTGAGCCAGCCCGGGCCGTGCCGGCCCACGGGCCGCCTGGCTCTTTTGACACCTCTAGCTTACATCTTGTTTTGATGATAACTACACATTGGTTATGTTCTAATGTGTGCCTTGAGTGAATTCTTAGTAGGTACATACATACACGCTCATGACACATTTAAGAAGTTGAATAGATGGGTTAAAGCTAAAGAAGCTTAAAGCTATAGTGGACATGCTATGAAAGCTTCATGAAGTCCAATATCAAAGAGGAAGAAAGAATGCAAAGGCTGAGTTACTATCGATTATGATTGATCTTTACTATTTTGTAACTAGTCTTGGTTTGATGCTTGGATTGATGACTATGACCTAAAAAGACCTTAGGACACCTTGTGCATTGCATGTGAGTTTATAATCATTCACACAAGTGTGATTTTTAAAATTGAATGAACTTTGGAGCTTACTAAGATTTTCTCAAAAAAATTTCTGGTGCTAAAATTTGCATACTTTGATAAAACTTTTCATTATCTTTCCAACGCAAAAAATGGCACCTCAATCTAATTTTTCTAGAGAAATTTATGCCCAAAATAGGAAAGGGGGTTCCGTGAGGCAACCGATAGGCAGTAGGGTAATACAGTCGACTGCATTGGAATACCGTCGACTGCATTGGTCAAAATTCAGCTCCAACGGTTATTTTCAAGGACAAGACTCCAACGGCTATTTTAGAGAGAACCCAGTCGACTGCATTGGGAATACAGTTGACTATAATGGCAATTTTGCTCATATAATGCCCATAACGACTATATTTCATATCTTATCTATATAAATGATTTGGGGCTTCATCATACACCATGGAAACCACATTCTATGCCTCTATTCATTAGAAAAACATCAAGGCTCATAGATTAAACTTTTCTCTCTTCATCTTCATGATTTTACATTATTAAAGAGAGCATCTTTGTGAGCAATTCTTTGATTGAGAGTGAGCATTCTTCAAGTCATCAATTATCTCATCTCTCTATTGTACTAGAGATTTATTTTTACTCATTTCCTTTCAAGAGGATTTCTTTGTACACATTTGATCTTTATAAAATGATTGTGATCAAGGCTTGGGTTTGTCAAGTCTTGGGTGAGTTTTGTGGATTCAAGGTTGTGCTTGGTGGGGGGATATCACCAAGTATAGTAAGGATTTTGATCTTGACCCGGAAAAAGATTGTTGCTAGTGGATTCTAGTGCTTTTGTAAAGGACTTTCTTGAAGATGTGGATGTAGGCTTGAGGGTAGTTCAAGCCGAACTATTTAAATCTCTTTGTCAAGTATCTTTAACTCAATATCTTTACTTATTGCTCTATAATTGCTTGAGATTGTGTAGTTAATATCTTCATAGAAATATTGCTTGGCTTGATTAAGTTTCATGATTGTGTTTAGTTTAAGCTCCCCATTAATTTTCAAAAACCCTATGCACCTCCCTCTATGATTGTTTTATTGGTTTCACTATACTATTAATACTTCATTTTAACAATTATGTCCTTAAAAAGTGTTTTCAAATATAAAAGCTAAAATCCATAGCCCCCCCTCTCTCAATAAAAAAAAGAGATTTAGAGAAAAAAATGTGATCAAATAACTGATTTAAATTTTAATAGAATCCTTATTTTTAATTTTAGTATATTTTGGAGGAGTAATGAGGGTTTTTTGTTGGTCCTATATAATTGGAAAACTAATACCAGTCATTCTAAAACTTAACCTAAACTTATTAAGACTTAAGTTTGACTATTGTATCCTTAAAATTACTCTTTAATGTGAATATAAAAATTCATATATCTAAGAAACAAAAATAATATATTAGCTCTCGAGGGAATAAAATTACTTTCTAATTGAGTTAAATGTATTATCTTTATTCATATTTAGATATACATATATATATATATATATATATATATATATATATATATATATATATATGTAATAAATAGTCATCGTAAAAGGTGATTAATGTGACAAAAATATTTAATAAACGAAGTATAAGTCAACATTTTTAAATAAGACTTCACAACAAAAAAATAGTTATATTCTATATATCTAAGAATTTAAAAACAAATCCAACATGAGATTTGAGGGAAAAAAGATACAATTAATGTACTCTTAGTATATTTGAAAAAATATACAACTTTTACAATGAATTTGTTTTAAGTTATGTTACAAAGCTTATTATAATTAAGTATAGACTAACAATCTATTTTTAATAGGATGGTAACAACCAATAGAAAATATATTATTTTTGTAGTTAATTAAACTCACATGAATAACATGACCAATAGTAAATATTAGACTAATTATAAGTTTTGGAACTTAATTTGATTATAAAAGAGTCGATTATAACTATGAGTGGTGATTCTATGTGCATTCAATAACAATTATATGAACTAATCCCTACTCTATAATTGTTAGCTTAACAAGTTGGTATACAAGAGTTACATTATGTTCCAATAAAATAAGCATACATGAAAAAAAATACCACTAAAGGTATTTATTGGATGTAAGAACTATAGTTTTGAGACAAATAGTAGACATGCAAGCTTTATCAATATACTTACATATCAGGTATTAGTTTTCATATTAACACCTCGAAAACACTCTAAAATAATGATACATCTTTGCTGATTGAACGTCCTCATACTTGCATTTTACAAAAATCAGAAAAAGACATACATACAAAAGTTATTCGATATTATTTTGTTATTTGTTAAAATTAGTTCGGCAAAAGTGAATAACTTACTTAAAATAAATGAGATATCTATAAGTCCTTTAAAATTTAATTAATCACTATTAACACCTATGACGATATGCCTGGCCATTAGCAAAAGTATTTAATTATTCCAAATGCTAAGCATATATTCATTTGCAATGCTACTTGACGATGTCAAACAAAAGCTTGAAGAAGCAAATATTTAGCAATGACACTGTAGCATGATCTACTAATTATTCTTTCAACCTACAATTCAAAGGAATTAAAGCAGTGCATATGTGCGTATGCAAATATTCGCATGAAGTGCATGACAATCTAATCAAGACTTTAATTTTAAATGTATATGAGATGAATAAATGTTTTGCTGGATATATAGCATGTTTCTATCTTGATAAGTTAGTAATTTCTTGAAACAAATTATTCATGATGAAAGGGACTATAACATTTACGATTCCAAAGATAAAGAACTCTTAACATAACTTTTCAAGTCAAGAGACTTGATTTTGGAAGGCTACATATTGGAGCACTAGAAAAAACTTAATACTACTATAATTTTGACAAGTTACTTGAAGGTGTTATAAATAAAATATTAAAAAATTCTTACCAATAATTAGCGTTGACAACCATCATCAGAGCAGCTAAAGCTTTAATCAACCAATTATCATACCCTCAGTAAAAAATCATAAATGATACATCAATCTAAGTCTGAATTATTTTTTTAATAATAATAATAATAATAATATCTCTCTTTCACTCGGCTCTGATCTAATCCACACCCAATGTGATCTATTGTTGGTTATCACCTGCAGAAATATAGTCAAACAGAAAGAGCTTTTGAGAGCTCAGTAAGGTCGCTAAAATGAGGAAATTACAAAATAATTTACAAATGTAATACGATGATGGTTTAGTTCATAGATACAATTCGATGATGGTTTCCAGAGCTTTAAAAAATATTATAACTAGTTCAATCAGATAATGATATGATGTTTAGATATGAGACAAACAATCACAAATGTTATTGAGCATGAGCAATTGCAAAGCCACACAGGCAGTGCAGGGAAATCACTTAGTAAAGTCACAAAAGCGATGCTCACTACCACTGATAATCGTATGCACCTGCTAGTCCATCAAGGTACTAGCCCACACTAATACACCGGCTAGTCCATCAAGGTATTAGCCCAAACCGATATACACCCAGTCCTCCAATACACACCAACTTCTGCCAGACACACCAATACAAAATCTCATGTCAATATACAAAATGACAACAATTCGATAATGCCACGTGTTATTCAATACTCGATGGACAATAATTAATGAGCATCGATAAGAGTTTCACTAAATGTTTTAAGGCTCTAATAAAGGTTTGTAAGGCAAGCAATGCAACTTGTATCAACATAATAGAGTCCAAACAAACAGCGATAACAAATCAGAATAACATGCGAAATCAAGTAAGAGGAGTTTGGTTCGGAAAAAAATCTCTTACCTCAATCGAAGCGAAACGAAGTTACAACGCCCTCGATCAAATTATCTGAATTAACTAGGTTGACAAATCACTTAATAGAATACTATCCACACTACTATATTATAAACCTAATATAACTACTCACAACGTACACATTCCTCTACATGGAACGACACAGCTCACAGGCCGTCCCATACACGACCAACTTGACTTGAAGACCCGTCACACTCCTTAAGATTTAGAATTATCCCAAACATATTTTTAATTCTCATTAAGAATTCTGTATGGCTTAATACAATATATGGAATAAAAACATAATTTTTGAATATTTACAAATCAAAAAATTTTCTTTAGATACGCTAAAAGCCCATAAATTTCCATATTTGCTTCTACCTGGAAATAAAGACTCATAATTTTGTAAATGCCTTAATATATGTATAAAAATTATAGAAATAAAAATCAGAATTTAAAAGGCATTAAAACTATTTCTTTATTTTTCATTTTGTTAAATTCAATGCGATACGGAAATGATAACAATTCAACGCTAAAAATCACTAAACTAAAATTGGGACTCAATTATACTGTAAAAGCACTACTCTAATTTTTCTAGAACTTTTTCATGAATTTTAATGGCTTCAAAAGATTTTACAAATTTGAAATTTCAGAAAATACTAAAAATTCATACATTTTTAGAAAATTACAAAATTTTGCTAGAAATTGCAACATAGCCTAAATTATCCTACTGCAAATTTTGACGTGCTAACAATCATTGTGAACTTAATGCTAGTCGATGGTACACCTGTGCAAGCACATGGTACCATAGCTGCTCACTAACAAGACCTGCTTCCATTTTTCCCTTCTTGTTCTCTGCACTCAGCCCCTACATCATTTACAAACCCACAACCTCACGCATTGAATCACTCAACACACCCACTCATACACACATATTACACACTCACACATATATGTAAACACACACCACACACAACACTCCCATACCCAAATAGCACTCACACATATTCTTATTGCACCTCACACCCACTACCCTACGACAGTGGGTTTCTCTCCCTCTCTTCTTTTTTAACGCCCTTAAGCAATTCACCAACTCACACAAACCCATTCACACTTTTCAGCTCACTCCTTCTCACCCACGGCCAGAAACCCACAAAGCTTCCATGGTTTTCACACTATAACACATACACACCACTGCACCACTTACAGACAGCCACGCTCACATCAAAACATATGCACTAGTAGACGCACAAACACACACAGCTGTACTCTTCACTCACACGTGCATACACATGTTCCTGAATCACTTTATACACATAGATTCCACTTACCCGCACACTCACACAAAAACAACATACATAATTCCCCACACCCACTGCCTCACACTCACGATAGTGGGTCTTTCCTTCTTCTCCTCTTAATATGTCCAGCACACTCACATGCACACATTACACGTAACACTCTCACAAACACACAAAACATAACAATTCTAACCCAATAATTCTCACAACTGTCATAGCCAATTCTTCACGGCAATAGCTTCTTTTGTGATCCAACATACATACACATGCACTCATGTATTCACCCACTTTTACTCAGTAACACATACAATTTTTCACTCAAAAACTAGGGTTACGGCAGCCTTAAACTCACCCAAAACTTTAGGGTCTCTCTCATGCCCCTTACTACCCCTTTAAACCGAAATCAATTAAGCACAAGGAAAGACTATAAAAAATTACCAGAAAGGAATTCGAGCGTCGAAAACTCCTTCGATCTTTCCCCTCTTTTGTTCTTTCTCTCAGTATCTCTCTCTCTCTCTCTCTCTCAAGGTGAGCTGACGAAACTTGAATGGGAGCCTTGGACTGCTATCCTAGTGTAAGTAAGTATATATATATATATATATATATATATATATATATATATATATATATATATATATATATATAGGGGAAAATTTCAGAAAAGTCTCCTACACTTTCATTAGTTGCTCAAATTTTTACTCGAAACTTTTATTATGGCGAAACGGTCCAAAATAAAATCTTTACAATAATATATGTGCTAGGAAAATCATTAACGAGGTGTTATGCTATCCGCTTCACAAATTATCGCTAAAAGTATATCGATGCTAAGAAAAATAAATTCATAGCTAAAGTACACGTCGATGCAAAGTATTAAAAAATAATAAATATCTTCGCTAAAATGTTAATTTAATTTGTTAAAAGTATTTTGGAGTATTACACACAATGATAGCTTCTTTTCATGACACATCATCGCATTATGTTTTTAATATAATAAGATTTTTAAAAACTAATGCTAAACATATTAATGTCGCTGAAGATCTCCAAATATTATTTTGAATGGTGTCCTTAATTTTACAAATAATTAAGTCTAGAAAAATGGCAAACATTTAAATAGTAAGCCTAATTTTACAAATAATTAAGATCTCCAAATATTATTTTTGAACCAATTTCAAAATTCAAAAATTTCTAACTAATATAGTAATGTATTATTGTATCACTTTATTTAAATATCATACATCAAAAAAGCTCTCTAACATAAAATAATCACGTGTAAATCAAAAATTACTTAGGAAATTTAATAAAAAATATTAAGTGCTATTTTAAATTCATATATAAGTTTTATAACTTTATAATATATAGGTTATAGACAAATTAAATTTATAAAAGATCATTAATTTTATCATTTGTTAACATTTCATAGCACAGTCAACTCAATGTAAAAACGTAGATTAATATAAAAACAAAAAAAAACCTGTATATTTAAATTAAAGAAAAAATGACATACAAGATTAATAATAGAAGAATGAATTTAGTAATTATTTTTAAAAATAGAATGTAATTGGAAAACCTTATAACGTTTGAAAATGAATCTAGGAAAGTTTTTCTTATACACCATACTTTGAAATGAAAAAGGCATTAGTAGCATATTGTTATCTTTTAGCCAAGAAATAAGTTGTGAAGCATAGACAAACACACAAGGGTGTACAGATTGATAGATACTTTCATAAATCTAACATTATTAATTCATAAAGGTTATACACAATATAGATGATAAAGCATGGACTGAATTAAATAAACTTTGGTCAGGAGAAAACTTGAACCAATTTTTAATTTTTTATATGATGTCCTTATTTTTCTTCTAGTTTAATTCTTAAGCATTTTAAAGTTCTGCATCGGTAATGTACCAACATATTAAGACTTTATTTTAATTATATTCATTAAAAATACTGTATAAAATGAAAAGAAACTCTCTCTCTCTCTCTCTATATATATATATATATATATATATATGTGTGTGTGTGTGTGTGTGTGTGTGTGTGTGTGTGTGTGGGTGTGTAATGCCCCGAACACGTCCTTCAACCATAACCCTATCATGTCCAAAACATAACAATCGTAATGATAGAGCAGAGCATTTAAAACACCATAACACAATTATTTAAATCTTAAATACTTAACTTCAAAAGAGTTCAAAACGTAATTATAATCTCTATGACTAATATGAATAATAATAAAAGAAACTAACTAAACTAAGAGTTTGTCTAAATGAAATCAATAGTGTCTACTGCTCCTAATTGCGAACACCTTAAAATCAATAGTGTCTAATGCTTCCAATTGTGAACACCAAGTTCCACTGCAGTACTAATATCTCACCCTTTGTGCTATTCCTGACCTAGAAGGGAGAGGAAACAAAAACAAAAAGGGTGAGCACGAATTGCCCAGTAAAAAAGATCTTACACCCAGAGGGCTAAAAACGAAAATCAAATTTGAGTTATCAAACAGAGCCAATAAGTAAGAATGTAAATAACTCCATCAAATTTTACAAACAAATAACAAAAGTGCCAAAGATGGTTAAATAACCAATAAGCCGAATATCAAACACAATCTATCAAAGCTTGTTAGTGTTACATACACAATTGCTTATTATTAAGCATTCACAAATCATGGTTACATACACAATTGCTTATTATTAAGCATTCACAAATCATGGTTAAATCATGTCGAATATCGTAGCTGGTGCGTCACATATACGTCACGATAATAAAAAGTGACTTTCAAATACAAATAACACCTACAAAATAATTTGATAAATATAGCGAATATTCATTCAAAATAAAAAATAGTCACTATAAACTCAAATCAAAGATAACAATAATACGAATTCAATGGAACAAAAAGTGACACGTGGCATGTCCTTTGTTTGAAACATGAAATCAGAATGGTGAAGGACGACTGCTCTCTCGGGAAAAAAAAAAAACAAAAAAAGGACGGCTCTGACTCTTCTTTGAGAAAGGACGGTTGACTGTTTTCGGGAAAAAAAGAAATGGCCGACTGATTTTCATAAAGATGGCCGCCCATTTTTTTTTGGCTAAGTATATCGGTGTTCTTGAAATTAGAATATAATTACAGTCAAGTACATTAACTTTTAAAATATAACATATCATGATAAAAAAAATGTTAAAAATGTAATATTTATACCCATCAGTTAGCGTTCCGTCTAAAAAGTAAATTTTTTAAAGATGTCATCATTTTATATTTTCAAAATGACAATTATGCCCTTATACTGTATATACTGAATAATTTTTAAAAATTTTAAATTTAGATTTCAACAATTAGGGTTTATTAGAGCCCTAATTTTTAAATTAGGGTTCCAAAACCCTAATTTTTGAACAAAATAAAGTACTTTAATTGTCCCAAATCTTCAAAGGCGGCTACATCAAAGGGCAACTCTTATGTTTTTTTATTCTGGACCACGAGAGTATGGTTTGAGCTTTTCTTCAAGACCTTCCATCGAGGCCGTGTTCCATAAGTCAGTCATGACAAGCATGATTGTGAAGGTATTCTGGGATTAGGAAGCTGAGGGAAGAAAGGCCAAGGCAGATTAAAACTATTTGACAGGGGAAAGGGGGATGAAAACAGGTTGCGGTGCAGGGGAATGGGGAGGTAGACGGGGAAGGGGAAACCAGATGGGGGTGTAGCGCCATAGAAAGGGGAAGCAGACGGGTTGCGGTGCAGGGGAAGAGGGAAGCAGACGGGTTGCGGCACAGGAGAAGAGGGAGGTAGACGGGAGGCGATGGGGAAGGGGAAGGGGAAGGGGGAGGGTGGTTGTGGTGACGGGGAAAGGGGAGGCAAACGGGGTAGGCGGGTGATAGGGAGGGGGGAGGGTGGGGGGCAGAGAAAGGGTACGATAGTTAGGGGGAGTTTGAGAGACTGAAATTGGTTTGGGGGGTGGTAGGGTGGTGTGTGGGGGAAGGGGGAAGGGTAAACAATAAAGTCTTTTTTTTTTTTTTAAAGATGAAGTAATGGAAATTGAAAATAAATAGCCTTCTAATTTAAGGGTAACAATGTCATTTTCTCAAAACCATTAGGTTTTTTAAGATTCTGTCTGGTCAACGGACATAAGTGTAATTTGTCAAAAATATTGTCCTTGCCTGTAATTATACCCTAATCTCAGGGACATAGTTGTAATTAGCCCCCCCCCCCCCCCCTCTTTTCAATCTATTGGATACATCCAAAAGTAAGAGACGAGACTGCTGAAAAATTAATATTGTACAACTGAAACAAAAGCGAGACTAATAATTTCGACAGACTAATTGCCCTCTATTGAATGTTTAAAAATAGTAATGAAGAACATCATCGAAAGAAAAAGATCGGATTCGTACTAAAATAAACATGCGTGTGTAACACAAGAAAAAGAGAGCATTAAATCCCTTACCTCAAAATAACGAATATAACGTCAAAAATTTCTT
Organism: Escallonia herrerae; assembly: GCA_033070095.1. Classification (NCBI taxonomy): domain Eukaryota; kingdom Viridiplantae; phylum Streptophyta; class Magnoliopsida; order Escalloniales; family Escalloniaceae; genus Escallonia; species Escallonia herrerae. The sequence goes on from JAVXUP010000007.1 coordinate 921,555, forward strand.
CTTTATCTTAGATCAACCACAACCTTTTTTGCTTGAATACCTCAAAAGGAAACTATTTTCTCTCCTTTGTCTCAAAATATGAAGACTCTTATATCTTCTTCCTCCTTATATAGTTCACCAATTTAATTCTAATATGACTTGAAGTCCCAATTAGTAGCGTAATTTTAACACAATTAAAAGTCATTATTAATAGTGTAATTATAACACAACTAAAAATCCTTATTATTAATATAATTATAACAAAACTAAAAATCCTCATTACTAATATAATCACATTATAACCTAAAATTTTCTGTCTTTATTTCTTTTTAAATCTAATCTAATTACATTAACCACCAAATATTACCAAAGACTAATTTTGTCACTAAAAGAGCTCCAACCAAAATTTCTAAAATCCATTAATTAACTTTAAATCAAAACATTAATCAGTGTTCACATGATTAGCAAAAATTCGGGGTATTACAATACACACGTACACACACACACACACACACATAAATTTACATATCTTCAATATGCTAATTTATTAAGACTTAATAGTCATACTAAGTCCAAAAAATTTATATGTAGTTAATTAAAGTTAAAAATAAGAACCTTATCAAATTTAAATTAATTGTTAGATCATTATTTTGTTTTACACTATGAGACATTATTTATGTTTTGTGGATATATGGATATTTATTATCATATTGGAGTAAGCTTTTTAGACTGCTTAAAAAGAGTTTTCAAATTGTTCCCAACCCATTCTGGTTGGACCCAGGGGCCCACTAGGGGTCCTGCTTCACGCAAGCACGTCGGCATATGCAACAGTCATTCGTCCAACGCATCGATCCGGTCAGCGCGCGCACGCTCAAATCACGTGCGTTTTTCGCTTCACGCGCCTTGTGCGTGACTTAGGCGCAATTTATTTTGTATTAACGTGACCCACGGGAGCGCGATCGTCACGCCGAGACCACACAAACACCTTTTCGTCAGAATCATCGACCGACAGCGTAACCCGAGCAAGGGGGCCAAGGGGCAAAGGCCTTGGCCAGCCCCATGGGGTTGGCCTCGGCCTCCCCCAACCCCATGGGGTCGGCCTCGGCCTCCCCCCAGGCCATGGGGTCGGCCTCGGCCTCCCCCAGGGGTTGGCCTTGGCCTTCCCCCCGGTTGTTCACTCTTCGCGCAAAGTCCCTTCCGCGCTTTACACTACGTATGTGACTTTGGCACCTTGTTTGTCACATGGGTACGATTCATGTCGACGCGCTTGTCATAACACAACTTCCGGATTCGTTATTGCCCATCAAAACACCTATCGTCGGCGCACCAGAAGTTCCCCTAGGAGGAGGAGTGGCCTTGGCCTCCCTTCGTGGGAGTTGGCCATCGGCCTTGGCCATCCCCTAGGGTCGGCCTCGGCCTCACCAAGGGGTCGGCCTCGGCCTCACCAAGGGGTCGGCCTCGGCCTCCCCAAGGGTGGTGGCCTTGGCCTTCCCCCATGCTTGGTCGATGACCTCCCCCCTCGCGCGCACTTGTTTTCTCAAGTCTTTGCACCTCCGCAATGTTTACGGACGTTCGTCCATCAACCTCGCGACGTACGTCCATCAACCTCGCGACATACGTCGTGCATCGCCTTATGGACGTTCGTCCATCAACCTCGCGACGTCCGTCGTGCATCAACCTCGCGACGTACGTCGTGCATCACCTTACGGACGTTCGTCCATCAACCTCGTACGTCGTGCATCACCTTACGGATGTTCATCCATCAACCTCGCGACGTCCGTCGTGCATCACCTTACGGATGTTCGTCCATCAACCTCGCGACGTCCGTCGTGCGTCGACCTCGCGACGTCCGTCGTCCACCAACCTCGCGACATCCGTCGTACACCAACCTCGCGACGTCCGTCACGCACCATCCTCACGATGTCCGTCGTGCATGAACCTCGCGACGTCCGTTGTACGACGACCGCATACCATCACTTCCAACTTTGTCATTACTACATGTTGCATTCATCATCTTGTTATGACAGGTACACTCAGCTCAAATCCCATCTTCGGGACACCCGACGCGTGCCCATGCATCTCTCCGCGACATTCGTCGCCGTGCCCGTGCGCCTTTCTCATGATATGTGCCCCCTGCACCAGGTATTGTCTCATGTCGTTGGCATCGCGCCCATGCACCACAATCAATGTCTCGTGCTGTAGGCACCGCGCCCACGCGCCACAATCATGTTACATGCTTACGGGATGGGCTCACAACCTTAAAGCCATCGCCGTCACAATCACGGGGGGGCTTCGGCCCTCGCAGCGGGATGGACTCACAACCTTATAGTCATCGCCGCCACGGGATGGGCTCACAACCTTAAAGCCATCGCCATCACAACCATGGGGGGTTCCGGCCCTCGCAGCAGGATGAACTCACAACCTTATAGTCATCGCTGCCACGGGATGGGCTCACAACCTTAAAGCCATCGCCGTCACAACCATGGGGGGTTCCGGCCCTCGCAGCAGGATGAACTCATAACCTTATAGTCATCGCTGCCACGGGATGGGCTCACAACCTTAAAGCCATCGCCGTCACAATCACGGGGGGGCTTCGGCCCTCGTAGCGGGATTGACTCACAACCTTATAGTCATCGCCGCCACGGGATGGGCTCACAACCTTAAAGCCATCGCCGTCACAACCATGGGGGGCTCCGGCCCTTGCAGCAGGATGAACTCACAACCTTATAGTCATCGCTGCCACGGGATGGGCTCACAACCTTAAAGCCATCGCCGTCACAACCACGGGGGGTTCCGGCACGAGGACCCCTCGCCACAGGCTCTGAGCACTGAGTTGCAACCATTTCCATGCATGTTACCATTGATTGTCGACACCATCAGGACAATGACCCTCGGGTCACTCCGGGACGGGAGCAGGTCTTCGGAGGGCATCATCGTCTAGTCCGCCTGGCAGTCGGCCATAGGGGCAACCCTCACCACTGCCAGGTTATCTATGCCTCTCTTGACGCATCTAGTGGGATTCAGTAAGGGCTTGGATTGGTGGCTGGGGCAACGGGCTTACTCTGATCATGCTACTGCGGCGTGGTCAGTCTTCTCAGACAGGACAGGTAACGCGAATTTGGGAACCGGCAGTCCAACGACATGTGGCACTGTATGACATAAGCACACTGTTTCCTATAAATAGTGAACCTTTACAACTCAAAAAAGGGGACTTTTGGGAGCCATTCTAAAAAACATCACTTTCTCACTCTAGAATTTGGAAGCTCTTGGATTCTAGAGAGAGAAACATAATTTTGGATGATAGCATTGCACCTTGACTTAGATCACCGACTGCCGGTCTTGTTCGTCTCAACCTTGTCTTCGCCGCACTGCCACTCCTCACGACCTGTCTGGGAAGCCTTGCTCTCGGCCCTTACTCAGCTGACGCGGACTGCAGCCTTTGTGGCACCTCCACGTAGGTACGAACCCACTTCCTTGGCATCATTTTTGGCGACTCCGCTGGGGAGGTGAGCATCGTACTGCAGTTTGCCTATCTTCATCACTTAGGCATCATGCCTGTACAACGAAGAGCTACGAGGGCTACCAGCCAGGGCCTCATCCCGACAATACAAGAAGAAGCCTACCTTGACGACCAAGAGGGGACAAGTAGCACACCTGTCCGAGATCAACCCCCAGCTGCTGCCCCTGATGTGGAAGTGTTTGTCAATACAGCCATGCAGCAACTCACCCCTACCATAGCCAATCTACAGGAGTCTCAGGCCACTCTGATGTCTGCCATTATGGAGATGCAAAAATCCATACACGCCACTCCATCAATCCAGCCTGCAAGACCTGGGCCAGCTCTTGATGTCACCCAGGCCCCAGTGTCGCGACCACCGCTGCCTCGAGTATCCAGACCCTTGGCGGTAGGACTCGCGACACCCTCGCCACCAGTAGATAATACATCTCCCTCCGCAGTACCACCCCGCAGGCTGCACACGGATCTCGGGCCAGTGTTGCAGCAGATTTTCCCTACCGTCATGCCATCTCGTCCAGTTCAGGCAAAAAGCTCTTCTGAAACTCATGACTCCATCGAGATGGAACATAATCCTTATCCACGTGAGCAGCACCAAACCACAGGCCAAGTGGTGGACATGTCTCGCCAACCTACTCATGCCCCTGCACCACTGCCCTTGCCAGCTCCTGCACTATACCAACCCTCCCATGTTCCCGTTCATCAAGCTGCCCTGTCTGGGGGCTCGGGGCTTGTGACGTCCCAGGTAGTCATCGTCCCTTGAGCGGTAATGAGGCACCATCCTCTAACTATGTTACTCGGTCAGACTTGGAAACCCTTATCAATCACCTGTCGAGGAATCCCGAACCAGACTCCTCAACCCGGCTGACCGGACACGCCCCATACTCCAACGATATCACAATCACACCCTACCCCCTCAAGTACAAGCAACCAAACTTTGTGCTCTTCAACGGACGTGAGGGCAATGCCCGTGAGCACTTGACAAGATTTGCAGGCTCCTTAGAGCAGTATGGTACGGGAGACGGCTTAAAGTTGAGAGAATTCCACAAATCCCTTACAGGCTTGGCTTACACTTGGTACCACCAGATCCCTGCAGGGACTGTCCACACCTGGAATGACATGGTCCGATTGTTCTTAGACAAGTTCCATTGCGAGACCGAGCGCGTGACTATTGTTGACATTACGGGCATCCGCCAGAACCAAGGGGAAGACTTGAATAAGTACGTGCACCGCTTTCATCTCAAATGCCTTGAGTGCACGGACTTCAGCAAGGACGAAACGTTGGTTCCTATATGCATCAAAAATATGACTGACATCTACCGGGTGCATATCGAGAACCTACAATTGAGGTCATGGGGACACCTCAAGGAAACAGCCAGACGGACTTACGAGACGATCGGTTCTGTCAAGCCGTGGAAGCCTCGACCGCAAAATGCACTACTGGCCTCGGCAGACACAACCATCACTCAGCGTAGGGGCAACAGCAACGACAACAACAACAACAACAACTATGCCGGCTTCAAGCGTCAGTTCCCAGATGGGGACCGACGCCCCGACAAGCGAAGGCAACAGGAGCCTGCACCCGACTATCCATGTGATCTGAATACAGTGAAGGAGCTCTTGGCGGAATGGGTGGCGCATGACAAAAATTTCCAACTACCACCAATGCGGACCAACATCACGGATGAAGAAAAGACCAGACCCAACTACTGTCCTTTCCATCGAGCCCTTGGCCATTCGCTCAAAAGTTGTAATGCACTGCGAACCATCTTTGCAAGGAAGGTAGCGTCGGGAGACCTACAGCTACGGAAGAACAACGATGTACGCAAAGATCCCTACCCACCGCATCGCAACAATAGGGAGCACCAGGTCCTTACGGCTGTCACTAACCATGTCGAGCCTGTAATCCCCGAAGCCCCGACGGAGCCCATACCAACGGACGTGCCTCTTCCAGCTAAGCAGCCGATGCCTTCCTTTGGACAGATGACGAAGATCAAAAGTTTTTTTTGATGAAATGGGGTTTTCACCCGCCGTTCGGACTTATCTTTCCAATTGCCTGCTCAAGGTCACCACTGGCCTCGGTCCCGAATGCTTCACCGCCCAGGCTGAATTACGTCACATCCCTTCCACTGCCTTAATCTTCTCAGACGAAGACTCACCGCTGGTCGAACATCACAATCGACCACTGTTTTTAGAATGTACTGTTAATGGCACAGGCTTTCGTCGTGCCTTGGTAGATTGTGGCACCTCAATCAACATCATACCTCTCATCACCTTGCAACGGGCCGGCATTCCACCAAGAAAAATCATCCGCGACCCCGTCAAGATTACTGGCTTTGGACAGGGTCCCCAGTCGACCCTCGGCCATATCACTGTCGACCTCATGGTCGGAACTGTCCGTCGCGACACTACTTTTCACGTAATAGACAGCGAGTCTGCCTTCCACCTTCTACTCGGCCGACCTTGGATCCATGTCAACAAGGCCGTTCCTTCAACGTACCACCAGTGTGTGAAACTGGTGGCCGGTCCTGCGGGACATGAGGTAGCGATGACAATCCCTGCGACCAAGGCCCCCTTCGAATGTGACGAATCTTATTTTGCCGAGGCCTCCTTCTTCACTGAGCTCGCCGAGGATGGTGAGAATGCTACCCATATACATTCCACCAAGTTGCCAAACTGGGATGAGCTATGCGGAAACAAGCCTCCCAAGGCCAAGACCAAGAAGAGTAGCAAGAACAAGGGATCAATCTCGATGCCTCCGCCTGCTGCCACGACCAACTCCCCCTTCTTCCCCCAAGCCCAAGAAGCAAAAGGGTGAGCCGACCTTTCAGCGTATCGTCAAAGACGGCAAAATCATCTATCAGTTATGACGGTACGCGGGGACTCCAGGTGGTCCCTCATCGGACCCCCTCGACCCCGAACCACTTGGAGAGACTGAATGGTGCTGCACGGCCGAGCATTGCAGGCCGGATCCTGACCTCACCCCCAGCGCAGCACCACCTTGCTATGAAGACGGCCCTCGACCACAGGCTGAAGATCTTGAAGAAATCAACCTGGCCGACCCGGGCGAAGAACCAAGGCACACTTACATTGGCACAAAACTCACCCCCGGCCGAAGAGAGGAGTTGGTTTCCCTCCTGCGCAAATACCGTGATGTCTTGGCATGGAGTTACAATGAGATGCCCGGATTGGACCTGCCTTAGTCACACATCATCTCAACATTGCTACTGGATCCATCCCTGTTCGACAACACCCGCGGACATTCCGCCCCGAGCTCGAGTTAAAGATCAAACAAGAGATTGAACGCCTTCTACAGGCAGGCTTCATTGAACCTATCACTCACCCAATTTGGCTGGCGGCCAAGTCCGCATTTGTATTGACTTTCGGGACTTGAACAAGGCGTGCCCCAAGGACGAGTTTCCACTACCCAACATCGACATGCTTATGGAGGCCGCCGCCGGACATGAAACCTTATCTTTCATGGATGGGTTTGCAGGTTATAACCAGATTCGCATGAACCCTGACGATAGCGCCAAGACAGCCTTCCGCACTCCTATGGGTAACTTTTGTTGGAAAGTCATGCCCTTCGGCCTTAAGAATGCGGGTGCTACCTACCAAAGGGCGATGACAGTCATCTTCCATGACATGATACACCGCACAGGGGAAGACTACGTTGACGATCTTATCATCAAATCTAAGAAGAAAAGTGATCATCTCACTGACCTACGAACAGTCTTTGATCGGTGTCGCCAGTACAGTATGCGGATGAATCCGCTGAAATGTGCCTTTGGAGTTTCCTCCGGCAAATTCCTCAGCTTCTTGGTCAGTCGGCAGGGTATCGACATTGACCCTTCTAAAGCCGCCTCCATCCAAGAGATGCCCCCCCTACGAGCACCAAACAGTTGAAGAGCTTCCTCGGTAAGGTCTCTTACCTCCGTCGGTTCATCCCTGCCTTGGCCGAACTCATCATACCCTTTCAGCACTTGACACGCAAGAGCGCACCATGGAGTTGGGGTGCGCCCCAACAGCAAGCCTTTGACAAGATCAAGTCGGTACTCATGTCACCGCAAACCATGGTGGTACCCCAACAAGGTCTTCCCTTCTTACTATACTTGACCTCCACGCCTAGGTCCATCGGGGCTTTACTTGCTCAAGAGGTGGATGGGGTGGAGCATCCTGTTTATTATCTCAGTCGATCAATCAGGGGGCCCGAAGCCAATTACTCTGAGCTTGAGAAGCATTGCTTAGCTTTGGTTTACGCCTCACAGAAATTCAGACACTACTTCTTGGCACATCAGATCACACTCTTCACCAAAGCTGACCCACTCCGCTACATGCTTACACGTCCCGCCCTGTCTGGTCGACTCACCCGTTGGTTGTTGCTATTGGCCGAATTTGGTTTATCTATCAAGAATCCTACAGCTCTGCGGAGCCAAGCACTTGCAGACCTCCTGGCCTTCTTCCCACGCCAACAATATGAACCGACCTCGGATCAATTGCCTGGGGAGGAGACAGCCCTGATCACCGAAATCGATGAATTGTGGACGCTTGAATTCGACGGCTCTGCCACTAGTAAAGGTCCCAATGGCACACCCCTCCGGCAAGGGGGTGCCGGTATAGTCCTCCGGAATCCAGACGGTGTTACCACTTCGCTATCCTTCAAGCTTGCATTCCCAGTGTCTAACAACGAAGCTTAGTACGAGGCACTTGTCATTGGCCTCATGCTTGCCATCAGTATGGGGGCTAAGGCACTGTGTGTGAAAGGAGACTCAAATTTAGTCATGAAGCAGGCTGACGGAGAGTTCGCGGTCAAAGAACCAGCCTTGGCACCTTACCGTGCCTTGGTGCAACACTTGGAAGGACAACTCGGCCATGTCCAGTATGAACATCACAATAGGTGCCACAACAGACATGCGGACAGTTTGGCCACGATCGCGTCAAAGATAGAAGTCGATGGTGAACAGCGGATGCTAACCATAATCAAGAGAACCGAGCCATGCACAGCCTTGAACATGATACCGAAGGACACTACCGCGAACGATTGGAGGCAGCCAATCGTCGACCAACTCGAGGCGCCATCTCTTGCTCATGCCTCTACCCTCACGGACTTTGTAATGTTGGGAGATGTCTTGTACAGACAATGCCCCGGGGGCACTCTGGCCAGGTGTTTAACACCAGAGGAAGCAAAGCATAAACTTTAATTCGGCCATCAGAAATGTTGCGGTCTCGACGGTCCCCCTCTATACCGTCGCCTTCAACGCATGGGTCTCTTTTGGCCATCCATGGCTAAGGATGCTGCAGATGTACAACGAGATTGCTCCGAATGCCTATATGCGCCAGACAACGCGGAAGCTCTTGTGATCAATGTCAAAGGTGATTGGCGCCAGCCTTTCATCCAATATCAATCTCATGGGATCCTACCTCCTGACCGCAACTTCGCCAGAGCCATCAAACGGAAATCAGTCAGGTATTTTGTGACAGAGGGCGAATTATTTCGCAAAGGATTTTCGGGACGCACCTTGCGATGCCTGCAAGGTGCTCAAGCAAGAGAAGTGATCAATGAAGTGCATAATGGTGATTGCGGAGAGCATCAAGGGTCCCAAAAGCTGTACGCAGAATTGCTAAGGATGGGCTACTACTGGCCAACTATGGAGTCTGACTCTATCTCCCATGTCCGGCATTGTCAACCTTGCCAAAGGCACGCCGACAGAATGCACACGCCGACGTCCAACCTCCGCATGGTCTTGGCACCTTGGCCATTTCACTCTTGGGCTCTCGACCTCATAGGCCCCATTCACCCAACATCTCGGGGTCACACTTGGATTATGGTCACGACGGAGCGTTTCACAAAGTGGGTCGAGGCTATACCCCTACGAAGAGCCATGGGAGGTGCCATTGCCAACTTCTTGCGTGATCACATCGTCTGTCGCTTTGGCATCCCCCGATGCATCATATCCGACAATGGCACGCCATTCATCAACAGGGACGTCTGAGCTTTCATGGAAGGATACAATATCAACCACGCTACATCCACCCCTTACTACCCACAAGGGAATGGTCAAGCCGAAGCCTCTAACCAGACCCTACTGCGGGTGCTATCACGAATGGTACATGACGCAAGTGGTTCATGGTCCGAAAAGCTAAGCCTTGCACTATGGGCTTACAGAACCTCCAAGCATACAGCAACGAAGGCCACGCCTTTCTCCCTTGTCTATGGAGATGAGTGTGTGGTACCAGCCGAGATTACGGTAGCATCAGCCAGACTCTCCCTAAGTAGTGGACTTGGGGAGGAAGAAACCAGGAGCATTGCCCTTGAAGGGCTTGAGGAAAGAAGAGCCAATGCCTTGCGCCGAATGAAGAAGTATCATGAACAACTCACCAAGGCATATGGAAATACTGTGAAGCAACGAACATTCGTCGAGGGCGACCTTGTTCTCCGAGCGGCCAAGCATGTACGGGCCAACATCTCAGCCCCCAAGTTCACACGAAATTGGGAAGGACCATATGAAGTGCACACAGCTAGAGAGAACGGCTCTTACCTTCTGCTCAACCCCGACGATGGACAGATCACGGCCCCTATCAACGGCCGCTACCTGAAGAAGTATTATGCATAATCGACTACGGATTGTTCCCCCCCCCCCCGCCCAACCCGCCCAACGTTTAGAACACCACATCACACTTTTTGTATACACACACATGTTTATAGACTTGTAACTTTTGCTGATTATTACAAGTTCTTACTTTAGTATGTAATGGCATTTTGACCCAAATATTATCAATGCAAAATCATTCATGCGCCTCTATCCTATATGTAATGCACTCTCCCCTCTTCCCTCTTTCCCTCCCTCTTTCTCCTTCCCTTTCCCTCTTCCTCCTTCCCCCTCTCCCCTTTCCCTCCCCGCGCCGTCACCACCCTCGGCCTCGGCCGCCCCTCCCCTTCCTCCTTTCTTTTCTTTTCCCCTTCCTTCTTCCCCCTTCCTCCCTCCCTTCTTCCCTTCCCCCTTCCCTCCAACCCCTCGGCCATCCGCGGCCTTGCCCCCCTTCCCCAAGCCCCCTTCCACCATACTCCCCTCCCCTCCTTCCCCCATGGTCGGCCTCTGCCCGGCGGTGTGCTTCGGCCACCGTCGCTGTTGGCCCTTGGCCTCCCCTTCCCCCACTTGCTCCTCCTCTCTTCCCTCCTTGCATCCTCTTGGCCTCTTGTGAAGTCCTTAATCTCATGAGTTTTCAATCTTCCCTCTTCTCTTCTTTCTCTTTTCCTCTTCTCTCTTTTTTCTTCTAAATGTAAAGAAATCCCCTTTCTCTCAAGTCTTATACTTTCCAACCTTTCCCCCTCTTTTTATTTCAATTTCAACTTCACACTTTCCCCCCCAAACTTCCCCCTCTTTTATTTCAAATTCAACTTCAAACTTTCCCCCCCAAAATCTCCAACCATTCTTTCTTCAACCCGTTACCCCTTTTCGCGCTACATTTGTCCATAATAACGCTCCAACTTCTACACCTTTTTTTTATCGCTGTCTAAAAAAAAAAACCCGGGAACCCCCCCCCCCTCACGCCTTGCTTTAATATAGCGCCCGTTCCTTAAGTTTCGACCCCGATGCTTTTCTTTTTTCTTCCGAAGCCGGCACTTATGCATGCGGCGTCCGCTCAGGTCGCCCCTCCGCGCGCACCACACGCAGGGGGCTTATGTTCCTAACCCATTCTGGTTGGACCCAGGGGCCCACTAGGGGTCCCGCTTCGCACAAGCACGTCGGCATATGCAACAGTCATTCGTCCAACGCATCGATCTGGTCAGCGCGTGCACGCTCAAATCACGTGCGTTTTTCGCTTCGCGCGCCTTGTGCGTGACTTAGGCGCAATTTATTTTGTATTAACGTAACCCACGGGAGCGCAATCGTCATGCCGGGACCACACGAACACCTTTTCATCAGAATCATCAACCGACAGCGTAACCCGAGCAAGGGGGCCAAGGGGCAAAGGCCTTGGTTAGCCCCATGGGGTCGGCCTCGGCCTCCCCCAGGGGTTGGCCTTGGCCTTCCCCCCGGTTGTTCACTCTTCGCGCAAAGTCCCTTCTGCGCTTTGTTCGTCTCATACACTCCGTATGTGACTTTGGCACCTTGTTTGTCACGTGGGTACGATTCATGTCGACGCGTTTGTCATAACACAACTTCCGGATTCGTTATTGCCCATCAAAACACCTATTGTCGGCGCGCCCGAAGTTCCCCTAGGAGGAGGAGTGGCCTTGGCCTCCCTTCGTGGGAGTTGGCCATCGGCCTTGGCCACCCCCTAGGGTCGGCCTCGGCCTCCCCAAGGGTGGTGGCCTTGGCCTTCCCCCATGCTTGGTCGATGACCTCCCCCCTCGCGCGCACTTGTTTTCTCAAGTCTTTGCACCTCCGCAATGTTTACGGACGTTCGTCCATCAACCTCGCGACGTCCGTCGTGCATCACCTTACGGACGTTCGTACATTAACCTCGCGACGTCCGTCGTGCATCACCTTACGGATGTTCGTCCATCAACCTCGCGACGTCCGTCGTGCGTCGACCTCGCGACGTCCGTCGTCCACCAACCTCGCGACGTCCGTCGCGCACCAACCTCGCGACGTCCGTCACGCACCATCCTCACGACGTCCGTCGCGCACCAACCTCGCGACATCCGTCGTACGATGACCGCATACCATCACTTCCAACTTTGTCATTACTACATGTTGCATTCATCATCTTGTTATGAGAGGTACACTCAGCTCAAATCCCATCTTCGGGACACCCGACGCGTGCCCATGCACCGTCTCCGTGACATTCGTCGTCGCGCCCATGCGCCACAGTCAATGTCTCGTGCTGTAGGCACCGCGCCCACGCGCCACAATCATGTTACATGCTTACGGGATGGGCTCACAACCTTAAAGCCATCGCCGTCACAATCACGGGGGGGCTTCGGCCCTCGCAGCGGGATGGACTCACAACCTTAAAGTCATCGCTGCCACGGGATGGGCTCACAACCTTAAAGCCATTGTCGTCACAACCATGGGGGGTTCCGGCCCTTGCAGCAGGATGAACTCACAACCTTATAGTCATCGCTACCACGGGATGGGCTCACAACCTTAAAGCCATCGCCGTCACAACCATGGGGGGCTCCGGCCCTCGCAGCAGGATGAACTCACAACCTTATAGTCATCGCTGCCATGGGATGGACTCACAACCTTAAAGCCATCGCCGTCACAACCACGGGGGGTTCCGGTACGAGGACCCCTCGCCACAGGCTCTGAGCACTGAGTTGCAACCATGTCCATGCATGTTACTATTGATTGTCGACACCATCAGGACAATGACCCTCGGGTTACTCCGGGACGGGAGCAGGTCTTCGGAGGGCATCGTGCCTAGTTTGCCTGGCAGTCGGCCATAGGGGCAACCCTCACCACTGCCAGGTTATCTATGCATCTCTTGACGCATCTAGTGGGATTCAGTAAGGGCTTGGATTGGTGGCTGGGGCAACGGGCTTACTCTGATCATGCTACTGCGGCGTGGTCAGTCTTCTCAGACAGGTAGAGCGACGCTGTGTGGGACAGGTAACGCGAATTTGGGAACCGGCTGTCCAACGGAAAATCGATATTTTGGGACCCTCTGGTGACGTGTCACTCCCAGGGGACGACATGTGGCACTGTATGACATAAGCACACTGTTTCCTATAAATAGTGAACCTTTACAACTCAAAAAAGGGAACTTTTGGGAGCCATTCTAAAAAACATCACTTTCTCACTCTAGAATTTGGGAGCTCTTGGATTCTAGAGAGAGAAACATAATTTCGGATCATAGCATTGCACCTTGACTTGGATCACCGACTGCCGGTCTTGTTCGTCTCAACCTTGTCTCCGCGGCACTGCCACTCCTCACAACCTGTCTGGGAAGCCTTGCTCTCGGCCCTTACTCCGTCCTTCCTGTCCCTCATTTGGCATAGTTGGAAGCTGATGCGAACTGCAGCCTTTGTGGCACCTCCACGTAGGTACGAACCCACTTCCTTGGCATCACAAATTATATAAGGTTTACTAATAAAGAAATTAACTAATGTAGAGATAAGGACCCATCCATTATACTATTAACCTTTAGCTGTACTTCTGTATTTAATATATAGTATTTGTATATTTTATTTCACATTGAATACATAATGTGATGATACGCGATGACGTATCACACAAAGTAGCTATTGTAGAATTTTACTGTAAAGTTACGTATAAAATGATACAAAGTTAGCATGGCTAAGTCAGATTTCAATTGGACTGTCAACCTTCGTAACTTCAAAGATGAATCTAGCTTGATAAATATGTTTGTTAAAAATTTTGAACAATGATTTCCTTACTCTAAGAATTTGTGCTATCCTATTCAATTGTATTGATTATATGTAGAATTATCATAGTATGCAAATTCCATATGACATATACTAAAAGAATAGTCCTTATAACACAATTAAAATTAGTTGAATTTAACAAATTCAACTAATTTTATGCTGAAAAAGTTTTCATGAATGTAGCCTGAAGTTTAGATTGAAAATCTTATTATATTTGTAGATAAATCTGACTTAGTAAGCATGCTTATTATATACTTTGTTAAATGTTAGTTGAATTTTGTTTAACAATTTGCTTACTACAAGATTTTGAGCTATCCTATTTAGTCATGTTTGTTAAACTTTTTAAACTTTATATAATTATCTCATGCAAGAATTATTATTTTCTCTGTATACTTTGTTGGTGAATTCTATTTGCTTCTAAAAATGTCACATCATCCTTATTTAATTAGTCGTGTTGATTAACTTTTGTAAAACACATATTATAAATAAATATATGGACCAAAATTTTATTTATCAAAATTAAACTAGTATGTAGTTGACATTGTGGCAACCCATTAAAATGTCACGATTACTTTTAAATGATACTTAGAAAATAATAAAAATATCTTGTGCAATAACAAATTAATCTCAATATGCTCCCTGCATATTTTTATCGATGAAATTTATTTTTGTCTATTTTGTGTTTTAAATAAACTTATAATTTTTGTTCATCTATATAGTTATAAAATCAGAATTAGCAAATATGTATAAGGACATTGCTTATTGATGTTTCACTAGAAGGATTAATTTATTTATTAAATAGAAAGTTCAACAAATTTTTTTAATGATTATCTTTGATGAAGTAACCATGAAATTACAAAATTATGCAATAGATTATGTTATGCATTTCAAACTACTACTAAAATAAATTACTGTTGATAAAACCATCCCGTGCTTAGCACATGTTTTTGGATTAGTATAGACAAGTACTAAAAAAAATGGATTAATGATCTTTTGGCATGAAAGCAATATCAGATTGTTAAAAAAAACGATTATAATTCACTTTTTGAAGCAAAACGGTGAATGGGAAGAAAATTCTCACACTTCTCTGTTTCATTTTTTTAATTACTTTTTGGGTACATTTCCCTTAAGTACATCTCTTTGAAGGATATTGACAAGATGTAAGGTTTTTGACATAATGCCAATTCCACATAAATACCATGAAAGCAAAACCGTGATGGCAAAGGATTTTCTTTCTCTTCTTGGCTATAAATTGTTATTCTCATCGTTGTCCTCGTCCTCATCATCATCATCGTTATTATTATTATTATCATATTATCATTAGGTTTTAAGGTACATTTCCTTTACTTTTAAAAAATATTTTTTGACAAGTGCAGATGATAAAGTTCTATTGATATAAAACCTCTTTCACAATTTATGGTTGCGTTGTAATACATGACTGGATATGCATAACAAGGCTCGAAAATATTTCATTTTTTATCCTTGATGCATGTGATTTATCCTTGATTTATATGAAATATGGTGATAAATTTCAAATCTGGTACATTTCATTTGATTAAATCAGAGATAATTATCAAACTAGGGATAAATAATGTCTCAAAATTCAGGAAATTTCTTTTGGGGTGAACCAGCCGATTTTCAATTAACCAGCCAGCTTGTTGACTCTTTTTTTTTTCAAGGCTGCGATTTTTATTAAATATTTTGCTCTACCAGATCACAGATTGGGATAGTCATCCTTATCATTTATAGGGTCCCAGACCTCTATAAGTAGGGTCTTTGGGCTACATTTTCAATCGAAACTTTTTCTCTGTAGAGAGCTTTTATACCATTTCTTCCTTAGAAGTGGTAGATCATCTCTAAGTAGAATTTACCATTTCATACTTCATTTCTCTAAATTAATAAGTCACTTTTATCATGGATCCTTTACAAAGTATTCCCAAGTCTATAGTAGTCTAAAGTGTTCCCTATTCCCGCAATCATATTTTCATTATCAAACTATCAAAAAGAGTCTCTCATTTGATCTCTTAGATCAAGTTTAAGACCGCAGTGTAGGTCGCCTCCCTTATAGCCCGAATTGAACTACAATTTTGATTCTGGTTTGTCCGACATGATACGTAGACCATTTGACCACTTTGTTGAATTCAAACAAATAAAGTAGAATTATGGTTTTTTTACTATATTTTTATGCTTATATGTTAAAAGGCCATAAATCAATATGTAATATTCCAGAATTTTTCGGAACGTTAACGCTCAATCAATCAGTGACACTAAGACAATGATAACCTCATAACCAGATGATCAGTCATCATCAGAGCAACTAAACCATTAATCATAATCTTAGTAAACTATCGTAGATGAAACATCAATCTAAGTCTTATAAGTTTAAACAATAACATTTACCCACGCAGGGGTTCTAACTATCAATACTAAACTTAAATTTAAATTCCTTAGCTAGCTCAACTCTAATCCATGCTCAGGTAACCTACGGCTAATGCTGGCTATCACCTGCAGAAAGGAAGTCAAAGGAGAGTGAGCTTTCGAGAGCTCAGTAAGGTCGATCAAAGATTTAAAAACAGTAAAACGATTCAGACAAGTTTTGCATATAAAACTTTTTAAAGAGTATTTTCATTGAAATACAGCATTTAGACAAAGATGAACAAAATGAACGATTTTACGTTGAAGTTCAATAACATCTTTTTGAGAGATTTTGCTTTCGATGAAATCACTACAATACGATATAAACATAGGGATGTGTATTTAACTCAATCCCTTAAATAATAGTCATTTGAAACACTTCGGACATAATAAAGCATGAATGGATAATATTCAAAACATTTCAAGTGAAATAAAACATAAACAAGAAACATTGAACATGAGCAGTACAGAAGCAAAACCACCCCGACAGTGCTCGATCACTTTACATATGCATATGTAACACCGACTAGTCCATCTAGGTACTAGTTAACCCATCCAACATACCATCCTTATAACGCCAACAATACAGACCATCCTTATGGCTCCCAAGTTACTAACTCATGTCAACATTGAGAAACAATAAATATAATTCAAAATATTTTATGATAATTGAATCGATAAAACAGATGAGAATAAACAAATTACGAATTCCAAACGATTGCTTAAGGTTCAAGTTAGGTTTTCATGGACAGGTTTAAAACATCTTTTATATCAGCATAAAATCGAATCAATTTAGTTTGTAAAACTGTTCTATAAGCATTTGAAAACAGAATGTCGAAATAGGGTTCGAATAGAATTCCTTACCTCGGTCCAAGCTAAGCGATGCTACCAACCTAGATCAATATTTTTTGAATAAACCTAAATTGGCAATTTATTTGTTAGAACATAATTTATGTAAAATACACTGTAAACCCTAATATCAACTACCCACTGCATATCCCACTCTCTCCAAAATTGCGCACTCAAAACGGTTCCCTCACAAGGCTAACCTAACTGAAAATCCTATACACTCTTTAATGCGTAACGATATTCTAAAATTTATAATTAATTTCAATAAAACACTTTGATGGCTTAAAACATTAATAAAAGTCAAAATATGAATTGTTTGAATTTTTAAATATTTTTGAATTAAAATAATTTATTTAACTACAATAAAAACCCAATAATAGCCATAATTACTTCCTGGTGCAAAATAAGTCCCATAATTTTTGTAACAATTTAAAAATATGTATAAAAGTTATAGAAATTTAAATCAGAAATAAAAAGAAATTAAAACTATTTTTAAATTATTCATTTTGCTAAAACCAATGCGATATGGAAATCATAGCAAATAAGATCCAAAAATTATAAAATTCAAACTGAATCTTATTTATACCATAAAGACATTACTCTAACTTTTCCAAAAACATTTTCAGGGTTTAAAGGCTCCAAAAGACTTTTCCAAATTTGAAATTACAGAAAATACTAAAAATTCATACGATCTTAGAAAATTATAAAACTTTTCCAGAAATTCTAATTTAGCTTGCAGTGTTATACTTTAAAATTTTATGTATTGACGATTACTGTACGCTATCCTTTGCACTCATTTCGCTCAACGCTAAACCGTTACCCATTATTTCGCAATTGCACTCAAAACAACACTACTCTTCAAGCTACTCCTGCATACCCACACGTCACAATTGCAACTCACACTTTGATATTCATGCACTCACATATGATTGCATCACCTCCCCTCCATTGTCTTCTCCTTCTCCTTTATTTCTCCAACACCCACATGCCCACTCAACATCACTCACATACAGAATACACACACACACACACACACACACACACACACACACGAGGCATAGCACACACGGTCACACTGGTCCACGCACACAAAGACACCCACACTCATATCTACTTCAGTTCCCTCTTTCTCTCTCTCTCTCTTACAACTATACTAACAAACCCACAACACTGTACCAACACACACCCACATATACACAGCACACAAGCACCCACAACACCACTAAATTTACACTAAAAGTTATGGCCATGGTGCCCTTGAACCCACAAAGTTTTCATACTTTTTCACGTTATAATACACACACTCACTGCACCACTTCTACACAGCCACACTCACATCAAATATGTGCACCAGTAGAAGCAGAAACACACACAACTGCATCTTCTCCCTTCATTTTATTTACACTACACCAAAACCCATCAAATAAGCACACTGTGAACCCAAGATTCTTCCAACTACGTATCCATTAAACACAAGTACATAACAAGCACACACCCACATAGATATAGGCTGTTCTTGCAGCCCCCTTAAATCATAGAAAACACACATTTGCTGTATAGGAATTACACCAATGGAAACCCATGTCAGTTCACTCCCTCTCTCTCTATCTTCTCTTCCTCTAAACCCACATGCACACAAAGCACTACAGCCACGGCAAGCCTACTGGGCAGTCCTCCTTCGTCAATGTGGTAAAGACCCACGACTCCTTCTCAGATTAATCCCCCCATTTACATACCTCACACAATACTGCCCTACGGCAGTCCCCTTCTCACAGTCATAAAACCCACACACTCACGTATACACACACGCAACACACACTCATGGCAGCTTGGTTGCACATGTACAAACCCTCCACCTTTACCCAGTAATGCACACATGCATCCACCTGCAACAGCCCCGCACACAACCCATTTCACACCTGAATCTTTTACACTCCATTTCACGGCTTCCTCACTCAAAACAATATACCCCTCACTCACGCACATATGGCTTCAATCCTTGGCCCTTAATCCCATAAAATATTGAATAAATTTCAGATAAAAGGATTAGAAAAATCTTACTGGAAGACCTTACGCAAACTCGCCGGAACCTTGTTGGCCAATTACTATCTCCTTTCTTCTATTTTCCTTTTCCTTCTCCTCCACGAGCAAGCACCTACAGATCTTCCCAAAGAATTTTCTGTCTCTGCTTCTGCTTCACCCTTTCTCTTTCTCAGCCGCTTTCAGAAAAATATGGATGAGCCATTAGGGTCGGCTACCTCTCAAAGCTACATATATATATGTATATATAACCCTAATTTTGGAAAATAACTAAAAGTTCCCCCTAACTATCATTAGTAGCATAAAATTTTTCACCCGAAGCGTTTATTTCTGCAAAATGGTCCAAAATAAATGCTTACGATCATTTATGCGTTAAGAGAATTGTTAACGGTTGTTACGCCATCCCATTTCACACATCGTTGCTAGAAAGTATATCGAAACTAAAAGAAAATTTTAATTGTCGCTAAAAACTGCTAATATGCTTAAAAATATATTCGCCGCTAAATTTTTATTTTATATCATTATCAATCCGTTAAAAATATTGAGGCGTTACACAATAGGAATTAAGTAGAGACTGAAAGGTTAAGACAGGTGCGTAACATCTTTCCATCGTATAACTTAGTCTTCAAACTTATTTCTTAGTTTTATATAGATTAGTAGTCTTTTGGACTTCTTAGAGTCATTTTTAGGTTTTTCTTATTTTTATGTGTTTAGTTAAATAAGATGGCGACTCCCTATTTATATGAGGCAGTTTGCTACAACCATGAATATATGAAAATGTTGTTATAACAAAGGTGTGTTTGGGTCCCTATGCAAACTTTCAATCAAATTGTAGACAACATTGTCTATAATGCAAATTTGGTTGTAGTATTAATGGTAGTGCAAATTCTATTTTTTCCTTTCTCTAAGAATTTATGAAAACAATTAACTAAACAAAAAATTGAAACTAAAGATTTCTCCCACAAAGAGTCCGACTGAATTAACAAGAACAAAAAACATTGACTCAAGTCCAATGCCTGAAACCAAAGCACTACAAATCGATTGCAAAAACAAAGAAGGAATAATATAAGTCTAAAGATGTTTGGAATGTTGAGTTGTGTCCTTCTATTCTTCATTTCTTCTCTTTAATTTATACTGTATGACCTTTAGGTATAACCAACTATAATTGCAGAAGCCGTCGACTGGTCTGTAACTAGCACAAGCTGTCAATTGATTCACTCGCAATCAACAAGTTAGTGTAGCTGCTCCACATTCCTTGTAATCGAGCTCCACGTAGGTCATACAATAACTTCTATTAACTATCACTTGTCGTTAATAACGATCTGTATTAGTTGCCATCAAAGTCACGACTTCGCTCTTTAATCAATCAAGTAGATCAACAACGAATTCTGTAATATGTGTTATATGTCTTAGACACTTTACCATCTTTACTTGTCTAATGAACTCTGTGATATGTGTTTTTTTCTTGGTTCAACTCAAGGAAATTTAAAAATTTTAGTTATTTGGTTTTAGTTTTTCTAGGGCATATGGCTACTTAAATTTGCAAGTGAGTAAGTAAAAAAATGATCTAGATCACATTAGTTGCTCCTATAAGTATGACCAGTTTAATTAAGTACGGAGTATTACACTAAACCCCCTAAAGTTTACATCTATTTCTCACCTAAGACCCTGACGTTTCGATTTAAACACATAAAACCTTAGGGTTGAGGAATGGTTCTAATTGGACCCAAAATCTTTTTTTTTTAAAAGAGAGGTGGATGGCCGTCTACCATGAGAGGCAATTTTGGTAACAAATAAAGAAATAATTTATGGGGAAATTATGTTAGTATCTCTCTCTCTCTCTCTCTCTCTCACTCACACACACACACACAAACATAAAAACACCCACCCACCCATCTGCGATGGTGTTGCCCACCCCCTAACCCCTTAATAGTGCACTAAACACATGCACAAACACGCCTGTGAGTACACACGCACGCATGCGCACACATACAAACACACACAAAGCCTGCCGCCCTCCTTCCAACTCGTATCTACACACACACACACACACACACACACACAGAGAGAAACACCACACTAGGTGCACCCACACAGTGCCCCAACCCACCATCACAACATACACAACGCCCTAAACACGTACCACCCAAGGTCCCTCTGCACAGTACACCACCTTTCATTCCCACCCCACATTAATTTGTTAAATTTTGGTTAAAGTTTGTGCAACAATTTGCTTATTATGAGATTATGAGATATCCTATTTAGTCATGTTGTTAAACTTTTAAACCCCAAGTAATTGCATCATACAATAATGCATTTATCTTTCTATTTTTGCTTTATATTTTTGTTGGTACATTCTATTTGCGTCTAAAAGCACTACCTAATTCTAATTTAATTGATCGTGTTGATAAATATATAATAATCATATGCTATAAAAAAGCATACACCAAAATTTTATCTATGAAAAATTGAAGTAACATGTAGTCAACGTCATGCACATGCCATGGAAGTATACATACTATCTTCAAAAGAATACTCATACAAGCACAATACAAATGTCTCTTGCATGGAATAACAAATAAATCTCAATATATTCTTCGCATATTTTTATTAATGGAATCTATTTCTTCCTTTTCAATGTTACTAAATAAACTTCTATTTTTTGTTCCTCGATCTATATGGTTACTTAATCAGAATTAACTATATAGACAAGTTCATTTACTTATTGATATTTCACCATAAGGATTAATTGATTCTGTCAAAAGGAAGTTCACACAATAGATTTTATTATGTAGTTTTCCAAAGGACAAGCCCCATACATTATCTTGGGGTGTTTCTATCATTTTTTATTGCCATTTCATGAGAATAGCACCAAATTTTTGTGGTGTTCGTAGTCGGGTCATTTACATACACCAAATGGGGTTTTTAGATGCTAAATTTAGACCTTGCTTTGTGATGTTCATATCATGATGATAGTACCAAAAATTGGTACACATCTAGGAAAAAGATGAACTGAGTTTGAATTAACCGTTGTCATGTTCCAACTTGTTGCCTATTTCGCAATAACATCTATCTTCAAAAGAAGAGTGCACAAAGTGAAGGCTTCTCGTAGGAAATAGCCTGCCGTGGCACACTGGATATAAAACACTGGTCTAATTCGCTGCCCAATTTCTCTTCCTTCAGTTTGTTATGGAATGCCAAAGCTGTTAATTAAGAGTTTACTTTATTTAACAATTTTTATATTGTAATGGCAAAGCTGTCGGGTCCTGATTGCTCTGGCTTCTTGCCATTTGTTATGGTGGCTTCGAGTGAAGCTTGTTACGCTTGTCGATTTTTGTTCGTTTGCATCAGGGTGTGTCGGGCTATCTTGGAATAGAGACGGGTTAATGAGTGTAGATCTGGGTTTTTTTTTCTTCTTTTTCCTAGCTAGGGTGCCCCCCCTTAACAACCATATTTTAGGGTATTTTGCACTACATTCTTGCCATGCATGCTATCTGATATACAAAGTTAGGGTTTTCTTTAGAGTCAGTGCTCATGTGGTCCCCCACCATGTAAGCTGTAAAAAGGGAAAGGGTAGAATTTGAACTATGCATTCTCTTATATTACATTTCCCATTTTGCAGTAATGCAATAACTATCTGAGATATGTGTGATTTAGTTCTAATTGTTAGACTTCTCTATATTAAGTTAACTGTGCATTGAGCATTTGAGAATTAAGATTGTGGACTGTGTATTTAACATTTGAGAATTGATATTGTTGACGGAAGATGGGACACAATTGGATTGAATGTGTGATTTTTATTAATTTCTATTGCATTGAGCATTTGAGAATTGAGATTGTTAACGGAGAATGAGACCCAATTGGATTGAATGTGTGATTTTTATTAATTTCTATTGCATTGAGCATTTGAGAATTGAGATTGTTGACGGAGAATGGGACCCAATTGGATTGAATGTATGATTTTTATTAATTTATATTGCATTGAGCATTTGAGAATTGAGATTGTTGACGGAGGATGGGACCCAATTGGATTGAGATACCTGTTAGTTAGCACGGACATGGACACCATGTCCGATTGACGGTGTCCGATATTTAAAAAATAAACCAATGTATGCCAATGTGTCTTGAGGTGTCGGACACGTGTCCGGAGGTGTCGGACACGTGTCGGTAGGTGTTGGACACATATCGGGAGGTGTCGGACACGTATCAGACACCATACCGACACTCTATATGAGTTGTCGAAATTGAGATTATTGACTGTGCATTGAATTAGGTTAACAGGAGGTGTCAGACACGTGTCCGGAGGTGTCGGACACGTGTCGATAGGTGTCGGACGCATGTCAAGAGGTGACAGACGCGTGTTAGTAGGTGTCGGACGAGTGTCGGGAGGTGTCAGACACGTATCAGACACCATACCGACACCCTATATGAGGTGTCGGAATTGAGATTGTTGATTGTGCATTGAATTTAGGTTAATTAGTTTAATGCAACATTTTTAGCACCCCCTGGAATCTCATCATGGCTCTAGCACTGGCTATAATTAGCCTTAATTAGTCCCGATTAACCCTAATGAACCCAATTAATCCTAATAGGCTCTAACGAGCCTAATTAGTTTTAATTAACCCTAAGGAACCAATGAAAATCAAATTAGCTATAATTATCCCAAATTAACACTAATCAGCCCAAATTAAACCCTTATTAGCCCTAATTACTCATATCTTAGTAACCCATGATTAGATTAAATAAACCCTAAAACCTAACTGAACTCTGATTAGTGACAAATAAACCCAATTACGCTCATATTGATTATAGTTAGCCTAATTAGTCATAATTAAGCCTAACATAATCCAATTAACCCTAATTAGCCCTAATTAGGACTAAATAATCCTAATTAGTCCTAATTAATCCTAATTAGCTATAATTATCCCAAGGTTCTCATCATTAACACTAATTAGCCCTAACATAACCTAATTAAGCCTAATTAGGATTAATCAACACTACTCAGCACAATTAAATCCTAATTAGCTCTAAATAACCCTAATTAGTCCTAATCAATCCTAATTAGCTATAATTAGCCCAAGGTACTCCTCATTAACAATAATTAGCCCTAACATAACCCAATTAAGCCTAATTAGCCCTAATTAGGACTAATCAACACTACTCGGCACAATTAAACCCTAATTAGGACTAAATAACCCTAATTAGTCTTAATCAACCCTAGTTAGCTATAATTAGCCCAAGGTACTCCTCATTAACACTAATTAGCCCTAACATATCTTAATAAATCCTAATTATATTAATTAAAACCTAAATGCTGACCCTAAACTATGACACTTGTAATTAACCCTAAAACCCAGTTAGCTCTAATTAGCCTTTGTAGATCCCATAATTACTCCACATTGCCCAGAGATGGTTCAATTACTCGTTGTTTATAAACCCTGCATTCTTTATATTAGTTGTTGTTTTGAGAAGTCCATTGGCAACGAGATGGTTCAACTCGTTGCCAACGAATTCTATTTAAAATGGAATTGGTAACATATGTAACGATCTTTCTGCAATTTTGATATTTCAAAAAGATTCTTGCATATGTTATCAATTTCTGAACGCATGCATGCATAGAAACCCTTAGTTCCCGTTCAAAGGTACTCATTACAAAGTAATGCTTTGTAATGAGCCTTTGGATGTCCAGTTTGGACAACTTGGAAAAGCTACGTGTTTATAAAATGGAGTTTCAACTCATGCTCTGTGTTCTATGTCGTGGATATTTGGTACACATTCTTATGTATTTTTTCGGGTGCATATAGATCTGGTGTTCTAACATCCATCAAACCTTACAAGGCAAGGTTAGATGAATGTTAGAACACCTAATCGATGTCATGTACTTGGAGAAATGCAGGGAGGTGCTGCCGAATTTTTCACAGACATATGACTAAGCATGAGTTCTTCACTGTTTTATAAACATGTGCTTTTCTGAATGGGATAGGACCACTACCTATCAGAGAATGGAGGAAAAATATATAGACATGTTGTCCAATTCATGCATTCATATTTACATCGACCCTGCCTAATGATTGGTCATAATTGAAGGTGGTATACAGTACGATAATTCAGTCGTCATGTCAGTCGATCGAAGTTGGATGAAAAGGAAGAATGCTAACGATTTTGAGGATCGTGTTGACGCATCCTGCACATGTTGACTTTGATAAGATAAGGTGTCAGTGCGGTAGATGTGAGTTGTTGCATTGGAGAAAAAGAATTGAAGTAAAATGGCATCTTTGTCGGTACAGTTTTATGGGTGGATACACAAGGTGGACGCAGCACGAGGAAATGATAGTATTGTCGTCCAACCTGGCTAGTCAAACTGAAGTTAGGGAGGAGGCACAGTATGATTATCGAGATATGATTATGGATGCTGGGCATGCTAATGTTGACTGGGTAACGACTGTGGTGACAACAGCCCCCAACCGCCGAACGAGGGGGCTCATCAGTTTTATGAGTTGTTGAGAGCTGCGGAAGAGCCATTGTGGGATGGAGCTCCGAAACACACACGGCTGTCTGGGTTAGTAGGTTATTACAGTTAAAATCAGACCACGGGCTGAGTGAGAAAGGTTTTAACGAGTTTGTTACCTTAATCAAAGAAATTCTGCCCGAAAGTGAAAAGCTACCGCCGTCGTACTATGACGCGAAGAAGATGATGAGGAAACTTGGGTTGAGCTATGAGTGGATAGATGCGTGCAATAACGATTGTGTATTGTTCTGGAAGAGAATAAGGATTTGTCACGGTGTCCAGTATGTGATCATTCGAGGTACAAACCGGACAAAGGGAAGAAGAAAAACATTGCATGGAAGATATTGCGATATTTTCTAGTCACACCACGGCTTCAGAGAATGTACTACTCCTCCAATATGGCTGAACATATGAGGGCTCACCGTGAGACTCGTAGCAACGATGCCGATGTGCTGACACACCCAGCTGATGGAGAGGCGTGGAAGGAGTTTGACCGCAGGCATCCAGTCTTTGCTCAGGAAGTTCGAAATGTTAGACTTGGTCTGGCAACCGATGGGTTCAACCCTTTCGGTCAGTCTACCATGCCTTACTCCTGTTGGCCTGTTATTATTGTCCTGTACAACCTTCCACCAGGCATGTGCATGAAGAAGCCGTACATGTTCTTGTCGTTGCTTATTCCGGGGCCGAAGAGTCCCGACAAGGACATAGATGTGTATTTAAGGCCGTTGATTGATGAGTTAAAACATTTATGGAATCATGGAGTCGAAACATATGATGCATCCCTTAAACAAAATTTTCAGATGAGGGCTGCTTTGATGTGGACTATACATGATTTTCCTGCATTGGGAATGACGTGTGGCTGGAGCACACATGGGAAGCTAGCATGCCCTGCTTGTATGGGCGTGAACCCCGGTCATACGTTAAAGCACGGCGGAAAGCCCTCGTGGTTCGGATGTCACCGTAAGCTTTTGCCACCGGGCCATCAGTTTCGTAGGCAGAAGGATAAATTTGACGGGACAATCGAGCGTGAGGTTGTCACACTGGACTACCCATCTGGTGAAGAAGTGCTCTCACACCTGGAGGCACTTGATACTGACATACCACACGGCAAGGGTGTGCCAGATCGGAAGATCTCAGGGTATGAAAAAGAGCACAACTGGAGAAAATTTTGTATCTTCTGGGAGTTAGCCTACTGGAGGACGCTCGTTATCCGAAACAACATGGATGTGATGCATATTGAGAAGAACATTTTTG
Source organism: Escallonia herrerae (assembly GCA_033070095.1). NCBI lineage: Eukaryota > Viridiplantae > Streptophyta > Magnoliopsida > Escalloniales > Escalloniaceae > Escallonia > Escallonia herrerae. The sequence goes on from JAVXUP010000007.1 coordinate 948,450, forward strand.
ATAATGTGTTCAACACAGTGATGAATGTCAAGGGCAAATCGAAAGATCACCTTAAAGCGAGAAGGGATCTACAACAGTTGGGTGTACGCCGTGAATTGCATCCTCGGACAGTCGGTGGGAGGACTTACTGTCTAGACAAGAAACAAGTGGAGAAGGTCTGTCAGTGGGTTAAGAATTTGAAGCTTCTGGATGGGTTTGCGTCCAACATATCTCGTTGTTGCAATGTATCAGAATGCAAGTTCCAAGGGATGAAGAGTCACGACTGCCACGTATTCATGGAGAGATTCATTCCTATTGCCTTTCGGGGACTGTTGCCACGGGTTGTTTGCGAGACTTTGACTGAATTATCTCATTTCTTTCGAGATATATGTTCTTCTACGATCCGGGTGAGTAACATGGAAGTGCTTGAGAAGAACATTGTGGTGACGATTTGCAAGCTGGAGAAAATCTTCCCACCTTCGTTCTTTGATTCAATGGAGCATCTGCCTATTCACTTGGCATATGAAGCTAAGATGGGTGGACCCGTGCAATATCGGTGGATGTATCCCTTCGAGAGGTAATCTTTAAATTGTTACAGTTGTTCGTTTACACTTAATGCGACACTTGTTATCATTGATATTCCACCTAACTCGATTCGCTAAACTTCTAGGTTCATGTTCCATTTAAAGAAAAAAGTCCGCAAAAAGGCTCGGGTTGAGGGCTCAATTGCGGAGGCTTACGTAATGGAAGAGCTTGTAAACTTTTGTAGTCAATATTTCGGGCCTGATGTTGATACAAGGTTAAATCAACTAGGCCAAAATGACCCCGGATCAAGCACAAATTTGGAAGGGCAATTGTCAATATTCAAGCAGTCAGGTAGTCTGTTCGGCCGAACGTATACTCGATGGCTAACGGATGAAGAGTACAGTGCTGCAACAATATATGCCCTTCTAAATTGCGATGAAGTTTCGGCATTCGTTGAGTAAGTTAATGTCTTAATTCACTTACATTGTTGTACATAATTCAAAATGTGTGATAAGCGAGTCAACTATATTGGTTTGCAGTGAGTTCGATGTGAAATCTTTAATCACTGATCCCGCTGGACTTGAATCTCATTAGAAATCACAATTTGTACAGTGGTTCAAAAGGCGTGTAAGTCTTTAACAAAATTATATTATGTGTTATATACAGTTCTGTGGCCAATTAGTATACTGATTTATCCTTAATTTTTACCGTCATCTACAATAGGTTCAGTCAATGGATAGACCAGTGGCCTCCTGCTTGAAATTACTAGCTCAGGCCCTAAGCATCCTGTCATGGAGGCTATATCATCAACGGGTTTAGGTTTAACGTAAAAGATGATGACCGAACAAAACAAACCCAAAACAGTGGAGTCTTGGTCAACGGCGACTGTTATGCCGAGAATTGCATGGACTTTTACGGAGAGCTAGATGAGATTGTTGAGCTAACATATCTGGGTTTCCAAAACTGCCTGGTAATGTTCAAGTGTACGTGGTTCGATGTCACATGCAGTAGAGGAATCCGTGTTAGCTCTCAAGGGATTGTAGATGTCAATGTCAAGTCAAGACTTGCATCAGACGAGCCCTTTGTGTTTGCTAGTCAAGCTGCACAAGTCTTTTACGCGGAGGACGTCGCCAATCCCAAATCTCATTGGTATACAGTTATCAAGTCCAAGAAATTGCCCGTGACATATGACAGTGAGCTAGACTCCTTTCAAGCCGACCAACCACCTGTCTTGTTACCTGTTGAGGTCAACAACGAGGAGGACGATCTTCCTCTTCCAACAACACTTCATGTAGGAGAAGAAGTCGTAGATGATGACGAGAAAGATGTGGAGATGATGTGACTGAGTCTACTGATGAAGAGGATGAATTAGAAGATGAAGAGGACGACGAGTCCCACGAAGAAGAGGACGACGAGTCTAGTGATGAAGATGATGATGATTCCCAAACTGAAAATGATTGACTTGTAATGTTGTAACATCACGGAAAAAATGTAGTAACATTTTAGAACTTGGTTCATATTGATGTGTTTTTGCACCTCCGTTCATATATATAGTGCCGATGATGATTTCTGCCAAATTATTATTTTTAATGTGTTAATGTCTTTGCGATTTATCTATACGAAGTCAGATATGGATAGGATACGGGCTATTCGTGGCCGGGTGGACGCCGAGCTGCTTCCCCCCGGTGGGTCCCACCTCGTCATTGCCCACTGATGACGAGGCACAGAGTGATCGCGTACAGTAGATAGGGCCCCAACTCCAGCTCCAGCCCCAGCCCCAGCCTCAGCCGTCGCCCCAGCCTGACGCAGATTCATCCCACACGCGCGTTGATTCTCCTTCTTCTATGGGTTCTACCTCAGGTATAGTTGATAACGGTGTTTAGTCATTTTTACTAGCCTTATATTTAAAGTATATTTGAATTGTATTAATTCTATTTTTTTAGGATCTCGACGAGGCCGTGGCCCGACACGCGGGGTACGCATCGACCCCCAGCGTAAACAGAGAGTTACGCTCACCCAGGAGGGCTGTAAGTAAAAAAATCACATCATGCCTTATATTTAAAATTTTTGGGTGTTAATTTATATTTGAACTGTATTAATTTATTTATTTACTTCTTTGGCAGGATCCTGGAGAATCAGGCGAGGACGAAGATCGGCGTTCTTGTGAAGGGCCGATTCTTCGAGCCACGCCTGTACTGGAAGGACTGGGATGCCGCTGCGAGGGAGTCCCTATGGGAGGAGTGGCTGGTACGGTGAAGTATTTTTTTCTAGCGATAGTATTTGTTTAATTAGAGTTTGTATTTAAATTAATTTGTGTTATTGAATGCCTACAGGAGGGGTTCACGTTTGACTCGCCTGATCAGCAGGCGCTGGGGCGGCAGGCCTTCTTTGCTTACATCGGCAAGAATTACCGCCGATGGCTCCACGATGCACGGGACCGGGCAAAGAAGATGCTGCCCGAGGGTGCCCCGATGACGGAGATGAAGAGATATCCCCCACATTGGATATCTCTGACTGTATGGGGGGAGATGATAGATCGGTGGGCTGTGGATCCAGGCTGGGACGCCAAGAGTAAGAGCGAGGCAGAGAACAGACAGAACAGAGATCTGACGCACACGGGGGGGTCGGTGCCACACGACATCGTCCGACACATGAATGCAGTTGAGCACCCGGATCTGGAGGAGGATGAGGTCGTAGCTCTGACGTATAGTCAGACACACGTGAGGAAGAAGGACAAGGACGAGGCATACCGGGCGGGCGACTATATTTCAGATATTGCCCGGCGGATCGATGTAAGTCAATTTGTTTAAGCTGTTAATTTTTTGTCTTTCTATTCAATGTTTGTTGCGTTAATTAATGCACTAACATATCTTTAAATCATTGTTCTTGTAGGCCTAGTATGAACAGCTTAGGGAGTCCGAGTAGCAGTCTGGACAGCCATCAGCGTCCACTAGTACGGATGCTAGTACTAGGGTGTTAAAGCGATGGCTGGATACACCGGAGGTCATCAATCGGCCGAAAGGCCGCATACGCGGCCTGCCTAGCACGGCTACATGTACCGTGATAGGATCGTCCCCACCCCCTATTGCCCCTCCACAGACACCGGTCCTCCGCGTCCGTTGGACGAGGAGGAGATCCAGCGCATTGCTATGGTGGTGTTAAGGATGATCACGGAACAAGATCAGCAGGGCACCCCTGCTGGACATGCCTAGCCAACCCCAGATCAACAGGATCCAGATCCGGGACTCGACAACCCCTGATGAGCCCCTTCTCGTGCCCGATCCCAGCTTTCCCCCCTCCGCCCGGCTTGTACTTGATCTTCTCCCTTCCTCTAACCGGCTGTATCCGGTTCCCGGCTTGTACATTACAAGTTATTTTTATAATAAATATTTTTTAAATTGATTATATATATTTATTTGTGTATTGATTATTGTGCGTTGTTGTTAGGATTGAATTTTTTATTACATGTTTAGGCATTAGAAAAATAAAAAATAAAAAAATTGACTTTTAGCGACGGATTAATTCTGTCGCTAAAAGTGTACTTAATTCTAAGATTTTTAGCGACGGAATATTCTGTCATTAAAAATCTCATTTAGCGACGGAATATTTCGTCTCTAATTTCATAAAAAAGAAAATAAATTAAAATACGTAAAATAGAATTAACGAAGAAAATTCCGTCGCTAATTTCTAAAAAATATTCGTCGCAAAAAGTTTAATATTATACGACGAATTATAAAATTCCGTCACAAAACTTTTAGTTACGGATTTTTATTCGAGAAAATTTTAGCGACGGTAGTTCCGTCGTTAAAAATTTTAACGACGGATTTAAAACTTTTAGTGACAAATTTTCTCCTTCGCTAAAAGTCTTATTCCTTGCCGTGAAAGAATCTTATAGAATCTTATACTTTGGGACAAAGCTTTGACATCTATCTTATCTCTTACTTAACAAAAGTCAGGAACTAGTCCCACGTTACTTATATGTAACATCACCAGTAAATAGGAACCGTAAATAGTGCCAAGAAAAATGTGTAGAAGGAAAAACGGCCATGCATGACACTGCGTTTTGTTTTTGGAAAAAAAACATGGTCATTATTTTTATTGGTCCCTTGTTACATATCATGTTTAAAAAAAATTACCATTCTTGAGAAATGGTTATTTAGAGAACACTGTAATGAAAATCATTTCTTAAGATCTACAACTACCTTTTCCCATTTTAGCCAACGCCAGCCACATTGTCACCACTATCACTGTCATTCCCCACTGACTTCCCTCACCCCACCACAAACCATCCTTCCATTGCCTCCGCATGGCACCCACCCCACATGACATCACGCACACATCCACCATCATGCGTCCACCACCACTCGCTGTCACTCTTTTCCGTGTCTGTCACAACTTATCACCAACAACTCCCGTTTCCTCAACCACCTATCACATGTGCACCCTTTTTCAAGAAACATTTATACAAACTTACAAGCAATTTGATTTTTCTAATCCTTTTGGGAATATATACCAAAAACTATTAGCATAATAAAAAACACAATTAAAAATTAATTTTGTGGAATCATTTATATGATATTTCCACTGCAGGCTTTGCCGCGGCGACACAAGCTCTTTGGGTTGGAATGAAATACAGGATAATGATGAAACAAATAGAGTGGAATTGCACTGAAGTCTAAATCTCAATGTGGATTGAATTATTGGGGAGGTGAGTGGGGTCTAGGGCTAGGCTTTTGGATCTTTTGGAAGGGGACCTCCTTTCTGAAAAGACCTCAGAGATAGAGAAAGTTGGATTCCTGTCTGCAACATAATCACCAGCAGCAACAATAATTGTCACTCCGAGGTCCCATCCTGTTACATGCATGTCCTTGTCTACGATGAGCAACAATAAAGACATCTATGTCTTTTACAGAAAGTACTTAAATCTGTCATTCAAGTGCAGTTGATGTTTGCCAAATAAATTTTTCTTCATGGTCCCTAATTCCATGTGGCGGAGAGGCCTCCATCATTTACTTGGAAGTTCTTCAGAGTCCGTGAGAGTTACTTCAGCGAGTTTGATTCTCCATGCCCCAAAGTTAAGAGACATTTTCACCGTTGAATTGGACCAGAGTCAGGTTATACATGCATTGCTAGTTGTGGCTATGCACACGATAGCACTGAGAAGGGTTTTGTTCAGCTTCCTTCACTGCCAATTTGAATCCCACGGCCTGACATGTTAAAGACCCAAGTATGACTAGGTGTAGCACAAAATGGCCTTAGAACAGATGGTGGCCGATATTACTGGCTTCAATTACGCAGGATGGTCCATATTTACATTATTATTATTATGCCATGCAAGAAGGGGGTGTCTGTCTGGACCCACCATCCCAATATATTTATATTTATATTTATATAGATTATTGAACCTATATCCTCCAAACAGGCATCACGTGTCCGTTGCGAGTGATACGCGTGATAACCCTCATTGACGACCGAATTCGGAAGAATATTTGTTGATGAATGATTGTTATCATGAATACACACCCAGTGAAAACGTGATAAATTTTTCTAGGTTTGTTGCTCATTTCATCTCTCTTAAACTACCAAAATAACAGCATTGCTAAAGTGGTCCATTTTAGAGTGACAAAAGAAGTGATTTAATAGTACCTTGTTTTCTCCAGAACCACAATAGCCGAAATACTCTCGATCCTTGAAATGGAATTTCTTTACTTCTTCGAGAGTCCCTTGTTTATAAACAAATAATAGTATCAGATGATTTTTTGTTTTCCCCCTTCACGGAATTGAGGTGAGGGAAAATTTTGAAGCATCACAAGAAGGTAAAAAAGCAAAACGCTGACAAACCAAATATTGTCCACAACCGTCATTTGTTGCCTTGACTTGTCTCTGCAGGTCCACAGCACGCAACAATGGCAACTCCCCCTCTTTCAGGACTGCCAGAAGCTGCTCCACCAGTCCCCAACTGTAAACTGGTATTTTGTTATCGCGAGGCTAACCGAGTGGTAAACTTGTTAGCCAAAACTGTCAGCCTCGATGCTTTTGTAAATACTACTTTTGTTCACCCTGCAGAGTGCATGACTCCCATTTTGCTTTTTGATATGTACGGAGGAGTTTTGCCCAGCGGGTTTCTATAATATAAACTTCTTCGTATATATTATTAGTACTTGACCCAAAAAAAAAAAAAATCCTCCTATTACCAGGTGCAATGAGCTCTCTTTTCACTGGGTGGGAGGGTAGTCCCTCCCAGTAATAATTTAGTTCTAGATGCTAAAATAAAATAAGGACAACAATGTCAATTGGAGCATAAGAAAAAAAATCATGTGAGACCTAACATGTACGGAAGAAAATTTGCATTGGATATGATTGTCATGGTCATGCCCTACTGTTAATGTGTTGCTAAGTGTTGTGCATTCATGGCATGTGCTTAAGATTTGTGGCCCAATGATCACTTTATTGGCTCTTCGTTTGGTATTGCGGTCGAGAGAACCAAAAGCATGTTTGAATCACAAAGCTGTTGGTTGACAAGTTTGTCTCAATGAGACTTTTCACATTTTCAAAAGGATAATTTTTTGATGCTCGACAAGCATCACCTGATAAAAATAGGAGCGGTTCTAAATGTTTTGAAAATTCTTATCTGTCTTGGTGTCGGTTGCTTTCTACAACACATATTATATGATTTCATATTATTAATCTCGACTACTTAAAACCATTACAACGGAGAGGGTAATGTTATAGAATGAAGGGCTAAAGAATGCAAGAACTTATTTTACACTATATCAAATAGTCCTAGATAGTATGTACGGACCATGTGTTCTGAATTCTGTAATATTTTTTACCCTTTTTGGTTCGGTGCTTAAGATGTTCATTGGCTAATTTCATTTTCATTGAGCAAACCGAAAGAACGTATTGGAGTACGTCACGAGAAGTATCAATTGACTGGCACAAAGGATATACCATATCATCAAGTACTAAAAGGTTGAAGATACAAGTTTGAACAAGCTCAAGCTCAAGCTCATGCAAAGTGGAGATCCTTTTCCACAATCTCGGGAAAGGTCGTGAATACAAAGGCTGTGGAAATTGAAGAAGTGTAAAAGATACACAGTTCTCTCCTGCAAAAAAAATAGCATATTACGTACAAGAAGGGAAGTATCGATGATGCTCGAGAGATCGGACTCCGGTAGGACTTAGAATATGCATATCTAAACCACTAGGACATCGCCTAAGATTTATAGTACTCATGTATCAGTCACAGAACCCTTTACTTCACAAGCACCAGCTATTCTGAAAATAATTCTACGGGCTAAATAGCAATAGCTGCAGCATACAGTTATATATACCACGGTAAGCGATTACTTTCACAGATAATAGGGAGGAAGAACATTACGGTTTCTAAATATTGGTCTTGATTATTTAAAATCGTTGAATAATTGTAGAAAATACTTTTGCCCCTCTTTGCCTCTGCTTTTGTCACGTGCACCCTCCATGATCTCTCAATCCTAGACAAGCAAAATGTATTGCTAGAATGATACATTTCAATGTACTTTTCAACATTTACACTCCAATTGTCCGCATGAAAAAATAAAAAAACTATTGCTAAAGGTGAAAAAAATATTATACAGTCTAGAACTAATAGTCCCGTACATTTATGTGATATATAATAAAATAACTTCTTACATTCTGTCGTTTCTCGTTCTATAACATCAGACTCTTGATTTAACAGTCCTAAACGGTATAAGTCATTCAATATTACTCAAAGTAAAGGACAATATTCAATAAGTAATGTCATCTGGAATCCTATTGAACTATTTAGCTATGAATAGAGCCAGACAAATAAAAACTTTGGCAACCACTGCTCTATTCTAGTTCTCTGTGGGCGTGTCAAGCGCTGTAGCTGTCGTCTCGTGAGACCACTTTGTAGCCAAGAGTTTTTATTGGAAGTTTTCGATAAATTGACACTTGGACGTTGGAGTAAACTAGGAGGAGTAACTACGGATAAATTGTTAGAGATCTAAGCTGACTTGCTAAGCCGAAGAAAAGAAGTTACGAAAAAAATTAAAAAGTTAAAGACCCATAAAATTGAAGATCCATATTGCTAAGTGGAAGAAAAGTAACCGATTATGTATATACAGATATAATAAAATAATTTGTCAAGGTAATACAAATTATTGGGAAGTGCGTGGCCGCACTTGCACGCTCGGTCAGGACCGGTGAATCTTGGGAAGGCATCATTTATCTAGGCACATTTTATGAAAGCACATTGTCACAATTGGCCCTCGTCTGGAACCCCAAAATGGTCACACTATAGGGTTACGTTTTAAGAGGTTATTAGTTTTTAATTTGTACGTTGTACACGAAAATAAATTTTGAGAAGTGTCACAAAAAATTAAAATTAGAAAATTAATAACAACATTTCACTAAAGACCAAAAAGAAATGTTCCTAAACAACATTAAAGAGTATCAACTATATAATAGCAAATTTGGAGTGAAATATGGAATATGAACTGAACTTCGTCCACTTGAATCGGGAAAAAAGAAGGGTAATGCAAAACAATAATTTCAATTAGATAGCTTATAGCAAATTATATTGTATATCGTTCTCCAAAAAATACCTTGAGATGCATGTACATCCGATACATGTAATCCTGTTCCGCTTGATACTAACCTGTTTATCTAGAAAAATCATTTTAAAAAAAATAACCTATATACTGCAAAGAGCAAAGGTAAACTTGAGTTCCCCGTTAAGGTTATGATAAATGAACAAAATGTTATAAATAATGAAATGAAAATGAAAAGTTTGCGTCTATTAGACTCCACCGTATGCTTGTCACAACTTGTGGTTAATACTTTGTCTCAAATGCATGTTCCTATGGCAAAACATGTGTGGAAGAGGTGTTACTTTCCTATTGAAATTAGAGACAAAGATAACTACAGAAAGTATCATAATAAAAATATTGTTTTAAAATTTGAATTTGAACAATATCTAACAAAAACAATAATATCAAACACCCTAACCAAACAAAGACAATTCTTTTGTGAGAATACCGGGCAGAATGATCTCTACTTTCATGCGCCAAACTAATCATAAAAAAGAAGGGATGAAAGAAGAAAACAAAAATGATAACTATAATTAAAGCAGAAAGTTTTTGGAATATCACTTTTATTTTTGCTCATAGCTAAAGCTTAACATCATGAGTTTTGAGAATCATTGTATATCAGGAAGAAGTAACACCAAAATTGCAAGAGGGAAAGAAAATAACCTAGCTAATAGAAACGAAGTTACTCGAATGAAGGAAAGGTTTGAGAGACGCATATAATAGTTTAAGGAGCATGCTAAATTTTTTTTTTTTTTTTTTTTTTTGGTATAGAAGCAATTTTATGAATGGTTGAAGGTCTTACATCAAAATAAATGGACCTCATTTGTCCATGATTGCAATCTTATCATTGTACACCAGTTACTGCAGGTATATTAGGAAGAAGTAACACTAATACAAGTATAAAGACTCTTGGATGCCAGGAGGATGCTATATTGTCACGTGCTTATATGGGACATACAATAAGTTGAGCAAGTAAAATGTAAACAAAAATTTGATAAACCTTCAAAAGCTTTTAATAGGAGCTCTTAATAGGTACGTACCAATCGTAATAAAATAACAAAAGAATTGGTTATAAATAAATTAATCTTGTAAAATTTTGACACTTTCATGAACTTTGACAAAGAAAGGTAGCTTTTAACACCTGGAATATAACAACATATGAGACAGAAGGAAAAATGGGTAAAAGAAAAACACAATCAACTGCTCGAAGAAGTGAAAGAAAATAGTGTTGAGATTAATTTTTTGTGAAGGGATGAGAGTATAAGGTACACCTTAGTTGTTTGAAGAGTATAAAAGGAAGCATGATGGAGAAGGTTAGTTTGCTTGAGATACAAAAGAACTACTCTAGGGGCAAAGAATATATAGATAATAGGAGATTTGAATTTTAATTTTCAGTTAGGATATGAAACTACCTTGATTGAGGAGATAATAATCAAGAAATAATATAGAAAATCATTCTTAAAAGTGAGTAAACAATAATGTTCTGGGTTGGAAGTTCTAATGTTACGCAAAATATTGTATATTAAAAAGGAAAGAGAATATTGTGTTAATTAATTAGAATTTCTTACATGCCACGTGGCAAGTGGAAAGATTTGATATTGTGCAAATATTTTAGGAAGACTTGTGGAATAATATATTAATTTAAGGAGGAAATCATAATTATAGAAACTTGATTAAGGTGCTATAATTGCAAATTATTTTTTAAACTTAAATTTAGACTGAGAAGAAAAATTTTACCCGATTGGAGAGAGATAATCGAATCCAAAATTAGAAAGTAATACTTGTAAGTAATTAAAATTAGTTTTATATAACAATAAATTAAATTCACGTGACGAAAGGAGAAAATGTCCACGCAGGCGGTGACATGGCAACATTCTCTCAGTTTCGACTTTTATATTTATACTACTTTTGTTGACATATGTTGCACACGAGAGCAACAACTATTAAAGTACTTATTGAGAAATCTCGTACTTGCATGCATGCCTAATAAGAAAATCAAAACTTTTAGTGACAAAAAAAATCAAAAATTTATTCCCTCTTTTTATATGAGCTCTACTATCAGTTTTTGTTGTTAAAAATGAACTTGGGTAATAATTATTTATTTATTGCAACAAACGAAGATGCTAAACAATATATAAAATTATAGAAATATATAGTCTCTCCGAATTAATAGCAGTTATAGTGATAATACTAACAATAATAACCTGTATATTGAGGTTCGTATTACTAAAGGCCACCAAGGAAAGAGTAAAAATATCTAATAAATAATTATAAATAAAATCGGAGTGTAAACTATATACAAAAACTTGTGATTCAATAAAAGGAAGGAGATAATGATAGTTAGAGAGAAAAAACTGATGAAGAATATTGGACTTTTCTAATCAATAAAAAATGAATTAAGATTTAAAGGATTGTACAAATACTACTTTTGGCTAGATCTAGAAATTAATGGAATTGCTAAGATATAAATAAGATTTTTGATTGGGACACGTTGAGCTAGAAGAGAGAGAAATGTAAAATTTATCTAAATGGTTGAATTTCAATTGTCAAAAAGGAATTAAAAGGAAATTGAATAAGAGAGAGAAAAAACAATCCCAATCATTATTACAAAGGTACATAAATTCAAAATATTTCGAAAAGTCAAAATAGAAAAGTCCACGTGGTGAGCTAAGAGAGTGTCGAAATAAGCGATGACTGAATAATATTCTCTCAGCTTTGACTTTCACACACACACACATATATGTACATATATGGTGCAATGATTTCAGAACCAAAAATGGTTATTTACGTTGTGTATATATGCACATATCAGTTCAGTTTTTCTCATTTGAGACATTACTACTCAATGCTCATACTGTTTTATTCATGCGTTACTTGTTATTCAATGGATTCAAGGAACAGTGAGTGAATCTTGGATTCTCCTCTGGAGGGGTTTGCACTCTTATGAATACTCAACATAAAGGTTGAAAAGAATTGGTTTTACAATGCTAAAAAAACATGATATTTAGTATGACATACATTGTTGAGCTCATTCTCAAACGTTTTAAACTTTTAGAGCAAATGATAAATTATCATTGTATCAGATCTTGGAATGAATTCTTTCCGCTTGCATATTTTATCCTCTTTATGCTAGTGCAAATTGCACTTATTTATTTGTGCACTTGATGGTGTTGCACCTTGTGTTGTCTTTTCAAATGCAATTGGAGGCTTGTACGTGAATAAGAGTATTAAAAAGTTTATATCCCTCCACTTGCACTTCGGGGTTTGCACCTCAAGAGGAGTGTTAAAAAGCACGATATACATACATTTGGAACCATTCGAGAATAGCTTAAGTTTGTAGAGCTTGCACGTGACATGAGGGAGAGTATTAAAAAGTATGATATACATACATTTAAACACATTAACCAATAGTTTAAGTTTGTAGAGTAAGTGGTAACCTAACACACGAAGCCAATGGCTAGTAACAAAGTTTAAATACAATAGCGAGGCAAGCAAATTCCGCTCGGCCTATGAGCATTTTCTAGTTGCTTTGACGACAAAAATTCTCACATCACAAATTAGGCTCTATTTGATAACATTTATTTTTTCAATTTTTTCTCCAATTTTGTAAACTGGAGAAAATAAACGCGTTTGACACACAGTTTTTGTTTCTTTTTTTTTTTTTTTCAGTTTTGCAAAGCAGTTTTTAAAACAGGTTGTTTTTTAAAACTCCATTTAAAAGTTTTGGGTTTTCAGTTTTGGTTTTTATTTTGATACTATCACCACCACCACCTCCTCCCACCACCACAGCTACCGCCCACGGTCGTTGGCCACCACAGCTTGCCGGCAGCTGCTGGCCGGCGGCGACTGGCAGCCCCCGTAGCCACCCACCCCTCCGGTCGTTGCCATGCCCCATCATCGTAAATTACACCAAAGAAAAAACTCAAAATAAAAACTGGATAATCAAACACTCAAAAATAAAAACTGGGTAATCAAACATTCATTTATTTTTGTTAAAAAAAATTAAACTGATTTATTTTTCTGAAATAGAAAATCAAAACTAGAAGTGTTTTCAAACGCTACCTTGGATTCTGGGCTGCTTGTGTGTGTGATACAAGAAGATAAGCATTATTAAGAACATGTTGATTGCAGCAAGAGTGAACAATATGGTGCTATAGTGTGTGACATCCAACATTTTTGCTATAAATGCGTTTGTCTCACTCCTTTAGACTCTTTCGTGAGTTTCTAGTTATATTTTGTCTCTAAGAATTCACTAGCAACATTTTTAGCAATGCACCATAAGAGAATCCTAAATCCAGGAGAAAAGAAACCCACCTCTAGTAAAAGGCTTATCAGATTAAAAAATGTCTCAAAGTATATCATTTTCCGGTGGCTCGATTCCTTGTCCCTTTCTGTAATACTTGCTAGTTACATCCCTTTTCTCCTCCAGGTGTCCCTTTTTTGGTCAAAATTTCCTTTTATTCCATGAAAGCTCAAACTATTTACATTATTACATACAAAAATACACATATCTGTGGATTATGGATAGATATACATTCTTATTCTATTTCCTTCATTATTCTTTCACCACAAGAAAATATGTATTTTGCGACGGATTTTTAGCGACGTAAGGTATTCCGTCGCTAAAAAGTCCTTTAAGCGACGAAATATCCCGTCGTTTAAAACTATTACCGACGGAATATCCCGTTGTTTAATACTATTACCGATGGAAGCCACCGTCGGTAAAAGTATTTGCAGACGGACTTTTAGCGACGGAGTTATCGTCGCCAATTTTTTTTTAGAAAATTAGTATTTTCTGAAGGTTTTTTAAATTATTTAAACGACGGAATAAAACGTCGCTAAAAAGTTCGTCAGTAAAAGTCAGACCTTCACCGACGGATTTTTAGCGACGGTATTATTCCGTCGCTAAAGATCCTCGATATATACCCACATCGGGTTTGTTTCTCTCTCCCCGTTTCTCCCTTCGAAATTCTTCTCTAACCCATCCACCGACGTTCTCACCTCCGGCGACCCCTCTCTACGGCGACCCACCTCCAGCGGCACCCCCATCCCCCACCCGACAACGCGCCACCAAGCCTTCCACTACCGCCGTGCCACAAAGCCCTCCACTTGCGCCCCGCGACGAAGCCCACCACTGCCAACGCACCACCAACGCAGCCGTCATCGTACCCACCTTGAGATCTGTATTTTAATTGCCCTAAATTAATCTTGTTGTTTATTTTTCAAAGTTGATTATCAAGCATTTGGCCATATTCGAATTTGTCTTCTCTACCATGTATAATATGATGTTGTTGTTAATTTGGAAGTTTGACCATTATTTTGTCTTCTGAATTTGTTAATTATGAAGCATTTGGCCTAATTGAACCCTAAATTGAAGTAATTGAACCCTAATTAAACCTTAAATTGAATGCCCTAATCGAATCGAACCCTAAATTAAACTAATTGAACCCCTAATTGAACCATAACTTGAATGCCCTAATCCAACCGAACCCTAAATTGAACCCCCAATTGAACCCTAAATTGAACGCCCTAATCCGACCGAACCCTAAATTAAACTTATTGAACCCCCTAATTGAACCCTAAATAGAATGTCCCAATTCAACCATCCCCTAAATTGAACTAATTGAACCATAATTGAACCCTAAATTGAAGTAATTGAACCCTAATTAAACACTAAATTGAATGCCCTAATCCGGGGTCGAACCCTAAATTGAACCCCTAATTGAACCCTTAATTGAATGCCTTAATCCAATCGAACTCTAAATTGAACTAATAGAACCCCCTAATTGAACCCTAAATTGAAGTAATTGAATCCTAATTAAACCCTAAATTGAATGCCTTAATCGAATTGAACCCTAAATTAAATGTCCTAATCCAACCGAACCCTAAATTGAACTTATTGAACCCCCTAATTGAATGCCCCAATTCAACCGACCACTAAATTGAACTATAATTGAACCCTAAATTGATGTAATCGAACCCTAATTAAACTACTTGAACCCCTAATTGAACCCTAAATTGAATGCCCTAATCCAATCGATAGATGATTTTAGGTTGTTAATTGATGATTTTAGGTTATTAGCTGTGCATTTAAAGTAAATGAGGTTATTAATTGATGATTTTAGGTTGTTAATTGATGATTTTAGATTGTTAATTGTGCATTGAGCATTTGAGATATTGAGATTGTTGACGGAGGATGGGACCCAATTGGATTGAATGTGTAATTTTTATTGCATTGAGCATTTGAGAATTGAGAATTGAGATAGTTGACGGAAGATGGGACCCAATTGGATTAAATGTGTGATTTTTATTAATTTTTATTGCATTGGGCATTTGAGAATTGAGATTGTTGACGGAGGATGAGACCCAATTGGATTGAGATCCCCATTAAGTAGCACAGACACGGACACCGCGTCCGATCGATGCTGACACCGAAACAACATATTTTAGCTTTATACTTGTGGACACTTCTTCAATGGGTGTCCGGCACCTCTTCAATGGGTGTCCGACACCGTGTCCGACTGTCCGGCAATTAAAAAATAAATCAATGTCTTTGAACACCTTATATGAGGTGTTGGACACATGTTCGGAGATGTTCGACACGTGTCCGGATGTGTCGATGAGGTGTCGAGGTGTCGGTAGGTCACGGACACCCCGTACGATCGACACCGACACCGAAAAATGTTATATTTTTGCTTTATATGTGTGGACACCTCTTGAAGGGGTGATGGATACGTTGTCTGGCATTTAAAAAATAAATCAATGACTTTGGACCTGTCCGGAGGTGTCGGTACGTGTTGGTAGGTGTCGGACACGTGTCCAGAGGTGTCCGACACGTTTCCGAAGGTGTTCGACACGTTTCTGGATGTGTCGATGAGGTGTCGAGGTGTTGGTAGGTCACGGACACCGCGTCCAATCGACACCGACACCGAAATGTCATAATTTGACTTTATACTTGTGGATACCTCTTCAAGAGGTGTCCGGCACCTCTTCAAGGGGTGATGGACACGGCGTCCGACATTTAAAAAATAAATCAATGTCTTCAGACGAGTCCAGAGATGTCGGAAACCATACTAAAACCCTATATGAGGTAATGGGAATTGAGATTGTTGACTGTGCATTGAGAATTTGAGAATTGAGATTGTTAACGGAGGATGTGACCCAATTAGATTGAGATATCTGTGAATTAGTTGAATGGTTGGTTATTGAATTTAGGTTAATTAGGTTAACGCGACATTTTTAGCACCCTTTAGAATCTCATCGTAGCTCCAGCACTGGCTATAATTAGTCCTAATTAGTCCCGATTAACTGTAATAAACTCAATTAATCCTAATTAGCTCTAGCGAACCTAATTAGTTTTAATTTACCCTAAGAACCAAATGAAAATTAAATCAGCTGTAATTACTCCAAATTGATCCTAATTAACACCAATCAGTCCAAATTAAACCCTAATTAGCCCCAATTACTCATATCTTGTAGACCCGTAATTAGATTAATTAAACCCTAAACCCTAAAACCTAACTAAACTCTGATTACGGGCCTAAGTAGTCGTAATTAAGCCTAATAACCCAATTAAGCCTAATTAGCTCCTAATTAGCCCTAACAAGGACTAATCAACACTACTCCGCACAATTAAACCTTAATTAGTCCTAATCAACCCTAATTAGCTATAATTAGTCCAAGGTAGTCCTCATTAACACTAATTAGCCCTAACATAACCCAATTAATGTCTAATTAGCCCTAATTAGGACTAATCAACACGACTCCGCATAATAACACCCGGCCATTAGCTCAAAATAACCTTAATTACTCCTAATCAACCCTAATTAGCTATAATTAGTCCAAGGTAATCCTCATTAACACTAATTAGCCCAGAGATTGTTCAATTACTCGTTTCTTATAAAAACCTGCATTCTTTATATTTGTTGCTATTTTGCGAAGTCCATTGGCAACGAGATGGTTCAACTCATTGCCAACGAATTCTATTTAAACTGAAATTGGTAACATATGCAACGATCTTTCTACAGTTTTGATATTTCGGAAAGATTCTTGCATATATTATCAATTTCTGAACGCATGCATGCATAAAAACCCTTAGTTCCCGTTCAAAGGTACTCATTACAAAGTAATGCTTTGTAATGAGCCTTTGGATGTCCAGTTTGGACAATTTGGAAAAGTTACGTGTTTATAAAACAGTGTTTCAACTCATGCTCTGTGTTCTATGTCGTGGATATTTGGTACACGTTCTCACGTGTTTTTCCGGGTGCATACAGATCTGGTGTTTGAACATTCGTCAAACCTTACAAGGCAAGGTTTGATGAATGTTAGAACACCTAATCGATGTCGTGTACTTGGAGAAATGTGGGGAGGTGCTGCCGATTTTTTTGCAGACATAGGACTAAGCATGAGTTATTCACTGTTTTATAAACATGTGCTTTTCTGAATGGGATAGGACCACTACCTATTAGAGAATGGAGGGAAAATACATAGACATGTTGTCACATTCATGCATTCATATTTACATCGACCCTGCCTAATGTTTGGTCATAATTGAAGGTGGTATACAGTACGATAATTCAGTCGTCATGTCGGTCGATCGAAGTTGGATGAAAAGGAAGAATGCTGAAGATTTTGAGGATCGCGTTGACGAATTTCTCGACTTCGCTTACGCGCATCCTGCACATGTTGACTTTGATAAGATAAGGTGTCCGTGCGGTAGATGTGAGTTGTTGCATTGGAGAAAAAGAATTGAAGTAAAATGGCATCTTCGTCGGTACGGTTTTATGGGTGGATACACAAGGTGGACGCAGCACGGGGAAACGATAGTATTGTAGTCCAACCCGGCTAGTCAAACTGAAGTTAGGGAGGAGGCACGGTATGATTACCGAGATATGATTATGGATGTTGGGCATGCTAATGTTGACTGGCGTTACGAAGGTGGTGACGACAGTCCACAACCGCCGAACGAGGGGGCTCATCAGTTTTATGAGTTGTTGAGAGCTGCGGAAGAGCCGCTGTGGGATGGAGCTCTGAAACACACACGGCTGTCTGTGTTTAGTAGGTTATTACAGTTGAAATCAGACCACGGGCTGAGTGAGAAAGGTTTTAACGAGTTTGTTACCTTAATCAAAGAAATTCTGCCCGAAAGTGAAAAGCTACCGCCGTCGTACTATGACACGAAGAAGATGATGAGGAAACTTGGGTTGAGCTATGAGCGGATAGATGCGTGCAATAACGATTGTGTATTATTCTGGAAAGAGAATAAGGATTTGTCACGGTGTCCAGTATGTGATCATTCGAGGTACAAACCGGACAAAGGGAAGAAGAAAAACATTGCATGGAAGATATTGCGATATTTCTCGGTCACACCACGGCTTCAGAGAATGTACTACTCCTCCAATACGGCTGAACATATGAGGGCTCACCGTGAGACTCGTAGCAACGATGCCGATGTGCTGACACACCCAGCTGATGGAGAGGCGTGGAAGGAGTTTGACCGCAGGCATCCAGTCTTTGCTCAGGAAGTTCGGAATGTTAGACTTGGTCTGGCAACCGATGGGTTCAACCCTTTCGGTCAGTCTACCACGCCTTACTCCTGTTGGCCTGTTATTATTGTCCCGTACAACCTTCCACCAGGCATGTGCATGAAGAAGCCGTACATGTTCTTGTCGTTGCTTATTCCGGGGCCGAAGAGTCCCGGCAAGGACATAGATGTGTATTTAAGGCCGTTGATTGATGAGTTAAAACAGTTATGGAATCATGGAGTCGAAACATATGATGCATCCCTTAAACAGAATTTTCAGATGAGGGCTGCTTTGATGTGGACTATACATGATTTTCCCGCATTGGGAATGACGTGTGGCTGGAGCACACATGGGAAGCTAGCATGCCCTGCTTGTATGGGCGTGAACCCCGGTCATACGTTAAAGCACGGCGGAAAGCCCTCGTGGTTCGGATGTCACCGTAAGCTTTTGCCACCGGGCCATCAGTTTCGTAGGCAGAAGGATAAATTTGACGGGACAATCGAGCGTGAGGTTGTCACACTGGACTACCCATCTGGTGAAGAAGTGCTCTCACACCTGGAGGCACTTGATACTGACATACCACACGGCAAGGGTGTGCCAGATCAGAAGATTCCAGGGTTCGGGAAAGAGCACAACTGGAGAAAATTTTGTATCTTCTGGGAGTTAGCCTACTGGAGGACGCTCGTTATCCGAAACAACATGGATGTGATGCATATTGAGAAGAACGTTTTTGATAATGTGTTCAACACAGTGATGAATGTCAAGGGCAAATCGAAAGATCACCTTAAAGCGAGAAGGGATCTACAACAGTTGGGTGTACGCCGTGAATTGCATCCTCGGACAGTCAGTGGGAGGACGATACTTCTGAAAGCACCTTACTGTCTAGACAAGAAACAAGTGGAGAAGGTCTGTCAGTGGGTTAAGAATTTGAAGCTTCCGGATGGGTTTGCGTCCAACATATCTCGTTGTTGCAATGTATCAGAATGCAAGTTCCAAGGGATGAAGAGTCATGACTGCCACGTATTCATGGAGAGATTCATTCCTATTGCCTTCCAGGGACTGTTGCCACGGGTTGTTTGCGAGACTTTGACTGAATTATCTCATTTCTTTCGAGATATATGTTCTTCTACGATCCGGGTGAGTAACATGGAAGTGCTTGAGAAGAACATTGTGGTGACGATTTGCAAGCTGGAGAAAATCTTCCCACCTTCGTTCTTTGATTCAATGGAGCATCTGCCTATTCACTTGGCATATGAAGCTAAGATGGGTGGACCCGTGCAATATCGGTGGATGTATCCCTTCGAGAGGTAATCTTTAAATTGTTACAGTTGTTCGTTTACACTTAATGCGACACCTGTTATCATTGATATTCCACCTAACTCGATTCGCTAAACTTCTAGGTTCATGTTCCATTTAAAGAAAAAGTCCACAATAAGGCTCGGGTTGAGGGCTCAATTGCGGAGGCTTACGTAATGGAAGAACTTGTAAACTTTTGTAGTCAATATTTCGGGCCTGATGTTGGTACAAGGTTAAATCAACTAGGCCAAAATGACCCCAGATACGGCACAAATTTGGAAGGGCAATTGTCAATATTCAAGCAGTCAGGTAGTCCGTTCGGCCGAACGTATACTCGATGGCTAACGGATGAAGAGTACAGTGCTGCAACAATATATGCCCTTCTAAATTGCGATGAAGTTTTGGCATTCGTTGAGTAAGTTAAAGTCTTAATTCACTTACATTGATGTACATAATTGAAAGTGTGTGTTAAGCGAGTCAACTATATATATTGGTTTGCAGTGAGTTCGATGCGGAATCTTTAATCACTGATCCCGCTGGACTTGAATCTCATCGGAAATCACAATTTGTACAGTGGTTCAAAAGGCGTGTAAGATTGTTAACATTATATTATGTGTTATATACAGTTCTGTGGCCAATTAGTATACTGATTTATCCTTAATTTTTACCGTCATCTACAATAGGTTCAGTCAATGGATAGACCAGTGGCCTCCTGCTTGAAATTACTAGCTGAAGGCCCTAACAAACAAACATCCTGTTACGGAGGCTATATCATCAACGGGTTTAGGTTTAACGTAAAAGATGATGACCGAACAAAACAAACCCAAAACAGTGGAGTCTTGGTCAACGGCGACTGTTATGCCGAGAATTGCATGGACTTTTACGGAGAGCTAGATGAGATTGTTGAGCTAACATATCTGGGTTCCCAAAACCGCCTGGTAATGTTCAAGTGTACGTGGTTCGATGTCACATGCAGTAGAGGAATCCGTGTTAGCTCTCAAGGGATTGTAGATGTCAATGTCAAGTCAAGACTTGCATCAGACGAGCCCTTTGTGTTTGCTAGTCAAGCTGTACAAGTCTTTTACGCAGAGGACGTCGCCAATCCCAAATCTCATTGGTATACAATTATCAAGTCCAAGAAATTGCCCGTGACATATGACAGTGAGCTAGACTCCTTTCAAGCCGACCAACCACCTGTCTTGTTCCCTGTTGAGGTCAACAACGAGGAGGACGATCTTCCTCTTCCAACAACACTTCATGTAGGAGAAGAAGTCGTAGATGATGACGCGGAAGACGTGGAAAGTGTTGGAGATGATGTGACCGAGTCTACTGATGAAGAGGATGAATTAGAAGATGAAGAGGACGACGAGTCCCACGAAGAAGAGGACGACGAGGAAAGTGATGAAGATGATGATGATTCTCAAACTGAAAATGATTGACTTGTAATGTTGTAACATCCGGGAAAAAATGTAGTCACATTTTAGAACTTGGTTCATATTGATGTGTTTTTGCACTTCTGTTCATATATATATATATATATATATATATATATATATAGTGCCGATGATGATTTCTGCCAAATTATTGTTTTTAATGTGTTCATGTATTTGTAATTTATCTATACGAAGTCAGATATGGATAGGATACGGGCTATTCGTGGCCGGGTTGGACGCCGAGCTGCTTCCTCCCCGGTGGGTCCCACCTCGTCATTGCCCACTGATGACGAGGCACAGAGTGATCGGGTACAGCAGATGGGGCCCCAGCTCCAGCCTTAGCCGTTGCCCCAGCTTCAGCCTTAGCCGTCGCCCCAGCCCGACGCAGATTCATCCCACACGCGCGTTGATTCTCCTTCTTCCGTGGGTTCTACCTAGGTATAGTTGATAACGGTGTTTAGTACATTTTCGCTAGCCTTATATTTAAAGTATATTTGAACTGTATTAATGTTGTGTTTTGTAGGATCTCGACGAGGCCGTGGTCCGACACGCGGGGTACGCATCGACCCCCAGCGTAAACAGAGAGTTACGCTCACCCAGGAGGGCCTGTAAGTAAAAAAAATATCACATCATGCCTTATATTTAAAATTTTGGGGTGTTAATTTATATTTGAACTGTATTAATTTATTTATTTACTTCTTTGGCAGGATCCTGGAGAATCAGGCGAGGACGAAGATCGGCGTTCTTGTGAAGGGCCGATTCTTCGAGCCACGCCTGTACTGGAAGGACTGGGATGCCGCTGCGAGGGAGTCCCTATGGGAGGAGTGGCTGGTACGGTGAAGTATTTTTTTCAGCGATAGTATTTGTTTAATTAGAGTTTGTTTTATGTAGTTAATTTGTGTTATTGAATGCCTTACAGGAGGGGTTCACGTTTGACTCGCCTGAGCAGCAGGCACTGGGGCAGCAGGCCTTCTTTGCTTACATCGGCAAGAATTACCGCCGATGGCTCCACGACGCAAGGGACCGGGCAAAGAAGATGCTGCCCGAGGGTGCCCCAATGACGGAGATGACGAGATATCCCCCACATTGGATATCTCTGACTGTATGGATGGCGATGATAGATCGGTGGGCTGCGGATCCAGGTTGGGACGCCAAGAGTAAGTGCGGGGCTGAGAACAGACAGAACAGAGATCCGACGCACACGGGGGGGTCGGTGCCACACGACATCGTCCGACACAAGAATGCGGTCGAGCACCCGGATCTGGAGGACAATGAGGTCGTAGCTCTGACGTATAATCAGACGCACGTGCGGAAGAAGGACAAGGACGAGGCGCACCGGGCGGGCGACTATATTTCAGATATTGCCCGGCGGATCGATGTGAGTCAATTTGTTTAAGTTGTTAATTTTTTGTCTTTCTATCCTCAATGTCTGTTGCGTTAATTAATGCCCTAACATATCTTTAAATCACTATTTTTGCAGGCCTCGTATGAACAGCTTAGGGGGTCCGAGGAGCAGTCCGGACAGCCATCAGCGTCCACTAGTACAGGTGCGAGTACTGGGGCATTGAAGCGATGGCTGGATACGCCGGAGGTCGTGAATCGGCCGAAAGGCCGCATACGCGGCCTGCCTAGTCGGACTGCTCGTGCCGTGATAGGAGCGTCCTCACCCCCCACTGCCCCTCCACAGACACCGGCTCCTCGGCATCCGTTGGACGACGAGGAGATCGCGCGCATTGCTATGGTGGTGTTGAGGATGATCAGGGAGCAGAATCAGCAGGGTACCGCAGCTGGACATGCCGAGCCGACCCCAAATCAGCAGGATCCAGATCCGGGACTCGGCAACCCCTGATGAGCCCCTTCTCGTGCCCGGTCCCAGCTTCCATCCCCCCCGACCCCCGCGCCCGGGTTGTACTCTTCTCCGCTCCCCTAACCAGCTGTATCCGGTACCCAGCTTGTACATAATGAGTCTTTTTTATGATTAATTTTACATATTTCTTTGTGTATTGATTATTGTGCGTTGTTGTTGAGGATTTATTTTTTTATTACAGGTTTGGGCATTAGAAAAATAAAAATATGTATATTTTAAAAAAAATTTGACTTTTAGCGACGAATTATATTTGTCGCTAAAAGTTTTTTTATTACTATCTGTTTTTAGCGACGGATTATTCCGTCGCTAACAAAGACATTTAGCGATGGAATAGTCCGTCGCTAAAATATTTATTCCGTCGGTAATTTAACAAAAAAAATTAAATTAAAATGCCTAAAATATAATTAGAGACGGATATTCCGTCGCTAATTAATAAATAATTCCGTCGCAAAAACTTAAATACTACACGATGGATTTGAAAATTCCGTCGCCAAACTATTAGTAACGGGCTTTTATACAAAGGACTTTTAGCGACGGTAAATCTGTCGCTAAAACATTTAGAGACGGATTTTAGGCTTTTAGCGACAGATTTTCCCGTCGCTAAAAGCCTTTTTTCTTGTAGTGTATTTGTGCATCAATATCCCAAGCTTCACATATTTCTTTGTTTTGAGTTGTGCCTGGGGCTTGCTTCCAGCTATATACCTTGAATTTGATCCATCGTTGGATAGCAAACATACAACCTTAAGCAGAGGCATATTTTCGTTCAAATATTTTAGAATTCCTTTCTTGCCAAATACCATATATTGTAACTGCTACTGATAGTTTGCACAGTTTAGCCTTAAAGCTTTTCCCTCTGAACTTCTTACCTGCCTCTTGTAGGAACAGAGACCATGGTGAAAGAGTGATAGTAATCTGTAGTCTCAATCTGATTCCAGCATAACACACACATGTTGTCATCCTGTGTAATATTCTAAGCCTTTGGCTTATCTCTTGTCCTTAATCTCTCTTTGCATATCGGCCATAACATCACAGCACACCTAGATATACATCCTGAGAACCATACCAATCTCTACCAAGGGCTCTGAGGTGCTCCGGTTCTAATAGCTTCCCATGCTGTATTAATAGTGAATTTGCTAGGGGGTGTTGAGTCCATATTATCTTATTTGATCTTGTAGTATCAGGTTTTTCCCCTGCTTGTAACAGCGGATTTAATTCCCTCAGTTCTATGGATCTAATATGAGGCAATCTCCATGCATTAGCCTCAATAATTGAGCATACTTTGCTATCTATACTCAATCCAGCATCATAAGCTGCCCATGGACCATACCTGGTCAGTAGTGGATGCTTTGATACCCATCTATCGTGCCATAATCATGTATCCTTCACATCACCAATCTTATATTTACAGAATTGACTGAATTGATTTCTGAGCTTTACAATTCTACACCATATCCATAAAAGATTCATAGAGGATTTAAACCTTCCGGTGTCCTTGCTACAACTAATACTATCTATATTGGCTGCTTCTGTATTATCTTTCCAATACAAAAGAGACATACTTACGGATGATCACGAGAATAGAAGGAACACTGGTTTATAGTTGACTGACTATACGGGTCAACAGGTTTTGCAAAGCCATTAGTCAGTGTATAAGATTACTGCTAGCATCTTATGTTTGGGGTCAAGCCATCTATCAGTCCGACGATGTGACACATGTTAGTCCGGTCCATGTTAGTTAAAAAGGAAGATAATTGTATTAAAGGGCCAAATAAAAAATGAACATAATTGAATTTTATACAGGCACAGAAAGATTGTTCTACCTGAAACTGAAAAAACTGAAAAGAGCTTCTTACAGCAATTAAAAAAGTTATAAAATATTATACTTAGAACAGTATTAAAAAGGTATTGACATATTAATATATTATCTAACAGTGGCGAATCACAATACATTGGCCGTGTGGTATCACATCAGGTTCGTCGAGGCAAAGAAAAAAGTAGCAACTTGATGGTTCCATAATAAAAAGTATCGAAGAGGATGTCAAATGTTTGGATACTGTAGTCCGAAATTGCTGAAGTGTATACCAATTCTGAAAACTTGGTATATATACACACAACACTATTAAAAAGAAAGAAACTCTTATTCCTAACTCCAAGACAGTGACAATCTCTTATCCATGTCTCTATCCTGCGCAGCTTGTGTTGAAAGGAAGGATTTGAAGCGTAAGGTTTCAACAATGGTGACCTTAATCTTATCTGGCTAAAGCTGCCGTAGTTTGGTAATATCCGCAACACCAACCAGCAAGAACTTTATCCGGTTAGAGGTGGGGAATGACTGCTGTTGAAACCACTGCGAGGTTGAGATTAGATGAAATGAAGTTCCATCTGACTTTTTTCTTTTGACATGAAATATTGCAGCCGTGGCAATTCTGTAAACAACTACACGGATTTGTCTTAAGACAACCAAAATTAGGAAAAGGGCATTTAATAATGACAAAGTAATATTCTTTGGCATGATAATAACCGGGGGATGATAAAGTTGATTGAATGTTTAGCGACTTCAACGTTTGTAGATTTAGACTCACTTCTATTTTCGGACATGCATAATATATCAGAAATAATATCATTCATTGCTACTCATTCGTTACTATCCGGGGTGGGTGTGTGTGCGTTTGTGTGTGAAAGTTGTAAACAGATATAAAAGTTCTGCATATGTGATCAAGTAAAGAGAAAAAGTGTCCGTCAAACTCTATCTTTATATGCAATCGAGTAGGAAATTTCGAACTCTAATCTATAGTTAAACTCTTCTAAGCTCCAAATGGCTTTTGGTGGCACGTGTTAGTAACATAACTTTATCTTTTAGTGAGAAAAGTGGTGTGTGACAGTTCAAATTTAGAGTAAATTTATCATCTTTCTAATTCAAATATATGCTAGGATTTTCCAACTTTTTTACTTTCAGACTTTAACCATATGCATGTAAGTAAAAGAGTAACTTATAATGATAAATATATATATGGAGAGAGACCATAGTCCTCCGGCAATACAATCGGTCCATCCTAGATAATAACTTATTAGTGCTTAATGTATCGAATGTGGAATTGAACACTAGTATTTTGCTTATATATTAAGAAAAATCTTTTGATATCATATGTAGTTAGTCTTTTTTTGAGTAAAATATATAGTTAGTCTAATTTCATTAGGATTGTCGAAAAATAACTCTGTCTATTAGGAGATGAGAAAAAAAAAAGCTTCAGCTAAGTAATAAGCATTTTTAGTGCCATAATAACCCTAACTAATGAATCATGAGGCGTCGGGGCCGGACCTAATTCATCTCTCTCTCTCTCTCCAAAACTCTTCTCTCTTCACAAATCATAGTTTCGCTACTGCCGCTGTTTCCACTGTGGGCAGTGGCGGAGGGAGCTGGGGGCACCCCCACCTACATCTTTATAATTTTTTCCTCTTATATGGTAAATTTTATCCTAAAAAAAAGTGTCCCCTAAAATTTTAAAAAATAGTTATGGAGATGTATTTTTAGTCATCTATATGTTAAGATACCTAAAAATTCTAAAGATAGTTAAAAAAAATTAGTCATTTAAAATGCTTAACTTACACAACTATACTTAAGGGGAAAAAAAAAAGCAAAATCTAAATGAATACATAAAAAGTCAAAATAAAAATATTCTTTTCTATTTTCAGACTAGCCTTATCCAAAGTCCACAGTCTTCAAAGGCTGAAAGCCAACAGAGGACACCCCCAGACCGCCTCTTCGGTCTCCTGACTCCCTTCACCGGCCTCACGCCCTCAACAGTCAACTCCACAACCATTGCCTCTACGGGTCAGTCCACCTATGCCCTCTAGCGTAGTCCTTTTGTAGTCTTGTTCTCCAATCACGGCAGGCAGGGGCAGTTCATGGGCTCACGACCCACAAGTCATTTCACCCAAAGCCTAAAGGTCACGAGTTCAGGCAAGCGCAGGTCACGAGCTCACAATGACACAGACGACAGGTCAATTGTCGATGACGACACCCAACAATCACGATAGTCGGCAGCTACTTTGACAGTGAAAAGCAAGGTAAATTTTTTGATCCAATGGTTGATTCTTAATTCCTTGAACCCGTTCTTTTTTATTTCAATTTAGAATTTGGAAATGGGGTTTGGAACTTATAATTTGTAATTGGGAATTGACAATAGCTGCTAGTATGTTTTCTAATTTCATATTGAGATTTTTAATTTCAGATTGCAGCTATTACTTGTGATGGCAATTAGGGATTTGGATTGCTGCTTGTGGGTGTATAGGTTTCAAATTTAGCCACTAAGGTGTATAATTGGGATTTTTATTTGGATTGAGAATTTGGCAATTGCTTCCATGGTGGCATTTTGGAAATTAAAATTTTGCGTTTGGGAACTGGAAATTTGGCACTAAATTTGGCAATTGGGATTTGGAAATTTGAAGCTTTCATCAATTTCATAGACAAGATTGATCGAGTATACTGCTCAATTAGGAAGTTCAAATTGGACAAGGTCGAGTATGTCGAAAAAAACTTGTTTGATGGTATTCAAAATGATTTAATTATTAAATGCTTTCAAAAGATGCAACCTTGCATGGGTTGCATGGGTCAATGTAGAATGTCATGGTTCATGATTTAATATATAATTAATTCTTATGACTATTTATTTCTTACATATTTAGTGTCCACTTTAAGATATTTTCTTGGCTCTGCCACAGCTGGCGGGTGGAGTTTTTCCCTTGGTTAGATTTCTAGTTTTATGGCTTGGAGATAGTTCCTAAATTCGCTCACGGGTCGGTGGTAGGCTTGGAAGGTAGATTTGATACCCTCCTGTCAACCGTATCTTAGGGTGGTTTTGTTGGTATGTTAGTGGTTCGGGTGTGATTGGTGAGCAGCATGGAAGCAGTTTGTGGTGGGTTCGATAATGGTCAAAGTACTTCTTCCTAGTAATGTTTTCAGGGTGTGGTGGACGAGCGATGCCTCAGCGATGACAACAACAACGACAAAGGATATACGACAACGACTGTGAGCAGGCGATGACAACGATAGTAGTGAAGGTGACCAAGGCTGCAGCGGCACAACGACATCGACAACAACATTTGAGATAAGTGTGTTGTTTCAGGCTAAGGTTTTACTCCTCCCCATTCCCCTAAGCTTGGTGCCCTTTTTTTATGCTATGTATTTGTTTTGGTTGCTAGGAGCGAGGTGTAGTATTAGCTTGGGTTTTGGCATCCCCCTTTCCCTTAGCTTGACGGCCTTGCTTGTCATTTAAGTTGGATTTATGGTTTGTGGTCTTAGTATGGCGACCTTGTTTTGTCTGCATTGGGTGCTAGGTACGTATTCGTTGCCTTGTATGGTGGCGTAGAGATGGCAAAAGGGCCGGGTGGCCCGCGGGATGGCCCGGCCCGGGCTGGCCCTAACCCTTAGGGCTTGGGCCAGGGCCAGGGCCGAATTCTTTGAGAAACGGGCTTGGGCCCGGCCCTAAAACGGCCCTTTTTTGGCCCGGCCCTAAAATGGCCCGGGTTTGGCCCGGCCCGGCCCCGTTAGACCCCCCCCTAATTTTTTTTCTTTTCTATTTTTTTTGAAGTCTATTTTATTACATTATTATTTTTTTTGATATTTTGGATCTTTTTAGTTAAATTAATAGTTTTTGAGATGTTATTGAATTCATATGATCAGTATTTTCTTTAACATTCACAGAGAAGTATGGGTGTGTGGTGACTGTGACGTGTTTTTGATGATTTCTGAGTGGGCTTTTATTTAATGTATTTTATAGAATTTGCTTTGTGTTCTACATCACAAGCTAAGGGAATAATTATAAAAACAATTATCATGTATTCTAAACATAAATAAAAATGATGTATTCTTTTTGTTTCAAACCAAAAGAGGTGATTGAATTCTAAATTTAATTTCATGAAGTGGGTGACGTGTTAAAGAGCCTTGAAGAATAATCTCATATTTCTTTAAATGACCAAAGAATTTGAATGTAACAAGAAAAGATGTTATTTTATCTTCATCGATCTCGTTATTGTTTTTGTTTGATCTACTCTATTTTTCTTTGACATTTACAGGTTTTACACCATATTACGAAAGAGATTGAATTTTGCACTTAAAATCAGTATGTGTGGGCTAGAACAACTAGTTTTTGTACTTAATCCGTGGTTAATGGTCAATCAACATCAATTTGCCTTTTCGAAAGGGGGTTAATTCGTGAAAAAGTGATTCTATACTCAGTGGTCCGTTTACAAAAACTTTGCCCTTTGTTGAAGAAGAAGTCTTTATAATAAAAAGTTGGGAAGAAAGGAAAAAAAAAATTTGGATTGGGCCTGGGACCAGCCCAAGCCCGGCCCTAAATATTGGGCCTAGGGCCTGGGCCCATATATCCCAGGTTTTAGGCTCGGCCCGGCCCCGCCCGTTTTTCATTTGTGAGGCCCGGCCCCGGCCCGATTTCATTGGAGGCCCGCTGGGCCTGGGCCGGGCCGGCCCAAGCCCGGCCCATTGACAACTCTATGGTGGGGTGGTCAGGGGAAATAGCTTCTGATTGTAGTTGGGTGGGTATGCATATTGGGTTACTGTGCTTATGGACTATTGTTTATGGAGGTGAGATTGGTGGGGGGCGATGGGTTTAGGTCGATCAGATAGATCTAACGGAGGTGTATGGTGGCTACATGCTCAGTAATGCGTGATGTTAGCTAAGGGTGATGATCGAATCTTTGAAGGTGACTTTGGGTCAATAGAGGAGTTCAGCTTTAGATTATAAGTATTGTATGTATACGTTTCAATTTGCATTTTGGTGCTTGTTTGCTAATCCCTATAAGCCCAAAGGGTGTTAAGGCTTCACTTTGTGTTTTTGTTGTCTTTTTTAATGTTGGCTTTTACCCTATGGCAATGTGGTCTGTGAGGTCGAGAATGTTGGCCTCACATTTTCTATTTAATGATATATATATTTTCCATATTTTTCCAAAAAAAGGAAAAATATTTATTAAATGTCGGGCCATACAATACTTTTATTTTTGAAAAAATCAATTTTTTGAGCAACCGTTAACATAAACTTCCTTAAGAAACAAATATTTTGGAATAAAAAACAAATTAAAACATAAATAAAGAATATCAAAAGGTGGGAGTAACATAAGATTTTCTTTTTTCTTTATTTTTGGTTAATTTGCTAATATTATATCATCTTGATATCAAATTACAAGAATTGTTGATGATATAACAAATTACAAGAATTGTATACACGGCCATTCTATACAAGATTTTGGTTAATTCACGTACTTTTTAATAGAGATAGGAGGGACTTCTAGAAAATATTTGTAAACATAACCCTTTAAAATATGATGGTTTTAGACTTCTTACCCGTGTTAGTGCTTATACGCTAGGCTATGCTTTACCTTAAAGCAACTTGCAAAAAATAACTGGTCTTGAATTCAAGACTAATAACTTCTTCTTAGAAGAGGCTAAGAAAGATCGGGAATTATTACAGAACATAGTCACATGAATGCTAAGCTACAGGCCTAGCATATTGATGGAGAAAAAAAAGCAAGTAAATCATTGTGTTAATGACATTGTGTTAATGTCATTATTATTTTTTCGTTTGGTGAAATGTCATTGTGTTAATGACAAAAAGATTTGTAGATCATCACCAATATCCCAACTACATCTCAACTACACATTATGTCTGCATATCAATTCTACTGGCAAAGTTATTCACAAAGAATGCTTACACTAGCCCCCCCAAGCTTTGCAAAGATTTCTGTTGATATCACATCCAGACACTTTTTCCGTCCCCTTACTCTACATTGGATCAGTCGCTTAATCATTTGTACTAGTGCTTCCTCTGTTCTTTGTTGCAATTCAAAAATTCTAGTTTTCCTCTCCATCTAGATCATGTACACAGAAATGGTAAAAACCAATTTTCTTACTTTAGCTGAAAAGCTTTTGCTTCTAAAATTCTCAGTGGCAAATCTCAACATCTGATTCTAGGAGCCCCATTAATATGGTGTTTGCAGACTATTTAAAATCAGCTTCCATAAGTTTGTAGTATTAGAGGAGCACCAGAAAAGGTGATTCGGATCCTCGTTGTGAGTCATACATAAAGAGCATGTGTCATCGGTGATGCAGTTCCAACTTTCGAGACGATTCTTAGTGCTCAATCCTCCTTTGCACAGCATTCAGAGAATAATTGAATAGTTAGGTTTGTTGCCACTGAACCATACTACCTTCCAAAATGGTACCTTATTCTGTTCTGTTTTTAGTATTTGCCAAGCAGAGTTGACAAAAAAATTGCCATTCTTAGTTAAGCTTCAAACCGCTTTGTCCTCACACCTTTCCTAGGAGGAGAGATGTGATTCATTTCTTCATGCCACTGTCTTAGAGTTAAAGCTCTGGCAGGAGGTAAGTTCCACCTCCGACCATTCAGTATTATAGTGACTTTACACTCCCTCTCTAGACGTGAATCATATACATTACATCTTCTATATTTATCAATCAGAGATCCCCCAGTCATCCAATTGTCATACCAAAGCCATGTTTCTTGACCATTACCTATTTTATGGTATACAAACTGCTGCATGGTCCTTCTTAGCCTTATCATTATACACTATTTCCAAGACAGAACAGTAGGGCTGGGTTATGAATCAAGAGGAATAAAGATGGCTTTCTCCTCTCTGTCCCAAGGCTCTCTGAAGAACAACCATCATGGGGTGGCGGGGAACACACAGGGGAATCACCACCTCCTAATGACACCCACTGCACATCCTCATTCAAAAACACTCTTCTGTGATTGACTCATTATGAAACTTCAGTGATGGACGACAACCTCATGACTCGTTATGAAACTTTGGTGATGGACGACCACCAAGTGATGATGATGATGACGACAACCTCATTGAAGGAAATAACATACAATCAATTCCAATAATCTGTTTACCCACAACTCTCATGACTCGTATCCATAAACAATACTAGCAAACCATCATCGTCAAAGTGGTGGGCGTCGTGTATACCCCTTCAAATCTACTCCATCGGTTAAATGGGATCTGAGGACCACATGGACTCTTTGAGCTCATCGATCTCTCCAATGGATTCCACTCCACAAAATTCGACTCCAACACCTACTATACCAAAGCAATTGAACATGGCCCTTGGTTCACAGGCACAAGTTACCTTGCCGTCCATCGATGATCGCTCAACTTTGACCCCAATATAGACAACATCACAACCATGGCAATATGAATCAAACTCAATAATCTACGGCTCGAATATTTTGACAGATAATGCTTCTACTTTTGGGGAAAAATTGGCATAACCCTACATGTTAATTCCATCATCTCGGCGATTACGAGAGGACGATTTGCCAGCATCTGCATGAAATTTAGACAAAGAAATTCTTGATCCATCACATGAAAATTGGCAAACACACCCAAAGCATATGAGAACATACCTACTCTCTATGGAAGATGTGCACACATTGGCCATGTTACCGACCGATGTACCACAGTCACTACAATAGAGAGCCTCAAAATTGAAAGACAAATTGGGTACCACATTTAAGGAGAAATTATAGAACAAGAAGAAAACTGGTACGAATTCCCGACAATCAACAACAACTGTAAACCCCACAGTGCCACAGGTCACTGGGGACGATGACTGCTCATGGACAATCATCACCAAACGGCGAGGGCAACCTATGGCCACTTTTTAGTCCAAGCCACCCTTCACTAATTGGCGACATCAACCGATGATATTTGCGCCAATCCTCACGTCTGAAGAACCATATTCACAATGCTCCTGGGAAGACCGACGATGAACTAGCCCCATCCTTCTCCTAACCAGAGGGCCTATGAAGGCAAAGTGAAGAAACGAATAGTCAGAAGTGATTGAAAAGTTGCCTCACCACCGTCCAAAAAAGATAACCAATTGAGGCTATCATTACCTACCCAAAAAACCGCTTCTCCTGCGTAGACTCTCAGGGAACCGAAATTGACTGAAAAAATGTATAGCCCCCCTTCCCCCACCTTAACTGACCGCCCAGCCCACCCAACAAGCGTCACACACCCCACTTAGAAGCAACTCCCCAATCCACTTTCTTCCACCCCCATGGATTGTAACTCTGCCACCCTAAATTCCCCAAAACCTGTTACTTCACTCAACGAATCAGCCCTTTTAATGCCCAATCCTACATGCATCTCTTCCACGACCACCTCCATTCCTACTAGTCAGTTATCTAATGGAAATCCCCCTTGCATTTATGGCATGAAAAACTGCACTGAAATACAGCCCACACCCATGCTCAATCAATATCATGCTACCACATCACTTCCTTCGCTAACGGCCCCGACAGACATATTAACCACAACCTCTATCACCATAAGCCAAGAAGAGACCTCCCAAAATCATACCACACATGGACCTCCCTACCATCAGACTATTGCCCACAACATCTTCGCACATCCGCTGACACCCGTAGTTCAACACCGCCACATTCTCGAGCTGAACATCATAGTGGCATTCATCACTGTCCCACTACACCCCTTATCACTGTCCATGGAAACCCAGCCGCAAACAACACCCTCAATAAAGGCACCCTAAGTTCCCCCGTCAGCCCCTATATCGCATCATCCACAAGCCCATTGCCTATCCCGAAGGCTATCTATCAACCTGAATTTATCACCCCCCCCTTTATGGAATTAATCCACCCAAATCTATCACAGATGACCCCCCCTCCCCAGATATTTTCACTTGGTAGCACCTTTCAGAGATTGACAGGAGCTCACACTATAGACAGACTCATGCAACCCAAAATCGCCTGTCATAGTTACACAATACCCGTACAACTCTTCCACATTCGAAACCAGACAATTGCTATCTGGCCCTCCGCTATATCAAATCGCAAATCAATTATCATTCAGCGACATGTTTTTTTCACATCTAACTTTACCCTTAATCACTACTGCCATGTGTTGTGCCGAGCCCGTCGAGGCTCCATCAACCTATTCACTTCATACTCAGAAAATCAAGGTGAAATCGGGGGAAGAATATATATATATATATATATATATATATATATATATATATATATATATATATATATATATATATATATATATATATATATATATATGGCTGGGTTAGACAGAGATCCATCTGCAGCCCATCACTCGCACCATGAGGTTTGAGAACCGTAACTATCGAAACCCTAAAATTATGAATTGTATCTCCTGGAACTGCAATGGAGCAGGAAATAGCCTCTTCAACCTACACATCCGAAACCTAATCCAACATTTGAAACCAGAAGTTATGATCTTCCTGGTAACAAAAATGACTTATATTACGCTTGAGCGAATTGCCCACACTCTTCGCTTTGAAAAAAATCGCTGCATTGATGTTAATGGCTGTAAAGGTAGAATCTGGCTGATGTGGCATCCTCACAAGGTCCATGTCGATGTTCTGAACGAATCTCCACAAGCCCTCCACATTGTGGTCCTAGTCAGTCCCTACCCCCTGGCTATTGTCGGCTATCTATGCTTTACCAATTAATCATATTCGCGAAAGCCTTTGGAATGGCATGCTTAGTATACAATTATCTGTTAATTTACCTTGGCTTTCAATGGGTGTTTTTAATAAAATCATGAGTCAGTCGGAGCAACGCGGGGGGGACTTTTTATGCCTAAAAATACTAGGGGGGTTTTCCTAGTCTTGGAAGAGTCAGAACTCATTGACCTACTACGCTTTCAAGGCCAACCTTATACCTTATCCAACTATCATAGAAATAGACCTGATCACCTTCTAGAAAGACTAGATCAAGCCATGGCCACGGAGGCCTGGCTCCATCGATTCCCCAACATCAGGTTATCCATCTCGAGCAAACCCCTTTAGATCATCACCGAACCTTACTTCGTACAAATGCCCTACCACCTAGGCAAATTCATCACTTGACCTTCCACTTTGGAACAACGTGGTTCTTACACCCTTCCCTCAAACCGATCATAGCTAGGTCCTGGAGCTCCCCAACCACGTCCACCAATATTGACCTTCTGGCTAAGTTAGACTTACTAATTGATTGTCTTATATCTTGGAAAAAAAATTCACCTTCGGGGACATCTTAAGTCAAAGCACAGAATTTTGGCCCAAATGTCGGGCATTCAAAAAGTCTTGCCTTTAAAACCTCATTTTTCTTGATACATCTTGAGGAGGAGCTCCACGCAAAATATCATTCTTACTAGCCCAAGAGCAGGGCTACTAGAACTTTGTGCTAAAATCTACTAGGCTAGTGAAGGCAACTGAAACTATCATTTCTTTCATATTCTAGCATAAATCATCATCGTAGAAATAATATTTACCATCCGGAGAAAATGAAACCACTGGACCTCAGAAAAAATTAGATTAAAGTGTGTTCACAGACCACCTCAAATCTCTCTTTAATGTTTAGACTCATGATCTGCCCACCCAGGCTTGGCATTGTTTGGATAGTTACACGGGAAAACTTAACTATCAATACCTTAGAGACACTCCCTCGAACAACTAAATTCAAAATGCTCTCGTTGATATGGGACCTAGCAAAGCCCCATGTTCTGATTACTACCACCTGGGGGTATTTTAAAAATGCTGGGAATCTTTAGGCTCAACATCACTGAGTTCATCCAAACTTGTTTTAATATGTGCAGCGTCCCCGAAAGCATAAATAAAACTCATATCTCTTTGATACCAAAAATCCAACATCGCAAAGTCGTGTCTTATTTCTGTCCTATAAGCCTTTACAACACTAGTTACAAAATCATATCTTGAATTCTGGTTACCAGGCTCTGACCGATCATCGATACCCTCATCCACCCAAACCAAATGAGCTTCCTCAAATGAAGGCATGTCGCCAATAACATTATTATTGCTAATGAATTCTTCCTTGCACTCGAAAAAAAAGAGGAAAAATGGTCTTTTTATGGCAAAGCTAGATCTTGAAAAAGATTATGACTACCTCTCCTGGCAGTTCATTTTCAATATCCTCAAAAACATAATTTTCCTCGGGCAACCATTAAAATTAATCATGAACTATCTGGTGAACATCCAATACACAATTCTCTAGAAAACCTTTGAAGTCTTTCAGACCTACTTGCAGAAAGGACCCACTATCACCCTCTCTCTTCATTTTGCGCTTAAATGAGCTATCTTGTGAATTGACTCAAGTGGAGAATTCGAAAACTATCTGGCCCATCAAAGTGGCCCACTCGGGAATAAGAATTTCACACCTGTTATTTGCTAATGACATTTTGTTGTTCAGTAGAGCAACAAAGGCAATTCCTACAAACTGCATACACATTTTAAATTTCTTCAATTCAATGTTGGGGCGAGTCTTCACATCAACATTACCAAGTAAAAAATGATGTTCTCTTCATGATTTGCAACATTTGCCTTTTCTGTAAGTCAACTATCGCTTTTCTGACTAACGACAGGTTCGATGCTTATCTTGGGGTGCCTATTACCCAAGAACGAGTTGTCAAAGAGCATTTCTCTCATATTTTGGAAAAAATTAGAATAAATTTGCTGCCTAGAAAATAAATACTCTATCCTTCACCGAGAGGACCACTCTTGTCAAGACAAGTCCTTAACTCTATTCCGATCTACATGATGTAAGCTTATACAATACCCCAGACTATGACAAACCTTATTGAGAGATTAAGGAAAATTTTCCTTTAAGGCCACCTGGAAATGAACATAGATGGCATAGTCTTCATTGGAACATTGTTACTCATCCTACAACTATAGGGGGTATCGGCATTAGACAAACGAACCATGCTATGTTTATGAATTTGGTCTGGCGCCTATGGACTCACCGGGATTCTTTATGGGCTAAAGTTCTAAAAGATAAGTATTTTTCACATGACTCGATCTGGACGGCCATTAGAAAAAAAACACGGGATCAAATCTTTGGAAGCAAATCATACGTGTTAAAGATCGAGTGGTGGACACCATTTGTTAGAGGGTGGGAAATAGGGCTAATCTCTTATTTTGTTATGAAAATGGCTGCCGACGGGGACCCTCCGTCAACAGTTAATATGACCTCTACAGCGTACCGCTGCCGACTCTTTGAATGTCCAGGGCATCATTAAATAAAACTCATGGGACCTTAAAAGACTCCACTCTCACGTTCCTCCGCACACTCTAAACCAGATCCTAGGCATTCCTCTCCTTCATTATGACGGGACAAACACCCTGATATGGCCTTTAGATAAGGACGAGTATACAGTCACATCTGCTTACAGCCCTATCATATCGGCCATACACTTCCCCTTAACCCACTGGACTTGGATTAGAGACTTAAACACCCCCCCCCCCCCGCGGGATTCAATCATTCATTTAGAAATGTAGCCACTACGCACTTCTGGTTAGGTCAAAATTATGGCAGCTACCAAACAAATTTTGCCTTACTATGGGAACCTCAAAACCTTAGACCACGTTCTGCAATGCTGGCCAATGTTCACAGGATCTGGAAGAAAATAACGCAGTAACGTGCCTACTCTAGCTATCAAAACTCTCCTCTACACCTCTAGTGTCGATCACTCTTATTTCTCCAATCCGTACCTGAACCATAACTTACTCCTTGGATGACGGTCTTCAGTTTTCAACTCTATTTGATTTAATTGGCACAATCGAAACAAACTTGCAATCCTCTAGACACCTTTTCCACAGCATACAGACCTCATCCAGGAAGCCATATCCTCTGCTAGAAGCTGCATGTTCTTCATAAACCGGTCTAGCATATCACTACTCCCCTCTTCTTAATTTGACATATCAGATGGACTCCCCTTCTGGAAGGGTAGGTTAAAATAAACATGAACGACAACGTCAACAAAAACAATGGCCAGGCAAGAGGGGCTGCTATTTTACCTTACGCCAATAGCAAATGGATTGCAGGATGCTCTCGAAAACTTCATATCCCAGACAATCACATAGCTGAATGGTGGGCTATACGAGATGGCCTATGTCCTTGCTTGGACTACAAACCATAGGAAATTCTTACTTGAGACACATGATATGAGAGTGATTCACTATCTGTTAAATGATATTCCCCCAGCCCCTTTATTTGACACTCTCCTTAATGACTACAGGGCTCTTCTTAAGCGTACTTGGTCGGTTCATGTTTCCCATGTCTATAGGAAAGCAAACTTTTTGTGTGGATCTACCGGCAAAGCAGGTGGGTGATCAGCAATGTGTTTACCAAAATTGGCTAAATGAGCCGCTCTCTTTGTTACCCCTTCTGCAAAATGATGTTTGTGGAAAAGTTATCCCACGATGTGTGACTCAAGCTTTTGTGGCATAAATAAAACTAGCACTTCGTTTTTTTTTTTTCGAGATCAAGGGAGAGAGAGAGAGAGAGAGAGAGCAACATGAGGTGTGAAGGTCCAAAAATGCTAATCCAAAATCACTGGTGAGCACTAAACTTGAACTTATCTATCATGGCACCATCTCACACATATTTTATACAAAAAGTATTTGGACCCTAACTTGTTGCATTGTATATATATCCTTTTAACGAAATTGTTAATTCCTCGACAAGGCCAAAGATTGTTCAAGTTTTGAGAAAATAGAAGTAGTTTGACTAACTTTCGTCCCTTCTCGTGTTCTTGCTATTGACTGGATCAAGCAAGCAAAATGTGGACAATCATGTAAAGAAGGATGAGGTTGGATTTGGGGGAGGCCGTGCCCACGCCCTAAATCTACCCCCGCTCTTGTCTAATCTTTAGCAGCTGAATGCAAGCACTTACCACCTCATCATCCAACCATGCATGAAGTTTAAACTATCAATCCCTTCAAGCGTTAGTGTTTAGTCAATCACCGCATGGAAATCTTCCGAGTCAATCTAATATCTTTCGGAACAATGTTCGTTCAGCCACGTCCTTTTTCTTTGATTCATGACTTGAACAAGGGACCTTTAAAATTTTGACTATTACCAGTTGGACGGGTTAGATTCAATCGGGCCAGTTGACTCATAGGTTGTGTCTCATTATGCTGTTGATGTCTCTTGCACATATATACTCAAAAACAGGTTAATCCGTAATTTTTTAACTCTAATATCAGAAGTAATATTGGCATGTGTGTTTAGAGATACAAATTCCAGGTTGAACACAAAATTTCATGTCGAGTAAATAAAAAAGAAATACTAGAATTTATAAGCTTATAAACATCTCTCCTCGTAATTATTTTGTTTTGACTAAAATGCTTTAACAAGGTGATCACCATCTGTGAGCCAACGATGACTTTGTATCATTCTTCAGTAAATTATCGCGTGTGACATTGACCAAAAACAATATAAATAGGTTGCTTAGCAAACAGGAAATACTAATAGATAATAACCAAAATAGGTTGTTGCTAAGGACTAATGATATTTACAGCTCCCCTTTAGTCAATTATTTCGGTGGTAAGATTGGCCACCACATAAGACTTGTGATAATTTTCTTGTACTAGTGGAAATAATCTGCACTTACTGCTGCAATGACATCTGGCTTCGTTGCAAGTGACTCTATAATGGCTCTTGTCCAGAGTTGTTTGCACAGAGGAGGCTCTCGGATGCCATGTATATTATTGTCGGAGGTGAGTTGCGCCTTTGATACACGATGTTCGTAGCCTTCAACCTCTCTTAACCCTCAGAACCCGGCCCCATAATTCTCGAAACTGTGACAATCTTACTCTATGATCCGATAAATGATCATACGCTAATCCTGTCAACTTAGCGATCATTAATTGGTTCTAATTGATTCTACGAACTTGGATCACAGATTTGCGTGATACAAAAATTGAATCGTGATCCTAACAACTATGACAACCCTTGTACCACGGGCGGGTAAAGGATATGGGTGGCTGGGACGATGGCCTCCCCTAAATTCAACCATCCTTCCTTTTATAGCAGTTATGTTATTTATCAGGCTTTTTACCAAAATAAATTCAAATTCCAGCACAGTCGTAGTTCTAATATGGAAACATTCTTGGAGTTTCCATAATTATCAACATTTTCTTTGCTTCATCCAAGCAGGGGACTTGGAAGAAAAAGTAGCTCAAAGATAATAATATTGGCTATACTTGGGCACTCTCTCCTAAAATAGACTATGTTGTAAATAACTTCTTTTTATACTATAGCAGTCTCTCCTAGGTTAGGAGGTGTTTAAAAAAGTATATATCTTCTTAGAAACAATGAAAATATGCGTTAACCTTGTTTGGTTACCAAGTTCAACAACATGATATTATAAAATAATATTAGAGATTATGTTGGAAAATATTATTCGTTGTTTAATTTGGGTATCATTTTTCAACACATTTCAAAATTAAAATTTTCCAATAGAAGCACAAGAAGCTTGGTAAAGTAATTATAAGGAGTTAAGATAGCGTTCTGACAAAAGGAATAACTTTGGGTTTCCAAAATTAGAATCTAAACCTGCCAGACAAGTAAGATTAGTTAAAGGAAATAAAAACATCCAATCTAGCTTTACTTATGCTACTTTCCTCAATGTCTGTGAAGTAATTTTGACCAAGTCTAAAGAGTAGATCAACATGTTGATAATTTTGTTCATAATTCATTTTGCAATTTCACAACAATTTTGTTGACAAAATTCAGAATTTTGCAGTTAATTCACCTTGAGCAACAAACGCACAATTTTGTGTACACTACACATGTCACATATAGAAGCAAACTCAACTTGTTATCCAACTTTTGTCGGAAGATGGTTTCCAAATCTTTTTAAGATTTGCCGCTCAGACAACATGAAAGCAATGCAAAGATCCCACAACACTTGGCATATTCTTGAAACTTTTAGCATTACCGACCTTTTGAAAATGATTGCAAATGTATGTTTGGTACCCTTCAAGTCTTCAAGATGTTCATTCACCTTTGAAAAATTTTTAGTGAGACACATCAACGGAGTTACACTACCCAACTCCAGAGGAGCCAGTGCCAAGCTAAAAATGTGAGGTCGTCAAAGTATAATGCCAGTGTTGAATTTAATTTGAGAATCTCAGGCGGTTAACAAGAAAGTTACTGGTTTACAATAAGCAAGTAGAAGGAATTTCTCCCGAAATCAAGATCTTATCCTGGCTTTCACAAGACGGGCTTAAATAAAATAATAAAAAAAATAAAAAAAAAAGTGCATGTGAAACTCAAAAGAGGAAGGCCAATGTCCGCATTGTCCCTAAAGAGCATTTTAGTCAAAAATTTTGATCTCTTTACAATAACTAAAACATGAAGAAGGATGAAGGAAAAAAAAACATTCAAGAAGTCCATGCATATATATAGATTTAACTTGACTATGTCCTCTCTCCTTATTATGATTTTAAAAAATTAAATCTACATATGGAAGTGGTACCGGGGACACCAGGCGGAGGAAAGGGACGTAACTACGATAGAAGGAAAGGGACAAGGGCAAGAGGTCGTAGAAAATGATGGGCTCATTTTTAGGTGATTTAGATCGTTCAATTTATTAGGCCTCTTAAGTACAAGTGGCGATCCCTACTGGCTAACTATTTTTAGGAAAGACCACAGCTTCCCATCTCATCGATACTGAGGCAACAAAAGCTGCCTTCCTTTTTTAAAGATGACTTTGACTCTTCATCCGATTGTACAAGTAATTGTTGGCAGATAAAATATGTTGCTTTTGCCTGGAAATTTTTTGATTTCTCTTTTGGTTTTGGTTATCTCAAGTAAAATTACAGGCCAACTTGTGCACTCGTACAATGTTTAACTTTTCGAGTGTGTCAAAAAAGCAAGTCATCTGCGTCTTGAAGTTAAAACAATAATTTTGATTTTTTTGGGGTTTAATTGTAAAAT
Source organism: Escallonia herrerae (assembly GCA_033070095.1). NCBI lineage: Eukaryota > Viridiplantae > Streptophyta > Magnoliopsida > Escalloniales > Escalloniaceae > Escallonia > Escallonia herrerae. The sequence continues at coordinate 990,480 of JAVXUP010000007.1, forward strand.
GATATCTCAAGTATAAATAACTCGTCGGCACCATATTATTTCAAAACGCCCCGAGCGATGCGCAATCCTTAAGACTAATTTATGTTTCCTGGCCCGAGGAAGGCTACTTGCTGTGCTATACCCTCCTTAATTCCCTCGACCCCAAAGTCTCATACTTCGAGGACAAATGGCTATAAAAGCTTGACTATTTCGCAACCACTCTTCAGGTATAATTTGGACCATTTTGATTCGTATTGTTTCTCATTTTTGGCAAATTCATGGTTGTTCTTGACACTTTTATCCCCTGTTGATACTCTTGTATCATATGTTATATACGCACATCTTGCCATCTTTCCCGTTTAGGCAACCCACTTGCATTTTCAGTGCCAAAAATGACAAAACTAGTGTAATGGATCGTGCTGGATGCAGAATAGGAAATCCGTTAATCTACTAGTCACTTGCTCCAAAAGATTGTTTGAAGTCCGTCTGATGAAAAACCAAATTACTTAGTAGACAAAAATTCATCCAACCTTTACGTTGTTATGTTTAGGTATTTAATTTCTTTGTCATTTAGACGAGAGCCTCATTTATGTCTAACTATACTTCTATATCTATATCTATACTATATATAAAAAGAAAATATCTTTTGGAGTAACACATTTTTGTTGTTGTTATCAACTACCTATCTGAAATGGTGATAAATGACATTCTTAAAAAAAATTAAAAAATTGATACAAAATACAAATCTTAATTGATAAATAACTACTAATAAAGACATGTTTGGTTTTCATAATTTAAACTTCATTAGAAGTATATAGTTAAAATAAATTATAAAGCCAAACTTGATATTTCCATTAATATCATATTGCTAACTTTATCTTTGCACTTTTTTTGTTTTGCTAACTTATTTTGTCATGATGCTTGATTTTTTTAACAAAATTAATATTATCAGCTTTATTTTTGCACAAGGATCATGTGTGCTGCGGTGATTAGTTTAAAAAATGTTAAAATCCGGGTACATCTGGCATGGTTCAAATTTGCATATGGTTTTATGAGATGATTTTTGGGCTTTAGTTCACGGGGGAAAAAATTCGTTGTAATTACACCTCGTGTTAGAGTTTCATCTATCTATACTACTTATTAAGCCAAAACTTAGTTGATTTGGTGCAACACCCTTTTTTGGTGTTACATAACTAATAACCTACAATGATGACAAGTGAAATTTCAAAAAATATTTACACAAAATAAAAATTTTAATTAGTAGGTAACAACTTACAAAAATATGTTTAGTTTTCATTAGTTTTGTCAGAAAATATAGTCAAAAGAATTTAATGGTCAAGTTTGTTAAGATAATAATATTGTCCTAACTTATTTTTGGATACACGTATTTAAAATTTATTTTACTGGAAATAACAATAAATAAGTATACGTGATGTTTGTATTATTAATTTTATTTTTGCGGTGGCTCGTAGATATAAAGGGTAAACTTCTTTTGGTGTTACCAACTACCTATCTTGAATTGTGACAAGTGACATTTCAAAAATGTTTTAAAAAATGACACAAAATACAAAACTTAAATTATAAATAACTACCTGTAAAGATTATATTTCGTTTTCATAATTTAACTTTATTAAAAAAGTTTAATTGAAACAAATTATAAAGTCTAAACTTGATATTACAAAAATATCATATTGCTAACTTTATATTTGCACATGTTTAGTTTTAATAATTTCAAATTAATTAATAAAAAATGTGTAGTTAAAATTAAATCCAAGTTTAATATAATGATAATATTTTTCTCACTTATTTTGTCACATGCAGGGCTAACTTATTTTTTTACAATTTAAGATTTATTTTGCTGAATGTAACAATAAACACTTATACATGATGCTTTTTTTTAATAAAATTAATATTATTAACTTTATTTTTGTACACGCTTCGAATGTGTCACGGTGACTCGTTATTGTTATGAGAATTTGATTGCAATCACTGTAGTAAGTAGTTTATCTCATAGTTATCAATACCGTACGGTACCGGCCTGTACATACCGTTTTTGCCTTCTACTGGTACGGTACCCTTTATATTTTGTATCAATCAAAATATCGCTCTGTACCGGCTGTTACATGTGATACCGGCCGAGAATTACATATCGGCCATGTACCCGTAGAGATATTGGTTCCTTAAAAATGTAAAAGTAACAAATTTTGTTAAAAATTTTGTAAATTGACCATATAAAAACTAAATAAAAAAATATTCTAAATTCTTTTATACCTATCAAAGCCTCTGTAACTTATTGCTCATAATATTCACTTAGCTTTGATTTACTTTATACCAGAAAGTTCTGATCATATTCTTTCATCTATACGATGTACTGCTTTAGACACTTGTGCGCGAGCACACGCACACACACAAAAATAGCTTATTCTTGAACCTGAAGACGTTATTATTCAACAAACAACTTATTCTTACATACGAATTTGCCAATGAAATCGTTGAAAAGAAAGAATAATTTTAGATAATTCACTTGAATAAGGTATTTATTTTATTTGAAAATTAATGTAATTCAAACTCTATAGGACAAACAATTTATCCTAAAATGTTGTTAGTAAAAAAATATATTTATGTTTTGTTAGTTAGCCGATGAATGAATATTGCAGATGTATTATGTATATTATTGATGAAAAAGTTAAGACGGTACCGGTACCAGTACCAGTACGTACTATTTTATAAAAAAAAACGGTACGCACTCTGATACAACATTCATAACTATGATTTATCCTTGTGACAAGTCAATTCATCTTCACGCGTAGTTGAGGGTGTAGCTTGACTGTGCATGAAACTGTCGTAATTAAAAACGAATTGATCATGTTAAACTGGGATTGTACTAACAGCATTGGACCCGGTCAAAGGCTTGAAATTTTACGATCAATGGGTTTAGGTCGGTACAACTAGTTAAAATAATTCCAGTAATTAATTGACAAGACGCTAACATGACATGGAACTGAAGAAATCGGGTGAACAAACAACATTTGCATAGTGCTTCGAGCACCTCATGTCTTCCTAGCTATTTATGTGAACTTCAAGGCAAAATGTTAACAGAAGAGTGTTTCATGTATGCGCAAACACTAAACTGCTTTTCGCGTGCCCAAATCTTAACATGTAGTGTCTCGAGCTCCTACTCTTCCCACCTTAGCAACTCATTAATTACGCGGTGATTAAGCATGTCTGTAATGCTTAGAATCGACTCTAATTAGGCATGGACACACACACAAAGAGTCACACACGCGCACAGAGTAAGGTTGTATAGGAGAGGCAGATAAGTTAGCACTCAACTCTTCTTAGAAAAAAGTTGTACTGCCAATCTTTTTGCTCCTATGCTTGTCTCTTAAAATCAATCATAATGAAATCCACTTCCTATCATGTTGGACCATTTGTTGGTTCATCGAATACATGGTAAACGTTATCATCCCTGAAGAGATACCTTTCTTGTCATTCATTAAATGCGAACACATGTAGTAGTTAGAGATGTCAAAGGGCCGGGCTTGGGCCGGCCCAGCCCAAGCCCGTCGGGCCTGCTGTGGGGCCGGGCCGGGGCCGGGCCAGTGGGGGCTGCCAACCGGGCCGGGCCGGGCCGGGCCTGCCGAAGGCAAACCTAGGCCCAGGCCCTAGGCCCAATAGCTAGGGCCGGGCTTGGGCCGGGCCCGGGCCCTTTTTTTTTTTTTCTTCTTGTTATTCAATTTTAAATTTCATCTCTAGGCAATATTCACAATTTAACGAACCTAATCTTTATCATTTTATTTCATTATAAGTAATATACATATATATGTATGTATGTATATACATATTTATTTGTTAGCCATTATATTTTTTATTATATGTTAAACATTTTCATACTCTTCTTGATGAGCTTTATTAATAAAATCTTAACACATAACAATTTATATAGAAAAATAATAAATGTATTCATAGGCCCTCCTCCTTTTATCCGGGCTTGGGACCGGCTGCTTGTAAACAAACAGGCGAAGTTACCTATTTTTTTATATATACGAAAAAATATATATCTTGCTTGTAAAAATTTATTTTATATATATGGAAAAAAAAGTATATTTTGTGAAAAAATTTATTCTTAAAATTCTAACAATCAAAATAATAATGAATGTCTATCCAAAATATCAGCAATCAAAGATCAAGAAATCTGCAACGTCAACCAAAAGGATCAAAAGAGGAAAATAAAAACAAATTACCTAATCATCCAGAAGTACTTCAATATCCGAGTCACTGCTCTTCCTATCATCAATCGGTTTATCTTGCTCGCGGTATTTCGCATCAAGATAATCCTTCCAACATACACATAGCTCGAGCGACTCGGGGTTAAGACGACTCCTCCTGTCATCCAAAACCCTCCCGCTAGCTGAAAATGCCGACTCTGAAGCAACCGTGGAGGCTTGCACTGGCAGTACATCCCGTGCAATTTGGGATAAAGTTTTATACATGTTTTGATTTTGTTTCCAAAAATTTAACAAATTAAAATTAACCTGTTCTTGCCTTGATAAATCAGAATAATGATCAGTATTTGCATATACACCAATCTCATTAAAAGAGGAAAAAGTATACGAACCTGCCGAATTAGAAGTACCTTCACCTGGTAGTTGTCTTGCTACTAGATGTTCAAAGCCCTGAAGGTATGGCGCATAATACCTCTCAACAGTGGATGATGATGTAGCTCGCCCGCGCACGTCAGCAGAATTACGATAGACGTTGAACAAGTCCTCAAACCTCTTGCTCACTTTTGCTGTGAATGCGGTTGTCTCCTCTGCTGTGTAGCACATTAATTTCGATATCTCTTGTATCGAGGCGTTCACGCCATGCAACTTTAACCTAGGATCTAAACAAGTAGCCACAGTAAAAATAGCAGGCAGCTTACTCCAATATTTATTAAATTTTTGATCCATCACTTTTACTATTTCCTTAAAGGGTCCTATATATCTCCATTTTGTTAACATTGTAGCCATCTTCAGAATTTCTATTACAGCGAGAGGAGAGGTGGGATAGTACGTACCAGACAATAAATTGGTAGACGTGTAGAATACCTCCAAAAATTCAGCTAGGTATGTGGCCATCTGCCATTCCTCTTGAGTTGGCAAGCCGGCTGGGAACTGGGTTAGTAGAAAATGCGTATAGACTTCTCGGTATGCCAGAATGTGTAAAAGCATGTGGTATGTAGAGTTCCACCTGTGGACCACATCTGTAACTGCTCTCCTGCGAGGCATATTATATTGAACACACAACGTTTTAAATTGTTGTGTTCTCGGACTCGAGCTATTAACATACGCTGTCATACCCCTCATTTTGAGAAGAATATCTCCTGCAGCAGCTAAACCATCTTGAACAATTAAATTAATAATGTGACAAACACAGCGAACATGAAATAATTCACCGTTAAGTACAGGTTGAAGCGTCTCCTTTAAAGCTGCAACAGCAACTTTATTATTAGAAGCATTATCAAAACTAACACTCATAATCTTATCCTTAATTTTAAATGTGGTGCATGCTTTTAATATAAGAATAGCAATGTTCATTCCATCGTGCGGATAAGGGAAGTGCTCGAAAGCGATGATTCTCTTGTGCATAACCCAATCTACATCAATCCAATGAGCGGTCACACAAGAATAACTAACAAAAGTATAAGGAGATTGCCAAATATCAGAAGTAAGACTAACTTTACCTTCAAATTTATCGAAATAATCGATAAGGCGTGCTTTAGCAGCATTGTACTGTCGGAGTGCATCGGATCTAGTTGTGTTTCTATGAACCTTTTTGTACAAAGGTTGAACGTATGTGTTCATATATCTAGAGTGCTTAGGATTATCGGCAAAAGAAAAGGCTTGTTCATCATGAATAACAAATTCAGCGAGACCGTCTCTTTGCTCTCGCTGATTATAAACAAATAACTTACCGTCAAAAGATAACTGCGTTTGGGTAGGTTCGACGTGGCCTTGTCGAGGTGCACACAGAGGGTAATGCCTGTTAAGATGTCCATTACCACTACCAGACGAAAATAATTTAGCGCAGTACTTACATCGAGCTTTTCGGATGCCGTCCACCATAACTACATCGAAATGATTCCAACACTCGGCTTTCTTTTTTTTCCCCTTTTGGACTTCTGGCTCATTACCGGAGGCATTGCTCGGCCCTTCTTCATCATGACCAGGCATAGGGTTGAGATTATGCCACGGAGTAGTAGCTTCGCCAACCGAGCTGCGTCCTTGACTATAATGCGGGGGGTCTTCATCAGGCGTGTATTCAAAATCTGGAATGTTTTGATTGAACTCCCAATTGGCTTGGGTATCTATCATACAGCCTGTACTCATTCGTCCAGGAACGAATGGTTGTGTTGGTGCTTGGATTGGTGTTTGTGATGGCCGTGGCGCTGGCGCTTGTGCTGGTGGTGGTGCTTGCGATGATGATGATGTTTTTCGTGATGACGATGCACGCCTCATTTTCTTCAATAATCCAGCCATATTTCGAGCTAAACTTTGTAAGAGTAACTAAATACACAAGTATAAGAGTAGTAATAAGAAATAACAATTAAAAGAATGAACGAGTAACAAATATTAGAGAGTTAGTAATTAAAAAGAATTTAGCAAGACTAGTAATTAATAAACAAGAGTACTAATTAGTAAATACTAGTAGTAATTAGCAAGAGTAGTAATTAAAAAGAATTTAGCAAGACTAGTAATTAATAAACAAGAGTACTAATTAGTAAATACTAGTAGTAATTAGCAAGAGTAGTAATTGGAGAGGAAAATAGTAGCAAAGCTTGTAGAAATATAGAATGTTTAGGTAAGAGAGAGTAAGAAGATTGGTGTGAAAAATTAGAGAGAAATGGTGTGAATTTATAGATTTTAGAAACTTCACAAAAGACCAAAATACCCCTACAAACTATCCGTTTATAGTTGTTGGGGAGGGTAAGAGTGTAAAGGAGTTGAAAAATATAGGTTAGACTAAAATACCCCCCAAACTAGCCGTTATATTGCTGTTGGGGGGGTAAAAGTGGAATTTTGGAAAAGGGGTGGAAGAAAGGGGGGAAAAACAAAAAAATTCAAACAAGTGGGGCCAAAACCGGGCCAAACCCGGGCCGCAGACCGGGCCAGCCCCGGGCCAGATCCGGGCCAGACCGGGGCCGCAGACCGGGCCAGACCCGGGCCGACTTCGGGCCGGGCCAAACCAGTTTCCGGGCCGGGCTTTTTCGCAGCAATGGACGGCCTGGTCCAGGCCCAGGCCCCAGGCCCGCTGTGCTGGGGCCGCCACTGTTCATCGTCGGGGCCGGGCCAGCCCGGGCCAGAACCGGGCCGGGTCGGGCCAGCCCGCGGGCCGCCCGGCCCGTTTGACAACTCTAGTAGTAGTGAAAGTTTTGATATATCCAAATTCTACTTAGTCCAACTGCATGAAACTATCCCTTTCTCTTTTTACTGTAAAACAGATATACACAAATATACATGAACTCATAATACACATATTCAGCCCTACTCCTCTGACACGATCAAGTTGCACAATCCTCTGTCTCTCTCTCCTACGTACCGAGTAAAATTAAAAACAACTCACGAGCACTTTACATATATTTTTTCAAACTTCAGAAAAAGGCCATCCACAAACCCAACAAATTGGAAAAAATAATAAAGCATTTAAAGAAATTATGATATACACCAAAGCCAAAACAAATACATAAATACAAAAGTGAGAGACTTGAACACAAGTTGTGGTGGAGATCCAACCTTTCCACCTCCCCACTTCACACTTGCTAAAAGGCAACAAATCCAAGCATAACCCCAGTTTGACACACTCATTGCCTCCCTTCTTCTTCACCGGAACAACTTTGCCGGGGAAAAGAGAAAGGACCCTTTTCTCTTCTCACCTTTTCTCCAGTACTTGGTGGTGTTTTGCATGCAACATATATAAACACATACTTTTCTGTGTATATATACTATATATATATATATATAGAGAGAGAGAGAGAGAGGAATTAAAGTGCTGGAGAAGCAGGTTGGGAATGCTTGCTGTGTCACCGTTGAGGAACATCAGGAAAGATGAAAGAGAAGGAGAGATGGAGGGTTTCGACTTCTCGTGCGAGAATTTTCTTGATAGTATTGACTTTGACGACCTCTTTGTTGGGATGGAGGAGGGAGATGTGTTACCGGATTTGGAAATGGACGCGGAAATGCTCGCTGAATTTTCCGTTAGCGGTGGGGAGGATTCCGCGTTGTCGTTTGAGAGATTGGAAGACAATTCAAGAAAATTACTAGAACATGATGAAGAGGAAGACAAACTTTCATCGGGAGAGGAAACTGTGAGCAAGAGATATGATGAATCTGTTGTCACGGTGAGTAACCCATCTACAAAAGAAGGTGAAAAGGGGAGGAAATCATCTGGTCAATCCAAAAATCATCCGGGCAAGAGGAAAGTGAAGGTAAGCAGTTATAGTAATGTTTCAAAGCTTTAGACTTCTTGGGTTAGGTTTTATATATCAACTTGTTTTTTCATGTGCTGTTGAGGTTCATCTACCACACTAGGGATTCATATGAAAACAACAGTCTCATCTTGAGAAAATTAACCTTAAATGATCTCTCTCTCTCTCTGATCTCTCTTTCTCAATCACTCTCATATTTATGGATCTTCACATTCTTCACGGGATGGAAAATCCTCACGAGAATCGTGGATGTTAGAATTGTGTTCGTGTGGGCGTTGATAGTAAAACTGCTGTTTACTGTTATGATCTACTGGTATTTTATTTGGAAGAAAAGGAAAATAAGTCTGTCTTGAAATGTGTGTAATACAGGTGGATTGGACACCAGAGCTGCACAGGAGATTCGTGCAAGCAGTGGAGCAGCTAGGGGTGGATAAGGCAGTCCCTTCAAGGATTCTGGAGCTCATGGGAATAGATTGTCTCACTCGCCATAACATTGCCAGCCATCTTCAAGTACATAACTCAATAATTCCATCTTTCTCTACAGATCTGTTTATTAATGTTTCTCTTGAACTTTCGGTTATTTTTCTCTGTACGTAAGAGCTCTATATTCTGGCTTTCAATGACTTTTAGACGGGTGCATCGTCTTTCTGATTTAGTCATCGAACAGTTACTTTACTTTTTTGGTGCTGCCCTCATATCGATGTTAGTTCCAATACCAAGAGAAACACTTTAAGTTGTACATTCTGTATAGCATGCTAGTCCATAGTCTTCCATTTGTTTTTCTTTCTTACAACAAACAAGATACAAAAAGGGCATTATTCCAATTTTGGTTTCTTCTCAGTTGTTTCTAGTGCAAACCTGATGTTCATACCCTAACGCTGTTTCAAAGGACATCTTTTATACAAGAAAAACGGTTCTATACTTCAGCTTATGAAAGAACAATAATTTCTCTCAAAGAACAATCGTCTTAAGTCCTTCCGAAGACTTTTCTAATGACTAATCCTCTGTTCTGACTCGTATGAAATAACAAACCTGATGTACTCTTTTGCTATTCACGGGAATCTCGTGCATCATGGAATGCTTTAAGACCTACTAGATATTATCTGACTAATCTTCTTTAAATCAGTGCTTTTATGAGAGAAAGTCCTTTGTGGAACAACAATTAATCATGAACAATTTGTGTGTTTGTGCAGAAGTATAGATCACATCGGAAACATTTACTAGCTCGAGAAGCCGAGGCGGCAAGCTGGAGCCAGAGACGGCACCAGATGTATGGGGCTGCAGCGCCGGCTGCTGGAGGAGGAGGAAGCAAGAGAGATAATGGTCCTTGGCTTGCACCCATCATGGGCTTTCCGCCCATGGCACCAGTGCATCATTTTAGGCCTTTACACGTTTGGGGCCATCCACCTCCCATGGATCAACCCTTATTGCATGTCTGGACGAAACATATGGCGCTTTCACCACCGCCGCCTACTTGGCCCCCACCCCCTTCTCCTCATCCTCCACCACCGCCTTCAGACCCTTCTTTTTGGCACTCACACCACCCACGCGTAATCTCTCCCTCTCTCTCTCTCTCTCTCTCTCTCTCTCTCTGTGCAGAGAAGATACATCGATACATGGCTGTACAGTCTCTGCATGTATGGTTGTACCCTTCTCTGGCAACATAGTTTGTTTTTTTTTTTTCGAGATAGCTAGTTTCCTATGTCCATTGATCTATCTAAACTTGCATTTTCCATGTGTAGGTACCAAATTCTCTTACACCAGGAACACCCTTCTTCCCACAACCACTCGTACCAAAGGTACCGATCATTCCTTACTATTACGTATTTTGTATTTTGATCTATGTGAAGTATATTATTCTTACTGGCATCCAAGTTCTTGCCTTATTGTTGCTTAATCAAAATTAATGCAGAGATTTCCCACCCCTCCCGTCCCCGGCATACCACCCCATGCCATGTTCAAGGTAGAACCCGGTATGATTGCTGCTCCAGCCGGACAAACAAGCCCTCGCCCTCCACTCGACTTCCATCCGGTACGAATGCCTCACTTGGTCTTGCTTCTTTTGTTGTCTAGACATAAAGATTTGCATAATCTTGGAACTTTGCTCAAACCCTTACTGGAGCATCTTTAGCGACATGGCTAGGCGCAACTACAATATAAGTGAAAATGCCTTGTCTCTTATAATCATTTTCAGTGCATGCCACTTTCATCCTGTTGTGTGAATTTGCTTCAACCCATGGTGGACCTAAAGTTTTGCGTATAATCTATGGCATTGCCAAAAGCATGGGCCAGGTTCCATACATTATCAGATTGCCTAACAAAATTCTGTAGCTTCTATAATCCCCCGTAAATGTACTACAATCTCCCATGTAGTCACAGGGTGAAAACTAAAATTTAGAATATATGGCTCATTAAGACCTTACTTAAAACATATGATAAACCGGCGTTATACTACAGCTGTTGTAACCCTTCAATTGTTTGGCCAGAGCTCACTCTTAGCCTCCTTATCTCAGATTTGAATATACATCTTCGTGGCCTCTGCTAAACGATTAGTTAGTATGGTACGAGTGTGAGGTGAGAATGAAATGCTCTATTCTTCATGTCACACATTAATGCTTTTTAAGGAATATCTGGAGTGAGTTGAGGGTTTATTTAGCATAAATGTATCTCTTTCTCTTATTATAACTTCGTTGTATGGCTTGTTTTACAGTCAAAAGAGAGCATAGATGCAGTTATTGGAGATGCTTTAGCAAAACCGTGGCAACCACTTCCTCTTGGACTAAAACCTCCATCTCTTGATGGTGTGATGGTGGAACTACAACGTCAAGGGATCCAAAAAATACCACCCACCTGCACTTGAACCCTAATTCCTGATCTCCTGTTTCTACGAGTTTTCAAGCCAGAAAGGAAGCCCCTCAATTCGACGACATTTCCTGCATTTAGATGCAAAATCATCTAATATGCGAGCCTTTTTTTCCTTTAACGTTGTACTAGGTTCTTGTTTGCCATGTGTGCAAGAACAGCTTGGTTTATCAGCTGCCAGGCTATAAACCAATGTTTTTGTAATGGTTTTCCAGAGTATATGAGATTAAAATAATTGCGTGAATGTACTTCTACATTTTTTTTTTCTGTTCTTTTTCCTTTCTTCCTGTACATTTTCCGACTCTTCTACTATGACTTTTCTGGTTCCAATTGCAAATATCTATTTTTCTTAATTTGTTTGTTATTTGGTTCCAATTGCAAATATCCATTTTCCTGTACATTTTCCGACTCTTCTACCAGGAAAATTTCATGGTTTAATCTTCTGAAGGAGTACTTGCGTACGAAGTTAATTTCATTTTCCATATTGCAAAACATGGAGCACAGCTTGCAACTGTATTTAAGGTATTTTTTTTTTTGTCTACAAACATCTCGATCTATAGGGTCGAACTTTGTTTAACAGGAGTGAGCCACAGTTGAGATTCCATGCAAGGTTCCACCATCCAATCACCGTCGTTCCCCATGTATGTCAAGAAACACTACTGTATCTCGTAGGCCGGGTTTTTCGCTAATCTGTGCCCCATTCTATTGCAATGCAATTTAATTGACGTGTAAAGATAGAATAATAGAGAACATCAGCCCTGATATAGCTAAAAATATTCCTCTAATCTACGGACGACACGTGGCAGTTATGACACGTAACCCATACTGGCTCATTACTGATATGGCATTTACCGTATCAATCACCGGGCAGAATCCTAAAGAGGCTCTGACTCTATCAGTTCAGATTGACATGAGATCTTCTAGGATCCTAATTAGATTCGGATTAGAGTTGGTTAAAGCCCAATCCTACTAGGACTCCTCCTTCTACCACTATATAAAGGGGTCAAGCCCCTCAGGTAAAAGTAGGTTCACACACATATACATTGTGTCTTTATTGCTTATCAAAGTTCTACATTGTTAGCCATCTCTGACTTAAGCATAGGAGCGTTCCCCGCCGAAACCCTACCCGGCGGTCACTCCGTGTTCTCTTTTGCAGGCCTGATTTCTGGTGTGGTTTCCGATCCAGTTTTTAGCTGCAACAGATTCGCGCCATCCGTGGGACCACTACAGGGAACATGGCCAATCACTCTTCTTCCGATGACTCTTCACACGGTCATTCCAAGAACAGTCACTCACGAACTAGCGGCTCTCATTAACCTGGTCGTTCTCATGACCAACACTCGACCCCTTCGCGCCACCGTCGCGGCAGTTCTTCTGAAGATTTATACGTTAATGTGACGTCTGCTACTCCTGAATCAGAGACTAGACCTAGGAGAAACCAATCTCCAACGTCTACTCTGAAAAACGATGATCTTCGTCACCGCCTAAACCGTCAGCTATTCAAAACACCCCATGCTAACCTTACGAAAGAAATCCACGAACTGAAAAATGTCGTGAACACTCTTCAACAAAAGCTCGACATGGCAGTGGCTCCACCGTCCACTCACCATTCTCATCTTGACCCCAGTGACCTTCGTCTTCGTCTCACCTCCAGATCAAGTTACGGCCGCAAATACCGATCAACGGCCGATCCGACTTACAATCCCAAAAACAAGAGCGGAGATCACATAACCAGGAATGGATCTTGTTATCGACGTAATCCATCAGTCGAAGACAGTACCAACTCCTCTCTTGAACAGGTCGCCAGAGCTGAGACCCCTCGAAGATCTATCCACCAGAAGAGGGCACCTGAGTCTCATTCTCGAGAACGGGACTCCTGGAAGGTGGTCCCTAGATATCATTCTCCAGAACGATCTCCCCCAAGGGATGAATCTGGATATCCGTTGTCAGAAGCCATTGAGAAAGAAAAACTACCTCCCAATTTTCGGATGCCTCAATGTGATCTCTACGACGGAACCGGAGATCCGGGAGAACATGTCTACCAGTTTGAAACAAACATGCTCCTCATCCAGGTCTCAGATGCTGTCATGTGCAGAGTCTTCCCTACCACTCTGAGGAAGGCTGCACATGCATGGTTCAAATCTCTACAACCAAGATCTATCTACTCATTTGGCCAATTATCGGATCTCTTTTAGAAGCACTTTATAAGCAGTCGCTCCCGAAGGAAGAACTCGGCGAGTCTGCTGAACATTGTGCAAGAGAAAAATGAGTCTTTGGCATGCTTTCTCGGATGATTCAACGCAGCCACTTTGAAAATCGATAATTTGGATGAATTCGTGAAGTATACTGCATTCCTCTGAGGCCTTGGACCCACATCCAAGTTCGCATTCTCTGTGAACAAAAGTTCTCCAGGTAATATGAAATCCCTTCTCGAGAAGGCTAACAAATATATTTAAGCAGAAGAATACCTGGAGACACACAGAGGACGACGTGGAGAAGGAAAGGAAGAACAGAAGAAACGATCTCGAGAGATAACTCCTCCAGAAGGAAAGTCAGCAAAACATTCTAAGCATAACGAACGGCGTCCAAAAGACCCGTTCGCTTGGGAAAAGCTGACAACCCTCAATGCAAAACCGTCACAGATTCTTCACGAGATCAAAGACAATAAAGCTCTCCAGTGACCAGACAAAATGAAATCTCGACCAAATAAAAGGAACAAAGACTTATGGTGTTACTTTCACAACGATCATGGCCACACAACTGACGATTGTGGGTCACTTAAACGAGCAATTGAGGCCCTTATCAAACGTGGCCAGTTGAGAAAGTTTGTAGCTCCTAGAGAAGGAAGACAACACACACCTCCGGTCATGAAAGAAGGAGAAGATCGGGAAGAAAATGCGGGTACAATCAACACTATATCTGGGGGATTAGCCTCAGGAGGTTCATTAGGACGGGCTCGAAAAGCATACTCCACAGAAGTATGCATAACGAGTCAGCCCCCGAATAAGAAATCGAAGACGGTACCCATAGCAGCGATCACCTTTTCCAATGAAGATTCAAAGGATATAAAAACTCCTCATGATGATCCATTAGTCATCACAGTTAGAGATGAGAACTTTGATGTAAAGTGTGTCTTGATTGATAACGGAAGTTCTGCAGAAATCTTATTTTACGATGTATTCAAGAAGATGAACATTCTAACGGATCGTCTACGAAAGATGGATACACCATTGTATGGATTCTCCAATCATCCAGTTGCAGCCAAAGGTATTATCGCACTCCCAGTTGCGATTGGCACACCTTCGGCACAAGCCAACTTCATGCTTGATTTTGTGGTGGTAAAGGTCCCCTCAGCATACAACGCCATATTGGGGTGACCAGCACTCAATCAGTTACAAGCTATAGTGTCAACTTATCACCTCAATATGAAGTTCCCCGCAGAACACGGGATTGGAAAGGAGAAAGGAGACCAGACTACAGCTCGTCAGTGCTACGTGACTTCATGCCGATCAAAGAACAAGGAAGCACTTATTATCGAAGACCTCCGGGAAGATATAAAGATGCAAATGGGAGAACCAGTTGAAAATCTTGTAAGCATCAAAGTACATCCTGAAGAAGAAAACAAAAGGGTTCAGATTGGTTCAAATCTTAAAGAAGACACCAAGCTCGAGCTGGTGAACCTAAGGAGATTTGGTCCTGCGCAAGTTAGGAGTCTCCGATCCAAAGGCAGCGACGGGAAAGTTATCTCCAAGCTAGGAAGGACCCTATCGTGTTATAAAGGTTCTCAAACCGGGAGCCTACACACTGGGAACACTTTCCGAAAAATCAATCCCTCGTACTTGGAATGCTGAGCATTTGCAAAAATATTGCCAGTAGCATCTTGCCTCAAGGCAAGACACTTCCTTTTTAGGGGGATAGACCTTATCAAAACCCCAATCTTTTAAAAATTGTCTTTAGAAAGATAATTTCAAATAAATGGGTTGTTAAGCAATCCAATGTAAACTTTATCTTTTGCTCGAGCAATAAAGTTATTTTTCTCAGCATTATTATAATGTAAACTTAAACATTCTGCCCGAGCAGAATGATGGCCGAACACTCTGCCCGAACAGAGTGATGGCTGAACACTCTGCCCAAACAGAATGATGACCGAAACATTGTTCCCGAACAGAGTGATCAATTTAGACAAAACATTCTATCCTAACAAAGTGATGGCCGAACACTCTGCCCAAGCATAGTGTATAACTCTTGCATTTTATAAAAATACAAGAGAAGGCCAAACGGATTAGCTACAGATCTAAGTCTGTGAAGAAACAAAAGTCGATGGGGGCACCGTCACTCCACCAAAGCTTTTACTTCTTCGAAATTTAGGCCGAGCGAGAGTGCTCGACTTCTTTGCCAACTCTTTAATTGACGAATAAAGGGTTTGAGTCAAAGTAAAAATCGGTAATACTGTGTGAATGGTAAACACAAACCATGAGAAACACATAGTAAAGCATCATAGCATGAAATAAAAGATAAAGAGTTTTACAATAAGCCCTTGAAAGGGCATCAAAATTCTTTGTCTGAACAAACCAAAGTCTAACATCTAAGGCTCGGGGGCATCGCTAGAAGGACCATCCCCTGGAGGGTGAGAAGCTGCAGCATCACCTGCCTCTGATGGCAGAACAGTCTCTCCAAAAGGAAATATCACCGCAGGCAGAACGAAGTTATCCAAGGGGATATCAGGAAAGTGCTCGGCGAACATCTCCTTGGCCTTCGCGAAACCAAGCTCGTAAATCTCAAGGCCGTCATCCGCACGCTTCTTTAGCCATTCGTCCCCAGCATTCCCATCAAGAAAGTCACGGATGCCTTGATCACGAGCCTTCTTCACCTCTTCTGCTGCTCTCTTCTTTACCCGTTCCAGCCTTTTCTCCAAAGTCTCGATCTGTGCAAGCTGCCACTTGCCTCGCCATCTCAAAACGAGACAACATTTCAGACCCACTCGCATACATCTGGAATGAAGATTGGAACAACCAGCGAAACAGAGTCCGAAAGTAAATACAAAGGGAAGACTAAAAGAAAGAAACTCACTGTGTACACAGCCTGAGCAAAAGAACAGGCAAAGGTCTCTTGAGTTTGGTTCTGGAACATTTCCTTGTCCAGAGGAAGAACTCCGTGAACAAGGTGTTACTCTGAACTCTGATTATCAGGCATCCCAACATCATCAGAACAAAGAGTTCATCTGGGATGAAAGATGAGATCTTCATCGACAGACACCTTCTCTACAATCTGCAGAGAGTGGTCAGGAGGAATAACCCTTGTCTTCTTGGGAGCAAATAATTCGAGTAGGGTAAAAGTGAAGTGGAGATCTCCTTTTATAAAGAAAAATTCGAATAACCGTTTCTTGGGATACCAAACGGTTCATCTACCCTTACGTGTCACAAGCTAATAGAGGAGAAGTTTGTAAACTTGAAAATTCCCGCTCAAAGGCATTAACGGAGAATAAGACACGTGGAAGGAAATAAGACTTTGTCCAAGCAGAATCCCGTCCGAACATTCTGCCCGAGAAGAGTGACCGTGGCCGAACAGAATTCTGCCCGAGCAGAATCCCGTCCGAACACTCTGCCCGAGCAGAATGACAACGGCCGAACAGAATTTTGTCCGAACAGAATCCCGTCCAAACACTCTGCCCGAGCAGAATGACAACGGCCGAGTAGAATCCCGTCCGAACTCTCTCCCAGAGCAGAGTGACCGTGGCAGAACAGAATCTGCCCGAGCAGAATCTCGTCCGAACACTCTGCCCGAGCAGAGTGACAACGGCCAAACAGAATTCTGTCCGAACAGAATCCCGTCTGAACACTCTGCCCGAGCAGAGTGACAACGGCCGAATAGAATTCTGTCCGAACAGAATCTAGTCCGAACACTCTGCCCGAGCAGAGTGACAACGGCCGAGCAGAATTCTGTCCAAACAGAAGCCCGTCCGAACACTCTGCCCGAGCAGAGTGACAACGGCCAAGCAGAATTCTGTCCGAACAGAATCTCGTCCGAACACTTTGCTCGAGCAGAATGACAGCGGCCGAGCAGAACCATGTCCAAACTCGTCGCCCGTGCAGACATCCTAACTCTGTTTTCTTTGTGCTCTCAAGAGCCCATGGGTAAAACTCTAAAGAGTTTGACTATAGAAAAAATCGAGTAGAGGTCAATGGAGTTTTCTTAGGTAGAGATTTATCCGAGCAAAAAGTTATGGACTTTTCAAGTTCTCAAGTGATAGTACAACTATATTTTCTGTTCGGACTTGACATACGAGGCTGACCAGCTCAGTGGCGATTTGTTCTCATTCCGCGCTCGAGTTCAAGGGTTCGAATCTGCTCGGATACATGAGCAATAAGGAGTTCTTTATTTTTTCAACAAAGGGTTCATTAGATTGGGCCTCTCCACCATCAGGCCCGCGTCCGCGCAGCAAGCCCGCACAGCAGGTCCGAGCAGATCATGGTCCGAGCCCAACGACCGAGCAGGGAAAAATGTTGGGGCTTCTCAGCTCGGGCCA
The DNA here is from genome assembly GCA_033070095.1 of Escallonia herrerae. NCBI lineage: Eukaryota > Viridiplantae > Streptophyta > Magnoliopsida > Escalloniales > Escalloniaceae > Escallonia > Escallonia herrerae. The sequence continues at coordinate 1,008,314 of JAVXUP010000007.1, forward strand.
TAATCTGAGCAGGCCATGGTCAGACTAGAAAAAATCCGAGCAGATCGACGTCCGAGCCCGCTGACCGAACAGAAGAAAAAATGAGGCCTTTTCAGCTCAGGCCAATAGTCCGAGCAGAAGATGGTCCGAGCAGAAAAATCCAAACAGGCCCATAGTCTGAGCAGAACATGGTCCGAGCAGAAAAAATCCGAACAAGCAGAACGTTATCCGAGCAGAGCACTCTTTGAATATTTGAAACGTCAGACAAACAGATTCAATTCTGTTTTTGGCATATTTCACTATCACCAGTGGAAAAAGTGTGCTTCCACCCGTTTTATTAAACGCTGGCAAAAGCAGGGGGCATGTGATATAGCTAAAAATATCCCTCCAATCTACGGACGACACGTGGCAGTTATGACACATAACCCATACTGGCTCATTACTGATATGGCATTTACCGTATCAATCATCGGGCAGAATCCTAAAGAGGCTCTGACTCTATCAGTTCAGATTGACATGAGATCATCTAGGATCTTAATTAGATTCTGATTAGAGTTGGTCAAAGCCCAGTCCTACTAGGACTCCTCATTCTACCAGTATATAAAAGGGTCAAGCCCTTCAGGTAAAGGGAGGTTCACACACATATACATTGTGTCTTTATTGCTTATCAGAGTTCTACATTGTTAGTCATCTCTGACTTAAGTATCGAAGCGTTTCCCGCCGAAACCCCACCCGGCGGTCACTCGTGTTCTCTTTTGCAGGCCTGATTTCTGGTGTGATTCCTGATTCAGTTTTTAGCTGCAACAAGCCCGACATGGCAAATTATATCTTTTGATGTTGTTTAGATTAGTGGGTTTATAAAAAAAAAATGGAAAGTAAGAGGAATCTTATTGAAATTCTCATTAGACCAAAATGAAACTAACGATTAGTAATAAATAAAAAAAACCGATTTTCCAGCTGAGGTACTGTATGGGCCCTGTACAATAAGTGTACAACCTTATAAACAAATGGTACAACTTGTTACTGCACTGGGTGCGACCGCGAGAAGCCTAAACACGAAGCATTAACACATGGTGACTACTGACATCCAGTACCAGATCCGCGGTGGGTGCTCACGCCTCACGAGGTGCCCTTTCCGTATCAGGACAAGTCTCACACCGAGCCACGTACGGTCCACATCCTGCCGACACGTAGTGCACCATGGTGACTGTGTCGTCCAAGGGACCGCCCAATTATAGGACGCGTATCACGAGATGTCCATCGGAAAATAAGGGAAATGTCAACCACAAGAACGCCGTACCCGAGGGGTGGGGGGGGGGTGGCTGGGGGAGGAAGGACCCACCCTCCGTGGGGGATTGGAAGGAGCCTAAAATCCAACGTTGAAGCCATCGAAGATGACGTGGCTGGACCAGCCCCAGAATGTGAACGCCGGTGGTGGGCCCCACAAGGCGTTCTGAACGTTCAAACTGCAAATCGCGCTGACCTGACAGTGACCGGGGAAATTACAGTAACGGTCACACCGTTGTGACCGTTGCCCTGCGCATTGCTGACACCCTAACAGAAAAGAACGGGGACAATCAGGGGCAGGGGCAGTTCTTTTCCAGTTTCCGTTGTAAGAACTTCTGGTTCTTCCTTTTTTTTTTTTTCTTTTCTTTTTATAGAAATCAGAAATATATATCACAATAAATTTTGAAATTAAATATATATAAAGTATTCAAAAGATAAAAAAAAAAAAACGAGAGAAAAATAAATTATTTTTTCGTTCTCTCCCCCCCCCCCCCCACCCCCCCCAAGTGAAGCATTAACATTAAACAATTTTTGTGTTGTTCTTAACGCATTAACATTAAACAAACAAACAAATTATCAGCTACAAACAAAATTAAAGAAAACCTAATTAAATTGTGAACTGAAGACAAAATTAACAACCAAAAACAAGATAACTACTTAAAACAACAACCAATCATATTACACCAGCATTCTGTCAACCTAACCCATATTCCAGACGCGTGTACCCCAGCATGCACTGTTACCTTGATCGTCGTGCTTCCACTTCGGAGCTGAAAACGCGACCATTTTCGACCATCTCGCTGCTGTTAGCCTTAGTGGAAATAAAGCCCTATATCGGAAGCCCTCACACCTCACGATTAGAGCATCGACGGACAAATCGACACTGACCAGAACCCAAGAGGCTCATTATCAACAACCGCAAACCGGCATCTCTCAGCAGTTGCCAAGCTCACCTAACACAAACCAATAATAAGCAGAACAGAGAACTGTGCCACCTAAATTTGCAGTATACCAACCTTTCTAGATCCAGGGGGAAGGGGGTCGACTAATGGGGAAGGGGGAGTAAAAACCCTAAAAGAAATGCCTAGATCTAGGCTCACCAATCCATCTCTAATCTAAGACAGCCCGACGAATCATGATGGCAAAACCCACAGCCCCGGACGGCCAAATCAAGCTTCACGCGTAGCCACCACAACCCAATCGTATAATCAGATAAACCCAGGACCCAACAATTTACCCTTAATCTGTCGCCAACCAATTGTTGGAGCCATAAACAAAGGATAACCAAGGCTGATAAAAAACTATCCGATATGACAAGGGTGTCGTCCAGCTCACCAGAGCCCCAAGATCCCACACAAATCCTAACTAAACAACATCTAAACTACCATGTCACCACCTACCGAGAGGTACCATGTCACCACTTACCGAGAGAGCCAGCAGTGGCGACAGAGACGAGAGTATAAGAGAAAAGGTTATGGGGAGAAAGGCGTTTCCATGAAATCGCCTCTCTCAGAGACGGTGCGGCGCCCGTATACTTCTAGTCCTTTTATATCATCATCTTTTATAGAAATGAAAGAACATCAGAATCAAAGCCTAGACATGCGAGAAAGCATATCGTCAAAACCAGCATACAGTCACTGCCAAGTACAACTCTAAACGTTATAAAATTCAAAAATATGTGACAAATTTTATGTGTTCGAGTATTTTAATAAAAGAAGATGCATTTTAGTGATATATTTTAATAAAAGAAAATGCATTTTTTGTGATAAGAATGGCTTTTAAAAGAACGAAAAAAAAACTAGATATATGTTTAAGTCTCATATTGCTTGTGCTTGAAAAGATTTTTCATTGTTACATACTTACACTACAAGAAAAAAGGCTTTTAGCGACGGGGAAATCCGTCGCTAAAAGCCTAAAATCGCTGGCTAAAATTTTTAGCGACGGATTTACCGTCGCTAAAAGTCCTTCGTATAAAAGCCCGTCACTAATAGTTTGGCGACGAAATTTTCAAATCCGTCGTGTTATATTTAAGTTTTTGCGACGGATTTATTTATTAATTAGCGACGGAATATCTATCTCTAATTATATTTTAAGTATTTTAATTAAATTTTTTTTGTTAAATTAGCGACGGAATAAATATTTTAGCGATGAAATATTCCGTCGCGAAATGTCTTATTTAGCGACAGAATAATCCGTCGCTAAACACGGATAGTAATAAAAACTTTTAGCGACGGATATAATCCGTCGCCAAAAGTCAAAATTTTTTTAAAATAATTTTTTTTATTTTTCTAATGCCCAAACCTGTAATAAAAAAATCAATCCTCAACAACAACGCGCAATAATCAATCCTCAACAACAACACGCAATAATCAATACACAAAGAAATATGTACAAGATGGGAACCAGATACAGCTGGTTAGGGGAGGGGAGAAGAGTACAAGCCGGGCGCGGGGGCTGGGGGGGAAGCTGGGATCGGGCACGAGAAGAGGCTCATCAGGGGTTGCCGAGTCCCGAATCTGGATCCTGCTGATTCGGGGCCGGCTCGGCATGTCCAGCTGCGGTACCCTGCTGATCCTGCTCCCTGATCATCCTCAACACCACCGTAGCAATGCGCTGATCTCCTCGTCGTCCAACGGATGCCGAGGAGCCGGTGTCTGTGGAGGGGCAGTGGGGGTGAGGACGCTCCTATCACGGCACGAGCAGTCGTGCTAGGCAGGCCGCGTATGCGGCCTTTCGGCCGATTGACGACCTCCGGCGTATCCAGCCATCGCTTCAACGCCCCAGTACTCGCACCCGTACTAGTGGACGCTGATGGCTGTCCGGACTGCTCCTCGGACCCCCTAAGCTGTTCATACGAGGCCTGCAAAAATAGTGGTTTAAAGATATGTTAGGGCATTAATTAACGCAACAGACATTGAGGATAGAAAGAAAAAAAATTAACAACTTAAACAAATTGACTCACATCGATCCGCCGGGCAATATCTGAAATATAGTCGCCCGCCCGGTGCGCCTCGTCCTTGTCCTTCTTCCGCACGTGCGTCTGATTATACGTCAGAGCTACGACCTCATCGTCCTCCAGATCCGGGTGCTCGACCGCATTCTTGTGTCGGACGATGTCGTGTGGCACCGACCCCCCCGTGTGCGTCGGATCTTTGTTCTGTCTGTTCTCGGCCCCGCTCTTACTCTTGGCGTCCCAACCTGGATCCGTAGCCCACCGATCTATCATCGCCGTCCATACAGTCGGAGATATCCAATGTGGGGGATATCTCGTCATCTCCGTCATTGGGGCACCCTCGGGCAGCATCTTCTTCGCCCGGTCCCTTGCGTCGTGGAGCCATCGGCGGTAATTCTTGCCGATGTAAGCAAAGAAGGCCTGCTGCTCAGGCGAGTCAAACGTGAACCCCTCCTGTAAGGCATTCAATAACACAAATTAACTACAGAAAACAAACTCTAATTAAACAAATACTATCGCTGAAAAAAATACTTCACCGTACCAGCCACTCCTCCCATAGGGACTCCCTCGCAGCGGCATCCCAGTCCTTCCAGTACAGGCGTGGCTCGAAGAATCGGCCCTTCACAAGAACGCCGATCTTCGTCCTCGCCTGATTCTCCAGGATCCTGCCAAAGAAGTAAATAAATAAATTAATACAGTTCAAATATAAATTAACACCCCAAAATTTTAAATATAAGGCATGATGTGATATTTTTTTTACTTACAGGCCCTCCTGGGTGAGCGTAACTCTCTGTTTACGCTGGGGGTCGATGCGTACCCCGCGTGTCGGACCACGGCCTCGTCGAGATCCTACAAAACACAACATTAATACAGTTCAAATATAAGGCTAGCGAAAATGTACTAAACACCGTTATCAACTATACCTGTAGGTAGAACCCACGAAAGAAGGAGAATTAACGCGCGTGTGGGATGAATCTGCGTCGGGCTGGGGCGACGGCGACGGTTGGGGCTAGGGCTGGGGCTGGGGCCCCATCCGCTGTACACGATCACTCTGTGCCTCGTCATCAGTGGGCAATGACGAGGTGGGACCCACCGGGGAGGAAGCAGCTCGGCGTCCAACCCGGCCACGAATAGCCCGTATCCTATCCATATCTGACTTCGTATAGATAAATTACAAATACATGAACACATTAAAAATAATAATTTGGCAGAAATCATCGGCACTATATATATATATGAACGGAGGTGCAAAAATATATCAATATGAACCAAGTTCTAAAATGTGACTACATTTTTTTCCCAGCTTGTTACAACATTATAACTCAATCATTTTCAGTTTGAGAATCATCATCATCTTCATCACTTTCCTCATTGTCCTCTTCTTCGTGGGACTCGTTGTCCTCTTCATCTTCTAATTCATCCTCTTCGTCAGTAGACCCGGTCAACGTACCGACGAAGATGCCATTTTACTTCAATTCGTTTTCTCCAATGCAACAACTCACATCTACCGCACGAACACCTTATCTTACCAAAGTCAACATGTGCAAGATACGCGTAAGCGAAGTCGAGAAATTCGTCAACGCGATCCTCAAAATCGTCAGCATTCTTCCTTTTCATCCAACTTTGATCGACCGACATGATGACTGAATTATCGTACTGTATACCACCTTCAATTATGACCAATCATTAGGCAGGGTCGATGTAAATATGAATGCATGAATGTGACAACATGTCTATGTATTTCCCTCTATTTTCTAATAGGTAGTGGTCCTATCCCATTCAGAAAAGCACATATTTATAAAATAGTGAATAACTCATGCTTAGTCATATGTCTGCTGTTGCAGCTAAAAACTGGATCGGGAACCACACCAGAAATTAGGCCTGCAAAAGAGAACACAGATTGATCGCTGGGTGGGGTTCCGGCGGGGAACGCTCCGATGCTTAAGTCAGAGATGGCTAACAATGTAAAATTCTGAGAAGCAATAAAGACACAATGTATATGTGTGTGAACCTCCCTTTACCTGAGAGGTTTGACCCCTTTATATAGTGGTAGAAGGAGGAGTCCTAGTAGGACTGGGCTTTAACCAACTCTAATCAGAATCTAATTAGTATCCTAGAGGATCTTACGTCAATCTGAACTGATAGAGTCAGAGCCTCTTCAGGATTCTGCCCGGTGACTGATACGGTAAATGCCATATCAGTAATGAGCCAGTATGGGTTACGTGTCGTAACTTCCACGTGTCGTCCGTACATTGGAGGGATATTTTTAGCTATATCATATGCCCCCTGCTTTTGCCAGCATCAATGAAGCGGGTGGAAGCACACTTTTTTCACTGCTGGTAGCGAAATATGCCAAAAACAGAATTGAATCTGTTTGTCTGCCATTTTAAATATCCAAAGAGTGCTCTGCTGGGACAAGATTCTGTGGGGACAAGATTCTGTTCGGACAAGATTCTGCCCGGACGGGATTCTGTTCGGACAGAATTCTGCTCTGTCGTTGTCACTTTGCTCGGGCAGAGTGTTCAGATAGGATTCTGTTCGGACAGAATTCTGCTCGGACGGGATTCTGTTAGGACAGAATTCTACTCAGCTGTTGTCACTCTGCTCGGGCAGAGTGTTCGAACGCAATTCTGTTCGGCCAGAATTCTGCTCGGCCGGGGTCACTCTGCTCGGGCAGAGTGTTCGGATAGGATTTTGTTCGGACAGAATTCTGCTCGGCCTTAGTCACTCTGCTCGGGCAGAGTGTTCGAACGGGATTCTGTTCGGCCAGAATTCTACTCGGTCGTCGTCACTCTGCTCGGGCAGAGTGCTTCGGACGAAATTCTGTTCGGCCAGAATTCTACTCGGCTGTGGTCACTCTGCTCGGGCAGAGTGTTCGGACGGGATTCTGTTCATACAGAATTCTGCTCGGACGGGATTCTGTTCAGACAGAATTCTGCTCGGCCGTTGTCACTCTGCTCAGGCAGAGTGTTCGGACAAAATTCTATTCGGGCAAAACCATGCTCGGACGGGATTCTGTTCGGACAGAATTCTGCTCAGCCGTTGTCACTCTGCTCGGGCAGAGTGTTCGGACAAAATTCTGTTCGGGCAGAACCATGCTCGGCCGTTTTCACTCTGCTCGGGCAGAGTGTTCGGACATGATTCTGCTCGGCCGCATCAATCTGCTCGGGCAGAGTGTTCTGCGAGAACCGTGCTCGACCGTTTGGCACTCTGCTCGGGCAGAGTGTTCGGACACGATTATGCTCGGGCAGAACCGTGCTCGACCGTTTGGCACTCTGCTCGGGCAGAGTGTTCGGACACGATTCTGCTCGGGCAGAACCGTGCTCGACCGTTTGGCACTCTGCTCGGGCAGAGTGTTCGGACATGATTCTGCTCGGGCAGAACCGTATTCGGCCGTTTGGCACTCTGCTCTGGCAGAGTGTTCGGGTAAGAGAGTGTTCGGTAAGGATTCTGCTCGGGCAGAGTGCTCGGTTCATGTCCACGTGTCCCCCTTGCAATTAATGCCTTTGAGCGAGAAATTTTGAATTTTCAAACTTCCATTCTCTTAGCTTGCGACACGTAAGAGTCAGATGAACCGTTGTGCATCCCAAGAAACGGTTATTTGGGGTTTTCTCTATAAAAGGAGATCTCCACTTCATTTTCACCTCACTCAAATCATTCGGAAGCATCCTTCACTTCAATTAATTCTCTCTTCATGTCCTCTTTTTGTTCAGCATTTCAAGTTTTTGTAGTTTGTTTTGAAGACATGTCCGAGTCTGTTTCATCTCCTGATGAGGATGTAGTCATTAGCAGTAGTTCATCCTCAAGATCAGGTCGAGTTTTAACTTCAAGTAGTGAAGTTGGGACTTCAAATCCACAACTTCTCCGACCTTTATCCTCAGAACCACTACGCCCTTCATCTTCTCAACCTCCCCAGCCTTCAACCTCCCAACCATCTCCATCTTTGCCTGCCAAGAATGCCTTAGGCGACGTTAAGGATCAAGCCAAAGATGAGGCTAATCTTAAGCCTTGGTATACAGCAGATGAGAAGTCGAGTAAAATGTCTACCAAAGATTTGGTGGAGTTGCTACGGGAATATCCTCTTCCCGTAGGCTGGTATGCTCGTCTTCCTGGTTTGCAAGAACCAGCCAACTATGGAACGAAGTATGAAACTGGGATATATGAAGAGCGAGTGAGATCTGGATACATGCTTCCTCTTCACCCTTTTGCTCTTCGTTTCTTTGAGCATTACCACATGGCCCCAGGTCAGCTTGTTCCCAATGGCTGAAGGAAGCTTGTCGAGCTCATTTATCTGATTCAGACTTCAGGTTACAAACCAGATGCAACAGATTTTATGAGAGTATTCTTTGAAATATGTTTCGTCAAGGGAGTTGCCAATTGTCCAGGATGGTACTATATTCACAGTAGGCAACGACTTCTGAAGGAGGGCCGAAGTTGAATAAAGGTTGGCACTCCAGATACTTGTTTGTTGGCCGTTCTGATAAAAGGAAGCTTCCGTTTGACAGAGAATGGAATCCTTACCGTAAGGATTTTGAGAACCCTGGCAAGCCTGTTCCCAACAACCTTACCAAACACATTCTTAGCCACATCAAACTTCGGGGCGGACTTTCCATTGATGAACCCTTATCAGAGCAGCAACTAGAATAGGCAAGGATCATTCCTCGCATGCATGTTCCAACTAGAGTTGTAACCGCTCCTCCTGCGCCTACTATCTCTAGCACATTTCCTGCTGAGAGCGCGTCTCTAGGTGTGCTTTAAATAGGCTTTTGGTTTCAGTCTTTGTTTCAATGTGTATTCTTGTATTGATTACCAACTCCTTTGCAAAAATGGCCAGCGGAAGTGGAAAAACGCCGCAAGGAGGCTTTCTTGGCATCTTGCAGAAAGCCAAAGGAAAAAGGAAAGAAAAGCAGCCAAGTGCAGAGTTGTCCCCTGCTCCAAATAAGACAAGGGTTATCCCTCCTGACCACTCTTCGCAGATCGTGGAGAAGGTGTCCGTCGAAGAGGATCCCATCTTTCGTCCCAGATGGACTCTTCGCTCCAATGATGTTAGGATGCCAGACAGTCAAATTTCAGAGCAACACCTTGTTCACGAAGTTCTTCCTCGAGACAAGGAAATATTTCAGAACCAAACTCATGAGACCTTTGCCTGTTCCTTTGCTTAGGCTGTGTATACGGTGAGATTCTTTCTTCTTGTCTTCCCTTGTATTTACTTTCGGACTTCACTTTCCTGATCGTTTCAATCTTTATCGTAGATGTACGTCAGCATCTTCTAAAATGCTGTCTCATTTTGAGATGGCAAGGCAAGTGGCAGCTGAGGAGGCCAAGCAGAAAAGGGAAGCCCTCAAGGAGGCAGAAGAAGCCATTCGTCGTGCTGAAGAGCTGAGTAAGCAGGAGACTAACTATCTTGCACAGATCGAGACTTTGGAGAGGAGACTGGAACGGGCCAAGAGGAGAGTGGCAGAAGAGGTGAAGAAGGCTCGTGATCAAGGCATCCGTGACTTTCTTGATGGGAATGCTGGGGATGAATGGCTCAAGAGGTGCCCGGATGACGGCCTTGAGATTTATGAGCTCGGCTTCGCGAAGGCCAAGGAAATGTTCGCGGAACGCTTTCCTGTTATACCCTTGGATGACTTCGTTCTGCCTGCTGTGATATTTCCGTCTGGAGAGACTGTTCTGCCTTCAGAGGCAGGTGATGCTGCAGCTTCTCATCCTCCAGGGGAACGTCCTTCTGGCGATGCCCCCGAGCCCTAGATGTTTAGGCTTTGTTGCTTTTAGACTGAGTTACTTTGATGCCTCATCGAGGGCTTTTGTAAACTCTATCTTTTTTAATTCGTGGTATTTCGTTTTACTATGTGTTTGTCATGGTTTATGTTTTACCAGTCACACGGCATTATTTCTTTTTACTTTGACTCAAACTCTTTGTTTAATTAAAGAGTCGGCAAAGAAGTCGAGCACCCACGCCCGGCCTTAATTTGAAGAAGTAAAAGTTTTGATAGAGTGACTATGTCTCCATTAACTTTTGTTTCTTCACGGACTTAGATCTGTAGCTAATCCGTTTGGCTTATTCTTGCATTTTTTGTGAAAAAGGCAAGAATTTGGCACTCTGCTCGGGCAGAGTGTTCGGCCATCACTTTGTTCAGGCAGAGTGTTCGGCTATCACTCTGTTCGGACAGAATGTTTAAGTGTACATTATAACAATGCTGAGAAAAATGACTTTATTGCTCGAGCAAAAGATAAAGTTTACACTAGATTGCTTAACAACCCATTTATTCGAAATCATCTTTCTAAAGACAACTTTTAAAAGACGGGGGTTTTGATAAGGTCTGGAACCCTATCGTATTGCCTCGAGGCAAGATGTTACTGGTAATATTTTTGCAGATTCTCCGCATTCCAAGTACGAGGGATTGGTTTTCTAGAAAGTGTTCCCAGTGTATAGGCTCCCGGTTTGAGCACCTTTATAATACGATAGGGTCCTTCCCAGCTTGGAGATCACTTTCCCATCGCTGCCTTTGGATCGGAGACTCCTAACTTGTGCAGGACCAAATCTCCTTAGGTTCACCAGCTCGAGCTTGGTGTCTTCCTTAAGATTTGAACCAATTCGAACCCTTTTGTTTTCTTCTTCAGGATGTACTTCGATGCTTACAAGATTTTCAACTGGTTCTCCCCTTTGCATCTTTATATCTTCCCGGAGGTCTTCGATAATGAGTGCTTCCTTGTTCTTTGATCGGCATGAAGTCACGTAGCACTGACGAGCTGTAGTCTGGTCTCCTTTCGCCTTTCCAATCCCGTGTTCCGTGGGGAACTTCATCTTGAGGTGATAAGTTGACACTACAGCTTGTAACTGATTGAGTGTTGGTCGCCCCAATATGGCGTTGTATGCTAAGGGGACCTTTACCACCACAAAATCAAGCATGAAGTTGGCTTGTGCCGGAGGTGTGCCAATCGCAACTGGGAGTGCGATAATACCTTCGGCTGCAACTGGATGATTGGAGAATCCATATAACGGTGTATCCATCTTTTGTAGACGGTCCGTTGGAATGTTCATCTTCTTGAATGTATCGTAAAATAAGATTTCTGCAGAACTTCCGTTATCAATCAAGACACGCTTTACATCAAAGTTCCCAGCTCTAACTGTGATGACTAATGGATCATCATGATGAGTTTTTATATCCTTTGAATCTTCATCGGAAAAGGTGATCGCTACTACGGGTACCGTCTTCAATTTCTTATTCGGGGGCTGACTCGTTATGCATACTTCTGTGGCGTATGCTTTTCGAGCCCGTCCTGATGAACCTCCTGCGGCTAATCCCCCAGATATAGTGTTGATTGTACCCGCATTTTTTTCCCGATCTTCTCTTTCTTTCATGGCCGAAGGTGTCTGTTGTCTTTCTTCTCTAGGAGCTACAAACTTTCTCAACTGGCCACGCTTGATAAGGGCCTCAATTGCTCGTTTAAGTGACCCACAATCGTCAGTTGTGGCCATGATCGTTGTGAAAGTAACACCATAAGTCTTTGTTCCTTTTATTTGGTCGAGATTTCATTTTGTCTGGCCACTGGAGAGCTTTATTATCTTTGATCTCGTGAAGAATCTGTCACGGTTTTGCATTGGGGTTGTCAGCTTTTCCCAAGCGAACGGGTCTTTTGGACGCCGTTCGTCATGCTTAGAACGTTTTGCTGACTTTCCTTCTAGAGGAGTTATCTCTCGATATCGTTTCTTCTGTTCTTCATTCCCTTCTCCACGTCCTCCTCTGTGTGTCTCCAGGTATTCTTCTGCTTGAATATATTTGTTAGCCTTCTCGAGAAGGGATTTCATATTACCTGGAGGACTTTGTTCACAGAGAATGCGAACTTGGATGTGGGTCGAAGGCCTCGGAGGAATGCAGTATACTTCACGGATTCATCCAAATTATCGATTTCCAAAGTGGCTGCGTTGAATCATCCGAGAAAGCATGCCAAAGACTCGTTTTTCTCTTGCACAATGTTCAGCAGACTCGCCGAGTTCTTCCTTCGGGAGCGACTGCTTATAAAGTGCTTCTGAAAGAGATCCGATAATTGGCCAAATGAGTAGATGGACCTTGGTTGTAGAGATTTGAACCATGCATGCGCAGCCTTCCTCAGAGTGGTAGGGAAGGTTCTGCACATGACAGCATCTGAGACCTGGATGAGGAGCATGTTTGTTTCAAACTGGTAGACATGTTCTCCCGGATCTCTGGTTCCGTCGTAGAGACCACATTGAGGCATCCAAAAATTGGGAGGTAGTTTTGCTTTCTCAATGGATTCTGACAACGAATATCCAGATTCATCCTTTGGCGGAGATCGTTCTGGAGAATGATGTCTAGGGACAACCTTCTAGGAGTCCCGTTCTTGGGAACAAGACTCAGCGCCCTCTTCCTATGGATAGATCTTCAAGAGGTCTCAGCTCTGGCGACCTGTTCGGGAGAGGAGTTGGTACTGTTTTCGACTGATGGATCACGTCGATAACAAGATCCACTCCTGGTTATGCGATCTTCGCTCTTCTCTTTGGGATGTAAGTCGGATCGGCTGTTGATCGGTATTTGCGGCCGTAACTTGATCTGGAGGTGAGACGAAGACGAAGGTCACTGGGGTCAAGATGAGAATGGTGAGTGGACGGCGGAGCCACTGCCATGTCGAGCTTTTGTTGAAGAGTGTTCACGATGTTTTTCAGTTCGTGGATTTCTTTCGTAAGGTCGGCATGGGGTGTTTTGAATAGCTGACGGTTTAGGCGGTGACGAAGATCATCGTTTTTCAGAGTAGACGTTGGAGATTGGTTTCTCCGAGGTCTAGTCTCTGATTCGGGAGTAGCAGACGTCACATTAATGTATAAATCTTCAGAAGAACTGCCGCGACGGTGACGCAAAAGGGTCGAGTGTTGGTCATGAGAACGACCAAGTTAATGAGAGCCTCTAGTTCGTGCATGACGGTTCTTGGAATGACCGTGTGAAGAGTCATCGGAAGAAGAGTGATTGGCCATGTTCCCTGTAGTGGTCCCACGGATGGCGCCAATCTGTTGCAGCTAAAAACTGGATCGGGAACCACACCAGAAATCAGGCCTGCAAAAGAGAACACGGAGTGACTGCCGAGTGGGGTTCCGGCAGGGGAACGCTCCGATGCTTATGTCAGAGATGGCTAATAATGTAGAACTCTGAGAAGCAATAAAGACACAATGTATATGTGTGTGAACCTTCCTTTACCTGAGGTGCTTAACCCCTTTATATAGTGGTAGAAGGAGGAGTCCTAGTAGGATTGGGCTTTAACCAACTCTAATCAGAATCTAATTAGGATCCTAGAGGATCTCATGTCAATCTGAACTGATAGAGTCAGAGCCTCTTCAGGATTCTGCCCGGTGACTGATATGGTAAATGCCATATCAGTAATGAGCCAGTATGGGTTACGTGTCATAACTGCCACGTGTCGTCCGTAGATTGGATGGATATTTTTAGCTATATCATCTGCTAAAAAATCAGCAGCACCTCCCCCATTTCTCCAAGTATACGACATCGATTAGGTGTTCTAACATTCATCAAACCTTGCCTTGTAAGGTTTGACGGATGTTCGAACACCAAATCTGTATGCACCCGGAGAAACACGTGAGAACGTGTACCAAATATCCACGACATAGAACACAGAGCATGAGTTGAAACACTGTTTTATAAACACGTAACTTTTCCAAATTGTCCAAACTGGACATCCAAAGGCTCATTACAAAGCATTACTTTGTTATGAGTACCTTTGAACTGGAACTAAGGGTTTTTATGCATGTATGCGTTCAGAAATTAATAATATATGCAAGAATCTTTCTAAAATATCAAAACTGCAGAAAGATCGTTGCATATGTTACCAATTCCAGTTTAAATAGAATTCGTTGGCAACGAGTTGAACCATCTCGTTGCCAATGGACTTCGTAAAACAAGAACGAATATAAAGAATGCAGGTTTTATAAGAAACGAGTAATTGAACAATCTCTGGGCTAATTAGTGTTAATGAGGATTACCTTGGGCTAATTATAGCTAATTAGGGTTGATTAGGAGTAATTAAGGTTATTTTGAGCTAATAGTCGGGTTTAATTGTGCAGAGTCGTGTTGATTAGTCCTAATTAGGGCTAATTAGGCATTAATTGGGTTATGTTAGGGCTAATTAGTGCTAATGAGGACTACCTTGGACTAATTATAGCTAATTATGGTTGATTAGGACTAATTAGGGTTATTTTGAGCTAATTAGGGTTTAATTATGCAGAGTAGTGTTGATTAGTCCTAATTAGGGCTAATTAGGCTTAATTGGGTTATTAGGCTTAATTACGACTACTTAGGCGCATAATCAGAGTTTAGTTACGTGTTAGGGTTTAGGGTTTAATTAATCTAATCACGGGTCTACAAGATATGAGTAATCAGGGCTAATTAGGGTATAATTTGGACTGGTTGGTGTTAATTAGGATCAATTTGGAGTAATTACAGCTAATTTAATTTTCATTGGGTTCTTAGGGTAAATTAAAACTAATTAGGCTTGTTAGAGCTAATTAGGGTTAATTGGGTTCATTAGGGTTAATCGGGACTAATTAGGGCTAAGTATAGCCAGTGCTTGAGCCACGATGAGATTCTAAGGGGTGCTAAAAATGTCGCGTTAACCTAATTAACCTAAATTCAACAACCATCCATTCAACTAATTCACATATATCTCAATCCAATTGGGTCCCATCTTCCGTCAACAATCTCAATTCTCAAATTCTCAATACACAGTCAACAATCTCAATTCCCAATACCTCATAAAGGGTGTCGGTATGGTGTCCGACACGTCTGAAGACATTGATTTATTTTTTAAATGCCGAACGCCGTGTCTATCATCTCTTGAAGAGGTGTCCACAAGTATAAAGTCAAAATGTGACATTTCGGTGTCGGTGTCTATCGGACGCAGTGTCCGTGTCTGTGCTACCTAACGGGGATCTCAATCTAATTGGGTCCCATCTTCGGTCAATAATCTCAATTCTCAAATGCTCAATGCAATAAAAATCACACATTCAATCCAATTTGGTCCTATCTTCCGTTAACAATCTCAATTCTCAAATGCTCAATGCAATAAAAATCACACATTCAATCCAATTGGGTCCCATCCTCCGTCAACAAGCTCAATATCTCAAATTCTCAATGCACAATTAACAATCTAAAATCATCAGTTACATGACCTAAAATTATCAATTAATAATCTCATTTACTTCAAATGCACAGCTAATAACCTAAAATAATCAATTAACAACATAAATTCATCGATCAATAATCAAAATTCTCAAATGCACAATTAACAACCTAAAATTATCAATCAAATGAGAAACAATTGTTCAAAATGCACATATCCGATGCACTTGAATTATTTCAATTTAGGGTTTGATTGGATTAGGGCATTCAATTTAGGGTTCAATTAGTTTAATTTAGGGTTCGGTTCGATTAGGGCATTCAATTTAGGGTTTAATTAGGGTTCAATTACTTCAATTTAGGATTCAATTCGGGGATTTTATTGACTCAATTTAGGGTTCGGTTGATTTGGGGCATTCAATTTAGGGTTCAATTAGGGGGTTCAATTATTTTAATTTAGGGTTCGGTTGGATCAGGGCATTCAATTTATGGTTCAATTAGTTTAATTTAGGGTTCGATTCGATTAGGGCATTCTATTTAGGATTTAATTATGGTTTAATTACTTCAATTTAGGGTTCAATTAGTTCAATTTAGGGTTCGGTTGGATTAGGGCATTCAATTTAGGGTTTAATTAGGGATTCAATTAGTTTAATTTAGGGTTCGATTCGATTAGGGCATTCAATTTAGGATTTAATTAGGGTTCAATTACTTCAATTTAGGGTTCAATTAGGGGGTTCTACTGATTCAATTTAGGGTTCAATTAGGGGTTCAATTATTTCAATTTAGGGTTCGGTTGGATCAGGGCATTCAATTTAGGGTTCGATTAGGGCATTCAATTTAGGATTTAATTATGGTTCAATTACTTCAATTTAGGGTTCAATTAGGAAGTTCAGATTATTCAACAAATTTAGATTATACATAGCAGAGAAGACAAATTAACAACAAACTCAAATTATGGCCAAATGCTTTATAATCAACAAATTCAGAAGACAAAATAATGGTCAAACGTCCAAATAACAACAAATTCAGATTATACACTGCAGAGACGACAAATTCGAATGTTTTATGTACGTACATTGAAATTCAGAAAAGTTTATACAAGCAGAAGTGTGACTATGGCCAAATGCTAGATAATCAACTTTGATAAATAAACAACAAGATTAATTTAGGGCAATTGACATACAGATCTCGAGGTGGGTACGACGACGACGGCGTTGGTGATGCAGCGGCAGTGGTGGGCTTCGTAGCACGGTGACAGTGGAGGGCTTTGTGGCACGATGGTAGTGGAAGGCTTGGTGGCGCGGCATCAGGTGGCGGACGGGGGTGTCGCCGGAGGTAGGTCGCCGTCAAGAGGGGTCGCCGCAAGTGAGAACGGCAATGGGTGGGTGCGAGAAGAATTTCAGAGAGAGAAACCGGGAGAAAGAAAGAAACCAGATCTAGTTATAAATCATATCTTTAGCGACGGAATAACACCGTCGCTAAAAATCGTCGGTGAAGGTCTTATTATAAAAACTTTTACCAACGAAATTTTTAGCGACGATTTGATTCTGTCGCATAAATAATTTAAAAAAACCCTCAAAAATACTAATTTTCTAAAAAGTATTTAGCGACGGTAATTCCGTCGTTTAAAGTCCGTCTACAAATACTATTACCGACGGTGTCTTCCGTCGGTAATAGTATTAAATGACGGGATCTTCCGTCGCTTAAAGACCTTTTTAGCGACGGAATACCTTCCGTCGCCAAATATATATTTTCTTGTTGTGGACGCGTCAAAACCTTGATATTATGCACATGATAGTTTTCTCTAGCTTTCATAGCAAGCATGTGGGAAGCTTTTTTTTTTTTTATGATGTATACACATTTGTTGTTTTGAGCCAATGATGTTGGAGATTTTGTAAGTAGGAATCATTTGAATGGTAACATAGTTATTATTTCTATAGGATTCCATTTGATATGATGAGTTTTCTTTTTTAATACTGTTGAATTAGTTCAAACAAACTATTTGACATTGTCCCTATATTACTAGGCTAGAGTTCCTATTTATGTCTTTTTGAACAAAATTCCGTTGATAGTAGTGGCCATTTAGCTGTCGGCACAGATCTTTGGAGGCTGTCATTGGCTGTTGGCAATAGGTTTGGTCGCTAATATAGGTCTCCTCAAAGAGCTAACAAGGAATCCAAAATAAGGGTAGGTCGTTGTTATAGATCACCTTGGCTGCTATCCTGGGGTGTAAAAAAGTCAAACACTTCGTCTGAGTATTTGACCAGCCTAAAGGGCGACAGAGTATGTGATCAACTCCCCCCCGCCCCGGCCCCTTTTTTTTCTTTCTTCTCTTCCATACTTCTTCAACTTTCCTTCATTGGCTAGTGTAGATGTCTTCTCGCAGTTTGGGAACTGCTCCGCCAGCTGGAGTTCCTGCCTTGATTGAGTTTTATCTGTTAGTTTTGTGTGTTGGATTGTTGTTTTAGGGTTTTCTTCATGTGTTTTGTATGTTTTTGGAGCTTACTAAATTGTCTTTTGAGAGTGTAAAATCTGGATTTTTGGAATCCCAACACAGCCTAGCTCGCTACGGGTGCCTTATGGATCTTGATCAGTTAGTGGTTGCTCCCCGACAACAACTATGGGCAAACACTCTAATTGGTCAAGTTTGTGATCATCGTCTAGTCATTATAGAGATGTCGAAAGGACCGGGCGACCCGCGGGCTGGCCCTGCCAGGGCCGTTTTTGGTCCAGGCTGGCCCAGCCCTTTTTTGGGCGCGGACTGGCCCTAATCCTTAAGGCTTGGGCCAGGGCCAGGCCGAATTATTTGAGAAACAGGCCCTGGCCCGATTCGGCCCTAAATTGGCCCGGGTTTGGCCTGGCCCGACCCGGCCCTAAATTGGCCCGGGTTTGGCCTGGCCCGACCTGGCCCTCTTTTGGCCCGAGCCGCAGTTGACGTTCGCCAGAGCTGCCACCGTTTCCAATCGTCTCCTTTTGCCGCGGCAGGCACTGGATCTTGTAGTCGCAGGGCCACTCTTGCCACCGTAGGACTTCACCGAGGCCACCACCTCGAGATCGGCGTAAGCTGCCGAGGCCACCACTTCGAGATCGGCGCAAGCTGGTCACTGCCATTGGATTTGCGGAGACCACATCGGACGGCGCTAGCTTTTGGTGTCGGCATCTGTAGAGGCCACCGTAGTTGGATCTTCCACTTCCACCCTGCCGCTGCGGACTTTCACTGGTGTTGGCGGGCTTTGCTCCCACGTCGCTGGCGGTTTATGTTGTGGCTACTGACGGTGTACCATGGCTGTCCCCGGTGCTCCGTTGGCTGACGCAGCCCTCGGACTGCACGAACGGATAGCGCCTGATACCGTCGGGGTTTGCTGATGCCCCCGTCGGCGTTCGCTGGGGCTATTGTCCGCGGTGTTGTACATCGCGCGGCCGCCTCTGCTTTGTCGTTTTGTCTTCTTTTTCTTTTTCTGTCTTCTTTTGTTTTCTTTTCCATTGGGCCTGGGCCTGGCCCAAGCCCGGCCCTAGATATTGGGCCTAGGGCCAGGGCTTGGACTGGGCCCAAATTTTCCCTTCATCTGGCCCGGCCCGGCTTGCAACCCCAATGGCTCGGCCCAGGCCCAATTTCACGGCAGGCCCGATGGGCCCGAGCTAGGCCGGCCCATTGACATCTCTAAGTCACTGGCCATTTAATATAATGAGTGCTTCATGACAGTCCGTGGAATGTTAGAGGTTATGGAATTTGTAAGGTAATGTGATTATATATGGAACCTCTTGGAAGGTTTTATGCTTTCTATTTCGCAAATAACTCTGTTTTGAAGGTGGTGCTTAATGACAATACGTGGAATATTAGAGGTTATTTACTGCTTTTGCAACGATTGCACCGTTAATGGCTTTGGAATAGATTGAGTTCTCTTTTGTTGACTTGTGGGTTCAACTGCATCTTGTTCCCTTAAAGCTATTTTTCTATGATATGGCCGGGATCCTAAGAAATGCATTTGGGTTGTTGTTAGAGGTGGTCTGGTCCCCAATTAGGAAACTTCGTAGGGACTATTTTCAGGTACTACTCTGGGTTAGAATCGATGATCCTCTTATTCCAGGAATCTTTGTTAGGTTTAATTAGTGTGGTTCTCATTGGATTCAGGCTCGTTACGAGAATGTTTTTCATGTTTGTTACCAGAATGGAGTGATTGGTCACTGCATTGACTCTTGTCGTTTGCCTGTGCAGGTGGTTCGTCACCATTTGGAAATCACATGTCTACGGTATGTAGCAGAGGAAAGAATAGCTATGATAGCTTACAGTCAGGAGCCGTGTTTCTCGGCTGAGCTCCGCGCGTTTGCAATGATAAACTGGAAGAGGACTACTCGTTTGACCCTTGTTGATTCTGACAAGGGCCTGAACTAGTGTATGGTACTGATCTTGGGTCGAGTGTGGATTCGTTTGCGGATTTAATGATTCATTTGGATGGATTACATGTTAACCTACCCAATTCCTCAGAGCCAAGCTCCCCGGATTCATATGACCACATGTTTTTCTCAGCAATGCCTCGTTTATGGTTTTTTGATATTGGTGAAGGTGACAGACGTATCAGATAGTGGTTTGGAAGTGGTTGGTGAAGGCTGTGAAGGAGATGATGAGCTGGCGCCCACTGAGTGGTCACATAAACTGAAGCCGACTGATATGGACAGCAAACAAATTCATGCTAAGCTCCTTTCGACAGGTGTACTTTCAGCACAAGGGGTTCTTTACTTTGACCTGACCGGGTCGACCCGTCAGTTACGGATAAAATTCAGTCCGAATAAAATTTATCTGATTTTTTTTTTTTGTAGCCATTTGCTATACCCATACCCTATCCAGATGATCCGGGTAAATCCGCGGGTAAACAGGTCATCTTTCATTTTTTTAGTGCAATATTTCCTTGTTTATTTTTTAGACTTGGACATATTTTCTTATCTTCCTTTTGACCGACAGATTACAATTAGTTGTTACAGGTATTTTTATTTGAACAAAAATTATTTAATCTAAGACTTAAACCATGAAGATAAACAAATAATAAACAAAAAATATATTACTTACTACTCCAAATAGTACTCTAGCATCAAACAATTACTCTTAAAAAGTCTTAACTAACATTCAACCTCATAAAATTAAAAAATACAATTATACAATTTAAGGACTAATTCCTCAATATCCTTCAACTTCTCTTCAAAGTCTTCAAATCAAAACTGAGTCTTCAAATTCACAGTCGTTAACTTCAATTTGTGTCTGTCAAATACTAAACCGAGTTATCAATATCCACGGCAGATTCAATCAATAATTTAAGGGTGGCTAATTCAATCAACCTTACCTTTCCTAGTATTCAATATTCGAACGTGTAACAAATTTCGTAAAACACCATGACCGTGGATGAGACTTGAAAATTTGTTGTCGATCTGCGACCGTGTGGGAGAGATCGTTGTCGATCTGCGACCGTAAGCGAGTGATCGTTGTCGATCTGCCACCGTGAGCGAGAGATCACTTCTATCTGTAACCGTCGGTGAGAGATCGCTTCAATCTGTAACCGTCGGTGAGAGATCGTCTTCGATCTGTGACCGTAGGGGAGACTATGAAGCCGTGAGCCCGTGCGGGATAGAAGGAAAGCCGGAGATCGATGGCGGCAGACAGAGAAGCTATAGGCTGGTCCTCAATGCTATCGGTGGCAGCAGAGGAGGGGGCGGCGATGAGAAAGTCTGAGAAGTAAGAGAAGAATGATGGAGTAGAATTTTGAAGTGAAACCTAACTAGGGCAAATTAGTTACTATATATAGCTCAAAAAACGGGTAAATTCAGGTTACCCGTTACCTGAATCGGACCGAACAGAAAAAAGGTCCAGTCCGGGTACGGGTCAAATGTCAACGGGTAGCATATTTGGCTACTCGTACCCGCAATTTCGTAACGGGCCTGAGTAGACCCGCGAGTACGGGCAAAAAATTGCCAGGTCTAAGTGGGAAGGGGAAGACCTGACCTTATTTACTGGTCGAGAAAATATTTAATGGTTGTCTAATACCACGTCACCGGCTTACGTAGTGTTAGATTACCACTAAAAATTTATCATTTGAGCAAAATGACTGATTAGTGGGATTAGTGGGACAAGGATTCAATTATATATTAATCTTAATCATGGTTAACAATCATAAGAAAAAAAAATGAAAAAAAAAAACAAACACAAAACACGTAAGCCACAACTGCAACCCTAATCTCCATATTCTTGCAACTGCCACCGCACCATGCCCATCTCTCTCTCTCTCTCTCTCTCTCTCACAGACACTCGCACCATCTTGTGAGTTTCCCGATCACTACTTCCACACAAAATTGCTGAATCTGAAACAGTAGGCTTTAACAAGACGAGCAAATACTTGAGGTCTCGGATTTCTTGCAAATCGCTGGTATGGGTATGAGTTTCTACCGCCATAGCTATGGCTTATCACCATATTCTCGCTTGACAAGCGCATCAATGGATTGGTGTTCCAGAAGTTGTATTCTCGACTAGATCGATGTATTCCATGATGGAACTTCTGTCATTCTTCAAGTAAAGAAACAACAGCAATCAAGAAAATTGGTTTTCCGGAAGTAACATTCAAGGCCAATTCGCAAGTTTTGAGATGTGTTTAAGATAAAAAAAAAAATTGTAGGAATCCCATGTATCTTAACGATCCATCTGTTTGCAATGTTTCTCTTGAAATATTTTGGGTAAATTCTATGTATTCTCAGAGATTATAGCCGTTTAGTGAGCCTGAAAACTGTCTAAAAAAGCGTTGGGAAATGTTTTTGAGCTAGTCCAAGACCAGATTTAGTCATTTCTACCACAGTCCTTAGTTTATCTTTGTTCTTCATTTGAATGACTATATGTTTTCATCTTGATGGACTCCCAGAGCACAGTACTTGCAATGGGCTACTTTATGTTCGGGTGTTCATCCTTTTCAGGAATGGATATGGTTGGGTAACGTTGTAACCTCAGAGGTCATGATGTATGCAAAAGTTTGTACCAATTCCCATGGGCGGTGACAGCGTTGTGCTGTTTTTCATGTGATCAAATAAATTGAAACTCATCTTGCACCATTGTTTTTCCTGGACTTCTTTAAAGAAGAAAGCACAAGGCGACTATCTGATTACAAGCTTACAAGTTAAGATTCAATGAAGTGATTCCTAGAGAACTGATAATTCACGTTCAGATTACTGCATCTTACGTAGTCCAGCAATCCTAATCTGCATATATTATGGGGAATATCACACAGTTTATGTACATAACACAAGACGAAAACCAAACTGATACTATAACAAAGTTCCTCTAGGGCTTCCAATTGCTTCCCATTTATCAAGGCCTTTTGTTTTGTTGATGTCAATTAGTTCAATTAAAAATCTATCTCATCCCCATGAAAAGAGAAAAGAAGAAAGAGAGGGGGTTGGAAGGAGAAAAATGAAAATAAGACTATGAAATGATGAGGAATGAAAATATATTGATCGTAGAAAATGTGGGCGGGATTTTCAAACATTTGGTAAAAGTTTGAAATTTTCCAAGTTCGTGTTCATTAGGTAAAATTTTGAAATTTTCAAGGTTTGACCATGGTCAAGATTTGCTATTTAATTGATTAATTTTTTCATTATTTTTATCATTTTGTCTATTTAGATGATAAATTTTTAGTGATAATCTAACACTACGTAAGCTGATGACGTAGTGTTAGACAATTACTGAATATTTTCTGGTGCGGGTGAGTTAGCTAAGGAGGATGAATCTACTCATCCTCTTTTCGGCCAGTCTGTCTTTAGTGGAATTTGGTGCCAGACACTTGAGCCTTTTCTAGACAAAGGTAAGTAAGGCTGCGAGCTAGCTTTAGAAATGTCGGTTACACTCGACTCTTGGACTCGGCCCAGCTCAAAGACCTTACCCGTTTTACAAGCTAAGCAGATCGAAGTTTTAATAAATATGGTACTCTTATTGAGTCGGTGACTCCTGGCAAACACGATGCTGAACAGGACCTTCAAGACTTGTTATTGCCCCATCTACGTTGCGGACTAGGGTTTCTCCTCCATCATCAGGGTTTCTTCTTCGTGTTCCAGAGTACTCCCCAGACTCAAGTAGTTCCTCCCATGGAGATAATAATATTTCATTGCATCAGTTACAATGCACAGAACAGTCAGAGGATTATCTCCTTAAGATAGAATTGACTAAAGAAAGGGTGGGGAGTCTGAAGCTTGGTTCTTCTCCTTCTTTATCTACCTCGTCTTTGACTAAGCGTAAGTCTTCTGATACGACGAGTTTTAAGGCAAAAAAGAGTCAGTCTAGTCATGCTTCCTGTTTCAGTTCCAAAAAAAAAAAAATGTGATGCTCTTGGTTGTGATGGTCAGAATACTTTTAAAACGCTATGTGATAGTCATGAGGAGTTGTGTGTACTATTGGTGGACTTACGGTTAACTTTGACCACTTTCAATCAAGCGACAGAGGGTAATTCCTTATCTTCATCGGGATTACAGAAGCAGGAGAAGGAGAAAATGCAGGATGCTGTAGGCTCTGCCGTTATCAAAAGCGCACGTTATTTTGAGGTGTTGCCCCCAGATTCAACCCCCCTCCCTCCAAAGTCTGTCTCACCATTTATGTTCTTTCGATTCAGTTCTCCTTATTGTTGTGCCTGCTGTTATGCCTTTGATTGTGTGAGTCGTTGTCGAGACTTTTAATTACAGCCATCATAATGCTTGTGTTTTGGGCTTTAGGAAATGGGGTCACGGTAATGAAGGAGAGGCACCAGTGCTGGGCAAATTTGGGTTAGGTGGTAGTTCTAAGATTTAGCCTTGCATATTTAGACATTGTAAGTTTGCGTGGTTCTGGTTTGGCACGGCTTCCCTTGGCATGTGCGAGCTTAGTGGGAGGGGACCTACATAGTTTTGGGTTTTTTCATGATGCCTTTGCGGATCTTTCAAATCCTTCGGGCATTCTTTTTGCGCCATTGGTGATTGGGCCTTACCAACCACGGGTCTCTCAATGAAAATGCTTTGCTAGAATAGTGGTGGCATAGGTTAAGCTACCACAGTTTGTACACCGTTCGGTTTGATTCGCAAGTGTAATCCTGATGTCGTTTTCTTTATAGAAACAAAAATGTTGTTTTTCCAAGGTTGATGTTCTTTTTTGGAAGCTAGGTTTCAGTAATTTTGTTGGCATAGTTATAGTAGTGTTAAAAAGTGGATTATGACTTGGTTGGCTTGATTTTTGCTGGGTTTGGTGCACAAGAACTCTATTTTAACTTCGTGCAAGAGTTTGAATGACTCAGTAGTCTATTTTGACTTTGTTTATGGTCACCCTTGGGTTCAAAGCGAGTGGGCATTAGGGTGTACATTGCAGCCATTTTATCCCCGCTCCCTGACCCTTTTGGTTTATATTGGGACTTTAATTAGGTGTTGTCACCTACCGAGAAATCGGGACATCAATCGACTATCATTCCAGGGGTTAATTCACTTAAAGATTTTCTCGAGTCCTTTTTCCTATCTAATGTCTGTTGGGATGGTCCTTTGTTCACCTAGGTGCGGGGTTCCCCTGCTCGGGGATTCATTTATGAAAAATTGGATCAAGTTATGGCCTCTCATTCGTGGATTGTGCTTCACTAGCATGCATTATTTCAGAATCTAGGATACAGCGATCTGATCATGCCCCTTCTAAAAGCTCTCCTCTTTTTCAAGTTATGAGTAAAAGAACACTTTTGTTGAGGATTTTGGGGCAATAGAGTACCACCAGATTGGGACACATGCAATCGCAAATTTAAGATACTCAACAGAGGTTCTTGTTGAATCAGGAAGAGAGTCCTCGTTCACTGGTGCATTGTTATGAGGAGTTTTTCCTACATGGTAAACTGGATTTTTTTTTACAAGAATGTGAAGAAGTTTTTTGTGCTCAACGGACAAAGATTGATAGGTTAGAAGAAGGGGATAGGAATACGAAGCTTTTCCACATCTCCATAATTATCCATCGTAGGACAAAACGAATCACGTCTCTTAAGGATAATAATAGGGTGGTAATTTCTAAAGAGGACTCAATTTGATCGCTTATAGTTGATTATTTAAAGCATTTGTTCTCAGTATCTGATTGTCATCCCCCGAATGCTGATTCTATGAGATCCTTCTTGCGGCAATTTTCCTTTCGTTTGGTTTCTTAATCCCGTGTGTCTCTTCTTAGTCAAGCTTTTACTCCGGAGGAAATAAAGAAGGTCCTTTTTGCACAAGGAAAAATTGAAAGCACTGGGTCGGGATGGCATTCCTGCCTTAGTGTACCAATGATGTTGGTCAGTTTTGGGTCCCTGGATCACAAATGCAGTGTTGCCCTTCCTTACCTAAGGTAGATTGCTTTCTAAGGTCAATCAAATGTTCAATTCCTTAATTCCTAAGAAGCACCCACTTAATCCCCTGCTGATTTATGTCCAATTAGTTTTTGCAAGGTCATTTCTAAAGTCATGGTACAAGAATGTCACTAATTCTGGGGAATATTGTCTACCCCTTTCAGAGCTCGTTTATTTCTGGGCATAGCCTTTCGGATAATGTCTTGCTTGCCCAAACCTACCCTTAGTTTAAGGGCTTCCTTTTCTTGGTGTGTTTGCTCCGGATTTAAGATAGCTTTATATGTTTACTTGAGTTATGGGATAAGTTGGCCAGAAAAATATATGGGAGTCTTTTTTATTTCAGGTTATGTTATTGCTTCTTTGTGGTATGGAAGCATTTTTGTGTACCTATTAATAAAACTAAAACAAGACAACTTTACAAAGTTTCATGATTTGATATTCTTCATCATATGAGAGTTCATACATGAACAAGCTCTACACTAAAAAGGAGGCATACCTTATTCTGACTCCCAGATTAACGCAATTCAGATCAATTATCTTCTGAAGTTTTCATGTATGCCGAATTAATAGGAGTGAAATATGTCAGCAGTATTTGGTTGATGTTACTACAATAAAATATGGATGTAGACACTGCTTTTTTGCTATATCATTTCATAAAATTAATGTTCCATGCGTTTTCTGTCTGACAAAGAGTAATAAACTTATCATGATTGTCGATATGATAATTGAAAAGATAGCATTCGAAAGTATTTACAAGTACTTCATTTTTATTTTTTTTAACTTTGTTGATGAGAAATGATTTTAACATGGAAGGAAAAACTTTACATGCTACGCCTATGTTGCATAACACCTGAATTATAAGCAGACGAGATTTAGAAGGTTGTTGGATATTCCTGCAGACAACTAAATTGGATACTTAAGTAGCTGATTCACTCATTGGAAGATTGTTTTAGTAACTAATAACTAGCAGGCTGTTAACCGTCAGAGGGCTGTACATATTATTATTTCCACCGGTCATCCACATTTTTATTTACATGCATTTTGTTCTATCTAAGTACTAATGTTTGGGTGTTTATATATTATCGGCTCTTGACCTTTAATAACTTGTTTACGTGTCAGTATTACTTTATTATGATTTCCTGAAACATTTTATAACTTGCCTGAATCAATTTATCCAAGAAGTTAAGCTCTCTACTTCTTTTAGGGAAGTCTTCACCATAGTCAAACTCCGACTCCTGTTTTGTTTATCTTATGGCACATTATTAATTATTTCCCAACTTTATGTCATTATTCCTTTCTGACTACGGTCTCTTGCCGGGCTTTGTTTTGTTGCAAGGATGGAAAACATTATAGTCGATTATATGGTAGTGTAATTCATCTAACAAATGCCTTTGCTTCAAAACCTAATAGCTATAAAAGATTTTTTTCAATCAGTAACAGTTCATGAAACAACGTTTTTATTTTAACCTTGTACAAGATTGGTTGGGGTTTGTTGAGATAATGAATGTTGGTAGGTGGTGTAGTTTACGATCACCATTAGCATCAACTTTTCTTGTGTTTATTGTTTATAATACTTGAATCGTGGGAATGGTTTGAAGGATTAAAGAAAAATTAAAAAAAAAAACATATTTCTAGCGACGAACTTTTAGCGATTGATTTTTCGTCGCTGAAGTATAAAAGAAAGATCTGTCATTGGTTTTTAGAGAACACAAAATTTGCTCTCTGAAGTTATTATCGACGGACTTTTGGCGACAAATTTTCCGTCACTAAAAGTCTCATTCTCTTGTTATGGATGGACATTTAGCAACAAAAATGCTGTCACTAAAATTATCACAATTAGGACGGACTTATTTCCGTCGCTAAAAGTCTTTTTAAAAATAAATTTAGAAAAATAAAAAAATTACAGAAATTACCTTCGGACTTTACCAGCGTTAAAGGTAATAAATTCAGTCAGTAAAAGTTAGACTTTTGCCGACGGGACTATCAATTTCTGTCGCTAATCTTAGCGACGACCTTAATCCCAACGAACTTTTAGTGACGGACAGTTCATCGCTAAAAGCTTTTACCGACGGAAATAGACTTTTAGCAACGGAATATAGATTTAGCCACTCTTTTTTCATCAAAGTAATCTCATCTAGATTTATGAGCGCGAGTCGGAATATAGATGAACTGTCAGTTGTATAAACATTTTCTTTTTTAGACAGAAGCACAAACTCACTCCTTTTTCCTCTGCAGTCATCAAAATTCAGCAATTTGAAAGAAAAAAAAAAGTAATCAAAACTCAGGCCCCGTTTGACAAAATTTTTTTCCCTCTTTTTTTTTCAGTTTTAAAAAGTGAAAAAAAAAGAGCGTTTGGTAACCATTTTTTTTTCAATTTAAAAAACCAGTTTTTAAACTGCAGAGTAAAAAAAAAACTCCAAAAACTGGTTTTTTTTTTCACTTTTGGTTTTTTTTTTCGACCACCACCACCACCCTCCCACCGCCGGCAGCCACCTCAGGCGACCACCGCCGGAGACTGCCGGCCGCCGGCAGCCACCTCCGGCGACCACCGGCAGCCACCTCCGGCCGCCGGCAGCCACCGCCGGAGACTGTCGGCAGCCATCTCTGGCCGCCGGCGACCATCGCCGGAGACTGCCGGCAGCCACCTCCGGCCGCCGGCGACCACCGCCGGAGACTGCCGGCAGCCACCTCCGGCCGCTCCGGCCGCCGGCGACCACCGCCGGAGACTGCCGGCAGCCACCTCCGGCCGCCGGCCACCACCGCCGGTGACTGCCGGCAGCTACCTCCGGCCGCCGGCCACCACCGCCGGTGACTGCCGGCAGCCACCTCCGGCCGTCAGCCACCACCACCACCACCGTCGACCACCGCTACGCCCCACCACCGCCACCGCAAACCACCAAAAAAAAAAAGTCAAAATAAAAAGGGTTACCAAACACCAAAAAAAAAAACCTAAAAAAAAAAAGGGGTTATCAAACACCCACTTGTTTTTATAAAAAAAAAAATTAAGCTGCTCTTTAAAAACTGAAAACCAAAAAAAAAATTTTGTCAAACAAGCCTCAGTCTCTAAAAGAGTGGGTAGCCTTGCTGTTGCTGTCAGCGACTCCACGCGGTCAACTTGCTGTTGGTGATTTGGTTAGGCCCAGAGAGAATGAAGCGGCTCGTTATTAATTATAAGTTTTAACTCAACTTTACATGGCCTTAGTCTCTAACAGAGTGGGTAGCCTTGCTGGCCCATTTTACAAGGCTACATCCACTTCTTGCATCGCTGGCCCATTTCACCTAGAAGCTCATCAGCCCACACATATTGGGCGCATTTTTACGGATGAAAAATTTTGTTTCCAAAGAGTTTGCTTCGGTTAGTCAAAACATACTAAGAAGTTAGGTATTAGGGAATCATCCAGAATGGGAACGATTCGAAATTGGAAAGTTTTTCAGAGAACGCCATCAGTGAAGCAGAAATATGTGGAAGAATAACAAAGCTCGTACCGTAAATCAGGAATAATTCGGTAATTAATCGTGTAGGTTAGAATATTTTTAAGTATATGAAATTCATATACTCTGTAATTTACAAGAATCTAAGAATTTTTTTCACTCTTCAAAATTTGGGCAAGATTCATTTTGTAGCATGATGGTGCTAAGCTGCGCTATCTTTCTAGGTCACTCGAGTTTGAGTTCCATAAATAAAGTTTGATGCCAAGAAGTGGGTTTGCAGTCGGCATGGAGGTGCCCAGTGCAAGGATGGAGTAAGGACAGAGACTAAAGGCTTTCCAAACAGAGCCTGAGGATGGTAGTGCTGCGAGAGCAATGGCGTGGGGTGATACACGACGACAGTCATAGTCTGATGCTTAGGTTCAGAGTCAAAAACCTGTATGTTTCTCTCTAAAATTCTAGAGTGAGAAAGTGAATGTGAGAATGAGAATGAGAATGAAAAGTCTCCAACTATGAAGTCCTAAAATGAATTCTTACGGCCCCAACTTATAGAAGTTGCGATGATGATGTCATCTACCGACACGTGGCTTTCCCCCGGAGTGACATGTCACCGAGGGGTCCAAAGGTGCGGGTGCTCCATAGACTGCTAATTGTATATTCATCTCGCCTACTCCTCACAACATCGCTCTATCTATCTGGAGAGACTGGCTCTCACAGCGCCGGTGTGACCTTGATCTAGCCACCAATCCAAAGCTCTTATAAAGTCCTACAAGGCGTCGAGAGATACACAGGACCTGAGAACAGTGGGGAAGGCCTGATGCCTAATTGTCAGGCGGACTAGGCGTGATGCCTTCCGGAGACCTGCTCCCATCGAAGTGACCTGGGGGTCATAGTCCCTCGGAGTGCCTATGAAAGCCCTCATTGCCAGAGCATATAGACTAGTAACGCAACCACCATAGCGGAGATAGTGTTCACGAGGAGTCGCTTATCTCGCGGGTGAATTTATGCCAGAGCACTCGAAGCGTGTCAAGGTAATGTTCCGAAGGAGCCGCCTACCTGACGGGCCGAGGTAGCATCCCAGAGGAGCCATCTACCTGGCAGAATAGGAGTCTTCACGCCACAGCACTTGGAGCTCCGTGAAGGAGATAGTGTTCCAGAGGAGTCACCTATCCCTATAGGTGAGTCCTTATGGCGGAGCACTCAGAACGCGCCAAGATAATGTCCCGGAGGAGTCGCCTACCCGAGGTAGTATCTCGGAGGATATATCTCCCTGGCGGAAGGAGAGTCTTCATGCCTGAGGACTTAGAGCTCCCTGACGAACATAATATCCCGGAGTAGGAGTATATCCCCGCGGGATGAGTCCTTATTCCAGAGCACTCAAAGCATGCCAAGGTAATGTCCTAGAAGAGTCGCCTACCTGACGGGCCGAGATAGCATTCCAGATGAGCCGTCTACCTGGCGAAAGAGGAGTTTTCATCCCAAAACACTTGTAGCTCCCTGACGGAGATAGTGTCCTGGAGGAGTCGTCTGTCCCCTCAGGATGCTACATACTCCGGGCAGTGAGTCGAAGCCTGTTCCATAACCAAGGCAAAGTACACATAGTGTGGTAAAAGGATGGACCAATGCAGGGGTGTGGTAGTGTGACAGGACTCCACGGAACACAACTGTATAATCAGCACAATGCATGGGTGATGCGACTGTTCACAATGCCAGTGGCATGGTTATGTGATAGAGAGTTGGGGGGCGTGATAGAATGTGTGCGGTGCCAAGGGCACATAACATGAAAACTATGCACGGGCGCGGTGACGTCCGTCACGGAAGTAGGCATCATGTCGGGGGCACGTGGTGCATGAATGGCGCACGGGCATGGGCGATGGGCGTTGCAAAGTCAAAGTGCTGGCGACGGGTGTTGCGGAGTCAGTGCGCGAGCGCCGACACCGAGCATCGCAAAGATGGCGCCTAATCTTGGATGACAGGCGTCACAGAGTCGGCATACGGAAGCTGGCGATGGTGGTCGAGGAGAAGAAAGAACAAATGGTAAGGTAAGTGAGCCCCCAAAAGGTGAGGGAAGGAGTCCCTAAGGGGTGAAAAATGGAGTCTCCGAGGGGCGAAATAAAGAAAGCCCCAAGTGGTGAGGAGAGGAGTCACTGAGGTGTGAAGGAAGAAGGTAGGTCGACACCCTTGAGGTTGGGGAGGCTAACCCCCTTAAGGTGGGGGAGGCCGAGCACCTTGAGGTGGGCAAGGCTGACATTGGACACTTAGAGATTTTATGAAAAAGAAATTAGGGCTCATGTGAACTGAGCGTGCGTGTTGGTTTGACCGGCTAGGGAGCATTGAACATTGACCGTTGAAAAGCTGACGTATCATGGGAGAAGGACCCAAGATCGGTCCAAAATTGCGTAGCTAGGATGGAATAGCAACAACGTTTTATCTTCCTACATTTCTAAGGAAAAGACCTTTCATTTGTGATAAGTCGATAATCTAGTGATAAAATCATTAAATCTGCAAAACTTTAGAGTTAACCATAAATGCTTTAGCTAATTGCGATAAATTTACTTTCGAACTTTTCCTCGGATCATTGCGTTAATTCATGAATTTTGCCAATTATTTGCGAAATTGTACTATAGATAAAGAGAAGCAGAGATGTTTTTGTATAATTCGATCTTTCGGTTGTTCCGAAGAAGACAAATGAAAAGTTCATCTTCCTTTTTTTCTTTTTTGTTAGTTTCAAAAGCAGAATGGTTTGGGCTGTTTTTTCGTTCCGTTTCGTTTCATTAGGTTCAAGTTTCGCGCCGAAATTTCAATAAAAATGGCTTTTAGAGTTCCCGGACATTTTTGCTCACGTAATTGTGAAGAAGGGTTTGGTTTTACTACGAGAATTGAAAGGCACCAAGCAGCAGGACAACTACCACGCCTTCAAAAGTCGAAGTAGGTTTGACCATTCTCATCATTCCCGATGATTGCGCCAGGAAAGAGCCCATAGGAGTTCTTGTTTCTTTTACTTTTTCTTCTTCAAAGGAGTTCTTCTTCTTCTTCTTCTTCTTCTTCTTCTTTACATGTTACACATCTTTTGGTTTATTTCCCAATTACCTTTTCCCATTCTTGCTCTTCTTCATTGAACACAAATCCAATCGAAAACCCTTAATAAGAAGTCAATATCAGATTTCGTATTTCTGTATCTGAATTGGCTATCTGAAGTATCCATTCTGAATTGGCTATCTGAAGTATCCATTGTATGCATCTTGCATCAGAACTAGAAGCACTTTGTTTAAATACTTATTAATGGCAATCAAAGATTCACTTTTTTATCTTATGTCATGAGTTCCTAGTATTAATTTAATCGTTCTAAAATCTGTCCACATTTAGTGAAAGGGAAGTATTTACCAGAAAATGCGGCGGAGTATAAATTGCCTACTAGTTTGATGGCAAATGGAGGATGCTGAAGTCTATTAAAACGCTAGTACCATCTCAGTGCTAGAGTACTAGAGCAAAGTTTTTTTCTTTTTCCTTTTTTTAAATTGTACTTATGACATTAATAATTCGTATGGGTTATGACATAACTTGTCATCAATCGAATTCCTCAGTATCAAGAAAATATTACGAGCAATTCATGTTTGCCGATCCAAACATTATCGACAAAATACTCATCTAAAGCAATGTCTAAGATAACAGCTTCATTCCAAGGGTTTATTCGACAACCTTTTGTTTTAGGTTGTGGTTTTTTAAAAAATAAAAACTAAAACTAGTTGCCTAAGTATTCAATTAATATAACGTCTAAAGTAACAAAATGAATATTGAGCTAATGTAACGTTCAGGGTAAGAAACCTCCGGACTAACACAACCGACAAAAGTGTTACCACTGTGGACCCTTTCTTTATTTTGAGCGAGCCTATGAGAGCATGATGAGTGTACTTCAAGCATCTAGAACGATAAAACCACTTCCTTTTGACTTGCAACACTGCTTGCTTTACAATTTTGGGTTAACAAAGCTATAATGAAATGCCTCCCTTGGTAGACATTTTGATGGACTCCACATGCAGCCTGCACCATGGCCATAATTTCAATGTCCCCACACACCTTCCATTTCCTCAATCCCCGCAAATCATCACGGAAGAGTGATAAAGAGTGAAGGACTCTATAAATTCAAGGGCATGGGGTAGATTCAAACCCAAGTGTACATCAAGAAACGCAAACTTGATATGGCTCATTATGCAGTGCTTATAGTGCTGTTAGTCTTCGCCTCTCCCCAAATTGAAGCCAGGCATAGCAAATTCTGGACCCAACCACCAGCTCCCGCACCAACACTAGCGCCAGTACTAGCACGAGCACCGGCAGAGCTTGAATTCGGCTATGGACTGTATAGACATGGCTCTACCATCACTACCGCCAACACTGTCGATGATAAAGAAAGCATTGTGACAGGAGAACTAGCAAGCGAGAGCTACAAGGAGTACAACACCGACAAATCTTACAACAATAATAGGTATGGCTACGATACCAACAGTTATAGTGACAAGCATTATTTTGAGAAGGGTAAGTATTTCTACGACACACCCAAGTACCGGAATTACTATCAGAATGGTTATGAACCGGTGAGGAGAAGCAGTAACAACCAAGGATATTATGGCAATGGTGAGAACTCGAAGTATGTGTTTGACACCATGGAAGAGTACGAGAGGCAGGAAGGGTATCCTGAGATCCAGGGGGAATTTATTCCTTGAGAGAGAGAGAGGGAGTGCTAGCTACTGCCTATAGAAATGAGAAAGAGTCTAAATTATTCTGATCTTTGTGGTATATTTTTTGTTTCAATGTGTTTGCTTGGTTAGCTTGGAAAATCAAAGGAGCTGGGACTTCATATATTTGGCTATTAAGGTCGTTAGTTATACAGACTTTTTGCTATTAAGGTTGCTAACGAGCGCAAGCGAACTTTAATTTGGAGCAACTTCCTCAAATCAGCAATCCCTTTTCTAAATGAGAAATCTTTGTCACTAATAATTTTTAACGGAGTTTATGCGTACTGACGCCTTAGCTGAATTTACATAATTTGTAACAGCAGCTTCTTCCTGAGAGTGTTGCCTAAAGTATTAATAAATTTTTGTCACTTGATAGTCAGATAAAAGTTTTGAATGTCATTTGAAAAATTATGAAGTAAGTGAAAAAGTTTTAAAAATAAATAGAAAAAACTTGAGTATAGGCTTCTAATGCTTCAAATTTTATGCTTAGCGCTGGCCTTAGTCAAACGGTAATAATCTGAGCACTCTATTGTCCAACCTCTGGTTTAGACAGAGCAATACGGGAATAACAACTCTTGCAAAGGGGAAAAACATACCGGAAGGAAATGAAACCAAAAGGCTTGAGTGACTGAATTAATCTGTTGCTGCAAAAAGAGAGTGAAAGAGACAAGTGAAAGTGCCACAAAGAGTATAATCTAATTGCAAAGTACACATTATACTTACAGAGCGAGGGCAGGAGCTGTACGGTTACCTAGACATAGATTGAGGACTGGCAGTACTCCAAAGGCTTGGCGGCGGAGTGAGTGCAGGAGCGAGGACACGAGTTCAATGTCAAGATCCAATGCTAAGGTCCCATTAGAGATCCAGAGTCAAAGTATGCCGTTGTTGTGATTCTCTCTCTAGATTCTCTAGCAATGAGAGTTTAGAGTGAGAGAATGAATATGTGAAGTGTTGTGAACGTTGTTTAACTGAGTTCTCAAGTCTTTTATTTACAGGTTCCGTGTATAGCTTGTCATCTGGCGACTCGTGGTGCTTACAGGAGGTGCCAACTTGTCGAGGGTTAACCACGTGCCAGTGTTCAGCTATACCATTAAACCCTTTGTAGTCACTTGGCCTAACCCGCACAACGCCAGTGCATGCATGTCTAATTCGCACAACGCCAGTGCATCCAGAGATGCCCTTGACTCAGCTACTTGTCCGATACCCTTGCTAAGTCCCATGAAGATATCAAGAGACATAGAGAACCTAAGTGCGCTTATGTTTGAAATAGGTACTGGATAATGTAAGGTTAATAGGTTTTGACCAATACACATTAAGAATATGAAATTCGCAACATCCCTACCACACATTACTTAATAGCTGAGCTATCGATCATTGTTACATAATCGTTTTCCCTCAAATATCAAAGCATTTCAAATTATTATGAATTCGAGGTCATCACTATCTCAGAATTATAGATTTTTGCATAAATCTTGAACTGATCTTACCTGAAATCGCAAATTCCGTTTGTCTATGAAGAGCGAATCTAATTGTATTAGTGTCTATAATGGATTTCTTCTATGTAATGTAATACAAATCGATAGGGTCTCATTGGTAAGTGATACAAGATCTCGACTGTTGTGACAATTATTTAATTAGTCAGTAAAGCAATAGTATATCATCTGTGGTGATCTCTTTCTCTTTCTATTGATGATTGTGTTGGGTTTGTGAGTTGAGTTTTTTGAAAAACAAACAAACTCATTTGTCGCACATTCCTTGGAAATGGGTTTTGAAAAGGGTTTATAAGGGCAAAAGTGCTTTTACTTTACATGTGACACCCTCAACCCAGGTGACGTCACCAAGCTGAGTTATCGACCATAATTACATTTAAAATCCTATGTTGAATACAGAGCAACTACATCCTCATGCTCATACATCATTAATAGACGTTCCAAAATACGTCTTTACAAAAATTTCTCTTACAAACATACATCATACTGCAGCAGAAGACTTTCAAGTCTTTAAACAACATAAATGGTTACAACCTAATATACGATTGTAGTCGTGTGACTCTTATCAACCTATCTCGCAGCTCAATTTTTATCTCACCATTTCCAACTTGTCTTACATCACATAACTTATCCCCTTGCTCCAATTTTCTAGCTTGTTTCTCTTCCATTTTTTAGGGGGTTCTCCTTGATCGACCTTATAGCCTACACAACACAACATAAGGAATGAGCGCAAATCGCCCAATAAAGACAACACGAGGAGTATCGCGTACAAATGATTCAAGAGACTCAGAGAAATAATAATCATCTCAACGATAACAATGAACTAAGAGTAGTCAATAAATTTCAACATCAACATAACTTGTCAAATGATAATTTTTCTTTCGTTAGACTGAGCAGCTTTAAGGCCCAACAGAACAACATTATTGCCACCTCCTCATGGACAAGAAAGACTGACTGATTGAACGACTATGCAAGTGAACACTAAAATAGAAAATTGAAAAGATAAACATCAAAGAAATACAAGTCATTAAAATCAGAAGAAAATCAAATGCAATGCAACTCAGATACAACAAACTAGACTCGACTAGACATGACAGACTTGATTTGTGCACCCTACATCCTCTTTGCCAGTGATCATATTTCACAGGCCATCCTCCTCATATAGATGTCCTATTTTATGGGATGTTCATTTCAGTCTCAAGTAATTAAAAGAGACACTGTCAACAGGCAGGAAATTCATCTAGAGTGCTTTCCCTAACCACTTTACAGCCAAGCAACATGACTTCATCAACGGGGCGGACTAAGAAAAAATTTATTCTACCTTATGTCCTCAACAACACAGCTTAACAAGGAATACCGAATCAGAAGATCAATCGGTGTTCAGACCTAACAATAAGAGTTCAATGTACCTTCATCAACAGGGCAGATTTGGGAAAAGATTATCACAAGCCCTCAACAATGTTCTTACATAAGAGAAATGTTGACTACCAATAAGTGTCGGTATTTCACAACAACACGCAACGACCTCAACAGCATCATCTTCAACGACAAGGCGGACTCGGGAGAAGTTTGCCACAAGTCCTCAATGGTGTTCTCAAAGAGAAGAGATATCGGCTATCAAAGACTGCCGACATATCTCCACAACCACGCAATAACTCCTGCGCAACATCATCAACAACTTCAGGTATACTAATCGAATCATAGCATACTAGGACACACATTATTCTCGCTAAATTCCATCAATAGGGCGGACTAAGGAAATTTATTCTACCCTAAGTCCTCAACAGAACAATTCAAATATACGTATATCGTTCACCATAACTACAGATGTCCAATCATAACAACAAGAATTCAACAACACGTCATCAACATGGCATGCTAATCGAAACAATAAATTAGCATATCAGAACCTCATTGTCCTTACCTCATTGGCTTATAGCCGCAATAACTCGCAAGCTCTGATTGCAACGAGCTGCATCACCTAGTCAAATAATATTATGCTCGTTAGACATCATTCAACATATACGCACTCCTTTTTCTACCCCTTCTCTTTTAACCGCTCATTGCATTTTATGACATTTAGTTAACCCACTCCAATAACTGGATCCTCAACCTAGCCTTATCGACGTATTAGCAATAACAACCATCTCATTTTTAACGTATTAACATCATTCCTTACTTCCCACCATTCTGGACACTAATGATGCGCGTCTCCAAAATTTTTAGAGCCAACATGGCAAATTATCAAAATACCCCCTTATGGCTGCTACACCACCAACACCCCAAAACTGTTTTAAAACTACATTTTAGATGTACTACAACATTTATAGAACAAATAGTCCCTCAAAAATTTTAAAGGAAAAAATTACCAAAACACCCCCCAGCTTATGTGAAATTACCAAAATATCCCCTAACAGCCATCACCCCAACAAACATCTCAAAACCCCTTAAAAATAACTTTTTGGATGTCTTACACCCCTTCCCAGACCAATAGTCCTTCAAAGCATTTTATAGGAAAAATAACCAAAATACCCCCTATGGGCAGCAAATTACTAAAATGCCCTCGGGGCTTCACTATCACCACAACGCCCTAAATAAGCTTCAAACAACCTTTCAGGTGTTTTACAATCCTTCCAAGACTAAGGCCCCGTTTGACACTCTTTTTTTCCCTCTTTTTTTTCAGTTTTAAAAACTGAAAAAAAATGAGCGTTTGGTAACCATTTTTTTTTCAATTTAAAAAATCAGTTTTTAAACTGCAGAGTAAAAAAAAAACTCCAAAAACTGGTTTTTTTTTTCACTTTTGGTTTTTTTTTTTTCGACCACCACCACCACCCTCCCACCGCCGGCAGCCACCTCAGGCTACCACCGCCGGAGATTGCCGGCCGCCGGCAGCCACCTCCGGCCGCCGGCGACCACCGCCGGAGACAGCCGGCAGCCACCTCCGGCCGCCAGCCACCACCGCCGGTGACTGCCGGCAGCCACCTCCGGCCGTCGGCCACCACCACCGCCACCGCAAACCACCAAACCACCAAAAAAAAAAGTCAAAATAAAAAGGGTTACCAAACACCAAAAAAAAAAACCTCAAAAAAAAAAGGGGTTATCAAACACCCACTTATTTTTATATAAAAAAAAAAAATTAAGCTGCTCTTTAAAAACTGAAAACCAAAAAAAAAATTTTGTCAAACAAAGCCTAAAAGTCCTTTGAAAAACTTTACCAAAAAAATTACCAAAATACCCCTCTCTAGGTGGCAAATTACCAAAATGCTCCCTGATGGTTCCTGGCATCAGAAAAATCTTAAAAGTGCTTTAAAACACTATTTTAAGCCTCCTGAATTCATTCTTAAGCTAAAAAGTATTTTATAAAATTTTCGTCCAAAAATTCTGAACTAGTGCCCGGACCGAACGTTTAAAAGCCTGTTCGGCCAAAAATAGCTAACGACTTCAGAATGACCTAAAATCTTGGAAAATGGAACCTCCCAACATCCTAGGGTTCACATAATAGTTTTATGTGAAACCGCACTAGTTTGGTATTTTAAATTCCATTACAATGTTTCAAAGTTCTCACAGCGGGTAACCCCCTTCCCGACCTTGGAAAAATCTAAAATGTTTCCACAATGTAGGTCTTCTTAAAATATTTTGGGTGTTTTCTTTTCACTTTGGTTATATATGACCATAACTATTTTTAAAAAATTGAATTAGAAACTGTTCACTTGAATTTACATCTTTAGTGACAAAAACAGTCACTCTTCACATCAGCACACACTAGTTCACCTTCACGCACACACACTCGTCTTGCTCCTCCAACCTGCTGTGTACCTAGGTGCATCCTCCTAACACTCACGCATGGATTTCCTCATTAATTGCATCTTAGATTGTCCAAACACATTACAATGTCCTAAACACACTTTTATACATCTAATTCATTCAACTAAACACACAATCATACCCACTAGCAAACCCAGCCATGTATATATTCAGCCGAAATTAACCCATTATTCAATCCAAATTCCTAAATTTTTCGCAATTAGGGTTCAAGATCGAGGAATTACCCTAATGGGTTTAGGTTTTCCCTTTCTTCTTCTCCTTCTTCCTTTCTTTTTCTCCTCTTTTTCCTTCTCTCTTTTTCTTCCCGCTGCTTCTTCGTTGTTACTGTTCATTAGTTGTTCTTCAGTTTTCATTATTTCCATTTTCTGCCCCAACTTTCCTTTTGATATTATAATCTCATCAATCTTATCTCTCTTTTATTTTATTACATTATGAACTTAGTCAACTTAGTTTAACTAAGAGATGGCCACCATTCGGCTGACTCCTCCCCAATTTGTGAAACCTTTTGCAACTTTCAAAATTTGCACTTTAGCCCTTCAAGTTTTTAAAATTGCATCTTGGCCCCTCGACTTTGAAAAATTATAATTTTGACCCCAAATCATCCTAACCTATCATTTAGCCCCATAATACCTCATTATCATTGAAATGATGCTACTTAATAAAAATAGGCATCCCGTTCACCAATTTTTTTCAAAATTATATTTTTGCCCCTTAACCTTCTAAAATTACATTTTGACCCCCAAAGCCACCCTAACCCCCTATTTAACTCCCTAACACTTAATCATCACCAACATGTTACTACTTAATAAAAATAGTACCCCTTAATTAATCAAACTCGCGGTTAGATTAATTTTTGGTATTTTTCGGGGTGTCACATTACACTTGGTAGTAAGACTAGAGTGTGCTAATCGCCATGCTACCCGCATGCGGGTGCGCGAGTTTAGTCGCGGTCACAAAAAAAACTGACTTATTTTTTGAAAATATTTTTTTTATTTTCGGAGAAGTGGTTTTACCGAAAAGGTGTGTGATTTATTTAAATTCAAATTTTGATTTATTCAAATAAATTTCTGGCAGTTAATTTTAAACTGTTACAATTGTTTTTCCAACATTTGTGTCTATCCAAATTCACTTTCAGGTCTTTTATAAGTACAAGTTTTCCAGTTCTTTTCAAAGACTAACTTACCATTTTCGAAAAACTCTTTCTTTCTGAAAAATTACTATATCCAAAAACATACACTGCTTCAAAGAGAATTCCAAGGGGAATTTTTAAATTTGATGTTTGCAGATTCTTAAAGACTTTGTTGTGTCCTGAAGGATTGTTTGTCGTTAACCTGTCAGTAAACTCGATTTCGACAAATAAAGCCTTAAAGACAGCGATCACGCTCCTCAAAGTCTTTATTTGCGATTCCGATTCCATATATTTTTCAACAAATTTAAGGCTTTAATTTGTTCTGCTTCAATGGATTTGGAGTCAATCAAAGTGATGAATCAAGACTTGGTGAAACTAGATCGTTTTGATGGCAACAACTATGCTCGATGGAATGACAAGATGATGTTTCTTCTCACTGCTTTGAGGATTTCGTACATTCTGGATCCTGAATTGTCGCCACCACCAGAGGAACCAAGGACTTCTAAAGAAGGTATTCCCCCAGATGCCAAAGAAATTAAGCGTGTTAAGAAGGAGAGGAAGAAACGCGAAGAAGGCAAACTTCTGTGTTCGTGGACACATTCTGAATGGGCTGTCAGATTAGAGGTGTCAAATGGGCAGGCCCAGCCCAAGCCCCTCGGGCCTCCAGCAAATCGGGCTAGGGCCGGGCCAAGGGGGCTGCCAACCGGGCCGGGCCTGGTTCTGGGGATATCTGGGCCCGATCCAAGCCCATACCCTAGGCCCAAAATTTAGGGCCTGGCCCGGGCCTAAATTTTTTTTTTTATTTTTTTTGGCATTTTCTTGTTATTCAAGGTAAGGGTTTTAATTATGGTAATTTTTTGTTATTGTTTAAGCAAATTGTATTCTAGGCACGTCCAATATTCATAATTTAACGAATCTTATGTTTATCCTTTTATTTCATTATAAATCATAAACATTGAAGATAAATGTGTTTATAGGCCCTCCTCTTTTTATCTGGGCTTGGGACCGGCTGCTTGTAAACAAACAGGCGAAGTTACCTATTTTTTTATATATATACGAAAAAATATCTATCTTGCTTGTAAAAACTTATTATATATATATATATATGAAAAAAACTATATTTTGTGAGAAATTTTATTCTTAAAACTTAAGAGAAGGAAAATAAAAAGAAATTACCTAATCATCCGGAAGTACTTCAACATCCGAGTCACTGCTCTTCCTATCATCAATCGGTTTATCTTGCTCGCGGTATTTCGCATCAAGATAATCCTTCCAACATACACATAGCTCGAGCGACTCGGGGTTAAGACGACTCCTCCTGTCATCCAAAACCCTCCCGCTCGCTGAAAATGCCGACTCTGAAGCAACCGTAGAGGCTTGCACTGGCAGTACATCCCGTGCAATTTGAGCTAAAGTTTTATACATGTTTTGATTTTGTTTCCAAAAATTTAACAAATTAAAATTAACCTGTTCTTGCATTGATAAATCACCATAATGATCAGTATTTGAATATACACCAATCTCATTAAAAAGGAAAAAGTAGACGAACCTGCCGAATTAGAAGTACCTTCACCTGGTAGTTGTCTTGCTACTAGATGTTCAAAGCCCTTAAGGTATGGCGCATAATACCTCTCAGCAGTCGATGATGAAGCTCGTCCGCGCACGTCAGCAGAATTACGATAGAGGTTGAACAGTTCCTCAAATGTCTTGCTCACTTTCGCTGTGAGTGCGGTTGTATCCTCTACTGGGTGGCACATTAATATCGATATCTCTTGTATCGAGACGTTCACGCCATGCAACTTTAACCTAGGATCTAAACAAGTAGCAACAGCAAAAACAACAGGCAGTTCACTCCAATATTTATTAAACTTTTTATCCATCACTTTTACTATTTCCTCAAAGGGTCCTATATATCT
Source organism: Escallonia herrerae (assembly GCA_033070095.1). Classification (NCBI taxonomy): domain Eukaryota; kingdom Viridiplantae; phylum Streptophyta; class Magnoliopsida; order Escalloniales; family Escalloniaceae; genus Escallonia; species Escallonia herrerae. The sequence goes on from JAVXUP010000007.1 coordinate 1,050,548, forward strand.
CCATTTTGTTAACATTGTAGCCATCTTGAGAATTTCTATTACAGCGAGAGGAGAGGTGGGATAGTACGTACCAGACAATAAATTGGTAGACGTGTAAAATACCTCCAAAAATTCAGCTAGGTATGTGGCCATCTGCCATTCCTCTTGAGTTGGCAAGCCGGCTGGGAACTGGGTTAGTAGAAAATGCGTATAGACTTCTCTGTATGCCAGAATGTGTAAAAGCATATGGTATGTAGAGTTCCACCTGTGGACCACATCTGTAACTGCTCTCCTGCGAGGCATATTATATTCAACACACAACGTTTTAAATTGTTGTGTTCTCGAACTATTAACATACGCCGTCATACCCCTCATTTTGACAAGAATATCTCCTGCAGCAGCTAAACCATCTTGAACAATTAAATTAATTATATGACAAACACAACGAACATGAAATAATTTACCAGAAAGTACAGGTTTGAGGCTCTCCTTTAAAGCATCAACAGCAGCTGTATTGTTAGAAGCATTATCAAAACTAATACTCATAATCTTATCCTTTAATTTAAACGTGGTACATGCTTTTAATATAATAGTAGCAATGTTCATTCCATCATGCGGAAAAGGAAAGAGCTCGAAAGCGATGATTCTCTTGTGCATAATCCAATCTGCATCAATCCAATGGGCTGTCACACAAGTATAACTAACAAAAGTAAACGGAGATTGCCAAATATCAGAAGTAAGACTAACTTTACCGTCAAATTTATCGAAATAATCGATCAGGCGTGCTTTAGCAGCATTATACTGTCGGAGTGCATCGGATCTAGTTGTGTTTCTATGAACCTTTTTGTACAAAGGTTGAACGTATGTGTTCATATATCTAGAGTGCTTAGCATTATCGGCAAAAGAAAAGGCTTGTTCATCGTGAATAACAAATTCAGCGAGACCGTCTCTTTGCTCTCGCTGATTATAAACAAATAACTTACCGTCAAAAGATAACTGCGTTTGGGTAGGTTCGACGTGGCCTTGTCGAGGTGCACACTGAGGGTAATGCCTGTTAAGATGTCCATTACCACTACCAGACGAAAATAATTTAGCACAGTACTTACATCGAGCTTTTCGGATGCCGTCCACCGTAACTACATCAAAATGATTCCAACACTCGGCTTTCTTTTTTTTCTCCTTTTGGACTTCTGGCTCATTACCGGAGGCATTGCTCGGCCCTTCTTCATCATGACCAGGCATAGGGTTAAGATTATGCCACGGAGTAGTAGCTTCGCCAACCGAGCTGCGTCCTTGACTATAATGCGGGGGGTCTTGATCAGGCGTGTATTCAAAATCTGGAATGTTTTGATTGAACTCCCAATTGGCTTGGGTATCTATCATACAGCCTGTACTCATTCGTCCAGGAACGAATGGTTGTGGTGGTGCTTGGATTAGTGTTTGTGATGGTGCTTGGATTGGTGTTTGTGATGGCCGTGGTGCTGACGCTCGTGCTGGTGGTGGTGTTTGTGATGATGATGATGTTTTTCGTGATGATGATGCACGCCTCAGTTTCTTCAATAATCCAGCCATATTTGACGCTAAATAAAATTAGTAAGAGTAACTAAATACACAAGTATAAGAGCAGTAATTAGTAATTAGAAATAACAATTAAAAGAATTAAAGAGTAACAAATGAATTACTGAGGGTAATTCAAAATTGGAGAGAGTTAGTAATTAAAAAAATTAGTAATAGTAATTGATAAATATAAAAATTCACTAATTACTAATTACTAGACAAAAGAATTAGAGAGTAACAAATTAATAAGAGGAGTGATTAGTAATTAAAATTTAGCAAAAGTAGTAATTAGTAAACAAGAGTAATAATATGCAAGAGTACTAATTAGTAAATAAGAGTAGTAATTAGCAAGAGTAGCAAAGCTTGTAGAAATGTAGAATGTTTATATAAGAGAGAGTAAGAAGATTGGTGTGAAAAATTAGAGAGAAATGGTGTGAATTTATAGATTTTTGAAACTTCACAAAAGACCAAAATACCCCTAAAAACTATCCGTTTATAGTTGTTGGGGAGGGTAAGAGTGTAAAAACCTTTAAAGGAGTTAGAAAAATTAAGTTAGACTAAAATACCCCCCAAACTAGCCGTTATATTGCTGTTGGTGGGGTAAAAGTGGAATTTTGGAAATGAATGGGGAAAAAATCCGTTGGGGGAAAAGGGAGGAAACACCAAAATTTTAAACAGGTGGGGCCTGCTGAAAAGGGTCAAAACCGGGCCAGAACCGGGCCAGAAACCAGGCCAATACCAGGCCGAAAATTCGGGCCAAACTCGGGCCTCTTTTCGGGCCGGGCCTGGCCCGGGCTTTTTCTCAAAAATGTTTGGCCTGGTCCAAGCCCAGGCCCTAAGCCCAATTATTTCAGGCCTGTACTGTTCATGCAAGGGCCGGGCCAGCCCGGGCTTTTTTCGAGCCGGGTCGGGCTGGGCCGCTGGCCGCCCGGCCCGTTTGACAACTCTATGTCAGATCCTCTATACAATTTGTTCACCAAAATCAAATCTGCACGTGATATTTGGAGTGCATTGGATTACAAGTCTAAGGCAGAGGACGAAGGTACAGATAAGTACCTTATTGCTCAGTACTTTTATTTTGTCATGGTTGATGGTAAACCTATGTTAGAACAAGTCCATGCTGTTCAAGTGATTGTTAATAAGATTCGAGCCCTAAAGATTATCCTTCTAGAATCTTTTCATTACTTTGGAATAGTTTCAAAAACACCTTCGTATTGAAGAAGAGTCACGCAAACGTGAAAATAAGGTTACTGTTCCGGTTGAGTCCAATGTGCACTTCGTGGATGGGAGCTGATCATAGTCTAAAAAACTGGCCTTGCAAGTAAGGAAGAATGATGAACAATTTAAGAAGAAAGCTAACCAAGATGGAGAACAAAAGGAAAAGAAAGGAAGCTATTATGTTTGCGAGAAAAAGGGTCACTACGCTAAGCAGTGTAGACACCGAAAGGGAAAATCGAATGGAAAGGATGGAAATGGAAAGGCAAACATGGTAGAAGAAAATCTCGTTACTATGATTTCTGAGGTTAACATGGCAATGGAGAAATATGGATGGTGGTTCGATTTTGGCGCCACACTTCACGTTCGCAAAGACAAGTTTATGTTTAAAACATACAAAGAAGTGGCTGATGGCCAAGAGGTGCAAATGGGAAACCATACTTGTGCCAAAGTTTTGGCAAGGGAACTGTGAAATCGACTTCACTTCCGGAAGGAAACTTAGTCTTTTAAATGTTCTCTATGTACCCGAAATTAGGAAGAACTTAGTTTCTATTGATTTGCTTTGTAAAAAAGGATTTTGGGTAGCTTTTGAATCTTACAAGGTTATCTTATCTAATAATGGTAGCTTTGTGGGAAAATGGTACTCTTGTGACAAAATGTTTAAGTTAAGCATTAGTAAAAATACTAATTTTGCTTATATTGTCGAGTCTTCATCCTTATGGCATGGTCGGTTGGGTCACTTGAATTATGTTTCTTTAAAGAACATGAAGAAATTGGACTTAATAGATTTTAATGATACTTTGGATAAATGCGAAGTATGTGCTAAATCTAAAATCGTTAAGAAACCTTTTCCTAGCGTTAAAAGAGATTCTTAAATTTTTTATTTAGTACATTCTGATATATATGTGAGTTAAATGGGGTGCTAACTCGTGGAGGAAAAAGGTACTTTATAACCTTTGTTGATGACTACAGTAGGTACTTATATGTTTACTTATTAAGGTCTAAGGATAAAGCATTTACCATGTTTAAGAAATATAAAGCAGAAGTCAAAAATCAACTTGAGAAGAAAATCAAGATCATACGCTTCTGATAGAGGTGGGGAGTGTATTCTAAATGATTTTATAGATTTCTGTGAGGAACATGGCTTGATTCATCAAAATTCTGCACCCAACACACCTTAACAAAATGGCTTGGCTGAAAGGAAAAACCATTCTTCAGGAGAAATGGTTAATTGCTTGATAGTTAATGCTAAACTGTCTCTAAACCTGTGGAGGGAAGCTTTACTCACCGCATGTTATATTCATAATAAGGTGCCTTCCAAAAGGAATAACGTGAGCCCTTATGAATTATGGAAAGGTAGAAACCTAACCTTTCATATTTAAAAGTGTGGGGGTGCTTAGCATACTATAGAGTTCCAGACCCTAAAAGGACTAAACTTGGACCAAGGGCTATTAGAAGTGTATTCATTGGATATGCTGAACATAACAAGGCCTATAGACTTCTTGATTTTGAGTCTAATGTGATAGTAGAAATTCGAGATGTAGAATTCTTTGAAAATAAGCTTTCTACTGATTATGAAGTCATAAATGATGATTCTCAAGGAAATGGTCCAAACGAACCTTTAGGACTAGAAAGGCAACAACGGGATCAATTTACTGATTCTAGAATTCAGCCAACAGAACCTAGAAGAAGCACTATAGCAAGGAAAGAGAAGGAATTAAATTCAGATTTTATTTCTTCTCAAAGTATTGTGTTTCTTGTTGAAGGTGATAGAAATAATAACGTAATTAACAAGTAACCTATTGTGTTAAATTTGGAGGATGACACCAAGTCATTTAGTGAGGCTATGTCATCAAGAGATGCACCTTTTTGGAAAGAAGCAATTGATGATGAAATGGACTCAATTATGTCTTTCAAACACATGGGTACTAGTTGATTTACCCCAATTCCAAACCCATAGGGTGTAAGTGGATTTTTAGAAGAAACTACAATTCTAATGGTTCTGTTCAAGCCTTTAAGGCCAAATTAGTAGCCAAGGGGTTTAGACAAAAAGAGGGAATTGATTATTTCGACACTTATGCACCAGTTGCTCGTATAACTTCAACTAGAATTCTCATGGCTTTAGCATCCATTCACTATCTTTATGTTCATCACATGGATGTTAAGACTGCCTTCTTAAATGGGGACTTGAGTGAAGAAGTCTACATGGAGCAACCCGAAGGGTTTATCTTACATGGAAATGAAAACTTAGTTAAATCACTGTATGGGCTTAAACAAGCACCAAAGCAGTGACATGAGAAATTTGATTCGGTTATACTATCTTTCGATTTCAAGCATAACAGTGCAAACAGGTGTATTTATTATAAATTCACTACTAACTATGGAGTGATAGTTTGCTTGTATGTTGATGACATGCTGATTTTTGGAACTAATATGGATGGGATAAATGAGACCAAGGAGTATCTATCTTCCAGGTTTAAAATGAAAGACTTAGATACTATCTTAGGAATAAAAGTAAGGAAGCATAGTGGGGCTTATGCTTTGAGTCAATCTCATTACACTGAGAAAACATTGACTAAGTTTAAACATCTTGGATTTAAAGAGTTTAGTACTCCTTTTGATCCAAATGTGAAATTAGCAAGCAATTCCAGTAGAGCAGTAGCACAACTAGAATATGCTAGTGCTATTGGTAGTTAAATGTATGTTATGCATTGCACAAGACCGGATATTGCTTTCTATGTTTGTTAACTTAGTAGATTTACTAGTAATTCCGGTGTAGAACATTAAAAGGCTACTGGCCGAATCCTCGGTTACCTTAAGAGAACCATGGGATTCACATTGTTCTACAATGATTATCCGGATATATTAGAAGGGTACGCCGATGCAAGTTGGATAACGAGTGTGGGAGATAATAAGTCCACTTCTGGTTGGGTATTTACCCTAGCAGGAGAAGCAGTTTCATGGGCAAGCAAGAAACTGATGTGCATATCTCATTCTACTATGGAATCCGAATTTATTACTCTTGCAGTAAGTGGTAAGGAAGCAGAATGGATTAGAAACTTTTTTTTGGATATAAAGTTATGTCCTAATCCTATGCCTCCTTTTTTGTTTACTGTGATAGTGAAGCCACTTCATCAAGGGCATATAGTTGTACCTATAATGGTAAGTCTAGACATATAAGTTTACGACATGAATTTGTGAGACAGTTGATACAATATGATATTATAACAATTGTCTACGTGAGGTCAAGTAAAAACTTGGTAGATCATCTTACAAAAGCTTTATCAAGGGAGCTAGTAAGAATGACATCTTATGAGATGGGGCTGAAACCTATTGAATTATTCACCAGTAATGGTAACCCGACCTAACACTAGAAAATGACTAGTTGTAAGCTTTAAAGGGTAAAAATAAGTTACTGATGTGTGATTGTTAGTACTGATAATAGCAAGCCCCTAAATAATCAAGTATTCAGTATTGTCCGTTATGATTTGGAGGTTGAGAGTTTTCTCTTAATGAAGTATGAGACTATTTTGTAATGTGTCCTAATAACGGAGACACATAGCATAACTTCACCTATATGAACTTAGAAGTGGTGCCACTTTTTATGAAAGTTTGGGTTTACTTTCTAGAGAGTTCATGAACTAGGATATAGCACAAGGCCATAATAGTGCTAAGTTGACTAAGAATTTATCATCGAAGCAAGAAATTTATATGTGTACAATGGCTCTGGTTTTATAATAAAGAGTAGCTAGTTTAAAGTTAAGGCCACTTGTAACTCTTATAGAACTTTGAGCTATTCGCACTAACGAAAGGTTTAAATCGAAAAAACCTTTACGTATGCATATTAGTTTCTCGTATGTCTTGGCTATAGTTGTTTTTTAAATTGTTTGTTGTTTTCAAACAAGTGGGGGATTGTTGGATTTGTGAGTTGAGTTGTTTGGAAAAACAAACAAACTCATTTGTCCCACATTACTTGGAAATGGGTTTTAAAAAGGGTTTATAAGGGCAAAAGTGTTTTTACTTTACACTTGGTAGTAAGACTAGAATATGCTAATTCCCATATTGCCCGTGTGGGGGTGCGCGAGTTTAGGTGCGTTATTAGGTGCACTTAGCACTTTGCACGCTTACCGCGGTCGCAAAAAAACGTGACTTATTTTTTGAAAATATTTATTATTTTCAAAAAAGCAGTTTTACCGAAAAGGTGTGTGATTTATTTAAATTCGAGTTTTGATTTATTCAAATAAATTTTTGGCAGTTAATTTTAAATTGTTACAATTGTTTTTCCAACAATTGTATCTGTCCAAATTCACACCCTTTCAGGTCTTCTATAAATACAAGTTTTTCAGTTCTTTTCAGAGACCCACTTACCACTTTCGAAAAACTCTTTCTTTCTGAAAAATTACTATAGCAAAAAACGTACATTGCTTCAAAGAGAATTCCAAAGGGAATTTTCGAATTTGTTGTTTGCAGATTCCCAAAGACTTTGTTGTATCCTGGAGGATCGTTTGTCATTAACCCGTCAGCAAACTTGATTTCGAGTGGGAACAAATAAAGCCTTAAAGATAGCGATCACGCGTCCCAAAGTCTTTATTTTCGATTCTGATTCCATTTATTTTTCCACAAATTGCAGGGTTTTCTAACACACTAGTACTTAACTTTAAGTCTCACTTTCGAGATAAACAATTCATTAAGCACTGCAACCTAGATGTTTTCTCTAAATTCATCTAATGTTGTGAATATAATTGGTTTCTTATATGTATCACAAGATTTATATCTCCCGTATATTAAAATCTTTGTATGCAAAATTATGTTATATATAACATAAAGAAAAAAGAAACATGCATTATTATTAAATAAATTTAGAGACAACGTCGACAAAATAACAAGGTTTTAGTGTAAAACCCAACAATCTCGTACTCGCCCTCAAGCCTTATTAGGATACATTCAATATATATATCTAATTTATCATAATGTGACTCAAAAGTTTCGTAGGCAATGTCTTGGTAAACGAATCAGCTATATATTCACATCTATCGACATGGGAAACGACATTGTTGCATTTCTTCACGTACTCTTGTATGCATGGTATGGTACTTTCGCTCGATGTGCAAAATTTCTTATGATCCATGGGACCCTTCGATTGTGCCACAGTCCCGTTATTCATTAGAATTGTAATGGGCTATGTAACCAAAGGTACCACTCTAAGTTCCATTAAGAACTTTCTAGACCAAAAGCCTCCTTAGATGACTTTGAGGCAACTACATGCTTAACTCTCATGTTCGAATCAGCTATTGAAGTTTGATTCACTCTATTTCAACCCGTAGCACCTCCACCCAGAGTGCTAACATTTCCAGAAGTTGACTTTCAAAAATCTATGTAGACCGCAAAGTCAAAATCAGGGTACGCAATTGGGACAAGATCCTCACTATGATAGACAATCATTGTCTCTCTCTTTCTACATAAGGAGTATATGCTCACTGTCGACCAATGCTTAGGTCCCAAATTGCACTAATATTTGCTAACCAGGCCAACAGCAATACAAAGTTCTAGTTCGGTACATAGCATAAACACGTAGATTTCTACTGCCAAAGCATTAGGAATGATCTCGGTGTACTCTTTCTCAGCATCTGCCGAAGGACATTCATGGTTAAAAAGAGAAACTCCATGCCTAAAAGGGAGCAATCCTTTTTTAAAATTTTGTTTTGCATACCGAACTGGAATTTGATCTATATAAGCATCTTGAAAAGGCCCTAACATTATTTTTTGGCAATCCTTGTGAAGTTGAATGCCCAGAATGAGTTGGCTTCTCCCAAGACTTTCATATTGAAATGATTTGACAGGCGATAGTTAACTTCAGATGACATCAGACATCATTCTGAATGAGTGGATCTCTTCAACTACAGAATCATGAACACTGCCACACTTCCTATACATTTGTTTGTACACACATCTTTTGGTTCGACAATCAGAATTTAACTTCAGATTACATCCTTACATCATTTCCAATGAGTGGGATGCCAACAACTACAAAATCACGAACACCACCACACTTCCTACACATGGCTCTTCAGGATTTTTTTTCAGATCCAAAATGATTGGATTACCTTACCACACCTAATATTTCCTGATGAAGATGCATCTTTAAGCCCATAATTAGCTTTATGAAACTTGCACACCGACCTTTTTGATATTCTACTATAAAAACATCTGGCTAAAACATATAAATCTTTGTTAAGGTAGTTATTTAGAATTTCTCTCTTAGATATCTATTTGCCAAATCGCATAATCGAGAGGAGTTGTAATTGATAAGATTGAATTCTGATGGACTTAAACATGGCTCCTGGCAACAAAGTTTCTTAATAATCGATTCGTTCTTTTTGAATAAAACTTTTCAATAAAATTTTTGCTTTTAAGGTTTGCAGTAGCCCATTCCACCCTCTTTTCCTCTTGTATATCCCCTTGCACTCAATGTGTTTTATTCTAACAGGTGCATCTACAAGTCCTACATGTTAGTGCAATAGATAAACTATATTTCCTGTTTTATAGCCTATTGCATAAGATTAGCATGTTGATCAAGATATGCTTCATTGTAGTTAAAAGGTCATTAGCCTCACCCGAAAGAGTAAGTATTTATGTAAGGCTGTGTATAATATCCGATACTTTTTTGGAGCAGTCTAAAATAATTATTTATGACCCGAATAATAAACAATTATTAATTTTGAGGAATGCTCGGGCATTAGTAGAGTATGGGGAGCTTAAAATAAAATTTGGGCAAAAAATATATAATTATAAAAACTTTTGGGATCATTTTGTAATTTTAGAAAACTATGGGTGCTATTTTGTAAATTTTGTAAAATGGCATGTTATACGTCAAATTGTTGTGAAATTTATGTTAAGGGGATGCCACCTCCTACTTTTGAAAAGGGTGACTAATGAAATTAAATTATAAAGTAATGGTTAGAGTTTTAGAAGGGAATTAAAATAAAATGAAACAAAATCAAAAAAACAAAAAGGGAATTCTGGAAAGGAAAAGAAAAGAGGACAAGAAACAAAAATAGAGGAAGGAAGGAAAAATAGGGAGGGAAAATAGATGGGAATCTCGGGCAAAAAACCATAAAGAATTAGAGAGACTTGAGAAGAAATTCACAAGGGTAATCTTTCCCTCTTCATTCAAAGTGTGATTCAGTTTGTGTGTGTGTGTGTGTGCGTGCGCGTGCACACGCGTTTCAGTAGGTGAGCTTCTGGTGTGAATATATGGGGGATTTGTGAGTATATGTGTGTACACGAGTGTAAGTAAAAGTTAGTAGGTAATCTATGTTGTAGTGTATAATTACAAGATTATGTGGGTGTGTTTTTACTATATTTGTGCAAAGTGTGTGTGTTATGTGTGTGTTGCTGGGTTTAGGTGCCTCGGGTGAGGGTGTTTGGTGAGGGAATGTTATATAATGTGTGTATGTAGTGTTATTGTGTAGGTAGGAGTATATGGGTGCATTGTGTGTGTTTTTAGTGGGTTTCCGAGGGGTTAGGTGTGTGTTTTAATGTGTGAAAGTGTGTGTTTACAGTGGCAGTGGGTGTATTTGTTCGGGTGTATGTATGAGTGTGTTAATGTGTTAAGTATGTGTTTTAAATTTAGTAATGTGTATTTTAAAGGATTATAGTGTGTTTAGATTGTATAGTGTGTGTAAAGTGTGCGCGTGCAAGTCTCTATGTGTGGCAGTGAGGTGAATCATTACAAGAAATAAGGCTTTTAGCGACGGAAAAATTCATCGCTAAAAGCCATAAATCAATTGTTAAAAGTTTTAGCGACGGAACAACCGTCGCTAAAAGTCCCTCGTATAAAAGTTTGTTACTAAAAAATTTGCGACGAAACTTTAAATTCGTCGTCTAATATTAAACTTTTTGAGACGAATTTATTTATTAATTAACGATGGAATATCCGTCGTTAATTATATTTTACGTATTTTAATTTATTTTCTTTTTTGTAAAATTAGCGATGAGATAAATGTTTTAGCAACGGAGAGCTCCGTCGCTATATGGGATTTTAAGGACGGACTATTCCGTAGCTAAAACGCTTATAATTTAATCCGTTGCTAAAAGTCAATTTTTTTAATATTTTTTTATTTTTCTATTGCCCAGACCTATAATAAAAAATTCAATCCTCAACAACAACGAACAATCCCAATACGCAAACATATATATATATATATATATATATATATATATATATATATATATATATCAATCATAAAAAAAAATGTTTATTATAAAAAAATTCATAATGTACAAGCCGGGAACCGGATACAACTGGTTAGGGGAGGGGAGAAGAGTACAAACTGGGCGGGGGGGACAAGCTGGGACTGGGCATGAGAAGGGGCTCATCAGAGGTTGTCGAGTTCCAAATCTGGATCCTGTTGATCCGGGGCCAGCCCGGCATGTCCAACAGGGGTGCCCTGTTGATCCTGCTCCCTGATCATCCTCAACACCACCGTAGCAATGCACTGAATCTCCTCATCGGCCAACAGACGCGGAGGAGCCGGTGTCTGTGAAGGGGCAACGGAGGGTGGGGACGATCCTATCATGGCACGTGTAGTCGTGCTAGGCAGGCCGCGTATGTGACCTTTCAGTCGATTGATGACCTCCGGTACATCTAGCCATCACTTCAACACCCCAGTACCCGCACCCGTACTAGTGGATGCTGATAGCTGTCCAGACGGCTGCTCAAAGCCCATAAGCTGTTCATACGAGGCCTGCAAGAATAGTGATTTAAAGATATGTTAGTGCATTAATTAACGCAACAAACATTGAATAGAAAGACAAAAAAGTAACTTAAACCAATTGACTTACATCGATCTTCCGGGCAAAATCTGAAACATAGTCACCCGCCTGGTGCGCCTCATCCTTGTCTTTCTTCTTCACGTGCATCTGGTTATACGTCAGAGCTATGACCTCATCCTCCTCCAGATCCGGGTGCTGGATCGCATTATGTGTCAGACGATGTCATGTGCCACCGACCCCCCGTGTGCATCGGATCTCTGTTCTGTCTGTTCTCAGCCTCGCTCTTACTCTTGGCGTCCCAGCCTGGATCTGCAACTCACAGATCTATCATCTGCCCCCATACGGTAGGAGTTATCCAATGTGGGGGATATGTCTTCATCTCCATCATCGAGGCACCCTCGGGCAGCATCTTCTTCTCCAGGTCTTGTGCGTCATTGAGCCATCGGCGGTAATTCTTGCCGATGTAAGCAAAGAAGGCCAGCCGCCCCAGCGCCTGCTGATCAGGCGAGTCAAACGTGAACCCCTCCTACAAAGCACTCAATAACATAAATTAATTTAAATTATAAATTTTAATTAAACAAATACTATCACAGAAAAAAAATTACTTCAACGTACCAGCCACTCTTCCTATAGGGACTCCCTCGCAACAACATCCCAGTCCTTCCAGTACAGGAGTGGCTCGAAGAATCGGCTTTTCACAAGAACGCCGATCTTCGTCCTCGCCTGATTCTCCAAGATCCTGCCAAAGAATTAAATAAATAAATTAATACAGTTCAAATATAAATTAACACCCAAAAAATTTAAATATAACGCCTGATGTGATTTTTTTTACTTACTGGCCCTCCTGGGTGAGCGTAACTCTCTGTTTAAGCTGGGGGTTGATGCGTACCCCGCATGTCGGGCCACATCCTCGTCGAGACCTACAAAACACAGACATTAATACAGTTCAATTATACTTTACATATAAGACTAGCGAAATTTGACTAAACACCGTTATTAACTATACCTGAGGTAGAACCCACGGAAGAAGGAGAATCAACACGCGTGTGGGATGAATCTGCATCAGGCTGGGGCGACGGCTGTGGTTATGTAACGCCCCTAGAAATTCGGAGCTCGGTCGCCCCGAACTCCCAGGTCGTTAACCTACCAGATCATATCAAACATGTCAAATCCTGTTCACTAACACATACTTCCAAAACAGTTAATCCGATATCAACTCAAACTCTTCACATTCAATATTACAAAACTGCTCAAACTAGAACTATTAAGATCTAGGTTCTTTACAAACTCAAGTTCTTATAGAACGAGTTGACAAAACTGACCCACGCAGGGGTCTCCCTACACAGTAGTGATGGGCTCATCGGAATCTCACACAGAATCTAACTCATTCCCTAACATGCTACATTTGATCTTCACATGCAGAAGGGAGCCAAATGAAGGGTGAGCTTTTGAGAGCCCAGTAAAGTCGTACAAGGACTACAAAAGAGATTATAACACTACTCTAAAAAATCCAACCGACGATGATTTTCAAAACACTTCGAATGATCAAAACTCAATGATTACCCAAAATAATCATAGTTCATCAGAAATAGATGCCAAAATAAATATTAACAATCAGAAGAAAAAAATTCCAAAACGATCAATAAAAGATCCTTTTCAAGTCATTATTTTTAAAATACTGCAGATTTTTTGAGGGATTCAACCCAAGCACGAATCATTTCAAATAATACAATAAAGGCTTGTCAGGGGATTTCAACCCAAGTACAAATCATTCTAACTAAATACGATGAATATTTGTCAAGGGCTTTCAACCTAAGCACAAATCATTCTAGCTAATAAAATCAAAATTCAATGTTGATCCTGGGCGATTGCAATGCCATTATGGCAAGCTAATATAGTGTACACATGCATGATGTACTAAGATAATTACTAGTCTATTTAGGTACTAGCCTGCGTTTCTTGCAGGATTCAACCAGCCTTATACCGCCTCTCCAGTAAACAGGTACCCAGGTTAATACAGAAAATCAACAATATAAATGAGCGTTAACATAAGCTCATATCCCCAAAATCAATTCGAGTTCTAATAACAATCATCATACTGACATAAGTCAGCATTCGAAATTTTCAGAAGAAATTAGAATTTCAGAAGAAAAATCACAGATAAACAACAAAAACGACTGCAAATAATTATCGAATATAATCGCAACAATTTGAAAGAATGGATACAGACAATTATCAAATTTTCTCAGCACGCAATAACATGCGAGCATCACAAGATTTCCAAATAACCTATTCAGGTTCAACATTAGGGTTTTCTGGGCAAGAACATGCTGATATCAATACATAACTCAGAGTTCGGCATTAGTCGTAAATATATCAAAGGAGTACTTACGAGTACAAGTAATCAAATTAGGGTTCGGACAAAAGTCCTTACCCAAGGTTCAGATAGAATCCCTTACCTGGATCAGCAACTAAATTATCCTAACCGGAAGTCTTTAGCTTTAACCTAAACGGAATAATCGAACCATTAGAATACAGCCTACAGAACAAAAGTATAACTTAATACGAACTCACACATACTCCCAAAATGAACCCCTCGCACCGCATAGGTAAAAAATTACCAAAACGCCCCTGAGGTGTAAAATTACCAAAATGTCCCTCTCAAACTTAAATCATCCAAACGGTCTACCCGTAAGTATAATCACCCAAATAACCTTATTGTATGTAAATTTACTTCTAAATATCTCTTATAGGTGAAATTATCAAAATACCCCCTTCAGGGTGGTAAATTACCAAAACACCCCTGGGGGTTTTCGGCAATGGAAAAATCTCAAAAATATCTTAAGTCGTTATTTTAAGCATCCCGATATCATTTCTGTACTAAAAAATCTTTTAGAAAAGTTTTGCTAGAAAATCCCGAACCGGTGTCCGAACCGAGGGCTAAAAGATCAGTTTCATGAAAAATGTCTATCGGTCACAGAATGGTACAAAATTTTAGACAATGAATGACATCAGTAGAATAAGGTTTTTATAAATATTTAAGATTAAAATAACTTGTTTACTATGCTAAATAATTTTATAAATTTCTTTAATCAGTACCCCAATTTAGCGCCCTTCACGGATTCCGAAAATTCCCAAAAAAATTCCAGAGTGTATTTCTCGTAAAAATATTGGGGTTACTATTTTGAACTTTGTCTAATTCCTGCCCTATCTATTTATAAGAATTCATGAAAAAATGCCTAAATTAAATTCTAGCATTAGCGACAATTACGCTTACTATTTAGATTATTACACACACTATTACACCTTCACCCACACGCACTTGTCTTCTTCCTCTATTCTTCACGGATGAGACCTTCACGTAAGCCAACTCACCTATCAACTCTACAATTCCTAAACACCCACACACTACAACCCTAAAACATATATATACACCACCCATAATACACAATCAAACTCATGATTCACACACAGTCGTCCCCTACCTATCTCTCCTTCGCTGCCCAAGCATATGGCTGCTTGATTCTCTCCCAACAACCACTAAATTCGTCATTAATCCATCAAACAGCCTACATAAGATTAATTTCATCAAAAGGACACATCCTAACACAGTTTAGACACACAATATATCCCCCACCACCTTACCCGCAATACAACACACACAAAAACACACATGTTACACACTATCACCCTGTCTCACTCAATGCACATACACCTCCTTCAACCACCCTGAAAACTCACAAATTCCACTCATTATCTTCCTAACACACACAAATTCAAAGCTTATTAACATGACCACCCGTATACACATATAATTTTTCACCCGAAATTCTCACAACATAAACACACACACCCAATAATCGTAGACACACTCGGCACTCATGGTGACACACACACAGTTTCACACACCTAAACTCACACACACACATAATGAAATTTCATACACATGAGGGATAGGGATTACCCTTAGAAAAAATCTCTCAGTTTCTCTCTAGCTCTGTCCGAGCTCCCTCTCTTTCTTCTTCCCTCTCTGTTTTCCTTCTCTTCTCTGCGCAGTCACTATTCCTCTCTTTCTGTTATTTCTTTTCATTTTGTTCCTTTGTTTTCTCTTGTTGTTTTGTTTTCTCTTTCTGAAATCTTCACTTATCCACTCCAATTTTAAATAGTTTTAGTTAGCTTAGTCATGAAAGCAAGTAGGTGATGGCAACCCTAAAAAAAACATGGTTTCTAAATAAGTTTATAAAATTACAAAAAGACACCCAATTTACTTAATTACAAAACATAACCCATATTTTGTATAATTGCATTCAAGCCCAAAATTATTCTAATCATTCTCAATTTAATTAAACATCGCCGAAAATATACACTAGCATTCATTTTATTATTTTTCATCACTAAAACCATAATTTACAATTATGCCCCCAAAGTTTTCCAAAATTACGCAAATACCCTAGAACATTTCAAAATTTACATTTTTGTCCCCCAAGTTCTTTTATTCTCTGATACTCTACTAATACCCGAGCATTGCTCAAATTTAATGCCCGTCTATTTTTTGGAGCACCAATGGTTATTTTAACCTGCTCCCGAAGTTCGGGGTATTACAAGTTAGGGCTGGAGCTGGGGCCCTGACTGCTGTACGCGAGCACTTTGTGCCTCGTCATCAGTGGACGATGACTAGGTGGGACCCACCAGGGAGGAAGCAGCTCGAAGTCCACCCTGGCCACGAATAGCCTGTATTTTATCCATATCTGACTTCGTATATATTAATTGCAAAGACATTAATAATAATTTGGCAGAAATCATCATCGACACTATATATATGAACAAAGCTATAAAAACACATCAATATGAACAAAGTTCTAAAATGTTACTATATTTTTTAGAACATGTTACAACATTACAAGTCAATCATTTTCAGTTTGGGAATCATCATCATCTTCATCACTAGACTCATCGTCCTCTTCTTCGTGGGACTCGTCGTCCTCTTCATCTTCTAATTCATCCTCTTCATCAGTAGACTCAGTCACATCATCTCCAACACTTTCCACGTCTTCCGTGTCATCATCTACGACTTCTTCTCCTACATGAAGTGTTGTTGGAAGAGGAAGATCGTCCTCCTCGTTGTTGACCTCAATAGGTAACAAGACAGGTGGTTGGTCGGCTTGAAAGGTATCTACCTCACTGTCATATGTCACGGGCAATTTCTTGGACTTGATAACTGTATACCAATGAGATTTGGGATTAACGACGTCCTCCGCGTAAAAGACTTGTGCAGCTTGACTAGCAAACACAAAGGGCTCGTCTGATGCAAGTCTTGACTTGACATTGACATCTACAATCCCTTGAGAGCTAACACAGATTCCTCTACTGCATGTGACATCGAACCACGTACACTTGAACATTACCAGGCAGTTTTGGGAACCCAGATATGTTAGCTCAACAATCTCATCTAGCTCTCTGTAAAAGTCCATGCAATTCTCGGCATAACAGTCGCCGTTGACCAAGACTCCACTGTTTTGGGTTTGTTTTGTTCGGTCATCATCTTTTACGTTAAACCTAAACCCGTTGATGATATAGCCTCTATGACAAGATGCTTGTTTGTTAGGACCTTCAGTTAGTAATTTCAAGCAGGAGGCCACTGGTCTATCCATTGATGAACCTATTGTAGATGACGGTAAAAATTAAGGATAAATCAGTATACTAATTGGCCACAGAACTGTATATAACACATAATATAATTTTGTTAAATACTTACACACCTTTAGAACCACTGTACAAATTGTGATTTTCGATGAGATTCAAGTCTAGCAGGATCAGTGATTAAAGATTCCGCATCGAACTCACTGCAAACCAATATATATGTTGACTCGCTTATCACACACTTTCAATTATGTACAGCAATGTAAGTGAATTAAGAGATTAACTTACTCAACGAATGTCGAAACTTCATCGCAATTTAGAAGGGCATATATTGTTGCAGCACTGTACTCTTCATCCGTTAGCCATCGAGTATACGTTCGGCCGAACGGACTACCTGACTGCTTGAATATTGACAATTGCCCTTCCAAATTTGTGCTTGATCCAGTGTCATTTCGGCCTAGTTGATTTAACCTTGTATCAACATCAGGCCCGAAATATTGACTACAAAAGTTTACAAACTCTTCCATTACATAAGCCTCCGCAATTGAGCCTTCAACCCGAGCCTTATTGCGGACTTTCTTCTTTAAATGGAACATGAACCTAGAAGTTTACCGAATTGAGTTAGGTGGAATATCAATGATAACAGGTGTCACATTAAGTGTAAACGAACAACTGTAACAATTTAAAGATTACCTCTCGAAAGGATACATCCACCGATATTGCACGGGTCCACCCATCTTAGCTTCATATGCCAAGTGAACAGGCAGATGCTCCATTGAATCAAAGAACGAAGGTGGGAAGATTTTCTCCAGCTTGCAAATCGTCACCATAATGTTCTTCTCAAGCACCTCCATGTTACTCACCCGGATTGTAGAAGAACATATATCTCAAAAGAAATGAGATAATTCAGTCAAAGTCTCACAAACAACCCGTGGCAACAACCCTCAGAAGGCAATAGGAATGAATCTTTCCATGAATACGTGGCAGTCGTGACTCTTCATCCCTTGAAACTTGCATTTTGATACATTGCAACAACGAGATATGTTGGACGCAAACCCATTAGGAAGCTTCAAATTCTTAACCCACTGACAGACCTTCTCCACTTGTTTCTTGTCTAGACAGTAAGGTGCTTTCAGAAGTATTGTCCTCCTGTTGACTGTTCGAGGATGCAATTCACGGTGTACACCCAACTGTTGTAGATCCTTTCTCGCTTTAAGGTGATCTTTCAATTTTCTCTTGACATTCATCACTGTGTTGAACACATTATCAAAAATGTTCTTCTTAATATGCATCACATCCATGTTGTTTTGGATAACGAGCGTCCTCCAGTAGGCTAACTCCCAGAATATACAAAATTTTCTCCAGTTGTGCTCTTTCCGGTACCCTGGAATCTTCTAATCTGGCACACCCTTGCCGTGTGGTATGTCAGTATCAAGTGCCTCCAGGTGTGAGAGCACTTCTTCACCAGATGGGTAGTCCAGTGTGACAACCTCACGCTCGATTGTCCCGTCAAATTTATCCTTCTGCCTACAAAACTGATGGCCCGGTGGCAAAAGCTTACGGTGACATCCGAACCACGAGGGCTTTCCGCCGTGCTTTAACGTATGACCGGGGTTCACGCCCATACAAGCAGGGCATGCTAGCTTCCCATGTGTGCTCCAGCCACACGTCATTCCCAATGTGAGGAAATCATGTATAGTCCACATCAAAGCAGCCTCATCTGAAAATTCTTTTTAAGGGATGCATCATATGTTTCGACTCCATGATTCCATAACTGTTTTAACTCATCAATCAACGACCTTAAATACACATCTATGTCCTTGCCAGGACTCTTCGGCCCCAGAATAAGCAACGACAAGAACATGTACGGCTTCTTCATGCACATGCCTGGTGGAAGGTTGTACATGACAATAATAACAGGCCAACAGGAGTAAGGCGTGGTAGACTGACCAAAAGGGTTGAACCCATTTGTTACGAGACCAAGTCTAACATTCTGAACCTCCTAGGCAAAGACTGGATGCCTGCGGTCAAACTCCTTCCACGCCTCTGTATCAGCTGGGTGTGTCAGCACATCGGCATCATTGCTACAAGTCTCACGGTGAGCCCTCATATGTTCAGCCATATTGGAGGAGTAGTACATTCTCTGAAGTCATGGTGTGAGCAAAAAATATCGTAATATCTTCCATGCAATATTTTTATTCTTCCCTTTGTCCAATTTGTACCTCGAATGATCACATACTGGACACCGTGACAACTCCTTATTCTCTTTCCAGAATAATACACAATCGTTATTGCATGCATCTATCCGCTCATAGCTCAACCCAAGTTTCCTCATCATCTTCTTCATGTCATAGTACGACAGTGGTAGCCGTTCACCTTTAGGCAAAATTTCTTTGATGAAGGTAACAAACTCATTAAAACCTTTCTCACTCAGCCCGTGATCTGATTTTAACTGTAATAACCTACTAACTACAGACACCGTGTGTGTTTCTGAGCTCTATCCCACAGCGGCTCTTCTGCAAAATTCATAAAACTGATGAGCCCCCTCGTTAGTAGTTGGGGGCTGTCGTCACCATTGTCGTTACCCCGTCAACATTAGCATGCCCAACATCCATAATCATATCTCGGTAATCATACCGTGCCTCCTCCCTAACTTCAGTTTGACTAGCCAAGTTCGATGACAATACTATCGTTTCCCCGTGCTGCGTCCACCTTGTGTATCCACCCATAAAACCGTACTGAAGAAGATGCCATTTTACTTCAATTCTTTTTCTCCAATGCAACAACTCACATCTACCGCACGAACACCTTATCTTATCATAGTCAACATGTGCAGGATACGCATAAGCGAAGTCGAGGAATTCGTCAACGCAATCCTCAAAACCATCGGCATTCTTCCTTTTTATCCAATTTCGATCGACCGACATGACGACTGAATTATCGTACTGTATACCACCTTCAATTATGACCAATCATTAGGCAAGGTCGATGTAAATATGAATGCATGCATGTGACAACATGTCTATATATTTTCTCTCCATTCTCTAATAGGTAGTGGTCCTATCCCATTCAGAAAAACACATGTTTATAAAATAGTGAACAACTCATGCTTAGCCCTATGTCTGCGAAAAATTCGGCAGCACCTCTCTGCATTTCTCCAAGTACATGACATCGATTAGGTGTTCTAACATTCATCTAACCTTACCTTGCAAGATTTGACGATGTTAGAACACCAAATCTGTATGCACCTGGAGAAACACATGAGAACGTGTACCAAATATCCATGACATAGAACATAAAGCATGAGTCAAAACATTATTTTATGCTTACTTTGTAATGAGTACCTTTGAACGGGAACTAAGGGTTTTTATGCTTCCATGATGTTAGCCCTATGCTTGGATAACCTAGGCTTACATCTTGTTTTGATGATAACAACACATTGATTATGTTCTAATGTGTGCTTTAAGTGGATTCTTAGTAGATACATACATGACACTCATGAAGACACATTTGAGAAGTTAGGTAAATGGATTGAAGCCAAAGAAGCTTAAAGTTATAGTGGACATGCTACGCAAGCTTCACCAAGTCCAATGTCAAAGAGCAAGAAAGGATGCAAAGACTAAATTACTATCGATTATGATTGATCTTTACTATTATGTAACTAGTCTTGATTTGATGCTTGAATTGATGACTATGACTTAAAAAGACCTTAGGACACCTTGTGCATTGCATGTGAGTTCATAATCATTCATACAAGTGCGGTTCCTGAAAATGGGTGAATTTGGAGCTCACTCAAATTTTATCAAAAAAATTTTTGGTGCTAATATTTTCATATTTTGATAAAACGTTTCATTATATTTATAAAGCAAAAAATGGCACCTCAATCTGATTTTTTTAGAGAAAGTTATGCCCAAAATAGGAAAGGGGTTCCGTGTTATGTCAATAGGCAGTAGGGTAATACAGTCGACTGCATAGGAATCCAGTCGACTGCATTGGTCAAAATTCATTTGTAATGGCTATTTTGAGGACAAGACTCAATCAGCTATTATAGAGGGAACTCAGTCGATTGCATTGGGAATACAGTCGACTGCAATGGCAGTTTTGCTCATATTTTGCCCATAACGGCTATATTTTATTTGCTCTCTATATAAATGATTTGGAGCTTCATCATACACCATGGCAACCATATTCTAAGTCTCCATTCATTAGAGAAATATCAAGGCTCATAAATTAAACTTTTCTCTCTTCATCTTCATGATTTTACATCATTAAATAGAGTATGTTTGTGAGCAATTCTATTGTACTAGAACTTCATTCGTACTCATTTCCTTTCAAGAGGATTTCTTTGTACACAATTGATCTTTGTAAAAGGATTGTGATCAAGGCTTGGGTTTGTCAAGTCTTGGGTGAGCTTTGTCGATTCAAGGCTTATGCTTGGTGTGTGAATATCATCAAGTGTTGTAAGAGTTTTGATCTTGACCCCGAAGAAGATTGTTGCTAGTGGATTCTAGTGCTCTTGCAAGGGACTTCCTTGAAGAGGTGGATGTAGGCTTGAAGGTAGTTCAAGCCAAACCATTTAAATCTCCTTGTCAAGTATCTCTAACTCAATCTCTTGATTTATTGCTCTATAATTTCTTGAGATTTTTTAGTTAGCATCTTCATTGAAGTATTACTTGGTTTGCTTGAGTTTTTTTATTGTGTTTTGTTTAAGTTCCCCATTAATTTTCAAAAACTCTATTCATCCCCCTTTAGAGTTGCTTTATTGGTTTCAAGTGGTACAGAGCCTCGGCTCTTGATTTTTTGGTTAACACCTAGAGGGTTAAAAGATCATAGGGTTTCCTAGACTTGGTTAACACCTTGAGTTTTTGATTTTTTGGTTTCAAGTTCTATTACTAGACCTCTATTTTTTATGGATCTTCGTACAGTACATGAAAAATTAAGATGGGAGTATTTTTAGAATCTTTAGATTATGAAATGTGGAGAATCGTTGAAGATGGACCTTATGTTCCAACCAAGTGGATTAGGAATAAGCTTGTGCTAAAGGAGAAATCCGAATTTAATGACTATGATAGAAATATGCTTTACATGAATTCTAAAGCAAAGAATTGTCTTGTTTGTGCTCTAAACACAAATGAACTCAATCAAGTCATTATGTGTGATTCGGCTAAGAGAATGTGAGATACACTTCAAGTCACTCATGAAGGGACTTCTTTTCTAAGAGTTTCAAAGATGAATTTATGGCATAGAGAATATGAATCGTTTTAAATTTTTTCAGATGAATCTATAATGGAAATGAAGTTTTGTTTCACTAAAATTGTTCATACTTTGAAACAATTAAGAAAAGATTTCTCTAACGGTGATCTTGTAAGAAAGGTGATTAGGTCATTAACTAGAGAATGGGTTGCAAAAATAACCGCACTTCAAGAATCAAAGGATCTCAATACCTTCCCGTTGGATAAATTAATTTGCTCCTTGATGACTTATAAAATGCAACTTGAATCATCCGGGCAAAAAGGTCCAAAGAAGAAGAATAAGTGCATTGATCTTAAAGCTTCATCAATGATGGATCAATCTTCAAGTGAAGAGGAAGAAGACTTTAATAACAAGGAGATGGACATACTTGCAAAGGAATTTAATGATTATCTCAAGTTGAAGAAAGATAGAAACTTGCACAAGAGCAAGAACGGGTCAAGTATGAAGAGCACCTCAAGGGAGAATAAGAAGAAGAACAAGACAAGAAAGAAGCACTCCATGAAGAAATCAATCGAAGCCATCATTTGTAGTGACAATGACTCAAGTGGAGATGAAGGTGATCATTTCGATGATAGAGATGCAAATCTATGCTTCATGGCTCAAAAAGATGATGAGGTAAATTCTTCATACAATGATAGTGATAGCAATTGCTCAAATGATGATATTTGTGATGCTTATGCTCTTTTATATGAAGAATCCATGAAATTGGACAAGAAAAATTGTTCTTTGAAAAAACAAGTGCATCTGATTTCAAAAGAGCTAGATGACTTAAAAAGTGAAAATAATGAGTTGCACGTCAAGAATGAAAGCATATCTAGCCATTTATATGTGAAGCATGTGAATAATGATTTGATTGAATTGATTTCGAGCATTACTAGCATGAAACAAATCTCTTGTGATACTTTAATTCTAGAAAAACAAAATGAAATTTTAAGGCTTGAGATTTGAAATTTGAAAAAATGTCTTGAAAAATTTGTTGATGGTAAAAATAAATTGGATGTCATGCTTGGACACCAAAAAGTTGGTCTTAACAAAGGCGGTGTTGGATTAGATCCCTTCACATTGTCTCCTAAAGTTTTTAAACAACAAGCTAGATTAAATGTTCATACAAGAAATCCTAAGAACTATTACACACGTTTTACACGTTGTGGTTGGTGCAACAAGAAATGACATATGACTAGTTATTGTCCCTATAGAATTGTTTATGTTGAGCGTATAAAGAAAATGTAGGTTGTTAAAGAGTTTCTTAATGTTGCTAAGACTAACACCAATGGACCCAAGAAAATATGGGTACCAAAAGTTAAACCTAAATTGTGATTGTAGGTTGTTCAAAGCAAAGGCAAAGAGCAACAAGGAGAAGGCTCCAAATTATTTTGAAAAGGAAGAGCAACAAGCTAAATCTTAAGGGGGAGTAAGCATTCCAAGATTGGACATGCAACTTCAAATGAGAAGAGTCTCAAAGCTTGTCAAAGAAAACAGACTTCAATAATGATCTCTCATGAGCTCTATTCATTGGTAATTCACCAAAAGGGTAAAACTTAATGATCTTCTCAACATTGTGATATGTGCTAAACTTATATGTTATCAAGTATGCTTAAATTGTAAAATCTATAAAAAAAATAACTTTCTTGTTGAGAATTCATGTGAACTATGGTCTAAATTGTGAGTCCTTGATTGTTTACTTCTCTATGTTATAATCTTAGATATCTATAGGATTTAGATGATGATGTATCGTCCTCTTGCACTTATATCGGAAATATTAATTGTTGATGACCATCATTTGCTTTGTGAAAATTTCATGTTGAAATTATGTCATCTTAATGCTTCATAATGCAATTCCAACACACACCCATTTTGGTAATGCCAAAAGGGAAGCATGACTCGGTTATACATTTAGTTGTATTTGTTGGTATTTGTTGGCATGCATTGATTGAGGGGGAGCATACATTAGGATGGAGTGTGCATATGGTAACTTGATAGGGGAAGCTTACATGTTAAATCATATACTATCTTGTTACTATTGAAATATTCGTGAAGTAGAAGAGATCATTGAGCTACATTTTATATCTTTCTTTAGATCATGAAGGGACTCTTGATGTCATTCTTATTTGTTCATGAGTTATATGCACTTCACGCTATTATCTTGCTTATAACTATCTCTTCACACACACATACCCTTGTCTTTTTGTTGATGAAAAAGGGAGAGAAATAATCTTGATCCTATATGATATGTGATTGTGTGTTTTGAGAGAACATTAGAGGAAGAGCACATCTTGTTTTAGCTAGGGAAGCTAGCTATGAGTTTAACTGTTATATGAGATAAATTGACATGTCTGGAGTATACTAGAGATGATTGAATGTTCTAAGTAAGATTGTTATGCTTAATTGACCATATGATACATCTTACTTTATATAGAATCAATGTTTGTCATCATAAAAAAGGGGGAGATTGTTAGCCCTATGGTTGGATAACCTAGGCTTACATCTTGTTTTGATATAACTACACATTGATTATGTTCTAATGTGTGCTTTGAGTGGATTCTTAGTAGATATATACATGACACTCATGAAGACACATTTGAGAAGTTGGATAGATGGATTGAAGCCAAAGAAGCTTAAAGTTATAGTGGACATGCTATGCAAGCTTCATCAAGTCCAATGTCAAAGAGCAAGAAAGGATGCAAAGGCTAAGTTACTAACGATTATGATTGATCTTTACTATTATGTAACTAGTCTTGGTTTGATGCTTGTATTGATGACTATGACCTAAAAAGACCTTAGGACACCTTGTGCATTGCATGTGAGTTCATAATCTTTCACACAAGTGTGGTTCTTGAAAATAAGTGAATTTGGAGCTCACTCAGATTTTCTCAAAAAAAATTTTGGTGCTAATATTTTCATATTTGATAAAACTTTTCATTATTTTTCTAACGCAAAAAACGGCAACTCAATCTGATTTTTCTAGAGAAAGTTATGACCAAAATAGGAAAGAGGGTTTCGTGAGGCAGCCAATAGGCAGTAGGGTAATACAGTCGACTGCATCATAATCAAGTCGACTGCATTGGAATCCAGTCGACTACATTGGTCAAAATTCAGCTCCAACGGCTATTTTTTAGGACAAGACTCAACGGCTATTTTAGAGGGAACCCAGTCGACTGTTTGGAAATACAGTCGACTGCAATAGCAATTTTGCTCATATTTTGCCCATAACAGCTATATTTCATTTTCTTTCTATATAAATGATTTGGGACTTCATCATACACCATGGAAACCATATTCTAAGCCTCCATTCATTAGAGAAACATCAAGGCTCATAGATTAAACTTTTCTCTCTTCATCTTCATGATTTTACATCATTAAATAGAGCATCTTTGTGAGCAAGTCTTTGATTGAGAGTGAGCATACTTCAAGTCATCAATTCTCTCATCTCTCTATTGTACTAGAGCTTCATTTGTACTCATTTTCTTTTAAGAGGTTTTCTTTGTACACAATTAATCTTTGTAAAAAGATTGTGATCAAGGCTTGGGTTTGTCAAGTCTTAGGTGAGCTTTGTCGATTCAAAGCTTGTGCTTGGTGTCGGAACATCACCAAGTGTTGTAAGGGTTTTGATCTTGACCAAGAAGAAGATTGTTGCTAGTAGATTCTAGTTCTCTTGCAATGGACTCCCTTGAAGAGGTGGATGTAGGCTTGAAGGTAGTTCAAGCAGAACTATTTAAATCTCCTTGTCAAATATCTCTAACTCAATCTTTATATTTATTACTCTATAATTTATTGAGATTGTTTAGTTAGCATCTTCATTGAAGTATTACTTCGTTTGCTTGAGTTTCATGATTATGTTTTGTTTAAGTTCCCCATTAATTTTCAAAAATCCTATTCACCCTCCTCTAGGGTTGTTTTATTGGTATCACATGCGTTCAGAAATTGAATACATATGCAAGAATCTTTCCAAAATATAAAAATTGCAGAAGGATCGTTGTATATGTTACCAATTCCACTTTAAATAGAACTCGTTGGCAATGAGTTTAACCATCTCGTTGCCAATCGACTTCGCAAAACAACAACGAATATAAAGAATGCAGGGTTTATAAACAACGAGTAATTAAACCATCTCTAGACAATATGGAGTAATTATGGGATGACCAAGGGCTAATTAGGGCTAACAGGGTTATTAGGGTTAATTACAATTGTCAGGGTTTAGGGTTTAGCGTTATGGGTTTAATTAATCTAATTAGGATATGTTAGGATATTAATATTAATAAGGAGTACCTTGGGCTAATTATAGCTAATTAGGGTTGATTATGACTAATTAGGATTATTTAGTCATAGTTAGGGTTTAATTGTGCCGAGTAGTGTTGATTAGTCCTAATTAGGGCTAATTAGGCTTAATTGGGTTATGTAGGGCTAATTATTGTTAATGAGGAGTTATTTCGGATAATTATAGCTAATTAGGGTTAATTAGGACTAATTAGGGTCATTTAGTCCTAATTAGGGTTTAATTGTGTCGAGTAGTGTTGATTAGTACTAATTAGGGCTAATTAGGCTTAATTGGGTTATGTTAGGGCTAATTATTGTTAATGAGGAGTTGTTTCGGATAATTATAGCTAATTAGGGTTGATTAGGAATAATTAGAGTTATTTAAAGTTAATTAGGGTTTAATTGTGCCGACTAGTGTTGATTAATCCTAATTAGGGATAATTATGCTCATTGGATTATGTTAGGTTTAATTACGACTAAGTAGGCTAAGTATAATCAATATGCGCGTAATTGAGTTCATTTGTCGCTAATCAGAGTTTAGTTAGGTTTTAGGGTTTAGGGTGTAGGGTTTATTTAATCTAATCACCGGTTGCTAAGATATGAGTAATTAGGGTTTAATTTGTGCTTATTAGTGTTAATTAGGGCTAATTTGGGATAATTACAGCTAATTTGATTTTTATTGGGTTCTTAGGGTTAATTAAAACTAATTAGGCACGTTAGAGCTAACTAGGGTTAATTGGGTTAAAATATGGTTAATCAAGACTAATTAGGGCTAATTATAGCCAGTGCTGGAGCCACGGTGAGATTCTAGAGGGTGCATGCTCAACATTTCGCGTTAGCCTAATTAACCTAAATTCAATGCAGAGTCAATAATCTCAATTCTGACACCTCATATATGGTGTCGATATGGTGTCTTATATGTGTCTGACGTACGACACCTGCAGACACGTGTCCGACACCTTCGGACACGTGTCTGACACATACCGACACATGTCCGACGCATCCGGACATGTGTCCGACACCCACCGACACGCACCTCCGGACACATCAACATACGTTGATTTATTTTTTAAATGTCGGACACCGTCGATCAGACATGGTGTTCGTGTCTGTGCTAACTAACAAGTATCTCAATTCAATTGGGTCTCATCCTCCGTCAACAATCTCAATTCTCAAATGCTCAAAACAATAAAAATTAATAAAAATCACTCATTCAATCCAATTGGGTCCCCTCCTCCGTAAAAAATCTCAATATCTCAAATGCTCAATGCACGATTAACAATCTATAATCATCAATTAACAACTTAAAATCATCAATTATTAATCTCAATTACTTCAAATGCAGAGCTAATAACCTAAAATTATCAATTAACAACCTAAAATTATCGATCAGTAATCATAATTCTCAAATGCACAATTAACAACCTAAAATTATCAAACAAATGATCAATGTTCAAATGAAAAAAAAAATGATTCAAAATGCACATATCCGATGCGCTTGAATTATTTCAATTTAGGGTTCGATTCGGTTAGGGCATTTAATTTAGGGTTTAATTAGGGGGTTCTATTAGTTCAATTTAAGGTTCAGTTGAATTGGGGAATTCAATTTAGGGTTCCATTAGGGGGTTCAATTAGTTCAATTTAGGGTTCGATTAGATTAGGGCATTCAATTAAGGATTCAATTAGGGGTTCAATTAGTTTTATTTAGGGTTCGATTCGATTAGAGCATTAAATTTAGAATTTAATTAGGTTCAATTACTTCAATTTAGGGTTCAATTAGGGGGTTCTATTAGTCCAATTTAGCATTCGGTTGAATTGGGGCATTCAATTTAGGGTTCAATTAGGGGGTTCAATTCGTTCAATTTAGGATTCGGTTGGATTAGGGCATTCAATTTAGGGTTCAATTAGGAGGTTTAATCTGTTCGATTTAGTGTTCGATTCGATTAAGGCATTTAAGTTAGGTTTAATAAGGGTTCAATTAGGGGGTTCTATTAGTCCAATTTAGCATTCGGTTGAATAGGGACATTCAATTTAGGGCTCAATTAGGGGGTTCAATTTAGGTTCAATTGAATTTAGGCATTCAATTTAGGATTCAATTAGGGGTTCAATTAGTTTAATTTAGGGTTCGATTCGATTAGGACATTCAATTTAGGGTTTAATTAGGGTTCAATTAGTTTAATTTAAGGTTCAATTAGTTTAGGACATTTAATAGGTGACACAATTAAATTGGCTTAGCTACATCATTATTAGGACAAGTTCCAATTAGTGAATTGGACTACAATCATTAGTGAGTTGTGTTGAACTGGCATTTCATGCCATTAATTCTAATCTATATAAAGCATTCGCATCTTGGCAGTCACATAATTAAAAGTGGCTGGCACATGTTGGTGTTGGGTCCATGTAGTACGGGGCTTGTTGAGAGTCCGGAGATTATGGGTATCCATGGTGACTCAACCAAGATGAATCATTCTCTAAAGATTCTAGCCTACCTTTTACTCTTAAAATTGTACTTCCCATGATCAGTACAATCTTGAAGTCTCTCCCCTCAAATCAATCCAGCAACTTCTGTCAAAATTTGCCTCAATTTCGTGATATCGCGATACCCAGTTAAGTTATGGACAATCTTGAACTGGAATGACAAATGTGTTTGTTTACTTCAACAAGAAGTTGATTTTATAATGCAGGTGGAATGATAATGTGAAAGGGTACAAGTCATTGACAAAAAACCCAAACATTGACCTGCTAGATTACATCCAAAATCGTTTACATTTGAAATGCCCATGACCATGACTCTTCTAATCAAGAAGTGAAGCTTCGTCGAAAGGAATGAAGCGAACTGATTTAGTGGACTTACCTTGTAATAGACGGTGGCAGTGAAGGGCGGCAGCGTTGGTGGCGCGCGGTGGTGGAAGTTAGCGTTTTCACGTGGCGGCAGTGGAGGGGGATCGTCAGAGGTCACCGTCTAGGAGGAGTGCAGAGGTGGGTCACCGTGTAAGTGGAGTGCAGAGCTGAGAACAGCGGTGCTGCGGTGTGATTTTCAAAGAGAGAAATAGGAAGAAAGGAAGAAGCAGATCTGGGTGTTTTAATCGAGAACTTTTAGCTACGGAATTACTCCATCGTTAAAAGTCCGTCGGTGAATAACGTGCTTTACAGACGGAATTTTTAGCGACAGTAAAATTTCGTAAAAATTCAAACTGAAATTTATTTTTGCCAGTACAACATTACTCTAATTTTAGAGTTTAAATGCTCTAAAACAATTTTATAAATCTAAAATTTCCGAAAATACTAAATATTCATATACTATCTCAAAAAATTATAAAATTTTGCCACAAATCCTAATATAGTCTAATGTATTATGCTATAAAGTTTCAAGTGTTAACGATCATTGAGCACTATTCAATGCACGCGACGTGCCTAATGTTAATCCGTATACACAGACTATATACGCAAAATCCACTTCTCTTCTTCTTCATCCGTAATTACAAACACACCCCACTAGTTGAGCCCCTCTCTCTCTACAATGCACATGATAAACACACAAACACCCTCACCCAAACCACTTATACACACATATATCCCATACCCACTTACCCACACACTCACACAAACACAAAACCCATGCATGATCCCCCATACCCACTGCCTCACGGCAGTGAATCTATTCCCCCCCCCCTCCTTCCCCTTTTTTTTTACTTCTTTAACTCTCTCTCTCTCTCACACACACACACACACACACACACACATATATATATATATATATATATATAAACACTACACACATCACTCAAATTCACACAAACAACACAGTTTCAACACTCCCTCCTTCAAGCATTCATCCCAAAACTAAACACTCTCTACACCCATTAACTCACCACTTTCACATAAACCCGGATTTCACACAAACAAACATATTTCCATAACTCCATCACCCACACGGCACACACACACACACACACACACACACACATATATATATATATATATATCGTGCACCTCACAGCCCAGAAAAATGAAGCACACACCTGCACTTCTTCCTTTGAACACACACCAACCCAACGGACTCAGCAATATAGTTGTAACCCCTCTCTCTCTAAACGTACATACACACATAACACTACAGCCCCCACACTCATGCACTCATGAACACAATTTCCATTTCCATACACTCCCTCACAGTCCCTCACTACTAAACAGATGTACCACCTCTCATTTTCCTTGCACATATGCCATCATATATACACACCTTTAACTATTATAAAAACACCATCTCTCACAACTTCTCCACCTTCCCTTTTACACCACTTTCATGCACACACAAACTCTGTACACACCCGACTTCTTTCACCAACCACTCACAATACACAGAATACACAAAAACAAGGTCACAATGCACGCAGCACAAACCTAATCCCATGTTAGTTCACTCTCTCCCTCGATCTCTTTTCCAACACATAATCTCACACCATCAAAAAACATTGAACCACGGCTATCCATGCCGCAGCCGCCATCGCTAACAAGCTTCATGGTAGCCCTTGCATGGCAGCCATCGCTTGGCCATAGCCCACAAAAATTACAGCAATCTGGGTTTTCTTCAGGTAGCTTCCTTGCCATATTACTTAAGTATCTTAGCACCACTAACACACACTATATGCATAACACACATAGCTGGTTACATGCATACCTCACGGTTGAACATCTATGGCAGACCCACATACACACATCACGCAACACACACAAACCACATGCAATACCTATTTCACGGCAGTCTGCGGTTATCGCAGCCATCCTTGCTCTGTCTCTCTCTTTCTCGCTGTGACCACTTCATTTCACCCACAATCACACACTTTCTCTCATGGATGACGGCACCCACCATTACATATATGTATTGTGCACACATACAATCACAAAACACACACAGCTTCCCCCCCCCTTCTCTCTCTCTACACCACATCCTCTAAACCCAAAGCCCCTCATGACTGGTTCCCTTTTCTATACCCATAAACACCTCATGGATTCCACTTTTTCAGCCCCCTTAATCCCATAAACCATTAAAGAACAAGAGAGAAAAATAAGAGAAAGCTTACCAAAAAATTATTTTGATCACCAAAAACATCCCGTTTCCTTCTCCTCTCTCTCTCTCTCTCTCTCTCTCTCTCTCTGCCATTTTTTAGAAAAACAAGATGGGAAGGGACGGCTGCACTCTCATAAAAGGGTATAAATATAAACCCATAAAAGACAAACTATCAAAAAAAAAATCCTTCAAGTTTCGTTAGTCATTTTAGGGCTTACCCAAAAAATTTTATTATTTATGAAAGAGTTAATTATGCCATTGACCATTGAACTATTAGGCATATTTCATTTTAACCACTGGACATCAAATTGTGTCAAGGTGACCACTGATTTTTAAATTTAGTCCAAATAAGTCCATCTGTTAGGTTTCGTCAAGAACAAATCCGTTAAGTTTTAAATTTGAAGGGTAAATTCGTCACTCTACATGTCCTTTGTTTCTTTAGAGACACATTGTTTCCTCTATCTCTGTCCTTCCCTCTTCTTTGATTTTCAGAGAACATGGTTATCCCTCACTAAAGTTCTCATCCACCTCCTTCCAGTCCTGCCCCTGCCCCTTCTCCTTCAAGTTCTCCTCACTCGGCCTTGCATTCCTAAACGGGTTTGACCCCTTCGGCTTCACTGCCGCTGCTGTCTCGCTCTGCTGATCTACCGCCATACTACGTGACTGCAAATTCAGCCTCGGTCTCCCACCCCCACTTTCACTCCCCTCTTCCATCTTCCAGTTATCTAAGTCCCCACTTCCCCCAACACCACCTCGCCTCTCCCTCAGACTATCGAAAGCGCCATCGGTACCAGTAATTTCCTTCTTCCCCCATCTATCTTCCGAATCTGCACCACCGCCACCGCTGTCAGACTCAAAACCCCATCTTCTCTCTCTGTGAGTATTAAACCCCTCGCCGTTAGAACCGAATCTCCGTGCCCCAGTCGACGGAACAAAGCTCTTGTTGGACACCCAGCTGTCCAATTCATCAGCCCTAGACTGCGAATCAAAAAGCCCTCCTCTCTCCCCCCTCTCCCCTCTATCTCTCATGTCAAATCCACTGCCAAACGTTGTAGATTTCTTCGTAGCGCCCCAGTCATCAATCTCGTCAATGCTAGAAGGACCCGAGTCCCGACTCGGCCTGCGCGACTCGTCAGAAGCTCTAGAGCTGCCCCACCTCGAGTTGGACGACTCATCATCGCCGTTCGAGTACCGGCCGCCATTCCTGTCGCCTCCGCCGTACGATCTAAAGGAGGTGGATGAGAACATGGGAAGATAATAGGCAAATTGACGTGGTTACCCATCACTAAAGGGAGTTAACAGGACGCCGGTAGGCTCTATTAAACGGAATGACCTTATTTAGACAAATTTTAAAAAACAGTGGTCACTTTGACACAATTTGATGTACAGTGGTCAAAATGAAATATGCCTAATGGTTCAATGGTCAATGGCGTAATTAACTCTTTGTGAAATGGTTCAAAAATAAATATCTACGATAATTTAGGTGCTAGAAAAATTATTAACATGTTGTAACGTTATCCCGTTGGACAGATCATCTCTAAAAGTAGCTAAATAAAAATATCAACGCTAACTAAACGAAAATTTATCATTAAAAATATATATGTCAACATTAAGTATATATAAAAATGTATTGTCGCTAAAAGTTGCCGATAAAAATTTTGTCATGCTAATCGTTACTAAAGACCTCGATCAATATTACTTACAGTTGATATCCATAAATTATAACTTATGGTTCCTAAAAATAAAATTTGTCGCTAACGGCCGCTACTTAAAATATTGATGCTTACTAACAATTTCATCGCTAAAATTTTTAATAAAAAAATATTTACGCTAAAAATTTATTCCCTGCCAAAAAATTATTATTTTTTATTATTAATTCATTAAAAATGTCGACATGTTACAATAAGAATGCCAAGAAACATATTTAGTGGCCATTAGTCACTGTATGGAGAGTTGTAGGTTCTTCCTGGAACCCGAGCAGGAGCTAACGTCTATCCATTTTTAGGTGCCTGTGTTGCCATGTAAACTTGTCATTTGTCGCAGAAATAGGCAACACCAACAATCATCGTCTTTTACAAAGTACTATAGGTGATGCACAGATATAAGGATTGATATGTAAAGCTATGAGCTCTTCGAAAGTGATATAGCTAAAATTACACTAGCAATCAGTGGATGACGCATGTCACCTATAACTTTTGGTCAGGTATGATCAACTACAAAATTAATAGTTACGTATTAATGAATTAGGATACTGAAGGGACTCTAACTTGATCCCAAAGATCAAGCCCAGCCGTCACTCTAAATTCTATTGGGGTTCTAACAACCAAGCCCATACAAAAGGGACTCTCCCAAGTATGCAAATAACTATTCACATACTATACCGTGTTTTCATTGCTTTATCGAAATTCTACCATTTAGCTGCACTCTGACTTAATCATCGGAAAGCTCCTCTGCCAGAACCCTAATAAGGCGATCACTATTTTTCTGTCTTGCATGTCATCTGCTCTAGGCTTTGGTACGTGATCAATTTTTTAGCGGTAGCACGTGGCTATTGAGTTATCCAAATTAACGATAAAGGTATTATCGAGTAGGGCTTTGCTAATATTACTTCATGTTGCTGCTAAAACTTGATCGGGAACCCTAGCTTGGAATAATGACCTGCAAAACTTAGGTGGGGTTATGGCTGGAGAACTCTAAGATGCTTAAGTTATGGTGCAACTACAACATAAAATCTCTGAAAAAGTATGAACACAGTGGCTGTGTGTATGGATAATTTTTCACATACCTTGGGGAAGACCTTTTTATATAGGCATAGATATACCCAAATAGAATTAAGAGTGACATCCAGGGTTGTTCCTTGGGAATTATCTTAGAGTTCTTTCAAAACCCTAATTTATCTAATCAAGTAACTACCAATCATGGTTGATTCAGTATGACTAGGAATGCCTGGTGCCATCTAATAACTGGGAGTTTATTTTGGGTTAGGATAAATTACATATGGCACTTCTGAAGTTTGCCATAAATTACAAATGGCACCTACTAAGTATTTTTATTACACTATGCTACACAATTTTATTTTTTAGTTAACAGGTTTAATAAAATAATTGAAAAGACTGTGATACCCCTCATACAAATAAATTTATCCATCTTTCTCTTTCTCAAACACCCCCCGGCCCCCGCATGAACCAACGCCAAAGCCTGCGCCGGCAACACCCTCCAACGACCTGTAAACCCCACCAGTGAATAATTGCTACCCATCAACAGCCCTATCCCTGCATCTTACTGATAGCCCACCATCGCAGCCACCAAGACCCACCATCAAGCAACACACTCTAACGATACCGACAGCAACCCCACCACCCTCACACTGCCCTGCCATGACCCACCATCACCAACCCATTTCCACATCCTAATCGACCAACCCACGATCACCAAGGCCACCACACTGCCCTTCTCTGTTCTGCTCATATCATATTCAGGTACCATTACTACCTCTTAGCTTTTTGCCCAAGTCACACACCACATGTCAGTAGTATTTGTTGATAATTTATAAAGCTTGATATTGTATTGCATGATGAAATGGGAGTAGAATTTTAAGGGTGTTGGAATCTTGTGTTGCAAGGGCTTCAATTCTTGAATGTTGTTAGGTTTTCAAGTTTTGCTTTTTTGGAGTAGTAATGAATGCTTTCTTGGCAAATAAACTAAAAGTCAATAGAAGTAATTTGATAATTTACCTTCTGTTTTATGGACTTTAATGCTATCCAACTTCATTTCAGCTTGGTTTGTGGTTTACACCCTCAATCTTGCTGAAAATTTGCATCACATGGTTAAAATTAGGGTTTTGGCATTGTGTGTGTGTGTGTGTGTGAGAGAGAGAGAGAGAGGGCAGTAGACAATGGTGTTTGGAGAGGGGGATGACAGTGGTGCCGATGACGGTACCCTAAAGCTGGTGGTGATGGCTAAACAAGGGAAGACATCTTAAAGGGCAATTTTGGTAGATCACAAAATATTATATGGTGACCTAACTTTTATTGACGGATGCTTAGCGGAATGGAATTTTGTGTAAATATACTATATACTACACGAAGCGAAGTGTAATAAAAATACTTAGTGGTTGTTGTGTGTAGTTTATGGCAAACCTCAGAAGTGTTGTGTGTATATCATAAGCCCCTCACTTTCTTAGCCAAAATGTTCGGTTGAGAAAGTGTCTATTGGGTATCTTAAGACACGTATCAAACTTTTGAGGAACTTTTCATCCACTTATAGGGGTAAATAGTTTTTTCCCTATCTCATTGTACTCAAACATAAGCTCTTGAGAGATTAAGCCACAGAATTTTGCCCAAGCAGGTTATTCGGACTTTAGATCCTAAGAGCTAGGTCTTAAGATTTTGCCAAACCAAGCTATTCAAATTTGCCTTTGGAAAGACGAATCATGGGATCTTGAGATCCTTAGAGGCGGTGCCCCATCATACCCTCTCTGAGCAAAGAATGCAAAGTTTTGTGCATGCAAGTTGGAGAGAGATGTTAACCTACGCAAACTCTCATCATCAGGGAGAGCTCGTAAATTCCATCTTCACATATCAATGGAAAATATTTGAGAGAGATGAAGAAATGATGGGCTGATGAATTCACATAAAAATGCTTCCTCTTCTGGAGGCAGAAAGTGAGGCCAAGCCTTCTCAAAACTTGGGCCCGTCGGATCATCCTTTCAGGGAACGCCCTTAAGGGCTAATGGAACATAACGTTCATGAAAGTGCCCCTGTGGGCTAATGGAACGTAAAGTGCATTAAATGCCCTTGGGATCTTGATAGAACATAAAGTTCACGTAAGTGCCCTTGGGGGCTACTGGAACATAAAGTTCTCGTAAATGCCTTTTGAGGCTAATAGAGCACAAAGTTTGTTTGAACACCTGTGGGGCTGCAGTCAAAGTAATAAGCACTTGTTGTCGTGACCCTAAATGAGAAAGCGCATGGCATGGAATTGAGCTTGTAATATTGTCATTGCCATATGTATAAACACCCCCTACCCCCACCCCGACTGAGAAGGCATGAACATAAAGATGGCTTTTCAGCCATTATGTAGGGTATTGTCGGAAGAAGACTGAATGAGCAACAAAATATAAAGGACCATAATCTGTTTGCTCGACTGGAAAAGCATATATAATGGATGCGTAGTCTATCTAAGCAATATGTCACTCAATCATCAATAAAGATGTTACCGCATTCCATCGATATGTTGTGTAGCAACTGGATTTGAATTGCTCGTTACATGGGCATAAGCTCACAGTTTTACTAGAGGTTCTAGCGATGCTACCAACATAGGCTGGAAATGTGCTCTAATTTACTAAATGCGCTGGCAGAGTGCATGCCTCCATTACTATAGAATTAGCTCCTCAATGTGCAGAGGTGTGAATTTCTCATAACTAATAAAAGTCAGCGCATGACCAAATAATATCTTGACTCAGCATTTGAGCCAAGCTGGTAGGATAATGTAGTAGAAACTCTATGCATAACTTAAAAGCCGCATAGAGCAGTGCACTTGTTCTTCGCTTATGAAGCGGTCTGTATGCCACTATTACAGTTTGTGAGCATAGTTTAAGTCCTTCCAACATGAAAAAAACATGTACCAGGAAAGTATCCTTTATGGCAATAAAGTATATGAGCTTACAAGTACAACTATATTTTTAACACATAAATAAGAGCTATAATTATGCTTTGTGGTCACATTAGGGCCTTGTATGTTAGACAATAGGGGTGTGCTTCATTGTGCGATGGTTGGGCTTTGGGCCCAATCTTTACGGATCATGTTAG
This sequence comes from Escallonia herrerae, assembly GCA_033070095.1. Classification (NCBI taxonomy): domain Eukaryota; kingdom Viridiplantae; phylum Streptophyta; class Magnoliopsida; order Escalloniales; family Escalloniaceae; genus Escallonia; species Escallonia herrerae. The sequence continues at coordinate 1,088,102 of JAVXUP010000007.1, forward strand.
AGAACTTTTAAAATCTTAATATATCTGATAAGAAAATTGTAGTTGACCTAGTTTGACTCAAAATGTTAGGTGTCGTCTACTAGTTGGAGCTTATTTTGGGCCATATCACGATGAATAGAGTATTAGTGTCACATTTATCTTAGCTAGCAATAAAGGTTGAGACACCTCATTTTTTTAGCCTTATTTTATCCTTTTTATTTGTTGGTTATTGGACTTCATTCTTAATTAATTTCATTGTTAGTAGCCTACGTCTAGTGATATATAATGAGCATGATTTAATTAATTCTAATCTAATAAATAGTCCAAATATAGTCTAGTCGACTGAGTGACCCAGTCCAGCCAAAGTCCGGTCCTGTTGGTTAAACCGATTAAGTTAGTTGAGTTTATCTAAGAGATTTTGACTTGAATTAGATGACTCGAAATTTATTTGTGATTGATCCTTGATGCATTTTGATTTAAATGTGACTTGGAGACAAATTTTGAATCTGGTGCATATCATCTGTCTTTTCAGAGATAAAATCCCATGTAATTAAGGGATGAATCGGCCATTTTTTTATAACCAGACGATAAGTTGATCTTTTTTATCTTTGATTTAAATCATATATTCTTATCAGAGATATTAGACTCAAAAAAGTCCTCTTTACCATTTTTTATCATCACTCATACCGTTATAAATTGATCTGTGGGATTTCAAAGTAGAGAGTCTAGTTTTCTCTCTAAAAATTTTACACCTTTCTTCCCTAGAATTGGTGTAATAATTTATAGCAAGAATTTTATAACAATGGTGAAGATAATTCCCATATCCTTAGTCTAATCGTATCGTGGAGAAATGGACCCATCCTGACGTCATCCTGAGTCGTCCAAGTAAGCTTCATCTCGAGGTAACTTTTGCTTCCCTAGATTAGGCTAGGAGAGTCTAGATCCTTTGCCTTCCCCGAGACGATATCTCGCTCAAAAATCTGAATTACGAAAAGAGTTCAAGTTTCGTTTTTGTTCAACTAGAATAAGTCATGTCAAAGGTCGAAATTTAGGCCGCCTCCCGTCGGGTTCAATCAAAACTTCATGCTTTTCGGTTTGTCTGATCGGATACGTAGGCCAGTCGACTCACGACGTTGGGTTGAAACCAAGATTTATGATATATTAAGGTTTATTTTATGCATACATGTTTTACATACCAAAAAAAACCATACAAACATGAAGTGGAGACCCTTCGAATACAATGGGTGCCTTACACCTTCTCGTTTTATAACTTAAACTCTGTTTGACAACACTTTCAGTTTTAATTTTAAGTTTTAAAAAAAAACTAAAGAGCAGTTTAATTTTATTTTTTTACAAAAACAAATGGGTGTTTGATAACCCAGTTTTTATTTTGAGTTTTTTTTTTTGTGGTGGTTTGCGGTAGCTATGATGGGGCGTGGCAGTGGCCGACGGTGGTAGCGGCCAGCAGTGGCTAGTGATCTTCGGAGGTCGTTGCAGGCCTCTGGCGGTGGCCACCGGTGGTTGCCGGCCCACGGTAGTTGTCTGCGGTGGTTGCCGGCGATGGTCACTGGCTGTGGGAGGGTGGTGGTGGTTGTCTCAAAATTAAAAACCGAAACTCATTTTTGGAGTTTTCAAAAATAGTCGTAGTTTAAAAACTGATTTTTTAAACTAAAGAAAAAAACAAAAACTGGTTACCAAACGCGTTTATTTTTTTTCAGTTTCTAAAAAAAAAAAAAAACCCTCTCAAACAGGGCCTTAGTCTCCGTACCCCTAATCTCAATTTTCAAGTATTAGATGCCTTAGTTGACAATTTAGAGTCATTCAGGTTTTTTCTTTTCTCTTATTTATCCTTTATTTATTTACAACAATAAAATAAATTGACGACTCTCAACTTTTCTCTTACCTTCCCAAGCCTGGAAATTCTTTGAAGGGGATGCGCCGCAAAAGGCATATTAGACTTGTACAGGAAGACGAATAAGAACGATAGTATAACTGAACAGATCGTTCACATACATAAACAAAAAGACATTGAAACAAAAGCATTACGTGCAGAATCATAGAGGTTGTTAATGTTAACACCGAAATAATGGAGGATCAAGTCATGGTACAATTACGAGTGTCCGTGCCGAGGTCTGAAGAAGGTAAGAAAGGTGAAAGTGGTCTGGGTTGCGGCCAAGTAGAAAGCTGCCATGGTGATTATCGTGGCCACGTACTTCCCGAAAGGATCAAAGACCACGAGCTTCAGTCTCCCAAGCAGCTGGTACCACACATTACCCATTCGATCGCCAATGTTATGTCGTAGCGAAGAGAGGTAGCACTCTCTCTCGAATAGTATAACTTCCTTGCGTATGTTACTCAGCAGACTTGCTACTTCCTCGTCGTTGCCGATCAGAGAAACTATCACGTCCCCACGACGAAGTATCTCAACATCTTGCGGAGAGTTGACAAGTTCAGCGACAAAGATCACGTAGGATGTGAAGTAAGGTTTCACGCTACGAGTGCTTTGCTCGAGTGCGACCAAGTTCCGCAAGATCGGACCAGTTGAATAGTCAATGAGCAGTTGAGGTATTTCCAGAATTGCTTTGCCTGTTCGGTTGTACTTGATGTCTAGCAGGTTACTCTCCCCTTTCTTGAACGTGATATCTGCTAACCGGATGTCTCTGATGGATCCGGTGGAACGCCTTTTGTCCCTGGGTGGACCGTTTGGAGTGGGCTTGTAGACGGAGTGAAACAGCTCGAGTAAATGCAATGTGCCTCGTGTCTCGTGATTTGTCGGATAACTTCCAGGCATCGAAGGATTGAAAGAAGAATAGAAGAAGAGAGCAAGATGAGGAAATGAGTAAGGTTGGTTACCGAAGTGGTGAGTCAAATCAAACAGCTTCTGCAGTATGAAAAAGGGCAGCTGGTTTTCAAGTTTGATGAAATCTAGCATAAGCATAGGAAGAATCCACCGCGACCTGAAGATAAGATCAGCTAATTCTGATTGATCAGCTTCTGATTGATCTGCTTCCGCTTCTGATCGATCAGCTTCTGATTGATCCCATCTCGTAACCTGAAGTACAGCATGCTTTTAGTTGAAACAACTTATAATGGAAAGTCAGCGTATGATCTAACAAAACAGATTGCTCATCTAGCCGATTTCCCACAAGTAATTGTGTGTAATACTTTATGGATCTGATGAGAGGTGTTTTCATCTGAACATTTACTAGAGAAAACAAAGGCGCAAACTGTGGGGGGGGGTGTTAAATGTCTCTTAAAAATGTACTTCTTAGCGACTCCTACGCTCTCCCGCCCATCATTTGTACATTGGCAAAAGGCCTGGGTACAAGTTTCACGGTTGCCAGATTCTACATGGGAATTAAGCCAGAAACTGAGATCAACATTAGGAGGGCAAAAAAAAGAACGCGTGATTACCGCTTCGCTGCTTCTAAAACGTTGGAAAACGTCGATGATGAACAAACCATCAAGGACCATCATGTGCCGGAATCTCTCGCTGTGCATATCGAAGGCCTCGGAGTAGCAATCTCTTGCTTCTTGCTCTAACTCCGCTATGTGGTGAGCCAAAGTATCAATAGTAATCACAGTATCTTGGTTCACGTCAGCCTCGCTGCTCCGCGATCTATTAATCGCCTCCAAGCTACGAGATACTACATGGTTCTTGTGCTCCTCCATGAGCTTCAGTGCCGGGTTTCCGTGATGAAATGGCCCGATCGAGACGACTTCGGGGTCGTAGGCATGCTTGCCGGCATCTTCTGCTGCTCGTCGCATTCCCAGAGGGACTCTGCATATAGATGCTCTAGACCGGAGCCCTGAAACACCAGAGGAACCACCATGGGCGGAGTAGTTCATGTTGTGAATTTGTCTACGATTCTTTGATGTTCCCTTTAGTTGCAGATCTATATGCAGTCACATAATGTATGTTGTTTAACCATTTAATGCGTGAAAGCTTCGACGTGAGGAAATTAAAGCTACAAAAGTTTAAGCCCCGTCGTGGAATTTGCTAGGAAAAGACTATGCAAACTTGCGAGGTTGTGAAGGCAAAAAGTCAAGACAATTGCTGCTTTCTTTACTTGATTTTGCATGTGCAAGGCTTTGAAGGCGAATATATTGAATTGAATACTTACAAGAAGAGTTTGGCACGTTAACGAGTATATTTATTTAGTATTTAGTTTAGTTTTAAGTTTTGAACTTTGGATAGTAGCAACAAACTACCGCTCCTTAATAATACACGCACGCGCGCGCACACAGAGAGAGTTAAAAAAAGTGTTAAAAAGATAAATATATAAAAGTACTTATAAAATCTTTTTAATTTAAAAAGTGAGTGATTTTGGTAGGACGATCCAAAAAGAAATATGATCAATTTATATGATACAGAGAGAGTATATACTAGTTTTTTAGTTTGAGCAAAGTCCGGGTTTGAGATTTAATATTTTTTAAGAGATCGGGTCACAGATTTAATATTACAAATTATTCCAACAAAATGACACTTCCTCCCACAACTTTGCTCAAAGACACCGTTGTTACATAACAAATTTGGGTTGACAGAGACCTCAAGAATAAGAAAGAAAAGCTTTCGTATGCAGTGACAATGATCGATTGCGTAAGAAGATTTGGTTATCAGAGAGGACATAAGGAAACTGACGTTAGGAGCAAGATTCCTTGTAGTAAATTGAATACGCTGCCTGCATTTTATCCAGCTCATCGATTCTTTTAGTTAAGGGTCTCACAATTGCTGACTTCTTTACCTGACTCTCCATGTGCAAGATTTCGAAGAAAAAATGTTTTAAATGCTTATAAGAAGAGCTTAATTTTGGAATGTTAACCTGTTTTTAGCTTTACTAGATTTGAGGCTCGATGCTAGCCACAAAGTGCTTCTCTTAAAATTTTCTATTAAATATATATCATGTGACTACTACACGTAGTTGTTATTCATCTACACAAATTCTACTGTTTAGAAAAAATAAGACTCTAATTAAATTGAGAAAATATTCAGTAATTGTCTAACACTACATCATCGTCTTAGGTGGTGTTTGACCTTCACTTATATTTTGCCAAGTTGCCAACTAAGTAAGGTTGTAAAAATGATGAAGCTGTTTACAAGATTAATGAAAGTTTAAAATTCAAATTTTTCAAAAAATTTAAACAGCCCACTTTCTATTTTTCTACAACCATTATATTACGGATTACCATTTTAGTTTCTCATTCTCTTTGTTCTCCTTAATCTCCCCCTGTTCTCTTTCATGTTCCTACTGTTTCAATATATCGAAGATTCCTACTGTTTCAACTATATATTGTATATATTGTTGTGTGTTGATGGTTCCAACTCATTTTTTTATCTCCGAACGAAGCCCATGTCTCCTCCTTATATGACTCTTCTAGAATCCAAAAGGCATTTCTGTAACACTTCATACCGCAAAAGGGGGCGGGAACCATGTGTTATATGAATAACAATCAAATGTCTAGAGTCCATTAAGGATTTTAATAACCACCATTGGTGCCCTATCCCATTATCAGAAAGTATTCACTAGTTAGATTCAGGCAGAATATTATTCTCTGTGTGAGTGTGAGTGTGAGTGTGAGTGTGTGTGTGTGTGAAGAGAGAGAGATGAGCAGATGAGAAATTAAAATGGTAATATAATGGTAGAAAAAAATAGAAGGCGGGCTGTTTAAAATTTCTGAAAATTTGTATTTTAAACTTTTAATGATCATGGTAAACAACTTTATTATTTGACAATCTTTCTTAGTTTGCAAATTGGCAAAATATGAGTGGAAGTTTAATACCACCTAAAACGATGACGTGGTATTAGACAATCATTGAATATTTTCTCGATTAAACGAGTATAGAATATCTTAAATAGGTGATAAAATTATTCTAAAACAATTACTCCTTCCATCCCAAAAAAAATTGAATATATTTTCTTTTTGAACTCTGCAGAAAAAAATGATCACTTTTAAATTAAGAAAGATTATATGGTTACTTTTTTCATGTTATCTTTTTTACACTTTTTTGTTATATTTCTTTCTCCACATTTAATCTTTCACCAACCCATTTTTCTCTCTCTTGGCACACTTTCTTCCCCCCTCTCTCTCTCTCTCTTGGAGAAGAATGAAAAACTTACAAAATATGACTCATATCCTAAATAAGTATGCAAGTCAACCACGATTAATTAATTAATTAGAGAAGGAAGAATTTCTTTTTAATGCAAAAGTTAAAAAAAAATTTGACAATCCACCCTATTTAAATTCCTTGTTAAAAATCAATGAAATGGGATATATCTAATTATTGCAATCAAAACAGGTTAATATTCTAGACAAGAAAGAAACCTATGTGGGATTTCTTTTTGTGTAGAATACTATCTTGTTTCAAGAGCCCCAAGGTGGATTTCTTTATGTGAGTTCGTTGGAGTTCTTCTAAGAGATTTAGTAGTGCATATGGAATACATGTGTAACTCATTCATTAGATACTTCCTAAAATGTTGTTTTACTCAACATTTGATAAAAGTCAAAAATTTTGATATAAGATAACGGGCGTGCGACTCATTGATTGAATAGCTCCTAAAATGTTGTTTTGTGAAGCATTTAATAAAAAGTCAAAAGATTAGATATAGCATCACATAAACAAAGGGAGTACTGTTTAATCTACATATCACACCTAAACACTTTCAACATGGCCAAAGCACAGGCATTCTTGCACATATAAACGTGTTGCCCTATAATTCCTTCCAATACTTTATCGCTTTGTTTTTCTGAAACTTCAGTTATATACATGCAAACTATGATAAAAGCATAAAATAAAATAAAATATATATCTTATTTTCACATATAAGCCATAAATTTGGCACAAAAATTTTATTGTAGACAGATCTAGATAATTTTTTTAATTCTTACTTGGTAAAAAAAATGACATTATTTTATATTTAGCAATGTATATCTTCTTTCTCCGCAAGTACTCATTGAAAAACTATACAAAGACGATGAGGCGATAGTGAGTTTCATTTTGTAAAAAATAATGACTAAGACTAAAAAAAATTTGATAGCAATTATTTCCCTTAACAAGGGTATAATTACCAACTCCATATCTTTGTTGTCTTCCTTCCTTACACTACAAGAAAAATAACTTTTAGCGACGAACTTTTACCTAAGAAAATCCGTCGTTAAGAACAACTTTTAGCGATAGATTTGACATTTGATAAAAGTATGTCGCTTTACTGACGGAATAAGTCAGTCGATAAAAGTCTAATGTTTGAAATTTTTAATGACATTTAGCGACGGACTTTTAGTAGCGGTCAAAATCCATTGCTTGCACACACACCCCTATCACCCACCGCACGCCACAGTCTTGTCGACCACGGCGCGCCACAGTCTTGTCGCCCACTGCATCGTATCTACAATGCCGCCAGCCACAACACGCCATAGACCCGCTACCGCTACCGAAGTCACCCATGAAATTGTTGTGGCTACCGCTATCGCCCCGTCATGCCCTTTGTACCACTAAAACATTTTTCCATGATTTTAATTTAAAAAATAATTTTAGCGACGGAAAATAATCCGTCGTTAAAAGTATTTATTTTCAAATTTTTTATTACTTTTAATGATGGATTACTTTCTAATGCTAAAAGTCCGTTGCGAGATATAAGGAAATTTTTTTAAAAAAATGTACTTTTAGCAACTGACATTTAGCGGCAGACTAGTCTGTCGCTAAAAGTCAAAATATTGAAAAAAATACTTTTAGCGACAGATCTTTAGCAACCTGCAAAATTCATCACTAAAAGTTGTTTAACGTGCAAACCTTATTTCTCCTTCTCTTTGTCCCTGTTGTTCTCTCTTTTCTCTTCTTCTCTCTCTACTCCATCAACGCCGATCGTCCTCCTTGCGGACGGTAGACGGTCGATACCCACCTGCCTGTTGCGCCCCAAACACCCGTCCCCTCCAACTGTTCCTTAATTGCCGCAGTGCTACCCCAAGTCCCCAGCGACCCTCCCCTTCCAACTGTCCCTTGTCTGCCCCAGCGCCGACTCAATGCCCTTCTGCTACAGTGCCATCCCACTGCAGCCCCAGCCAATGCCCACCCCTACAGCCACCTCGTCGGCCATCAAGCGCCCACAGTTCAGCATAATTTTTTTTTTTGGCTACATAATGATAATGTGTTTGAATTAATTGTATTATAATTATTATAATGTGTTTGAATTATATTGCTAGTTAGAAAGAAAAAAATATGTTAGAATTTGTATTCATTTGTATTATATTGTGTTAAATTTGTTATAATGTGTTAGAAATAAATTATATTAGTTATAATGTTTTTGAACTGTATTAAAAATATGTTAGAATTGTGATGATAATTAGAAATAAAATATATGTTAGAATTGTATTTCTTATAATCATTATTAAATCTATTTTTGTTGTAGGTTATTATCTTTTTATCTTCGGCCATAACCCCCTTTTACATAGTTATTAAATAGGTTAATTATAAAACTGTTCCCTAAGGTTTACACATTTTTACACTTTGCCCCCCGTATTTATAACTTTTGCAATAGTATCCCCCGAGGTTGACAAAATCATTGCAAACAGCTCCAACCGTCCAATTTTGGACGTTAAGTCGTCACGTGCGGTGCACATGCCATTTTGGCATGGGTAAATTTGTAATTTTCCCTTCTCCATCTTCCCCACTGTGTTCATATATATATATATATATATATATATATATATATATATATATATATATATATATATATATATATATATATATATATATATATATGTTCCCCTTCCCCATCTTCTCCTCCTTGAGTCCCAGCTTAGCCTCCACCTAGTCCAGAATCGCCGGACCACCTGGGTGAGCGATCCAAAACAACGAGTTCCAGTCAGTGATTCCAATCGGCGCAAAAGCTTCTTTCAGTTGGAACAATTAGAACAGAATAGTCCAAAATGGTCTGCGCTGCAGACGACGAGGACTCAAGCACCGGCGTTGTTCTCGGCGAGATCCTTGGCTAGGTGGAGGATGGTGCCACCGGCAAAGCAGCCCTGTTGGTATATCATCAGCCTCTTGATCGAGGGGCGGAGGCCGAGGAGCTTGGTGAGCTGGTAGTCGGCCCCAAGCATGTCGACGTCGAAGGTGGTGTAGAAGACAAGGTGGGTGATGTTGGACTTAGACTTGGGCTGGCCCCACGGTTCAGGTCCTTCCCCACCGAAATGAGCTGCAACCCACTACATTGAGGCCGAGGAGTCCTCGTAAGGGATTGGCAGCGGGTTCTCTGGAGCCAGCCTGTAGTCGACGGACACAACTGACCCGGGCCAGTGAGACAAAGGAGGTTAAAAGTTGAGGGTTACAGCGTTGAAGGGTGATCTGACATAGAAGGCTCCACCGTGGTAATGGAGAACCAGAGGAAGCTTCTCTTCTGGGCCGGTGATTCTGGGCATGAAAACTCGTGCCTTGATACTGGGTTCTAATGAGATCACGACGTCCTTTGCCTCGACGCTAGTTCCAGGATCGAGGGCTGGTTCAATGTAAGGGTTGGTTCAATGTAAGGGCTCTCTGAGTAGCATTCAACGCGACCATCTTTGTAGACTTGAAAAAATGGTGGGAATTCATGGTAAACAACTTTATTATTTGACAATCTTTCTTAGTTTGCAAATTGGCAAAATATGAGTGGAAGTTTAATACCACCTAAAACGATGACGTGGTATTAGACAACCATTGAATATTTTCTCGATTAAACGAGTATAGAATATCTTAAATAGGTGATAAAATTATTCTAAAACAATTACTCCTTCCATCCCAAAAAAAATTGAATATATTTTCTTTTTGAACTCTGCAGAAAAAAATGATCACTTTTAAATTAAGAAAGATTATATGGTTACTTTTTTCATGTTATCTTTTTTACACTTTTTTGTTATATTTCTTTCTCCACATTTAATCTTTCACCAACCCATTTTTCTCTCTCTTGGCACACTTTCTTCCCCCCCTCTCTCTCTCTCTCTTGGAGAAGAATGAAAAACTTACAAAATATGACTCATATCCTAAATAAGTATGCAAGTCAACCACGATTAATTAATTAATTAGAGAAGGAAGAATTTCTTTTTAATGCAAAAGTTAAAAAAAAATTTGACAATCCACCCTATTTAAATTCCTTGTTAAAAATCAATGAAATGGGATATATCTAATTATTGCAATCAAAACAGGTTAATATTCTAGACAAGAAAGAAACCTATGTGGGATTTCTTTTTGTGTAGAATACTATCTTGTTTCAAGAGCCCCAAGGTGGATTTCTTTATGTGAGTTCGTTGGAGTTCTTCTAAGAGATTTAGTAGTGCATATGGAATACATGTGTAACTCATTCATTAGATACTTCCTAAAATGTTGTTTTACTCAACATTTGATAAAAGTCAAAAATTTTGATATAAGATAACGGGCGTGCGACTCATTGATTGAATAGCTCCTAAAATGTTGTTTTGTGAAGCATTTAATAAAAAGTCAAAAGATTAGATATAGCATCACATAAACAAAGGGAGTACTGTTTAATTTACATATCACACCTAAACACTTTCAACATGGCCAAAGCACAGGCATTCTTGCACATATAAACGTGTTGCCCTATAATTCCTTCCAATACTTTATCGCTTTGTTTTTCTGAAACTTCAGTTATATACATGCAAACTATTATAAAAGCATAAAATAAAATAAAAAAAAGTATCTTATTTTCACATATAAGCCATAAATTTGGCACAAAAATTTTATTGTAGACAGATCTAGATAATTTTTTTATTTCTTACTTGGTAAAAAAAATGACATATTATTTTATATTTAGCAATGTGTATCTTCTTTTTCCGCAAGTACTCATTGAAAAACTATACAAAGACGATGAGGCGATAGTGAGTTTCATTTTGTAAAAAATAATGACTAAGACTAAAAAAAATTTGATAGCAATTATTTCCCTTAACAAGGGTATTATTACCAACTTCACATCTTTGTTGTCTTCCTTCCTTACACTACAAGAAAAATAACTTTTAGCGACGAACTTTTACCTAAGAAAATCCGTCGTTAAGAACAACTTTTAGCGATAGATTTGACATTCGATAAAAGTATGTCGCTTTACTGACGGAATAAGTCAGTCGATAAAAGTCTAATGTTTGAAATTTTTAATGACATTTAGCGACGGACTTTTAGTAGCGGTCAAAATCCATTGCTTGCACACACACCCCTGTCACCCACCGCACACCACAGTCTTGTCGCCCACGGCGCGCCACAGTCTTGTCGCCCACTGCACCGTATCTACAATGCCGCCAGCCACAGCACGCCATAGACCCGCTACCGCTACCGAAGTCACCCATGAAATTGTTGTGGCTACCGCTATCGCCCCGTCATGCCCTTTGTACCACTAAAACATTTTTCCATGATTTTAATTTTACAAATAATTTTAGCGACGGAAAATAATCTGTCGTTAAAAGTATTTATTTTCAAATTTTTTATTACTTTTAACGATGGATTACTTTCTAATGCTAAAAGTCCGTTGCGAGATATAAGGAAATTTTTTTAAAAAAATGTACTTTTAGCAACTGACATTTAGCGGCAGACTAGTCTGTCGCTAAAAGTCAAAATATTGAAAAAAATATTTTTAGCGACAGATCTTTAGCAACCTGCAAAATCCATCACTAAAAGTTGTTTAACGTGCAAACCTTATTTCTCCTTCTCTTTGTCCCTGTTGTTCTCTCTTTTCTCTTCTTCTCTCTCTACTCCATCAACGCCGATCGTCCTCCTCGCCGATGGTAGACGGTCGATCCCCATCTGCCTCTTGCCGCCCCAAACACCCGTCCCCTCCAACTGTTCCTTAATTGCCGCAGTGCTACCCCAAGTCCCCAGCGACCCTCCCCTTCCAACTGTCCCTCGTCTGCCCCAGTGCCGACTCAATGCCCTTCTGCTACAGTGCCATCCCACTGCAGCCCAAGCCAATGCCCACCCCTACAGCCACCTCGTCGGCCATCAAGCGCCCACAGTTCAGCATAATTTTTTTTTTTGGCTACATAATGATAATGTGTTTGAATTAATTGTATTATAATTATTATAATGTGTTTGAATTGTATTGCTAGTTAGAAAGAAAAAAATATGTTAGAATTTGTATTCATTTGTATTATATTGTGTTAAATTTGTTATAATGTGTTAGAAATAAATTATATTAGTTATAATGTTTTTGAACTGTATTAAAAATATGTTAGAATTGTGATGATAATTAGAAATAAAATATATGTTAGAATTGTATTTCTTATAATCATTATTAAATCTATTTTTGTTGTAGGTTATTATCATTTTATCTTCAGCCATAACCACCTTTTACATAGTTATTAAATGGGTTAATTATAAAACTGTCCCCTGAGGTTTACACATTTTTGCACTTTGCCCCCCGTGTTTACAACTTTTGCAATAGTATCTCCCGAGGTTGACAAAATCATTGCAAACAGCTCCAACCGTCCAATTTTGGACGTTAAGTCGTCACGTGCGGTGCACATGCCATTTTGGCATGGGCAAATTTGTAATTTTCCCTTCTCCATCTTCCCCACTGTGTTCATCTATATATATATATATATATATATATATATATATATATATATATATGTTCCCCTTCCCCATCTTCTCCTCCTTGAGTCCCAGCTTAGCCTCCACCTAGTCCAGAATCGCCGGACCACCTGGGTGAGCGATCCAAAACAACGAGTTCCAGTCAGTGATTCCAATCGGTGCAAAAGCTTCTTTCAGTTGGAACAATTAGAACAGAATAGTCCAGAATGGTCTGCGCCGCAGACGACGAGGACTCAAGCACCGGCGTTGTTCTCGGCGAGATCCTTGGCTAGGTGGAGGATGGTGCCACCGGCAAAGCAGCCCTGTTGGTATATCATCAGCCTCTTGATCGAGGGGCGGAGGCCGAGGAGCTTGGTGAGCTGGTAGTCGGCGCCAAGCATGTCGACGTCGAAGGTGGTGTAGAAGACAAGGTGGGTGATGTTGGACTTAGACTTGGGCTGGCCCCACGGTTCAGGTCCTTCCCCACCGAAATGAGCTGCAACCCACTGCATTGAGGCCCAGGAGTCCTCGTAAGGGATTGGCAGCGGGTTCTCTGGAGCCAGCCTGTAGTCGACGGACACAACTGACCCGGGCCAATGAGACAAAGGAGGTTAAAAGTTGAGGGTTACAGCGTTGAAGGGTGATCTGACATAGAAGGCTCCACCGTGGTAATGGAGAACCAGAGGAAGCTTCTCTTCTAGGCCGGTGATTCTGGGCATGAAAACTCGTGCCTTGATGCTGGGTTCTGATGAGATCACGACGTCCTTTGCCTCGACGCCAGTTCCGGGATCGAGGGCTGGTTCAATGTAAGGGCTCTCTGAGTAGCGTTCAACGCGACCATCTTTGTAGACTCGAAAAAATGGTGGGAATTCATGGGTTATTTCGGCTGTGATTGAAGCCATTGTAGAAGTAAATGGAAAGGTGAAGAGGTAAGGGTGCTTCCTGTAGGTCTTACAGAGAGAGAGATGAACAGAAGATGGGGAGGGGAAATTATAAATTTGCCCATGCCAAAATGGCATGTGCACCGCACGTGACGACTTAACATCCAAAATTGTACGGACGTCCAATTTTGGAGTTGTTTGCAATGGTTTTGTCAACCTCGAGGGACACTATTGCAAAAGTTGTAAACAAAGGAGGGCAAAGTGCAAAAACGTGTAAACCTCAGGGGCCCACAGGGTCTCATTTTGCACGACACGTCGATACATTCAACGGTCAATTTTTCAACGCATCGAAACGGTCAAAGGGTGCACACTCATGTCACGTGCATTTCTTGCTCCGCACGCCTCTTGCGCGACTTAGGCACCAATTATTTCACGTCAACGTGACTCACCGTAGTACGGTTGTCACGCAGCAACCACCTGAACACCCTTTCACAAAAAACATCAGCCGACGATACAACCAGAACCACGGGATCAAGGGGAAAAAGTCTCAGCCTCCCCCAAATGGTCTGCCTTAGCCTTCCACCTAATGTTGCCCTTTGGTCTTTCCCAAGTCACCCACTCTCCACGCGATGTCCATTTTCACGTGTTCTTCACTACGTGCGCTTCGTACGTGACTTGGGTACCTCATTTGTTACGATGGCACAATTCATGGCAACGTGCTTGTCTCACCCTGGGTACCCAAACTCTTTTTTGTCCAAAACATTGACTGACAGTACGACCAGAGCAATAGGGTCAAGGGGCAAAGGCCTTGGCCAACCCCATGGGGTCGGCCTCGGCCTCCCATAAGGACTGGCCTTGGCCTTCCCCCCTCCCCCCAGTTGCTCACTTCTCGCGCAAAGTCCTTTTCATGCATTGTTCATTTTGGATGCTTCGTATGTGATTGTGACACCTTGTTCGTTACGTGGGTGCGTCTGGCAGTTGGTTACAGGGGTAACCCTCGCCGCTATCAGGTTCTATACGCATCTTTTGACGCACACTTGTGGGATTCAGTAAAGGCTTAGACCGGTGGCTGGGGCAATGGGCTTACTCTGATCATGCCGTCAAGGTGTCTTTAGTCTTCTCAGACAGGTAGAGAGACTTTGTGTGGGGCAAGGCAGTGCAAATTTGGGAACTGGCAGTCCAACGGAGAATTGATAATTTGGGACCCCTAATGACGTGTAACTCCCATGGGATGACATGTGGCACTTGATGACACAAGCACACTGTTTCCTATAAATAGTGGACTTTAGACTTCATTAAAGGGATTTTTCACTCATTCTCTCAAAATCACTTTCTCACTCTAGAACTCTTAGATTCTAGAGAGAGAAATACAAGTTGACACAATCTTGGACATAGCATTGGACCGTAGCATTGGAGCCTAACTTGGACCTTGACTTGGACTGTCAACTGTCGGCCCTGTTCATCTCAACCTTGTCTTCACAGCATTGTCAATCCTCACAGCCTGCCTAGGAAGCCTTTCTCTCTGCCCTTACTCCACCCTTATTGTCTCTCACTTGATATATTTGGAAGCTGACTCAGACTGTAGCCTTTATGGCACCTCCACGTAGGTACGAACTCATTTTCCTTAACATCATTTTGGTGACTTTGCTTGGGAGGTGAGTATCGTATTGCAGTCTGCCTATCTTCCACACTTAGGCATCATGCCTGTGCAACGGAGAGTTACATGGACAACCAGCCAAGGCCTCATTCCCACTGTGCAAGAAGAAGCCTTCCTTGGTGACCAAAAGGAGACAAGTGCCACACGACACCAAGATTAACCAATGCAGCCATACAGCAGCTTACTCCTACCATAGCCAACTTGCAAGACTCTCAGACCACTCTGATGACCGCCATTATGGAAATGCAAAAATCCATACAAGCGTTGGCCTCGCAACAACCCGTTGCACCGATCCAGCCTTCAGGACCTGGGCTGACTCTTGACATCGCTCAGGCCCTAGTGTCGCGACCACTGTTCGGTTTCATCCTCGGCCTCGTCACTTGCTTCCTTAGCCTCTTTAGGGGTGGCTTCGGTCTCTGTTGCCACATCCTCAGTCTCTTCATCAGTTTTCTCTTCTTCAGGTTTAGGGGAGGACTCCACTATCACTATTTTGTTTGACCGAGGCTTCTTGTATGTATGTCAGTAGACTGCGGCAATCCATGATGATTTTTGTATCCCTTCAATGGAGGAGCTGGAGCCTTCCTTTTGCTTCCCGTGGCCACTTCCTTGCCCTTTGATGGTGCCAACACCAGTTTAGGCTTCTTCTACCATTTATGAGTCACTGCTATACCCTTCACACGATTGTGAGTCACCTCCTGAAGTCGGCATCAAGGGAGTGAGAATAGGCATCTCTGTAGCCTCCTCTGAGGGTCCATACAAGGATAACATGTCTCACTCGCCTCGATCATCCAAACCCTTGGCGATAGGACTCGTGACATCCTCACCACCCGTGCTGGACGTACCTCCTCCTACGATGCCATCTTGCAGACCTCGAACCGATGCCGCAACAGATTCTTCCTGTTGTCATACCAGCATATGCCAACCCGAAGCTCTTCTGAAACTCACGACTCCATTGAGATGGAGCCTAACCCCTACCTAATTGAAAAAAACCAAATAACCGGTCAAGTGGTGGATATGTCTCGCCCACCCACCCAGACCCCATACAGTTGCCACTACCAACACCTGTCACATATCAACCTTCCACTGCTCCTACTCATCAAGTTGCCCCATCTAGGGGCTCGTGTAGCCCCAGCCAGCCACCATCCCTTGACTGACAACAAGGAACCATCACCTAACTATGTCACTCAATCAGACTTGGAAGCACTTATCCATCGCATATCAAGGAATTCCGAACCTGACTCCTTAGCCCGACTGACAGGCCACGCCCCATATGCCAATGATATAGCCATCACACCCTGCCCCCTTAAGTACAAGCAACTAACCTTTGTCCTTTTTAATGGACGTGAGGCAACGCCTGTGAGCACTTGACAAGATTTGCATGCTCGTTTAATCAATATGGCCCGGGAGATAGTTTGAAGTTGAGAGAGTTTCACAAGTCCCTTGCAGGTTTGGCATATACTTGGTACCATCAGATCCCTGCATGGACTATCCATTCATGGAATGAAATGGTCCAGCTTTTCTTGGAAAAATTTCATTACGAGGCTGAACGAGTCACCATTGTTAATATTGCTGGCATACGCAAGAATCCGGGGGAGGACTTGAAAAAGTACGTGCACCACTTCCATCTCAAATGCATCGAGTGTACAAACTTCAGCAAAGATGAAACATTGGTTCCAATATGCATCAAGAACATGAGTGATGTATACCTGGTGCATATTGAGAACTTGCAGTTGAGGTCATAGGGATACCTCAAGGAGACAGTCCGCCGTACTTACGAGTCGGTCGGTCCCGTCAAGCCATGAAAGCCTTGACCGCAGAATGCACTCCTCACAACAGTAGAAACATCCAAAGCTCAGAACAACAACAACAACAATCGCAGTGGTTACAAGAGTCAGTTCCAAGACGGGGAATGACGCCCCGACAAGAGAAGGCAGCAAGAGCTTGCCCCCGAGTACCCATGCGACTTGAATACAGTGAATGAGCTTCTGGCAGATTGGGCAGCACATGACAATAATTTCTAACTGCCTCCGATGAAGGCGAATGTCACAGAAGCGGATAAGGCCAAGCCCAATAACTGCCCCTACCACCGGGCCGTCGGACACCACCTCAAGCACTACAATGGGCTAAGGGACATTTTGCAAGGAAGGTCACCTCGGGTGACCTCAAGTTAAGTAAAAACAATGACATGCGTGGGCACCCTTACCGACGCACGGTAACAACAATAGGGAGCATCAGGTCCTCATGGCCGTCACTGACCATGTAAAGCCTGTCATTACGGAAGCCTCGTCGAAGGCCATCCCCACCGTCACACCTCGTGTACCTTCGACTAGTCAGCCAACGTCCTCCTTCGGACAGATGTCAAAAATCAAGGGCTTTTTTCATGAAATGGGGTTTTCACCCACGACAAGGACCTACCTCTCGAACTGCCTAATCGAGGTCACCACAGGCCTTGATCTCGAATACTTCGCTGCTCAGGTAGAACTCAGACATATCCCTTCTACTGCATTGCTTTTCTCAGACGAAGACTCGCTGCTGGTCGAGCATCGTAACTAGCCACAGTGTTTGGAATGTACCATCAATGGCACGGGCTTCCGCTGTGCCATAGTAGACTGCGAGGCCTCAATAAATATCATACCCCTCATTACCTTGCAAAGGGCTGGCATTCCAGCGAGGAAGATCATCTGAGACCCTATCAAACTTACTGGCTTCGAACAGGGTCCCCAATCCACTCTCGGGCATATTACTATCGACCTCATGGTCAGAACTGTCTATTGCGACACTACCTTCCACGTGATAGACAACGAGCATGCCTTTCACCTTCTGCTTGGCCGACCATGGATCCATGTTAACAAAGCCATTCCTTTAACGTACCACCAGTGTGTGAAATTGGTGGCCGGTCCTGCAGGACATGAGGTAGGAATGACAATCCCCGCAACTAAGGCCTCATTCGAATGTGCCGAATCTTACTTTGCTGAGGCCTCTTTCTTCACCGAACTCGTGGAGGATGGTGAGAATGCCACTCACATCCACTCAAACAAGCTGCCAAACTGGGACGAGCTATGTGGTAACAAACCTCCAAAGTCCAAAGCCAAAAAGAATGGTAAGAACAAAGGGTCAACCTTGGTAACACCGCCCACTACGAAGGCTAGCTCCCCGCCTTCATCCCTCAAGTCCAAGAAACAAAAGGCCGAACTAACCGTCAAACACATCGTTAAAGATGGCCGAGTAATCTATGAATCATGCTGGTGCACGGGGGCTCTAGGTGGTCCATCATCTGACCCCCTTGACCCTGACCCCCCCATGGACACCGAATGATGCTGCGTAGCCGAGCATTGCCCACCAGACCCCAAACTCACCCTGAGTGCTGCCTCAACTTGCTATGAAGACTGACCTCGACCACAGGTCAAAGATCTTGAAGAAAGCAACCTGGCCAATCCGGGAGAGGAACCACGACTTACATACATTGGCACAAAACTCGCCCCGATCCGAAGAGAGGAATTGGTTACCCTCATTCGTGAATATCGTGATGCATTGGCATGGAGTTACAATGAGATGCCCGGGTTGGACCCTGCCTTGGGTACGCACCACCTCAATATTGCTCCCGGGTCCATCCTCGTCTGACAACACTCACGGACTTTCTGTCATGAGCTCGAGTTGAAGATCAAGACGGAGATAGAATGACTTCTGCAGGCTGGCTTCATTGAACCCATTAATCATCCCATATGGTTGGCCAACATTGTCCCCGTACAAAAGAAATATGGCCAAGTTCGCATTTGTATTGACTTTCAGGACTTGAACAAAGCATGCCCCAAAGATGAGTTCCCATTGCCCAACATTGACATGATTACGGAGGCTGCTGCAAGACACAAAACCCTATCTTTCATGGTTGGCTTCGCCGGCTACAACCAAATTTGAATGAATCCTGACGACTGTGCCAAGATAGCTTTTCGAACTCCCATGGGCAACTTTTGTTAGAAAGTCATGTCGTTCGGCCTTAAGAATGTGGGTGCTACCTATCAAAGGTCGATGACAGCCATTTTCCATGACATGATACACCGTATAGTGGAAGACTATGTCCACGATCTCATCATCTAATCTAAAAAGGAAAGTGATCACCTCACTGACCTACGAGCAGTTTTTGATCATTTTTGCTAGTACAATATGTGGATGAATCTGCTGAAATGTGCCTTTGGAGTCTCCTCCGGCAATTTCCTCGGCTTCCTGGTCAGTTGACAGGGCATCGACATTGACCCTTCTAAAGTCACATCCATTCAAGAGATGCCCCCTCCCAAAAGCACCACACAGTTGAAGAGCTTCCTTGGTAAGGTTCCTTACCTCCGTCGATTCATCCATGCATTGGCCGAACTTACCACACCCTTCCAGCACTTGACACGCAAAAGTGCACCATGGAGTTAGGGTGTGCCCCAACAGCAAGCCTTTGAACAAATGAAGTCGGTCCTTATGTCACGGCAAACCATGGTGGTGCCACAGTAAGGTATCCCACTCTTACTCTATTTGACCTTCACACCCAGGTCCATAGAGGCTTTACTTGCCCAAGAAGTGGATGGGGTGGAGCGTCCTGTTTATTATCTCAGTCAGTCAATCAGGGGACTTGAAGCCAATTACTCTGAGATCGAGAAGCACTGTCTAGCCTTGGTCTACGCCTCACAAAAATTTAGACATTACTTTTTGGCGCACCAGATCACACTTGTTACCAAGGCTGATCTACTCTGATACATGCTCACTCGCCCCGCCTTGTCTGGCCGACTCACCCGTTGGTTGTTGCTCATGGCTGAGTTCGGCTTATCTATCAAGAACCCCACAGCTCTACAGAGTCAAGCACTTGCAAACCTCTTGGCCTTCTTCCCACGACAACAATATGAACCGACCTCGGATCAATTGTCTGAGGAGGAGATAGCCTTGATCACTGATATCGATGAACTGTGGACGCTTGAGTTCGACGGCTCAACCACAAGTAAAGGTCCCAATGGAGCACCCCTCCGGCAAGGGGATGCGAGCATCATTCTTCAGAACCCAGATGGTGTTACCACCTCTTTGTCCTTCAAGCTTGCATTCCTAGTACTAATAATGAAGCCGAGTATGAGGCACTTATCCATAGCCTCATGCTCGCCATCCGTATGGGAGCTAAAGCCTTATGTGTGAAGGGAGACTCGAACTTGATGATGAAGCAGGCTGCCGGGGAGTTCGCAGTCAAGGAGCCAGCCTTGGCACCTTATTGTGCCTTGGTACAACACTTAGAAGGAAGACTTGCCCATATCCAGAATGAACATCACAACAGGTGCCACAACAGACATGCGGATAGTTTGGCCACTATCGCTTCAAAGATAGAAGTGGACGGAGAAAAATGAATGCTGACTATTATCAAGAGGATCGAACCTTGCACAGCCTTGGACTTGATACTGAAGGACACTACCACAAAAGATTGGAGGCAGCCGATTGTCAAACAACTCAAGGCATCATCTCTTGCTTATGCTTCTACCCTCACGGATTTTTTTATGTTAGGAGATTTCTTGTACAGGCGATGTCCCGGAGGCACTCTAGCTAGGTGTTTGGCACCGGAAGAAGCAAAGCATAAACTTTGACTCTTCCATCAGAAGTGTTGCAGCCTCAATGGTCCCTCTCTATACCATCGCCTTCAGTGCATGGGCCTCTTTTGGCCCTCCATGGCCAAGGATGCTTTGAACATACAACGGGATTGTTCCGGATGCCTGTATGCGCCAGACATTGCAGAAGCTCTTGTTTCAATGTCGAGGGTGATTGGCGCCAACCCTTCATCCAATATCTATCTCATGGGATTCTACCTTCTGACTGTAGCTCGGCCCAATCTATCAAACAAAAATCGGTTAGGTATTTTGTGATAGAAGGTGAATTATTTTGCAAAGGTTTTTAGGGACGCACCCTGTGATGCTTGCAAGGTGCCTAGGCAGTGAAGGTGATCAATAAAGTGCATAATGGTGATTGTGGGGAGCATCAAGGATCTTAAAAGTTGTATGCAGAATTGCTAAGGTTGGGGTACTATTGGCTAACTATGGAATCTAACTCCATCTCTCATGTCCAACACTGCCAACCCTACCAGAGGCACGACTATAGGATGCACACACCGGTGTCTGATCTTCGTATGATCTTGGCCCCTTGGCCATTTCACTCTTGGGCTCTCGACCTCATCGGCCCCATACACCATCCATTTAGGGGTCACATATGGATCATGGTAGCGATAGAACGTTTTACAAAGTGAGTCGAAGCCATACCCCTATGAAGAGTCACGGGAGGCATTTTTGCTAACTTCTTACACGATCATGTCATCTGCCGCTTCAGCATCCCCTGGTGCATCATATTCAACAATGGCACCCCATTCATTAATAGGGATGTTCGAGCTCTCATGGAAGGATACAACATCAACCATTCCATATCAACTCCTTACTATCCACAAGGCAATGGTCAAGCTGAAGGCTCCAACAAGACTCTGCTGCGTGTGTTGTCATGAATGGTTCATGATGCAAATGGGTCATGGTCCGAAAGTCTAAGTCTGGCACTTTGGGCTTATAGAATTTCCAAGCACAAGGCAACAAAGGCCACGCCCTTTTCTCTTATCTACGGGGATGAGTGTGTGGTACCAGCCGAGATCGCAGTCGCCTCAGCCGGACTCTCCTTAAGCAGTGGTCTCGGGGAGGAAGAAACCAGAATGACAGCCCTTGAGGGCCTAGACAAAAAGAGAACCAACTCCTTGTAACGAATGAAGAAGTACCATGAACAGCTCACAAAAGCCTACGGGAAGACAGTCAAGCCACTATCATTTGTTGAAGGCGACCTTGTCCTCCAAGCCGCCAAACATGTACGTGCCAACATATTAGCCGCTAATTTCACACCAAATTGGGAAGGCCCATTCAAAGTACATACAGCCAGAGATAACGGCTCCTATCTCCTGCTCAATTTGGACGACAGACAGATCACAGCCCCTATCAACGGTTGCTACTTGAAGAAGTATTATGCATAGTCAGCTGCGGATTGTTCCCCTCAGCCCTAACCGCCCAAAACTTAAAACACTTGAACACATAGCAATTTTTGTATATGCACACATGTTTATCGACTTGTAACTTTTGTTGCTTATTACAAGTCTTCATCTTACTCATGTAATGGCATCTTTGCCCAAATACTATCATCAATGCAAAATCATTCACTTGCCTCAACTATTGTATGCAACATAATTTTTTTATATCTTCGCACATGTTCACCAAGTAACCTACCATGGGCTGGGAAGGAGGGACACCAACTAGAAGCCACACATACAAGTCATACAACTACAGTAACAACATAAGCATCACACAACAAGAAGTACATGTCCAAAAGAACCATATGACTGCAATATCAATATCAGCAAAATGTACACAAGTCACAGGTTTACAGGCCGCTACAGACCCAATGTCCAAAATACAATGTACAGTACATGATATCTAATGTAAAGAAGCAAACAATGCACCCATAGGATCAGATGTGTACGACTCCAATGTATGTCGCTGCATCTGTAAATTAGACAATCTCCCATCCCACTCGGTACGCCGGCTCTCTAGCCCTGCCAATCAAGCCTCTATCTCGGCCAGTCGTCTATCTGCCTCTACAAGCTGGATTTGTTTCTCTATTATCTCACGCGTCACCTCTGTCATCTCTGTATCAA
The DNA here is from genome assembly GCA_033070095.1 of Escallonia herrerae. Lineage (NCBI taxonomy): Eukaryota > Viridiplantae > Streptophyta > Magnoliopsida > Escalloniales > Escalloniaceae > Escallonia > Escallonia herrerae. The sequence continues at coordinate 1,110,859 of JAVXUP010000007.1, forward strand.
GCACTCACCTATGACTTTGCAAAGCCACTTCCTGAGCCTCTATAAGGGTCAGTCCTGCTACGGCCTTAGCACTCTGAGCCCTCGATCTGATATGGTCTGCCAACCAGTCCAACTGGAAGCCAAGAGATAAGAAAGGCACAAGTTTCAATATAAATTGTGATATGACCTCTGAAGTCTAACCTGAGGTCGGCAATGTGCCAAGAGTCACTAGCCAATCCACGAATGCAGCATACAATGCCTTCATGAATACTACACCCCCCATAATCATAGGGCCTGCAAATGTATGCAGACGTCTCGCCCTGACCATCTCCAACCGACAGGCTACTAAATCAGATAACCCAACACCCTCTCGTGGTGCCCTATCCACCTGCCTGACCGAAGACCCACCACTGGCATCTCCAACACATGTAGCTCTGTCACCCACTAACTGCAAGCCAACGGCAGCAGAATGCATCACCAAAAGAGTATCACCAGCATCTACCGCTGACCCCGACAACATATCCGGCATAGGCTTCACAATAGACGGACTAGGTGCCTCCTACCACGATGACGGATCTATAACCGCTGCATGTGTAACTTGCAACCCATCCTGACCTCCTGTCGGAACATCGGGCTCTCTACCAGTCCACCAATCATCCCCCACAAACATGTGAGAGTTACCCAGCTGCTTGCCAAACAACTCCTCGACCGCATCGACCAACACATGTGACGAACTCGACGACTGACCGGCTCCACAATATATGTTGCTGCCAGCTCCACTACCTCAGCCTCGCCGATGGCCTTACTATCCAAAGGTTGAACCTCATCAGCTGTAGCATCCGTCTCCCTGACCTCATCGTTGGCTGTAGTATCCATCTCCTCAGCCTTATCTGTTGTCTCTGCATACAACTCCTTAACACCATCACTGACAGCCTCGGCATCTTCCGCCGTCTTATCCAAGTCTACATCAGTAGCCTCATCAGCATCATCAAGCTCCTGTCAAAAAAAAGGAAGAGAGAGAGAGAGAGAGAGAGAACCATCTTAGAACACACTTAATACGATAATCGGCAACTGTCAAAGAAAGCAAAGAGCAATACTAACCTCAGAGTCGGACTCCTCCACTACCTCTCGCGGCCTCTTCAGCCTAAGACCGCCAGCTGCCGAACCCACGCCTGAATATTGCGCCCTCTCCATCATACCCACTCTCAAGGACAAAATAGGACCCTTGTCGGCACCCGGCACCTAGGTGCACGTACTGGTGTCGGCACCTTTGATACACCAATAAGCAATACTGACATGCCAGATTGACTCGCAACCTGTGCCGATATCAATTCCAACCCTCTATCTCCAGTAAAGACATCGAGCTACTGCCTATTGGGTGGTGCCTGTGATAACCACGGTGACCACATCACTCATACTTGCTCCCAGCATCACGCATACTCGACTGTCACTACTCCAGTCGATAGCGTCCCAGGCCTCATCCACTCCTCTGCCGACAACGGCCACGCTCGTGCCTCCTCTAGCATGGTATATCAAAAGGCTGTCTCCACATCCCAAGGACTAGTGTAGCCACATGGGGGCTCCAAATCATAACCAAAAGATAAGGATAGACGGTCTGGACTATACCTCGCCACATAGCACCGAGTCATCCCCGGCTTCCCACCTTCATCAGTCATCAAAGGTAGCCACTCTGGAAAGTAGGCCACCCAGCAGGGACACCTCCATCTCTGTCAAATCATCCCGCCTGCTGATGTCTTGCATATGTATCTATGGAGGGATACCATACGAAGAGTGCATGTCGACATACGAATGGGCAATGCACTCGTCTTGCATGTCAAATATCTCTACCAGCTCACGTCCAGGCTTCTTCCTGCCTGCCCAACCATATACGCGGCCACCTGCATACCAGATCCACACCTCCCGGACCTACCCGGCCGGGTCATTGTGCCCTTTCTCGATGACGGGTGTGCCAAAAGAAACCCCAAAGGCCGATACTCAATGTAAATCTCGAATAGATATCGTTGTAAGAACATGCAATCTACATAGGTCGCCACCTGATACCACCCATACGACCTCTGCACGTCGTTGGAAAACTGATCCAGATGCTAGTACAGTGTGCCTAAGTAAATGGGAGCCAGCCCGACGTGAAAACCCCTAGCCATCCTGACTGCCAGTCGGAACACCTTTGAGCAACACCATCCTCAGGCATCCCCTCAACTACAAGCCTACAAGTATAGAAAATACAACACCTATTACAACGCCTTCCCCGTCCAGAGCATAAAGTGCAATGCATGGCAGTATGACTATACTAACTTCTTGACGCATGAATTTTTTCTAAGTACATGGTTCAATATACTAAGCATACATGAGAAATAGAGATACAACATGCAAGCAATGCAGAAACGAAGACAATAGAAATGCATACCTTGACAAGAACATGGCGAGGAACCCCACTAGCTCATACCTCTCATCCCTATAGTAGGGACCCGCGTAAAAATCAGCCTCTGACATCGACTTCTGCCCGGGTCACGGAGTCACCGTACCATAGAAGTATTTGATCCACCCGTTGTACCTCCCCTTCCGGTGGATCTTTATCTCTACTGAAAACCCCTGCAGTGCATTCACGATCAACCGCTCCTGCGCTGTCAACGTCAGTGCACAAGCATCCTTCATCCCATGCATCAGAAACATGGTCAGCATCATCACATCTAGTAGTGTCGGCCCAATCTCCCCAAACTCAGTGATGAATGTATGCATCTGAGAGCTTCACTTGGAAAGCAACCATGTCAAGCCTTTGAAGTCCCTCACCGGATCAATCACCTTGAACATTGCCTCCACAAGCCCTAATGCCTCCAACCTCTCCTTCCACCCCGAGCACTCCAACATATAGATGCACCAAAAATTCCACCCCCACCGACATCGTATTGTGGCCCTTGAACATCACAGGCAACCACAGAATATCTCGTCACTCCGCCAACAAACCCGGCACATACCTCGGCGACATCACCAGGGCAACCTCCCCTCTAGGCGCACGAACATATGGCGATGGAACTATGGGACTCTCCGCCGACGATAAAGCACACACCAAGACCCCAGAAACACATCTGTAGCCACTCGTTGACCCAACTCTCTCCATAGCTCCTACGGCGGGCATCTGGGTACCGCTCCCTTCGTTGTCAATAACACATTGCTTCGACTTAACGTTTGATCAAAACTCCTCGCTCTACCATTATCAATGCTCAAAGGCACTTCTGATATCTCAACCGGTACCGGTGCGGCCTCATTGTCCGTAAAGACATCGTGCCACACCGACTGTGATCGCGCACTCCCTCTACCGCGACATCGTGCACTTTGCTTCTTCCTTGTCTTCTTTTATGCTCCACCACCATCACCCCGTGCACCTAATGGCATCGTGCTCTGTGTGCCCAACCTAAGAGTCTCAGTGTCAGCCTCGGCCCCGTGAGGGGCGTCGGCCTCTGCCTCATGAGAGGCGGCGGCCTCGGCCCGTCGCTCCCTCTCCCTTGTCCTTTCTTCCCTCTTCCTTCTTTCCCTCCCTCCTTCCCTTTCCCTTTCCCTTTTCCCCTTCTCTCTTCCCTTTCTTCCCTTCATCTCCATCCCCTTCCCCTTACTCCCTTGCACCATTACCTACCTCAGCCTTGGCCCATCCAACCACCCCGCCCCATGACCCTGCCCCAAGCCGTCAACTCCCCTAACCACATAACCAGCCTCGGCCTCGCCGGGGTGACCAAGGTCGCCTCGGCCTCGCTGAATTGGCCGACTTTGGCCACCGGCTTCAGCCCTTCCTTATCCCCCATCTCCCTTACACCCCCAAACCCACCTATCCCTTTCACCCCATGGTCGGCCTCGGCCCCTTGGTGTGCCTCAGCCACGACCGAGGTTGGCCCATGGCCTCTTCCCCACTTGCTCCAACTTTCTTTCCTTGTTGCATCCTTCTTGCCTCTTGTGATGTCCTCAATCTCATGGGTGTTCAAGCTCCAAGATTTTTCTTCTTCTTCTTCTTCTTCTTCTTCTTCTTCTTCTTCTTTCTTTCCTCTCTTCTCTCTATTTTTCTCTAAGTGTAAGACTTCCCCCCAAAGTCTTACACTTTCCCACCCACTTTAAATTTCAAACTTTCCCCTCAAAACTTCAACAACTCTTTTTCAAACACGTTCCCCCATTCATGCTAACTTAATTCTTTTCGTGCTACCGTGATCGGGAACAACATTACAACTCTTACTGAATTAATTTTACCTCTACTAAAATTTTCCCGCAAACCCATTTTCAGAGAGATTTTTCATTTTTTGCGCTATCTCGCTTTTCACGCTAACAGAAACACACGTTCTATTTTTCACCGCTCCGCTTTTTTTCTTTCGTAATATCGCTGTTAATTTTTCTTTTTCGTGTTACCTTTTTCTTCATCGCTAAAAAAATCAAATTTTCAAAAAAATTCAAACACACTTTTTCGCTCTTTAAGCTTCTCGGAAACCATGGGGGTCAAGGAGTAAAAGCCTTGGCCTTCCCCCTAATGTTGCCCTTTGGTCTTTCCTAAGTCACCCACTCTCCACGCGATGTCCATTTTTGTGTGTTCTTCGCTACGTGCGCTTCATACATGACTTAGGTACCTCATTTGTTACTATGGCGCCATTCATGGCAACGCGCTTATCGCACCCTGGGTACCCAAACTTCTTTTTGTTCAAAACATCGACTTACGGCGCGACCGAAGCAACGAGGTCAAAGGGCAAAGGCCTTGGCCAACCCCATGGGGTCGGCCTCGACCTCCCCCTTGCATATGGGGTCTGCCTCGACCTCCCATGGAAACTGGCCTTGGCCTTCCCCCTCCCCCTCAGTTGCTCACTTCTCGCGCAAAGTCCTTTTCACGTATTGTTCATTTTGTACGCTTCCTATGTGATTGTGGCACCTTGTTCATTATGTGGGTGCGACTCACGGCAACATGCTTGTCGTACCATGACTTCCCAACTCCGCGTTGCTCACCCAAACACCTACCATCAACGTGCTCGAAGTTCACCAAGAGGGGGAGTGGCCTTGGCCTCCCTTTATGGGAGTTGGCGTTGGACTTGGCCACCCCTTATGGTCAGCCTCAGCCTCCCCAAAGGGTTTGGCCTTGGCCTTCCCGCAAATGTTAGTCTTTGGGTCTCCCTTCCCACGCACACTTGTCTCTGTGGGTCTTTGCAGCTTCGCGATGCTTACAGAGGCTCGTACATCCACCTCGCAATGTCCATCACCTGTGGCCACACACCATCTCCACGACGCTCGTCGCCCAAGGTCACGCTCTACCACCGAGTGACCCCTTCGTCAATGGCCTTATACCACCGTCACCAAGTTTATCATTACCAAAGATTGTATTCTTCATTATTGCATAACATGCACACTTGGCTCACGCCCCGTCTCCGGGACACTCGACCCGCGCCGATGCGCCACTTCCATGACATGTGCCCCCAGCGCTAGGTATGGTCGTGCGACGGTCGTCGTCGCGCCCATGCGCCACTTTCATGACATGTGCCCCCAGCACCAGGTATGGTCTCGCGACAATCGTCGCCGCCCACATGCACCATAATTATGTCTCGTGTTGTACGCACCGAGCCCATGCACCACAATCATGTCTAGTGTTGTAGGCACTGCGCACCTGCCACAATCAATGTCTTGTGTTGTAGGCACCGTACCCATGCACCACAATCATGTCTCGTGCTATAGGCATCGCGCCCATACGCCATAATCAATGTCCCGTGATGTAGGCATCGTGCCCATACGCCACAATCATGTTATAGGCCTCTAAGCACCAGACTCATTCACCACACCATGCGCCCCCACCATGGGCGTGGAACATGCTTCGACCCACTCTCCACACTGTGCAGTATTTTGAGGGACTCCCTCGTAGTGCTCTGGCACGAGGACCTTTCGCAGCGGGATAAGCTCGTTACCATAAAGTTATCATCGCCTGGGGTGACTTGCATGACACTAGGCACTGAGTTGCGACCATGTCCACTCACGTTACCGGTGATCATCGGCGCCCCCAGGACGATGACCCCCGGGTCTCTCCGGGACGGGAGTAGGTCTTTAGAGGGCATTGCGCCTAGTCCGTCTGGCAATTGGTTACAGGGGTAACCCTCACCGCTGTCAGGTTCTCTACGTGTCTTTTGACGCACACTTATGGGATTCAGTAAGGGCTTGGACCAGTAGCTGGGACAACGGGCTTACTCTGATCATGCCATCACGGTTTCTTTAGTCTTCTCAGACAGGTAGAGAGACTTTGTGTGGGGCAAGGCAGTGCAAATTTGGGAACTGGCAGTCCAACGGAGAATCGATAATTTGGGACCCCTAATGACGTGTAACTCCCATGGGATGACATGTGGCACTTGATGACCCAGGCACACTGTTTCCTATAAATAGTGGACTTTGGACTTCATTAGAGGGACTTTTCACTCATTCTCCCAAAATCACTTTCTCACTCTAGAACTCTTGGATTCTAGAGAGAAACACAAGATGACACAATCTTGGACATAGTATTGGACCGTAGCATTAGAGCCTGATTTCGACCTTGGACTGTCGATTGTCGACCGTGTTCGTCTCAACCTTGTCTTCACAGCACTATCAATCCTCACAGCCTGCCTGAGAAGCCTTGCTCTCTGCCCTTATTCCACCCTTATTGTCTCTCACTTGGTACCTTTGGAAGCTGACTCAGACAGCAGCCTTTGCGACACCTTCACGTAGGTACGAACCCACTTTCCTTGGCATCACCCTATTTAAACCCTAACCCTAAATACAATCCTCAACCTTAATTAAACCATACGTCCTAATTGTAAAGTGAAACACTAAACCTAAATAAAACCTTAAACTGTAATTAAACCCCAAACCCTTTCCCTAATTAAACCCTAATCCTAATTACACCCAAAACCCTAATTAAATCCTAATTACACCCAAAACCCTAACTAACCCTAACAATAACCATAACCCTAAACTATTAACCCAAATTAAACCATAAATCGTAACCCTAGTTATTACAATCCTAATCCTAAATAAAATCCTAAACTGTAATTAAACCCTAAATCATATCCCTAATTAAACCCTAAATCCTGACCCTGATTAATATAACCCTAACCCTAATACAACCTTGAACCTTACTTTAACCCTAAATCCTAACCCTAGTTAAACTCTAAACCCTAATTAAGACCTAAACCTTGATTAAACTCTAACTTAATCTTATATCCTAATTAACCCTAAACCCATTTAAACTCTAAACCCTAACCCTAATTAACCCCAAACCCATTTAAACTCTAAACCCTAACCCTAAATAAACCCTAAAACCTAACTAGAACCCTAAATACATCCCTAAACCAAACTCTAACTTAAATCCTAACTCTAAACTGTTAATCCTAAATCATGTCCCTATAAAGCACTATCACAATATTACAATCATGAAAACACAATATCAACTCCGCGAAAAAACTCCATATTCCACTAAAAGACAAATTGGCTACCCGCATTGGGAATATTCGCTCTTATTTTGTGAAGTAATTTGACGGTGAAATTTGGTTATGGCGTGTTCTTAAAAATTAACCTAATGATTCCATCTTTTTAAAACTTTTATATTTCAGAAAGGTTGTTGCATATTACCAATTTTTGAATGCATGCATGCATAAAAGCTCTTAATTCCCGTTTAAAGGTAGTCATTATAATGTAATATTTTGTAATGAGCCTTTGGATGTTTAGTTTGAACAATTTTAAAATGCTAAGTGTTTATAAAACAGTGTATCAACTCCGGCTCCATGTTATATGTCTTGGATATTTGGTATACTTTCTTCTATGTTTCTCCGGGTGCATACAGATCTTGTGTCCTATATCTGTTTAATCTTACAAGAGTTTTAAATGGATGTCAGAACACCTAATCAATGTCGTGTACTTGAAAAAATACGAAGAGATGCTGCTGAATTTTCTGAAGACATAGGATAAATCATGAGTCGATAACAATTTTATAAACATGTATTTTTCTCAATGGGATAGAACCACTATCTTTTAGAGAATGAAAGGGTATAGACATGTTGTCACATAAATGCATTCATTTACATATCAACCCGACCTAATTAGGTTTAAATTTAGGGTAGTATATAGTGATCCCAGTTGTCATGTCAGTCGATTGAAGTTGGATGAAAAGAAAATTTCATGATGAATTTGAGGATCGGGTCGACTAATTTCTCGAGTTCACTAAGCATATCATGAATAGGTTGACTTTGACAAGACAAGGTATCCATACAGAAAATGTGAGTTGTTGCATTAGAAAAAAATGGTGGTAAAAATATCATTTCTCTGGTGGTTTTATGGTTAGATACACAAGGTGGACTCAGCATTAAGAAACAGTAGTACTGACATCTAACACGACTAGTCAAATCAAAATTAGGGAGGAGGCACAATATGATTATCAAGATATGTTTATAGATGTTGAGCATGTTAATGTTGACTGAGGTGACTACTGCGACGATGACAATGCCCAACAGCCTAATGACCATGCTCATCAGTTTTATGACTTGTTAAGAGACACTAAAAAGCTATTGTGGGATGGAATTAGGAAGCACGATTGTATTTGGTTAGTAGCCTATTACAGTTAAAATCAAACTACAGGCTGAGTGAGAAAGAATTTAACAAGATTGTAACTTTTTTCAAGAAAATTTTACCAAAGAGTGAAAATCAGCCACCGTCGAATTATGATGCTAAGAAGATAATGATGAAACTTGGATTGGTTTATGAGAGGATAGACGCTTGCAATAACGACTGCATACTGTTCTGGAAAGAGAATAAGAATTTCACAAAGTATTCGGTATATGATTATCCGAAGTATAAACTGGACAAAGGAAAAAAGAAAAACATTGCATTGAAGGTGTTGCAATATTTTTTGGTTATGCCAAGGCTTTAGAGGATGTGGCACTCCTCTAATACAGCTGAACATATGAAGGCTCACAATGAGACTCGTAGAAATGATGCAGATGTGATGACACGCCCTACTGATGGAGAGGCTTGGAAGGAGTTTGACCATATGCATCCAACCTTTGCTCAGGAAGTTCGGAATGTTAAACTTGTTTGGGTTCAATCCTTTCCAATAGTCTAGCGCGCCCTACTTCATATGGCCTGTTAATATGTCCCGTATAACCTTCCCACTGAAATGTGCATGAAGAAACCTTAAATACTTTTGTCATTGCTTACTCCAGTGCCAAAGAGTCCTAGTAAGGACATAAATATGTATTTAAGGCCATTGGTTGATGAGCTCAAACTTCTATGGGATCGTGGAGTTGAAACTTATAATGTATCTCTTAAACATAACTTTTAAATAAGGGCTCCTTCGATGTGGACTATACACGATTTTCCAGTACGGCTGAAGCACACATAGAAAGTTAGCATGTCATGCTTGTTTGAGCGTGAACTCTGGTTATACACTAAAGCACAGTGGAAAGGCATCATGGTTCGGATGTCACCGTAAGTTATTGCCACCAGAGCATCAGTTCCGTAAACAGAAGGATGAATTTGACAGAACAATAGAGCGTGAGGTTGTCAGACTGGACCATCCATCTGGTGATGAAGTGCTTTCATACCTATAGGCACTTGTTACTGACATATCATACAGAAAAGGTGTGCTGAATCAGAAGATTTTAGGATATGGGAAAGAGCACAATTGAAGGAAATTGTGTATTCTTTGCAAGTTGGGCAATTGGAGGACACTTATTATTCAAAACAACATAGATGTGATACACATTGAGAAGAATGTCATCAATAATGTCTTTAATATAGTGATAAATGTGAAGGGGAAATGAAAGACCACTTTAAAGCAAGGAAGGATCAACAACATTTAGGTGTACGGCGTGAACTACATCATGTTCAAGTCAACGGGAGGACGATACTTCTGAAAGTACCATACTGTTTAGACAAGAAACAAGTAGAGAATGTCTATCAATGGGTTAAGAATTGAAGCTTTTGGATGGGTATGCGTCTAATATATCTCGTTGCTGTAATGTATTAGAGTATAGGTATCAAGGGATGAAGAGTCACGACTCCCACGTACTTATAAAAAAATTCATTCCTATTCTTTTTGGGGAAGATTGCCAAAGGTTGTATGCGAGACTTTAATGGAATTATCTCATTTTTTTCGAGATATATGTTCTTTAACACTTTGAGTAAGTAATATGGAGGTGCTTGATAAGAACATTATAGTAACAATTTACAAGCTCAAAAAAATCTTCCCACCATCCTTCTTTTATTCAATGGAGTATTCACTTGGTTTATGAAACTTAGATGGGTGGACCTATGCAATATCAGTGAATCTATCGATGTGGACGGTAATCTTTTAACTCTTTGATGTTCTCTTACACATAATGCAAACCCCGTTATCTTTGATATTTGGGTTAACTCTATTCCATAAACTTCTAGGTTCATGTTCCATCTAAATAAAAAAAATTGTAATAAATCTCGTGCTCAGGGATCAATTACTGAGGCTTTCATAATGGAAGAGCTTGTCAACTCTTATACCAAATATTTGGGGCCTAATATTGATACGAGGTTAAACTAGGCCAAAATGAGGTGGGAGCTAGCACAAATTTAGAAGGACATTTATCAAATTCAAACAGTCAGGTATTCCACTCAGACGAACCTATACTCGGTGGCTAATGGATGAGAAGTATAGTGCTATAACAATATATGCCCCTCTTAGTTGTGAAGAAGTTTCATTTTTTGTTGAGTAAGTTAATATCTTCAAATACTTATTGCAAACACTTGAAAACGTGTGAGAGTTTAGTTAACTATATTGGTTTGCAGTGAGTTGGATGCCGAATCTCAATTTACTGATCTTGCTGGACTTGAATCTCATAGAAAATCGCAATTTCGTGAGTGGTTCAAAAAATGTATAAGTCTGAAACCAAATTATAATACATATATAGTTATGTGATTATTAGTATGCTGATATTTTCTTTTCTTTTCTTTTTTTGCATCTTCTAGAATACGTTTAATCTGTGGACAAACCAGTTAATTCCCGCTTGAAAGTATTAGCTCAAGGTCCTAGTAAACAAGCATCTTGTCATGGAGGATTTATCGTCAATGAGTTTAGGTTTAACACAAAAGATGATGACCGAACTAAACAAACCAAAAATGGTGGAGTCTTGGTCAACGATGACTGATATGATGAGAATTGCATGGATTTTTATGGAGAGCTTGATGATATTGTGGAGCTAACATATTTCGTTAGCTAAAACCGCATGGTAATGTTCAAATGTACATGATTTGATATTACACGCAATACAGGAATGTGTATTAGCTCACAAGGGATTGTAGATATCAATATTAAGTCAAGACTTGCATCAAATGAACCATTTATGTTTACTAGTCAAGTTCACAAGTGTTTTATGCAGAAGATGTCGCAAACCCTAGATCTCATTAGTTTATAATTATCAAGTCCAAAAAATTGCCAATTGCATATGATAGTGAAGTACACACCTATCAAGCTGACCAAGCACCTGTCTTGGTAGCTGTTGAAGTCAACAAATAAGAAGATCTTTCTCATACTTCATCTAGGAGAAGAAGTTGTAGATGATGAAGAGGAAGATATAGAAAGTGTTGAAGATGATAAGGACGACTCTACTGATAAAGAGGATGAATTACTGGATGAAGAGGACAACGAATCTCAAGAAGAAGAGGAAGATGAGTCTCAAGATGAAGACAATGATGACTCTCAGAATGAAGATGATTGACTTATAATGTTATAACGTTTATGACTTGTAATAAGTAACTTGAATATTTTACATAATTTTATGATAGAACACTGTTATCTTCCCTATTATCTTGTACTTTATTTCTCTATAGTAGTATGTTAACTCATTCATTCTTCGATTCATAGTAAAGAATCTATATACTAACATAATATTCACCGTAAGTTCTACTATCAGCTATGAGCAGGTTAGGAGCCATTTGCAGTCGCGGGAGACCCCGAGCTGCATCTTGGTCGGTGGTTGAGAGGCTGTATTGCCTGCTGATGACAAGGCACAGAGCATGAGCATCCAGCAGCCCCAACCTGTAACATCCCAGAATTTTTGGAATGTTAACACTCGCTTGAATCATTCACATACAAACAAAATTATCCTCATAACCCAATGAATAACCATTATCAGAGCAGTTAGACCCTTAAATAAATGTAATACTCTCGCTGTACAATCATACCTGGAAACTAAATTTAAACCTGAATAATAAACTAGCAAAGTTCACCCATGCAGGGATTCTAAAGGCCAATACGGCAACTAAATACTCACGCTCTCTAAACCCAATCTCGAGCAATCTACTGGTAAACATTACCTACAGAAAGGAATGTCAAACGAGAGTAAGCTTTTGAGAGCTCAAGCAGGTCCCTCAAACAAAAAAAATTACAAAAAAAAAAATTCACAGATGCATTTCAATGAAAATTTGTCAAGAGAGCGTGAGTATAATATGATAACTAGTTCGATCAGATAATAATATGATTTTCGAATATGATGCAAACAATCACAGATACACCGACTAGTCCGTCAATGTACTAACCCCACACCAATATCCTCCAATATACTCCACCTCCCGCCAAAACACACAATGCATAAACTCATGTCAATTTAACAGAAAGACAACAAATGATAATACAATGATCAAATCAATGCACAACGAGAAATAAATACAGAGCATCAAATAAGATTTCTAATAAACGTGTAAGGCTCAAAACAGGACATTAAAGGCAAATGATGCACATTTTAGCTATAACGGATTTCAATGAAAATTTGATAACAATTCAGAGAAATATTTACGATGTCAAATAGATGAAACTGAGTTTCGAATAGATATCTCTTACCTCGATCCAAGTGAGTTAAAGCTCAAACACTCTCGATCAAATCCTCGGAATTAACCTAGGTTGCAAATCACTTTTCAGAACATTATCAACACTAATTTATCATAAACCTAATATAAACATCCACAGCGTACCCATTTCTCTACCCGGAATGAAAAAATTCAAAGCGGGTCCCACACACGGTCAACTTGTCACGAAGCTCGTCACACTCATCGAGGCTCAATAATACCCCAAAAATATTTTTAATTTTCATTAAGCATTCTTTATAGCTTAATACATTAAATGGAATAAAAATATAATTTTTGAATTAAAATAATTTCTTTAAATACACTAAAAACCCATAAAATTGCCAATTTTTTTTCTAGCTAGAAATAAGGACTCATATTTTTTTTAAAAGCATTAATATATGTATAAAAGTTACAGAAATATAAATCAGGATTTCAAGGGCATTAAAATTATTTTTTTATTTCTAAATTTAACGCGATACAAAAAATGATAATAAATCAATTTCAAAAATCACCAAATTTATACTGAGACTTATTATACTATAAAAGCATTAATCTAATTTTTCTAGAATTTTTTCATGAGTTTTAAAGGCTCTAAAAGATTTTATATATCTGAACTTGTAGAAAATATCAAAAATACATAAATTCTTAGAAAATTACAAATTTTTGCCAAAAATTCTAACTTAGTCTAAAGTATTATACTTTAAATTTTGAAATGCTAATGATTGTTGTACACTATCAAATTCTCATGTCGTATTTAACGCTAACTCAATATCCGATCCGCACTTCTCTTCTCCTTCCCCTCTGTTCACAGACCAAAAACCCAACACCCCGTTCACTGATAGTCCTTCATTCCCTCACACACACATTATTATATATATATATAGGGAGCTGATCCGTTGATAGCGCTAGCAAAATAGGAAATTTTGCTAGCGCGATCTGGTCATCTATCCCGAAGGGATGGACGGACCAGATCTTTTTTTTCAAAACTTGTCAGTCATCCGCTACATAGTGCAGCGGACAAAATTTTTACCATATTGCCCCTCATCCGCTACACAGTATCACGGACCACTTTTATGGCCTGACACCGTCAGTCAAAAAGTCGTCCGCTACACTGTGTAGCGGACGACTTTCGACAACTTTTTGATTGACACGACTGACACTGACACAATTTCAGACTTGTCTGCACACGTTCGCTGCACCGTTTTGCGGACAGTATTGCCTTCCTACTAACCTCCTTCAGCACAATTTTCTTCTCCTTCAGACTCGCTTCCATTTTCAGCTCCCTTCAAGCTTCGAGTAACACTTGCTTCAAGCTTCACTCAAGCAAGGTCAGTTTGCGAATGGTGAAGTTTTCTTTATGGATTGACTGGTAAAGTATAATTTATTTGTTTGGACAAAAAAGTATAGATTTTTTTATGTTCTAGAAAATTGTCACTCTATTCATCAATTTGTGATATTCTACTCTAGATTTTTTGTGATGTTCTAGACATGATGTTCATAAAAAAGGTATAATTTGTTAACTTTAAATAAATCATTATAGTTTAATTCGATTTTTTTGAGGCTCGATAACTTCAGAAAATTTATCCTATTTAAATTCAAATTTTTTGAGATATGTTTGTTGTATTTTGGCATGATGAATTTGTCTATTTATCTTAGTAATTTTAATTTGTTATGTTCAATAAATTAATAATTATTAATTTGGAGACACTTTTGAGATTATGTATATGGTATGTTTGTCATCCTAAATTGGTCTATTCGTCAAGGTAATTTTTAGGTAATATTTTCAGTTAGAAATGTCATTTGATTGTTAAGCGTAGTCTATTTCTACATAGGTCTTGTTTCACAATGTCTGATTTCGTGTAGGTCTTGGTTTCACAATGTCTGATTTCGTGTCGAGCTCTAACGTCCCCGTAGATGCTAGTGATCCGTATCTAGGACGAACGTTTCAAACATTGGAAGAAGCTGAAGAATGTTTTCGAGCGTATTCATTGAGGGTTGGTTTTGGCATTAGAATAAAGACTACAAGAACAAGCAACGTAACAAAAAAGATATGCTCTCGCTTATACGAGTGTCATAGGGGCAGAAACCCACAGCAAAATGAGACACGCGTAGGCAATGATGACAGTGATGACGAAATAGGATATTCGCGTAGAAGACGGGACTGCTTTGAGCGCACAAATTGCCAGGTCAAGATGTTCGTAAGCTACAAACCCAAGCAAGATCATTGGCTTATTACCAGCCTGGAACTGGCACACAATCACCCGTTAGTAACTCCTTCTAAGGTGAGTCAGATGCATCAACACAAGAAGATGGGTAAGGTCGCGAGGAGCCTAATTCACACAATGAGCAATGCGCGAATTGGACCTACTGAGATTGTTAATGTTCTTGCTGAACAGGCTGGGGGAATTCAAAATTTAAACTTTAACACGACAGACGTTCGTAACGCGGTCCGAACCCATAGACGAGCCGCGTATGACCTCAATGATGCTCAATCTACAATGAGCCTATTGAAACGGATGCAGATGGAGGACCCGCAGTTTACCTTCGATTATAAACTTGACGACGAGCATCGAGTTAGTACAATTTTTTGGGTCGACGGTCGTTCGAGGCTAGCTTATAAGCATTTTGGGGATGTCGTGACTTTCGACACCACATACCGTACCAACAAGTACTCGATGCCGTTCGCTCCTTTCACGGGCGTCAATCATCATTATCACTCCATCCTGTTCGGGTTCGCCTTGTTAAGGGACGAGAGCGAGGGTTCTTTTGTATGGTTGTTTAGGACGTGGCTGGAAGCAATGAACTTCAAAGCACCCAAAGTGATCATCACCGATCAAGATTTGGCAATGAAGAAGGCTATTGCTACCGTCTTCCCAGACACCCGGCACAACTTGTGCACTTGGCACATAAGCAACAAATACCCTGAACGTCTGCATCACGTGTACGCAAAGTATCCAGACTTTAAACAGGATTTTGACAAGTGTGTTAACAAGTCGTTAACGATTGAGGAATTCGAGGAGAGGTGGGAAAAGCTTGTTCGGGATTACTCATTGCAAGACAACGAGTGGCTCCAGCACTTGTACGAGTGCAAAGAGCAATGGATTGGCGTTTACACGAGGAGGTATTTTTCAGCGGGCATGAAAACGACGGGCAGGAGTGAATCTATGAATGCCACGTTCGATAGTTATGTGGGTACAGCTACCAATTTGAAGAGTTTCGTTGCATCCGCACAAAAAGCGGTTGCTTCGTTGTTCGTAAAAGAAAGGGCTGCAGACTTTGCAACAACGTACAAACAAAGGAGAAGGTTGCTTGAGACCCCGCTGGAGCTGAACGGTGCCAAAGTCTATACGAAGGAGATCTTCTTGCTATACCAAGTAGAGCTGCGAAAATCGGGACGATACAGTATAAACAAGGTGGCAGAAATGTCTACGCGTGAGTACAAGGTTTATTCGCTCGTGAATGACCTCGTCCCTGAGAAGCTGCGCAGAATTTATACGGTGAGCCATGACACATTGACAGATTGGTGACATGTGTTTGCAAGAAGTTTGAGTTCCATGGCATCCTGTGTAGACACGTTCTGCGGTTTTTCACCCAGAAGAATATCAGGACAATCCCCGATAAATATGTCCTGCCACGGTGGACGAAAGGTGCAAACAGGTTGCACGGTACCATTGCCTTTCCGGAGCACCCGTATACTGACTTTGAAGAATCAGAGACGTTGCGGTATAATCATCTGGTGACGATGTTCACCCGTTTGTCCGTAAAAGGTGCTGCTACAATGGCCGCATATAAACATCTCCTCGAGGTAGCTCAGCAGCAAGAGCCCATCGTCGACCAGTTGGAAGCAGCTTCAGTCAGCAATGCGGTTGACACTGAGCCTACAACGGGATCAGAAGATGACGAGCCGGGGGAGGAAGATGACAATGATATCCGGCCTTTGGACCCAATTATATCGCAAACGAAAGGCCGCAAGAGATCTACGCGGATGAAGAGCTCTATTGAACAGGCAACTCAACCTAAAAAGCTGAGAAGGTGTGCATTGTGCAACAAAATGACCGACCATGACAAGCGGAACCATTACAAGGCACTGGGGATAAGTCCAGGGGGTTTGCAAGACGAGGAAGAAGATGACAAGATGAGGAAGAAGCAGCTGCAGTGGACCTTTAGTTTTTTGTATAAGCCATCAAGTATGTTTGACATTTGTAATAATGCGTAATATTCTTTTGATGAGATTATCTTTTGACCGAAGACTGGAAGGTCATTTCTGATGGACCTATTAGAGCCGATATCAAATCTAAATTTAGGTTTTCTTTTTTGTTTAGTTGGCCCGTCCGCTACACTATGTGGCGGATGGCGCAGTAGACCCAGATTTTTAGTCTACTAGAGTGTCCGCGGCACAATATAGCGAACGACAAAACCCTTGGTATGCCTTATGTCCGCTACACAATGTAGCGGACGTGTCTTACTTTTTTAAATACCAATCGAGGGTTGGAGCAATTTCTATGAGAAGCACGACCTCAATGAAGGGGACATTGTAATCTTTGAACACAAGGGGCATATGTGTTTTCAAGTTACAGTGTTTGACCATAGCACTTGTGAAAAAGCTTCCCCCCCCCCCCAATGTTGAACTTTGAGCTCTAAGTGTAATTTGAACAACTTATTAATTTGAAAGATTGTGCTATTTGAACTATTTTAAGGTGTTCTTAATTTAAGGTTGTTAATTTTGCATTAGAGAATTGTGATTATTGATCGTTGAATTTTGATTGTTAATTGACTTTTTTTATTGTTAATCGTGCATTTGAGATATTGAGGTTGTCATGGTAGGTCATTTGGACGTCCAAATACAGAAACTCTGATCTCCAACTCCTAAAAAAATTGTGTTCCCTCTACGTCTGCTACGCTGTGCAGCTGACGGGGAAGCAGAAACAGTCAAAACTTCAACACTTAGAAAAATTTTCTGTATTTGGACGTCCGCTACACTGTGTAGCGGACGGGAAAGCAGAAACAATCACTTCAACACTTAAAAAAAATTCCTGTTTTGGAAGTCCGCTACACTGTGTAGCGGACGAGGAAGTAGAAACAATCAACACTTCAACACTTAGAAATTTTTTTCTGCATTTGGCCGTCCGCTACACTGTGTAGCGGACGGGGAAGCAGAAGGAATCAACTTCCAACACTTAGAAATTTTTTTCTGTATTTTCACGTCCGTTACACTGTGTAGCGGACGGGGAAACAAAAACAATCAACACTTTAACACTTAAAATTTTTTTCTGTATTTGGACGTCCGCTACACTGTGTAGCGGACGGGAAAGCAAAAACAATCAACTTCCAACACTTAAAATTTTTTCTGTGTTTGGACGTCCGCTACACTGTATAACGGACGGGGAAGCAGAAACAATAAACACTGCAACACTTAGAAATTTTTTTTGTATTTTTCACATTCGCTACACTGTGTAGCGGACGAGGGGCAGAAGCAATCAACACTTCAACACTTAGAAATTTTTTCTGTATTTTCACGTCCGCTACACTGTGTAGCGGACGGGGAAGCAGAAGCAATCAACACTTCAACACTTAGAAATTTTTTCTTTGGACGTCCGCTATACTGTGTAGCGGACGGAAAATCTAAAACTATCAAAATTTCAACAGAAATTTTTCCTGTTTTGGACGTTCGCTACACTGTGTAGCGGACGGGGAAGCAGAAACAATCAACTTCCAACACTTAAAAAATTTTCCTGTTTTTGACGTCCGCTACACTGTGTAGCGGACGGGGAAGCAGAAACAGCTAAAAAAATCCTCCCCCATTTTGTTTCCCACCATTCAATCATTCTCAATGAGAGTAAAAACCCCAACTCTAATCAAATCAACCCAAATCAAATGTCAACTGATATGGACACAAATCAATCAATCAACATCTTCAACACTTTCAACACAAATCAACTGATCTCAACACATATAAAATCACACCAATGACAACTTTCTAAATAATCACGATTTATTAAAAAAATTATTGTAATGGTACAATGTCAACTAGGGGTACTCATGTTGAGCCGGATTCTTGTCCTTACATGGATTTTCAATAAACCTAATCGCTCTAGGCCGGCCTTTCAAATTTTGCCAAGCTATCCTATATCTAAAGCATTCTACGCATTCTAAACTCCAGGCGGCCGCCTTGAGGCTCTCAGACCGACATATGTAATCCATGTACATGCAAAGGAAGACGCCGCAGTCCGAAGTATTATGTTGCTTGGGCCTCCTCTTCTTCAATCAAAAATGGAGCTTTGGCCGCGCCGGTACAGGTAGACCACGGATAGCATTGACCATGGCACAAAATATATTCTGCGAGAAACAGAAAATGGCATAAGACACGAGTTAACATTTACAATTGGCAAGTTACAATAAGCATTAAACAACAATCGTAAGATTACCATAGAGTCCAACTGGGCTTTATACATTCGCAGCACAGGCATGTGAAGGGTATCGTCGTGGAGACTGTCGATCACCGATATGACTTTTTCCGTTGGTTCATAGCAAACCAAGTACCAGTGGCTTTCCCCTAGAAATGGGATTAGAAACACGTGGGCAACCATTGCGCTCACTGGACTATCCCTATTCAGATATGCTCGTAGGTTATCGGACGGTCTCCACTGGCTCAACTTTTTCTTCCCCCTTCGTTCGACCCACTCATGCCATTCAGCCACTAGGAGGCTATGAAAAAAGGCATCCAACAAAAATATGCTCGGATACTCGTTCAGCCGCCCCCTCCCCTTTCCTTCAGAATCTCCACGTAGGTAGAGATGACGTCGTTGTCTAACCAACTCCCCGGAGCAAGGGGACATTTCTCCCCACTAGCAACAGTAATCCATGCCCTCTGGGTGATTCACACTATATAACGCTTTGTCCCGGGGGAACCCGCTAAAATACCACTCTCTGATAATTTGGCATTTATGCGGCTTTAGGGGCTTCAATGGATGCCCTTTGCGATATTGCCCTCGGGGGTCGACCGGCGGATATTGCACTCCTTCGGGGGGGTCGACCGGGGGATATTGCCCTCCTTCTGCAATAGATGGTCCAGCCCACGGGACAATGGGCAGTGTCTCAGACAGACTGATGTTTTCGAAACCCCAGTCCTGCGTGACTTGACTCTGAGAGAGGGGTTGGGGTTCCGAGTCCAGAAGCAAAGAGAAGGAGGGCACACTGTACTCTTCCCACGGTGCTTGAGCCTGGCCCATGGTGCTTGGCGGTCCCCAATCACCACCCATTCCCTATACAGAGGGACCACCGTATCCCTGGCTCACCCCCAAAGTCTGTCCCGAGGGATCACCGTATCCCGAGCTCACATAAGGGGGCTGCCACCCCGGTTCCCCCATTCCTGGGTTGACGCCCGAAGGCTGTCCTGATGCTTGGCACAAAAAATTCCCGCAGCCATACGCCAACGCTTCGGCCTGTTGGCGAAGCTCCTCGCCCATTGCATCCACCAGATCCTTCCGCTCGCTCAACTTCTGGAAGAAGGCGAACGAGGCATTAACCTACATCCAAAGAGATAATAAATAAGTAACTTCATACACACACTTAGAATCATCAAGTTCAATTAAAAGCACTGGTTGGGCAACTTACCAGATTGTATGCCATCTGCTCATCGATCTGACCCCTAGGGTGGTACTTCTCTCCACGTTCAAACCTTACTGGAGCTACTCTCCTCCGGGTGATGCGGTAGTACCACTCATTGTACTGTTCGATGCTGATCACGGGGTCAGGCTCCGACACAATGGCCGCCAGCGTGTCCTGCCAGGAATCCCAAACCTCAAGTTCTCATGCGCACAAGTCGTGCGCATTCGCCTTGCCAAACCGTCTGACACCCGGTGGGTTCCTGTTACCCTTCATATCCGGCGCATCGGCTGGCAACCCCTGCAGGCACTCAAAATGGCGCATAGCACGATCTGGTAGCTGCCACTCTGCGACCTCGAAGTGGATCAGGGGTGTGCGTTGCAACCCAAAGAGCGTGAAGACGAACGACTCCCCCACCCGTCGCGCCAAATGTTTGTACGGTGCCCATCGCATCTGGCCAGGAGATAGCGAGTCGAGCTCCCCCTGATAGTACGTAATGTTGTGATGGGGATCGTCTCTCCTTGGGTAGTGGCTGTCCTTCCAGCTGTACTCCCAGGCGCACAACCGAGGCCACACATTATCCGTTCCGTCCCTACGCCTGGGTGCGCCGGTAGCAAGGTGTTCATAAGACCACACCTGAGAGCAAAGACAAATTAAATAAAGTATCATCAAAATTTATTGTCGATTCAACAAAAAAAATGAGCACGTAATGAAGATTTGTATGATATACCTGCAATAGCGAGAGACACGCACATATAGCTTTGGAGTCGGGCCTCGTTGCCTTGTGCAATGCTCGGTACAGGTACGCAAGAGTTGCTGCACCCCAGGCATAATCCCCAACCTCCAGCAGGTTACCCAACAACGGTAAATATTTGACGCTGACCGTATTCTTCGACGTTGTTGGGAACATAATTGCCCCCATCACCCACAAGAGGAAAGCTTGTGTGTACAGCACAAGCATCTCGTCCGTGTAGTTTTCCAGGAGAACCTTGTAGGTATCTACCAACCACTTCAACTTGATACCACCAGTGCTAAATTGATCCTGGGGTATCGAAGTAAAGAAGTCCCTAGCGGTTCTCTTATTCGTTGCTTCCGACGGAGGAGCAATTACCGGCCGTCCCGTCACCGGTAACCCTAAGATGAACCCTACATCTTCTAGGGTAATCGTCATCTCTCCGAGAGGGAAGTGAAACGTATTCGTTTCACTTCTCCACCTTTCAACAAGGGCACCTATTAAGTGCCGGTCAAGGTGTTGAAAGATTTGCCCATGCGTGAAAATCCCAAACCCAATCCCACGCAGTAACTGTTTCTGGACTTTGTTCAACTTCCAGGCTTTGAAATTATCGGACACTTCTACTGTGTTGAGAAGTGCTCTTTCCTACGAATTAATAAATACAATTTAACCAAAACAAACGGTATACAGTGTTCGTAAGAATAGGAAAGTTGATAAAATAAGGATCTTACCCCACCATCCCATAAGAGCGTACTGACATGATTTGCTTGGTCGTATAATACGGAGGGATCTTCTGGTCCAGGGTTAAAATCAATTTTTTTGCAACTGAAATTATGGAAAAACGGTAAGGTTGGAAGCATAAAAATTCTCAAACATACAACGCTAGCATGTGCTCACATAAGTTGACATGCTGTATATATGCAAGTGAAATGACATGAACATTTAAGCAATACATAATAAGCAATACACATATATTGACAAATGCTAGCACAATCCACCGCATACATATTCAAAACCATGCATAAGCCACAATACTCATAACAAACACTAGATTATGAACGAATGAAGGATTGGATTGTAAACTTACGTGATTGATGAGACGATTAAAGGATTTCTTTGGAGAAAATTGTGCAGATCTACTTGCCAACGCCGCTAAAAAAATTGTGAGAAGAAAGATGAATGAGTTTCGAAGAAAGAATGAATAAGAGTTTTGGTATATGTTTGATTTGTCAAGTCCGCTACATAGTATAGCGGACGAAAAAACTGTCAAGTTGTCCGCTACACAGTATCGCGGACTGTGGGATAAGGACAAAGCAACAGTCCTGTCTCTCCAGGACTGGTGTGACAACTGTCAGGAGGGTTGTGGATGACTTGACCACTGTCAGTCAAAAAGTCGTCCGCTACACAGTGTAGCGGATGACTTTTTGACTGATGGTATCAGGCCATAAAAGTGGTCCGCGATACTGTGTAGCAGACGAGGGACGAAAGGCAATATGGTAAAAAAGTCCGTCCGCTACACTATGTAGCAAACAACTGACAGCTTTTGAAAAAAAAAGATCTGGGCCGTCCGCGCTAGCAAAATCTCCTATTTTGCTAACGCCATCAACAGATCAGCTCTCATATATATATATATATATATATATATATATATATATATATATATATATATATATATATATATATATATATATATAACCCACTAAAAACACACACATGTAATACACAACCCGCTTCATGCAATCTCATTTCCCACACCCATTGCCGTCTCTTATTCAATACACACTCATACTATTTAGCACACACAGGTTCACAGAAAGGGCAGTACCCATTTCCTTTCCCTCCCCCCCTTCCTTCTTCATCCTTCATTACCACACATTCAACAATATACTTAACTTACCATCTTCACACCTGGGGGCACACAAACGCACCCCTCTCTTCACATTTTAAAACCCAACCACAAACACCCCTCACAATATACACAGTTGTGGTAGTCGTGCAACATCTCTTGCCCCTCATGTCACATACGCAAACACACCCACACATATACCATAATCTCTCTATACATACTACACCCACATATCAAACAAACACAATATGCACTCCACCTCCCCACACCCACTGCCTCATCCATGGTCTTCCCTTCTTCTGCTTCTTTTCTTTTCATGTTGCTTCGTTTCTCCTTCACCCTGGTCTATTTTGAGACCAGGCAAGCAAGCTGGTTAACTGGCGTGACAAAATGGAAGATGTATTGATGCTTTTCTTTTGGTGTATAATTATGGTCTGAAATAGAGTAAAGCAGTCGCTAACAGAATCCTGTTTAAATCATGTAAGGAAGCTTTCATCGAATTTCTTCTTGGTTAGAAGTGGTCCACATTTTGGTTGGTTAAAGGATAGTTCAAAGGTCCTTCTATTTCTATTGCCCATTCGAAATGTTGAAGCTCTTTCTTAGGACACTGCCATTACCTTATTGGCAAATCATCTATCTTACAAATGTGAGGTTAAGGAGAGTGCCACAATGCAAACAACCTTAGAAATTATAGGTACCAATTTTTAAATCGACGGCACTGTGATAACAATCAAAACTGTATCTAAAATCTAAAGCTTTAGAAAACATGAAGAGAAGAAAATATCCTAATCAAAGTAACGCTTCCTCTCATGATCTCCTACTATTTGCAGCCCTAAAATACCCACCGTTCAACCCATTTACACCTTTACCAGTAATATAAATTCACATGAAACTTAAATTTCAAAGCAAGCTTACCGAAAATGTTTCTCGATCGTTAGAAATCTCTTCGCCACGTTCCTTCCTCACTCCCGATATCTTTCTCTCTGTGGATTGTATATCACCCCCAAAAACCAAGGACGGCTGCTAACAGTATATAAATATGCATGAAACCCTAATGAGGAAAATTATGGTAAATCCCCTTACATCTTCATAAGTAATTTAAATTTTTACCAAAAACTTTTAATTATTGGGGAAAGGCGCAAATAATTACCATATTTTATGCGCTAGAGAAATTATTAACAGGTTGTTACGCTATCCCGCTACACTAATTGTCACTAAAAGTTACTACATATGATATCGATGCTAACTAAAAGAAAATTCGTCTCTAAAAATATTTAAAATATCGTTTACACTAATTGTCACTAAGTACCTCAATAAATATCACTTATTATTGCCATCATTAAACTTTAACTTATGGTTTTCAAAAAATTTTGTCACTAAAGATTGGCGATAAAATTTTACTCATGGAAATCGACGTTAAATCTTGCGTGAAAAATGCGTCGCTTAAAAATAAATTAACCGACTAGGCAATGTCAAGGCTCGAGGTGTTACACAAGTCCAGGTCCATCTCTCCCAACCGCAGGTTGTTTCTCCTTCATCAGTGGGTTCGATGACATCATGTATAATTGATATTAGTATCTTAGCAATGTCTACCTTATTTTTAGTTTATATTTGAACCAATTTAATGTTAGTATTTTGTAAGATCTCGTTGAGGTCGTGGACCCACACCCAGTGTGCGCATCGATCCTAAAGAAAACAGGGAGTTACTCTTACAAAAGAGGGCCAATAAGTAGCATTCATTCTTGCACTGAACCCTTTATTGATTTCGGTTATTATTATTGTTCACTTATTAATGTTGTTTTTTTTTATCAAGATTGTCGAGCATACAACGACCGAAGAAAATCGGCATTCTTGTAAAGGGCTGATTTTTTGAGCCATTACTGTACTGGAGCTACTAGGATGCCGGGGGAGAGATGAGCTATGGACAGAGTTCTTGGTATGACTTGTAGTCTGTTAATATTTGTTTATTACTATTTAATGAAATTAATCGTACTGATTGTGTTATTTGATGTATTGAAAGAGGGGTTCGAGTTTGATTCGCCTGAGTAGCAGGCTTTGGTGAGAGCTGATTTGGTTGGCTTTGTAGCCAAAAATTACTCGTGGTGGGTACATGACATACGAAAGCGAGCAAAGTAGATGCTGCCAGAGTGTGCACCGATTGAGGAGTTGAAATAGTTTACCCCTCATTGGATCTCAGCATCTGTATGGTACAGATGGTTGACAGGTAGATTACTGATCCATTTTAGGAGGTCAAGAGTAGAAGTCGGAAGGCAAACAAAATGGATCCGGATCCTACTTATACTGGAGGGTCGGTGCCTCACAACATTCTCTGACATCAGAATGGGACTGAGCACCCGGAGATGATAAGGATAAGGTGTGTGCTTTGAGATACCGGATGACACACAAGAGGAAAGGGCCTAAAGATGATACACATCCGGCGTGAGAGTTCATTTCCCAGGTTGCTCGGCAAGTCAATGTTAGTGCTATATAAACATGTCTTTTAATTAAAATTGAATGTCTTTGTTGCATATTGCATGATCAAGCATTGGCATGCAACCCTACGTTTTGATTGTAGCTCACATTTAGAGAGATTAGGATGTCTAGGCAGCGGTTCGGTCAATCATCAGCATCCATGGGTACGAGTGTAGAAGGATTGCAGACATTGCTAGATACACCGAGGGTCATCGATAGGAAAAAAGGGTGTGTACGTGGCACTAGTTTGACTGCACATGCCCTGATGAGAGCATCCCCAACCCCTTACTACCCCTCCACAGACACAGAGATCAACCGCAGAGTAGAAGTTAGACCCAACATACATTCGTCGCATTGCTCGAGAGATGGTCAGGATCATCAGGGACGATCAACTACAAATATGTTAATATTTATGAAGTCATTTAGTTAAGTGTGTAAACAATTATTAATGTGTAGGCGTACGTTTTTCTAATGTGGGGAAATGCTTCCAAATTTGAGCCGGATCCGGATGACACCCCCGTGGACGACAACGGGTAGGATTCAGATGCCGCTATTGACAACGATTGAGCCCTCCCCTCTTGGAATTGTGACTCCCATCCCGTCTTGTATTTTTTAGCCGTTTCTCGCTCTTGCACCTGATGGATGTTGATATTTGCTTAACATCTGATGACATTTTGTGTGTGTGTGTGAGAGAGAGAGAGAGAGAGAGATGATCCGTTGCTAGCGTTGTTAACTTAACTTAAGTTGTCAGCTGTCTGGTTAATTTTATTTTCAGTCCCTCAACTTGTAAGCAGTTCACTTAAACCACCTTGTACTTCTCAAAAGACGAAAATTGACCCCTCTCAAGATTAAAACATGTCCTTCCTGACCAAAGAAGAATTTGGCCATACTAAACTTGTATCAGAGCGTAATCAATGGCGGGATTCAACTGAAAAATTCATAGAAATTCCTTGTTTATTAAATCATATGACAAGAAATATACACTTAGACCATGGCATTGGAAAAACTAAGGCCCGTTTGATACTCATTTTTTTTTTCAGTTTTGGAAACTAGAAAAATAAGAGCGTTTGATAACCCTTTTTTTTTTTAGTTTAAAAAATCAGTTTTTAAATCAAGGCTGTTTTTAAAAACTCTAAAAACTATTTTTTTTTAGTGTTGGTTTTTTTTAGACCACCACCCTCCCACAGCCGGCGACTGCCGGTGGCCACCGTCGGCGACCCCACGCCCCACCACCGCCACCGTAAACCACCACAAAAAAAATTGGGTTATCAAACATCCAAAAAAACTGGGTTATCAAACACCCACTTGCTTTTGTAAAAAACAAAAAAAAAACAATAACTACTCTTTAATTTTATTTTTTTTTCGAAACTGAAAACCAATTTTTTTTTTTTTTGTCAAACAGAGCCTAAGATAACAGAATTATTAAATCAAATAATGGATGTATCTCATGAAACTTTAAATATCTGTTGAACTCTAAACAAGATAACATTTCAGATATTAACTAAATTACACAATTTAGATAAAGGTTTAGGAAGTAAAATTCACGTCCTAAACTCAGATAACTTCTTATCAAAATCTGAAGTTATGACACTACCAATAAATACTATAGCAATGAAACTTTATATATATTTGAAGAGGTTATAGCATACAGTGGTAGGGAAGGTTAAAAAAAAACCGCTCTTCAAGTGGCTCAAAAGACACCAAATATCTTGTAAAGGGAATGAGTGTAGAAGAAATAGAAAAAAATAATAAACGACTACTTAGACAAAGCAGAAAAAAAAATTATTGAAAAAAACCAATGATGGAATAGATCTGGTTGTTCAAAAAGAACAACAATATAAACAAGAAGAAAAAAAGAGCCATATCAGAAGTAAATAAGGCGTTTGCTGATATGAATTTATGGAACAAACCGATCCAAACTATGTAGGAGCGTGAAATCCATAATTAAATAACGCCCCTATAAGGACAAATTTAAAACAAGAATTTGTCCCCAAATATAGAAGAAATGAGCCCGTAAATCAATACGGCATGTATTTTGATATCAATTGTATTTCAAATACTAAAGAAACAATCAATAATTGGGCACAAGCCTTAATAATTATCATAATAGGTGGTAAGTTAATCGAAAGACATGCTATGAAATATTTTATTCGAGCAAACCTACGAGGAAACACAGTTAGATTCTAGAATAACATAACAGATAACGAAATGATAATTGAAGCTCATAGCAAGATTAATATTTCTAAAGAATAGATAATGTTTTATGTAGATAACCTCAATTGAGAGTTCTGCAGAATATCTATACATAATATAGGTATTCAAGAAAAAAGTGCTTTCACAAATTTGACAAAACTACAGATATGTTGTATGTGCTATTTTAAAAATTACACTTGTGAATTTAAAAAATACTTTTACAAGTTAAAACTTAGGCTTCGTTTAACAAAATTTTTTTTTTGGTTTTCAGTTTTTAAAGAGCAGTTTTTTAAAGAGCAGCTTAATTTTTTTTTTTTATAAAAACAAGTGGGTGTTTGATAACCCCTTTTTTTTTGAGGTTTTTTTTTTGGTGTTTGGTAACCCTTTTTATTTTGACTTTTTTTTTTTGGTGGTTTGCGGTGGCGGTGGTGGGGCGTAGCGGTGGTCGACGGTGGTGGTGGTGGTGGCCGACGGCCGGAGGTGGCTGCCGGCAGTCACCGGCGGTGGTGGCCGGCGGCCGGAGGTGGCTGCCGGCAGTCTCCGGCGGTGGTGGCCGGCGGCCGGAGGTGGCTGCCGGCAGTCTCCGGCGGTGGTGGCCGGCGGCCGGAGGTGGCTGCCGGCAGTCTCCGGTGGTGGTGGCCGGCGGCCGGAGGTGGCTGCCGGCAGTCTCCGGCGGTGGTGGCCGGCGGCCGGAGGTGGCTGCCGGCAGTCTCCGGCGGTGGTCGCCGGAGGCCGGAGGTGGCTGCCGGTGGTAGCCGGCGGCCGGAGGTGGTTGTCGGCAGTCTCCGGCGGTGGTCACCGGCGGTCGGCAGTCTCCGGCGGTGGTCGCCTGAGGTGGCTGCCGGCGGTGGGAGGGTGGTGGTGGTGGTCGAAAAAAAAAACCAAAAGTGAAAAAAAAAAACCAGTTTTTGGAGTTTTTTTTTTTACTCTGCAGTTTAAAAACTGGTTTTTTAAATTGAAAATAAAATGGTTACCAAACGCTCCTTTTTTTCAGTTTTTAAAATTGAAAAAAAAAGAGGGAAAAAAAGAGTGTCAAACGGGGCCTTAGAGACAACCTCCATTTGGCAAAAGCAATTTATTACCAAACTCCCTAAACCATGGGACGAGTTAGCAGAAAAATAATTTACTAAACTCCTAAATGACGGAATGCTTTGCAATTTTTTAGGAGGAAAGCTTGCAGTTGTAGAAGAAGTTTTAAGGAAATATTTTACTGAAGGACAGGTAAAAAAAGATATGAAAAAAGTTCATATGAGTTACGACTGCTAAGCTAAAGTAGATAACATCGTAAATAGCTATGGATGCGAAAAGAAGCTAAACTTCACGAAGAAAAATTCGAGAAGAAAAGGTTTAGAAACAAAAAAAGATATGTGAAGAGATAAAAAAATTCAGAAAAGAAAATTGAATCCATCAAGAGAAAAACCAAAATCATGGGGAAGATATATTAGAAAGAAATCTAATATTCCGTATAAAAAAAACCTTCATATCAAAAAGGAAAATCACCAGAAGAGTGTGATTTTTTCTGGTAATGTGGTGAAAAAGGATATTATACAAATAAATGTCCAAGTAGGAAAAGAAAACAAAATATAAGATCTTTCTTATCTGCTGAAGAAAGATACGAAGTATGGGGATACAAATTAGATTCTAAAGACGAAGCAAAAGAGCTTGTTTCAGAATATGACTACAAGTCTGATGATGAAACCACATCAGATGATGAAGAAAGTGTAAACAAAACTTTAAAAGACATAGGCACGATCTTCATGATGTCAGAGACCTACGACCATGAAGAAGAGATGATTCACTTATCTAATAACATAATTAGTCAGAGTGAATCAATTGAGAAAAAAACTCATGGTTCTACTATAAGCCATTGGGAGATGCCTAAAATTAAGGTTGAAAAAATATACAAAAACTTCATATTTAGGTTCAGGAGTAAACAGAGCGGTAAATACCACAAATCCACTAAGTAAAACGCTAAACAGCGAAGTTGAACTATTTGGACAAACAAGTAATAATGCCCGAGCCATAAAAGCACGGAAGATAAATCCAAAGCAACTATCATGGTAAAAAAAATAGGTGATATGAGAAGGATTAGCTAATAAACAATTAGAACATATGCAAATTGGAGAGCATAAAGATGTATGCCATAATAAAAGAGAAAGATGGCCCTACAAAAAATAATAGAGGATTTTTACTGTTAAAGAATTCTATGTACCTAATATTTTCATCTATAAAATGGGTCGAAGTAGGAACTAAAAGGCAGAGGAAGTTTGAGAGAGTGTGAAGTGTGCTAAGAAATAGTGTGTGCAACAATAGAAGGAACAATAGAAAGAACCATTCATTTCTATTACTCTTATGTAATATTTCCTTTCCAGTATAAATAAAAGAAGTATTGATTTTAGTACGACGTTTTTCTACTGCACTTTTCAAACCAATATATTGAAAGCTTGAGAGTGTTTGATAATAGCCATTAGCCAATTTTAAGGAATTAATGTAAGACAACGAGCTATGTGTCCACTTGGTGAAAAATTTGAATATCGAAAAGCCGTAGGAAAAGTATGGCAGGCGTACATTCAAGGACCAAGAACATAATCTCTGTAAGTAGCATTATATTCTGAAATAACTTTATGATTTATATTGTATGTGACAAAGTATTAGGGTGCATAAAATAATATTTTTTAAAAGTTTTGGGGCTAGATTGCAAATACGTTAAAGTACCAGTGTTATCTAGCACTATTGAGAGAGAAAATTTAATCTGAACCGTCTATAAGTCACGGATAGACGGTCAAATTCCTTTGGCAAGCAAAGTAAATTATCGCGCGGGCAGTGGATCGCATCCTTATATATATTATGTTAAATTAGAGTAGAACTTGACTACTCTAACACATACATATATTAATTACTACTTTAAAGTTAAATAATTTAAAGTTAAATAATTGCTCATGGATTAGGTAATTATTTTAGTATTGTCGATTAGGTTGCCTTGTGAATAAATATTATGTGGTTCGATTTGAATTATAGGACGCAGGTTTGGATATTAAAAAAGTAAAAAAAAAAAAAAATTTATGAACGGATTTTTTTCGTCGCTAAAACTATAAAAGGACATAACTGTGACAGGTTTTTTGAGACAGACCCTTCCGTCGCTAAAGGTTATTGCTGAGGAACCATTAGCAATAGACTGCGTGTCGCTAAAGGTCTGGTTATTGCCGACGAATACTTCGTAGCTAAAGGTCATATGTTTTCTATCGAATTTTTTTTTTTTGCGACAGACAGTCCGTTACTAAAGGTCCAACACAACAAGCTACAGACTTTTAACAACGAAATTTTCATCACTTAAGGTATTTTTAAAAAATTAATTTTGAAAAATAATAATTGAAAAAAGAAAACAAGAAAATTACTCCATGTCGCTAAAAGTAATTAAGTCCGTCGGTAAAAATTGAACTTTTATTGACAGACTCCAATATTTCATGCTAATCTTTTAGCGACGACCTTTTAACAACAGATAGTCCATTGCTAAAAGTCTTTTCTAACGGAATATGCACTTTTAGCAACGAAAATATTCATCGCTAAATGCTATATTTCTTGTAATGTTCTCCTGTAGCTTTAATTTATTTAGCTCGATTGTTTATATCTCTTAATGCCATGTTTGGTCCTTGCATCGGTTGATATCAAGACACTCCCACCTGTAGCTAGAATTCATTCTTGCACGGTGATGAAAAAAGACATCTACTTTCTCTACATCATTTATCTACGAACAACTCAATCCTTTCCTTGGTGGGCTGTGATGAGTAAAGACGGTTATGGCTCTGTTCCCATTTAACTATACTAAAGAGATTCGAGTCCGAACTATTATATGTCCAAGGTTCAATATTGTACTAATTTCAGAAGTTTTCCTTGACTTTGTCCGTGTCAACAAACAATTCGAAATATCTCGACTTATTTAGAACAGGTCCGAGTCAAATTTAGTAGGAGGTGTATATGAAGAAATCATTGCATTTGTTGTTTGGCCCGAGGCAGGGAGCCGAAGTTGGTTCATCATTAGAAAAAGTCATTATAAGACCTCCAACAATCTCCTCGGGCATGGTTCCAAAGGTTCACTGGCATGATTTTTGAGTCTGGTCTTCATAAGTGTGAAGTAGATCATATACTTTTCCACCGAACTTGTAAGCAATGTAAAATCTCGTTGATTGTCTATGTGGATGACATCATAGTTTTCGATGACGATATCGAATTTGTTATGCATTCGTCCCCTCAGTTGTGAAACAAATTGTCTATTTGACATTGTATATATTTGTACTTAATTAGATGGATTGAAATTGTCGATGGATTGGTTGACTAGGGTTGAATGTGGACAGGATATACTTGAGAATTGAATTGCCGAAAACTGATTTTGATTTAAAAAAAATAAAAGATAATGAAAAAAGTTTTTTTTTTTAATTTTTACTAATGGACTTTCAGTAGCGGAATTCTGTCGTAGAAGGTCCTCCAAAAAGATCAGTGGTGTTCTTTTTAGCTACGGAAATTTTATCACTAAAGTCTTCGGAGACGGACTTTTAGTGACGGAATTTTCATTGCTAAAAAATTTCAGTGATAGACTTTCCGTCACTAAAAATTCTTTTTTAATTTTTTTTGCAAAAAACAAAGATAGTAAGAAAAGTATTGAAAATAACTTTAGCAACGCTCTGTCACTAAAAGTACTTAAATTCGTCAATAATAGTAATATTTTTTCAAGGGATCACAAAATTTTGTCGCTAATCTTTAGCAACTGGGTTATTGCTTGCGGGCTTTTACTACAGAAATTTCGTCGGTAAAAGTCTTAAGCAACAGAATTTGGATTTTTCGTCAATGAAAACCTTTTCTATTGTACTGTTAGAAGGTACCTACAATTATTTCATGAAAATTATAACCTCTCAACCTCAAAATATATGCAACATTCATATATTTACTTACCTGAAACTTGTATTCTCATCTCACCTGTATTTTTGATAATGCATTCTAACCTATAAGATAATACTATTAGAAATCTATATATAGATTGTGCGAAAGCAATGTACTACGATATATCATCTCATTAATCACCTTTGTTAAGTCTCACTCAATTTTGTACGCTACTTTATTCCTAGTAATGCAAAAAACAATAGTTAAAAGCAACAAGTTATATGTACAAAAACTAATGGCATAAGAGATGGTAAGCGTACCGTCATTGTTCTTACTTTCTTAGCTCTTGTAATAGCATTTGTCCTATATATGTTAGATCCAAACATTTTCATTGTGATACTCCACCCGGAGAATATGATCCTATTTTTTTTATCACCTATAAGTTTACAAATAATTAAACGTTTCTTTTATGTGAGATGTTTTATGATATTACACTTAAAAGTCTTTTTGCATACCTTATGCCTATTCAATGTGTATCTATGGTCGCATCCTATTCACATGTAGCAGAGCTACAATTGATTGAAAAGATTATTGAAGGTGTATTTATTAGCTCTGACAGTATACATGCCCCGCTTGACATTATTTCCTGCATTTTTCAGTTATAATATTAAACATGAGGAATCTTTATCTTTTTCACGAAAAATGTGGAGACATAATATGTTTCGAAATCATAATATGCTAGTAATAGATGCAAGTAATTGGGATTGCACCTTATATGAGTCTTTATCCATAAGAATAATGCTTGTAACACTTCTTTGTAAACAATTTTCTTTGTGTATACTCCCTACATGTTGTCGACCATTCCTTTTTTAACTGAGGGTTAATTATACAGGGCACTTTTGAGTTTTTACTCGAAACAACACATGATGCCTATAAACTATTTTTTTACACTCTCCCCCCCCCCCCCCCCCCCCTCTGTACACAAAATCTACTTCCTTTAGGGAACTATTAGAAAAATGTTAGAAAAAGTTGGAGGACTATAAATTTATTACGATAGACCGAAAATTCCTTAGGTCTTCATCCTCTTTCTTACAGGCCAAAGACCAACCACAGGCGCCGATGCCCAATCATCAGCTCCAAAAGGCTTCGCTTTGCCCACCATAGAGACCTTCACTGCCCATCCCTGTCGATGCTCAGTCCAGCAACCGCGGACCGCCTTCTGCCTACTCACTGCCCATCACACACACATAAGCAGATACACACAGGCGATAACACATACCTTTCATTTTTGTAGTCCCCTCTCCAAATGCTAAAATACCCATTCCATCTGCTCTGTACCCACGACCGAAATCCAGTGGAGCAACCACCACCGTCAATGACCAACGATCACTGTTGATGACCAACCGTTTAAATAGCATGGTGGCTGAAATTCAATGCATGATCACCGACAACTGACACCATCGCTACAATATCACATTTTCCATCCCGTAACACCACTGAAACCAACCATCAACCTCAATCCCTAACCACCATCGTTGCGCCCGACCTCCACACACTGTTATCCATATCTGTCACACTGCCAACAATCCTAGATCTACAAACCCATATCGAATCTCATACTAAAATCATCCCAATTAAAAACCCATACCAGAATCAATCTCACAGAAATCAATCTCATCCTAATTACAAGAGTAACCTTGTACCATGAATTTCAATTTGTGATATGTGAAAAAAAGTTATGAATTTGTGGGTTGGTAGTTTTGGTGTAAATCAGCAATGGTGGTTTGGGAGTAAAACCAGTGGTCGATTCTTTTTCGGTCGTAGAGGCGATGGAGGCATAGTGGTGGTTGAGGTTTCGCTTTTAATGGTGGTGGCGAGGAAGTGGGGGGAGAGGGGGATAACAGTGGCGTTATGGTGATTTGCTGGTGCATACATGCGTGCGTAAGGTCGACGATCTGCAAGTGGTCGCCGGGGTGTGGGGGTGTCTGTGCGTGTGTGTGTGTGTGTGTGTGGGTGGGGGTGTGTGTGTGTGTGTGAGTGAGTGAATGAGTGAGAGAGAGAGGTGCGCAATGGTGTTTGGAAAAAGGGATGACAGGTTAGGTAGATTTATTTATTTACGAGGGTATTACTGTCTTTTTATTGATTTTGTTAACCGCAAAATACAAAAGTGTAGCTTAGTATAATAAAAATAGTTAATAGACGTCGTGCGTAGTCTTGGATAAACCTCAGGATTACTGTGTGCAATTAACCCTTTAACCAAAACTTTTGTTGCTTCCTACGATGTTCCTCTGGACAATACCACGTATAGTTGCCATTACTAAATAAATGATCAAATATGTGGAGCCCATATACAGTATAGTTTGACTCGGTGCTTTATTGAATGTGAAGGCCAAATTGAGGCGCACAAGAACTGATAAAGAACCATCTCAAATGGTAGATTTGCATTATCTGTTGTCTCAATATTATTTTAGGAATGAAAATCCTTATGCCTTCATGGTGTCCTGTCAGAACTTCAACATCTATATAGGTGTCATGAATGTCACGACACAATAGCCTTGTTTTATTGCACAAACCAAATTTGGGTCATTTTTTCTTAGCCACAAAATAGGGGAACCTTTTTTCAATCTCAAAACATGTAAGGTCAAACCACAAGATATAACGGAATTGAGAATCTCTGGTTGGTAAAGAAGACCTGCGTTATTCTCAACTTTATATGAGTAATTTATTCATTCATTCCACATATATTTTTGGATTACTTTCTCATTCAACATGTCCTCATCCTCATCTCGTGGTGTTATTCAGAGGCGGACCCAAAAAGTCTAATCGCAGGGGGGCAAAAAGTAAAAAAAAATTAATGGCTAACATTAAAGAATTCTAAAAGGTTCAAGTTTACATAAAACATGACAAATCAAAAACATAATGTAATTAGCATCATTATATACAACATAGCTTATCAATTTGACTATTAATCATATAATTTTACTATTCAAAGTGATTTATTTTACTTGGTAAGATTACTAATAACAAATTACTAATCTAGCATGAAAGAATTTACTAATGTTATTATCAATTGTACGAGTACAATAATAGCATATAAGTTAACATATGTATAAAAATTTAAGAAAAAAAGAACTAATCTTGACCTACTCTTTTTTTTTTTTTGTGTAATATAAAGTTTTAAAATTTAGAATTTAGAAGAGTGAAGATCGAACAAGGGAATGAGAAAGACAAATATATAATGACCGGTGGCACAAAGAGTAAACAACACAACAAAATAAAATCTTAATTAATTATTATAACGGCATTTTTGTAATTATTTAAATATAATTATCCATTATCTATATTTTAAAAGATAATTTCTCAAAAATTGGGGGAGGGGGGGGGGGGGGGGGGGTTGCCGTGGCCCCTACCGGTCAGGTGGGTGGTCCGCCCCTGGTGTTATCAGTGCTCTGTTAGTCATATATCTTTTGTTGTTAGCATGTGAATTTAAATTAAGAAAAACTTCACATATTAATTTGTCAACCATATATGGTCCTTCCTAATCTACAACGATGGTGGAATTAAGCTCAATCATCTCTTCTGCAGTAGTGGCTAAAGTTCCTTCTCCAACTCGTAAGGGGTACTTAGCAAATTGTTTATCATTCCTTCTTCTCGTCTTCTCTTTCAACCAAAGAACTTAAGCCCTAGGCCATGAATAAGATCTCGCAAGCATGCATAAATGGTTTCTGACTTTCCACCTTTTGGCACAACTTGTAGTACTTGACGAAAATTACCACTCATAACCAATACCTTTTCCCCAAAAGGAAGATCAACACCAAAAAAATCTTGTAAGGTTCGGTCATGAGATTGAAGTGCATACCTATGAGTCATTGTTGCTCATCTCAAATTAAGACCTAAGCCCTCCTCAACAATTCAGCTTTATCAGATTGTTTACTTCTTGAACAAACAGATGAAGCCTTAGGAGTCATTGGTAAATTGATCATAAAATAGACTGTTGTACCTATGGGTAATAATGTTGCTGCTATTCTAGATGATGTCGTTACAATTGCAATGTTATCGTTGCTTTTAATTGTTGCTAGAAAGGCTCGATAAAGATATGTTTTTGCAGTTTCTCTTGGGCATCAACAAAATGTATCGCATTCCCAACGCTCAATTGTTCAACAAAATGTGTTGCATTCTCAATGCTCTCAATTGTCCTCATGATAACATCAAAAGCATACTTTTGGTCACTAAGTGTATAAAAAGAATCCAAGTGATCTTACTGGACAATGACAATAGATAAATGATCTTCTACTACTCCTGGGATTCCAATAATATCATCCCTCTTATCCTTGGGAGATCAAACTTTGCAACACTCCTAATATGAGTTTGCAATAAGGCATTAATATCTAAAGAAACTTGTTCATGATACAAACGTGGCTGTAGTGTTCGAAGATGAGTAATCGTCAACCATGAAAGGAAAAATTCTATCCTATAATTAGCGTACTCTACTCGGTTCACAGTATACCAATATTGTCACAAACAAACATCACAATGATGAAGGCTTCCGTGTTGCGACTGCCTCTAACATACACTGGCGAACATTGTTATCATTTTCAATTGCAATGATGAAGGCATGCATGTCGCGACTGCATCAAACATGCACTGACGGACATTATTATCATTTTCAAGTAAGTCTCTTTTCTCTGCAGCTTGCTTAAAAATTGGATATATAACTCCATTTATAGTGACTAAATCTTCAAAAGATTGTGGCCATTTTGCATGATTAAGATATTTAAATGAAATAATTCATTATCAGATGGTTGTACTGTATAGATTGTTC
This sequence comes from Escallonia herrerae, assembly GCA_033070095.1. Lineage (NCBI taxonomy): Eukaryota > Viridiplantae > Streptophyta > Magnoliopsida > Escalloniales > Escalloniaceae > Escallonia > Escallonia herrerae. Next base: position 1,148,254 of record JAVXUP010000007.1, read on the forward strand.
TAATAACTTTCTTATTGTTGCGTCTTCTACATTAAGTTTTTTCACTAGACGTACATCGGTAATGCTCGGCAATTTTGCGATACAAATATTGCCTTACGCTTATATATAAATATATATATATATATATGTGTGTGTGTGTGTGTGATTCAATTTGAAGAATTCTGTTAGCATTGTACAACTATTTTGATCATTGGCCATTACATCGAAAATGTTTTATGAAAATAGAACCTCGCATGTTTCCTACCTAATATATGTATTTGAATATGGTCAACGAACGAATACAGACTTTAGGAATGTTTCAGATGCGCATATCCATCTTGCATATACAAAGTGTTTAACTTCATAATACACAAGTTTATCATCATTATTTTGTATATTTTTAAAACGCAAAATACTCCAGAATTATGTGATATAATAATAATAATATTATGTCAAAATACTTAAGTGTATTAAATTAAATAAATTTAAAAAGAATTGGTTTGAAACCTAGCTAAAAATTTTAGGGAGAGAGAGTGACACGGCCAAAAGATCTTTGGCTTGGCTTGGCTTGGCTTGATGCAAACGAAAACTCTGCTCATCTTCTAGGGCTCAAAGCTTTCTACTTTACCATTTTGGGGGCACCTGCCTAATACACTATTGCACTCAACTTGCCAGAAATCTAGTTTTCCGCACCGATTGACAACATCAATCTCTCGATTCTCGCCTTCTCCACTCTTTAGGGAGATATCGCCGTTTTCGATGGCTCTGGATCCAAACAGTGCCAGCGGTAGCGGAACCAAGCCGGAGCCGCCAGCGAAGGCTCCGGCCAAGGACTCGAAAAAGAAGGACGAGAAGAAGGACGAGGATCTCGTGAGTTCCCTCCCTGTTTGGCTACACAGATAGTGCAGTGTGGTTAGGGCTTGTTACATTTAGCTTTGAGATTGCTAATTCGATGTTTTTTCTGGTCAGTCGGAGGAGGATTTGGCGTTGAAGCAGCAGTTGGAGCTGTACGTGGAGAGGGTTCAGGATTCTGATCAGGGGCTACAGAAGGTCGCGCTCGAAAGCATGAGGTAGTTCACATTTTGACCTTCTGATTGGTTTGACTTGTTTAAATCAAAAAAGAATTTACAGTTAGTGATGCTAGGGAACTTAGGTTTTTCTATTTGTTTGTTCGGAAGTATTCACCTGTCTGGAGCGATCGGACTTCTGTATGTTTGGGAATTTGTGATGAAGGAACTTTGTTAATGGCATGGAAGGAGTTGGACATGTGGAATAGAAGCACTTCTCTCAAACCGGTCATAGTTCATGATTGAGTGTGTGGGCTTCGCACTCATTGGAGTGCCACAGTAAGTCACGAAATTGCTCAAAAGGCCAGCTCTCCAAAGCATGAAACTTCCGAGACCATGTCAATTTACTCTTTTAATTTTGCCGCTGTTGTGCTGTTGGTCCATGAATTTGTGGAGTTGGTGCTACTTGAGGAGCGTGTAAAACAAAGAATTTGGATTCTCACCACGGTTAAGATGTAGGACATGTCAATTTCCACTCGTGCTTGTGTCCTGTTAAACATTATATACATTCTCTAAAGGCTGATGCTTTTAAAGCAGACGGTAACCTAACATATGATCAGAGGTTTCACAAGGTCTTGTTCAATTCTTTGCGCTTGCATTTGGTTACTAATTATAAATAGTGCAATTTACACTTTGTGTAGCGGTCCACCTTAATTTTTCTCTCCACGTGCAACGGGGGGCTTGGATGTGAGGTTGAAGTGTTAAGCATGATGTACGTTGTTGGGCTCAATCTCTTATGGCTTGAGCTTTTAGAGTAGCTGATGACATGTATTCTGCATCATGCACCCTTGACCGTCTGGTGCTCTGAGGCCTGAACTAATGCAATGCTACCGAATGTGTTACAAACTTGAAGTTTGTGTGTTCAGTTTTTTCTGTGCCAGTATAAGCTTTAGCACTCCATATCTTCTGAGAGTTTTTAACTTTCAACAGTTGCAATGTTTTGCTAGAAAGGCAGTGGTTCTGCTAATTTAGTTTTCACGGTGCGAACTCTTCCTTTGCAGGCAGGAAATTCGTACTTCGACGAGCTCTATGACTTCAGTTCCAAAGCCGCTAAAGTTTTTGCGTCCTCATTATGGGACTCTGAAGGCATATTATGACACTATGGTAGAGTCAGATTTAAAGGTATCAGTTGCTTGGTTGCTAGTTTATCCCTGTGCATCGAATTTATTTTGTTCCCTTAAGGATCTAAATTCTCTGGTTCACGTACTTCTTTTATGGCAGAAATTACTCGCGGACATACTTTCTGTTTTGGCATTAACCATGTCTGCCGAGGGAGAACAAGTACGTCTTACTTTAAAGTTCATTCGTGTAGGTTTATTTAATCATAAGATACTATCTTAGCTATATGGTGGTAATTTCATGCTTACAAAGATATAACAGTTCTGTTCTTTTTTCAAAACTTTTCCAATAACAAGTATCTTAGCATGTTGAGTGTCTGTGGTGCTTAGTTTTGCATATTGTATGCCGCATTATCTATTTTGTATGCAGTGCTTCTATTGAAGTGTTCTATATGTCAACCATCTCAGGAAAGCTTGAAGTATCGATTATTGGGTTCTGAAGGTGATATTGGCTCATGGGGTCATGAGTATGTCAGGTGAGCCTTGTCCTCTTAGGTTTACATGCATGATGATTTGCTTTTGTACCAAGGGTTTTGGTTGCTATGTTGAGTTTGGATCATGGATACGAACCGACTCAATCAAACAAAAGGATTAAGGTTAACCAAGATTTTCTACTGCAATAGTGACAGGGTGTGCCGCATTGTCATTTAATATCCTTCACATTTGATGAAGTCCATATTGCTTGGCGTGTTTTACAATTTGAGCCCCATCAGTTCTTCTGAATCCCTATCATGTATTGGTGGTTGTGGTTGCTGTGCAACTCAAATTCATTCTATTATGTACATCATGTTGTTTGTGCAGGAACTTGGCCGGAGAAATTGCCCAGGAATATACAAAACGGCGGGTTAGAATCGTGTCATGTAGATACGTGTGCTTCCTGTTTTTGTACTTGCTTTTCTGGGGTCATTCTTGAACTCTTTTATCTTGCATTTTCATGGTGCTTATTACTGACAAGTGCGTTCGATGACGCTTTGAATTGATTTCATTCTGTTGGATTCTAGCTAGAAAAAGTTTTCAAAGATATGAGGTGTAGAAGTTCATGGAAGATTGACCTTTTTTACTTTACTTTTCTGACAGTGTGATGCACTTATTGTGACTTGATGCTTAAAAAACCTTTTTTGTTTATTCCTTCCTTCATATAAAACGTTTGCAGAGTGAAGAGGTCCCAATTGATGATCTAATGAAGCTTGTACATCAAATTGTTGGTTTTCACATGAAGGTATGACATATTTTTTTCCATTGCCTTTGGGGCTGAACGTAATGTTCAGCATGGTTGGGTAGTTTCTGTTTCTAATTCCCCCCCCCCCCCCTCCCCTTTCCCTTTGCAGCACAATGCTGAACCTGAGGCCGTAGATCTTTTGATGGAGGTAATGCATGTTGTCCTTTTCTTGTATGTCCTCTCTTAGCTTTACCTCAAGATATATGCCAATGATCTCTCGAATCATTCCAGGTTGAAGACCTTGATCTGTTAATGGAGCATGTTGACAAAACGAATTTTAAAAGAACTTGCCTGTATCTTACCAGTTCAGCAAGGTAAGTGGATTTTGAAAATTTTAGAAGCATTGGGCCTGGCTGAATACTTACTTTGTCTTTAAAGATGTTCTTTTAACATATGCTGGCTGGTAAATAATGTCAGAATTTTGTGGCAACTGTTCAAAGTGATAATGTTTAGTGCTCTGTGCGTGCTGCTATTATCCAAGATAATTTTTTATGTAGATTATACGTTTTTTGATTTCATGGTTCTGCTTCTTGCCGGAGATTGTCAAGTGCCTGATTGGTTCTTTTACATATAAATTTACCTTGTATTGCTATCAGTCTCTGAAGTTTTAGAATCATTGCGAGCGATTCAAGTGCCATTTCTGGTTTTTTAAGTATATTAAAAGGATTAATGTGATATAATAACTTTATTAGCACGTGCTAGTTTGAGGCTAGTCCGGGACTAAAATTGAATTATCAGTTTAGAGGCTCGTTGTTGAGGGTGTATAGGCCCAGACCAGCTAGTTGGAAGGTGTATTAGGTGATGAAGTGAGTTATATTTGACAAAGGAATCCCATAAATAAGAAAATGGTTGATTTAGAGCTCAGACCAACTAAAAGTTGAACTAAGGTTTATGATGATTTAGGTACATTTTTGACCAATAGGTAATTAGAGACGTGAATAATCTCATTTTTTAGGGACTGATTGATTCACATCCCTTTAGCATTTTGTTTGCACAATTATATCATCTCTTCTTCTTCTGATAAGCATGTCTCCTATCACATCTATGAAGATAGAGGTTAGATGCCAGGATAACTGAGGCATATATATCTGCACCAGTAACATCTAGAAGCCAATTAGAAGAAGTAAGCACCTAGCAGTAACCGGTTTCTGGACGAGTACTCTTGGTGCAGTTGATCTGGCCCTTAATCTACGCGCTTATGACTTCGTTTTACTGGAAACTCACACGGCAGACAATCACAAATTTGAGACTATCTACACCAAAATTATTCCCCATTATATGATCCCATTACTGATATCGTCATACCCATCGATAGTGACTTCAGGTATCAGTCTCTGGCAATCCTGATCTATTTGGAAATGGCTGGAATATGTTTACCCATAATCATGTTTTCTTCCAAGAAGTAGATTCAGAACTACAGTAAGGAGTGGTAATTTGAAGTTAAGGGCTTCTGTTCGTAAGATTTGTGAAAAGTGTCGACTAATTCGTGGACAGAGACAAATTATAGTAATTTGATCCAACCACGCTTGCTACAAAAGTCAGGGTTGTCGTCATCATCTACTCAGCCACAAGACTAAAAATTTCATCCAGTGTGACCCGTCACATCAGCAATAAGTGACGCCTTCAATCTTTCTATCTCACACCAAGTGCTGCACTTTTAAGACCCACTTTTTGTCATTCAACCCAATCACCAGCCTTGGAACCTCTTTAACTCAACGCCCTTGCCAGACATGTTTATTTTCGATCCACTGTAAGGAAGCATTTTATTATTGGGAAAATCACCGTTGTGGGTTGCCCAATATCAGCCATTTGGTTTTCAAGCACGCAAGTGCCACCATTACTTATCATCATACTGGTCAAGGTCAAAACTTCCAAATTTTGGTTTCCAAGCAGATTCTGCAATTTTCGAGGCCTGACAACCATGACCTGATGTTTACACTTGAATCATAAGAGTAATGAAAGAGTAGAGAGATCTTTCTGACTCTGATTTCTTAGTTCTTGGACGGAGCCTCCCTACGAAGCACAGATACGGGTGCGGGTGCTGATACGATACGGGTGCGGATACGTGGATACGGCTTTTTTGAAAATTTTAGGATAGGGGTGTGGCAGGGATACGGCAAATTATATATATATATATATATATAGTTCATGTGACCCACTTACATGTATCTGCATGGGAGCTGTTGATGTTGGTCATGTGGGCTTGCATGTGATTATGGAGTGCCATGTGGCCAAAAAGTCAGTCCAATAATTGTGGCCGAAAAGTTAGTCCTACAAATCCAACCCAGCTTCACAAAAGAGAAAAAAAAAGTTGTAACTAAAAGCAAGAAGAGAGGAACTGCTTCCGGTGCCGAGTGGCCTCGCGAAGGTCACAGGTGGTCTGCATCGTCGCCGGTGGTTGCGGATTGTTCCCATCGATGCCGGTGGTTGCAGGTTGTCGCTTGCCGGTTGCCGTTGTCGTCGCCGTCGTTGGTGGTTGCTGTCATCGCCGGCTCTCTCTCTGTCTCTCTGAGTCTCTGCCCTTCTCGCAAATTAAGCCTTAGCTGTTGAGAATCTGCCATTTATTAGGTTAGTATGATTCTTATTATTTAGGATTTGACCCCAAAACTTCTTTTTTGATGTTTTGACCCTGAAAACTCTTTTGAAAATTGTACTTTTCACCCCTTAAGTATCGGATCCACACCCGATCTGTATCCTACCCGCACCCGAGCCGCACCCGCTTTTTAAGAAATTTAAAAAATAAATAGAAAATACTGGATACGCACCTGGAACGCATCCATGCCGCACCCGACGCGCACCCGATGCTGGTCCTTCACCCTTCCAGGCGCACCCGTGCTTCATAGGAGCCTCCTAAAGGTAAAATAAAGGTAAATGTTGTTTGTTAGGTCATTTGAATCATGATTTTGATGCTATTAGTATGTACTAGTCTATAAGATTGGACATGAATATTGAAGAATTGAATTGAGTGACAATAAATGTAGATAAACCGAATTGTATAATAAGAAAAAAGGGGAAGTTTTTCTTACTATAATAATTCTAGGCCATCTAAAGGGCTATCTTCTACAAAATTACACCATTTGGAGAGGTATTTGGATTTTGTAATCTCATCCTTGTCCAATTTGCTACTTCATAGGTACATTTTTGCGGCACCTCTTAGTATGGTATTTGTAACTTTTTGTCACTTAAGTTGCTAATGCTGGAACTTGTGGTATGTATGTTTAGGGTACAGCTAATTCTGCACCCTTTTTTGGCTAATTCCACACCTTTTAATATATGATGATGCCTTGCCCCTTCCAATTTTCCTTGCTTTTTCTCTGTTCTTTCGAAAATGTCTCATTATCCGCATCCAACGGCTACCACCAAAGTACCAATCATCACCATCTTGTCCTATACCACTCTTAATTACCCCACCTCCGGACAGATCAGAAGTCTGAAACGTGATAGCAACACCAATGTTGTCATCGCCTCTCTCTTGCACACGCATAACATCCTCACCTGAAAGTAAAAAAGGTGGAAAATGGCATAACTGGTCGCTTGGCCATGAGATTATGAATCACTGTTTTGTTGAAATCTTGAGCAACAGCTCAAATTACAAGTTCATATATGAAGACCATTAATTAGCAGTTAGAGAACGAAAAAACAGAGAGAAAGAGTTTGTTTGCAACATTATGGGTTGGCAGCTGTGCAGCACGGGTGTGCTACAATGGGTGAAGCACAGGCATCGGGCGGGTGTGGGAGGGTGCGTGTGCTATTTTTTATTTATTTTTTTAGTTTATTGAATACCGGGTGCGGCTCAGGTCCAGAGAAGGGGGGGGGGGGGGAGATCTTACAATTCTTTGCAATGATTCAAGTATTTAAGAATTTGATTCACGGTGTGGGTGTGGTTGCTGGATCAGCAACCATGCTTAAGGTGGTAGCAAGTTACAAACATCTAGAGTGACAAGTGCAGATTTTACCTTAGATCATCTGTCAATCCCCCCTTCCCAACTCTCTCTCTCAAAAACAGAATGAATTTTAGTGCTCATTGTCATTGCTGTGCCTTGCAGATATCTTCCTGGGCCTGATGATATGTTAGTTTTGGATATCGCCTACATGATTTACATAAAATCCGGGGAATTCCCACGTGCACTTCAGATTGCACTGTTCCTTGATAACTTGCAGGTTTGTATTTCATAAATTTTGCGATATAAATACATCATTGCCTGAACTACATGAAGCTAGAATCTTTGACTACTACAAGGATCATATTTTTACTTTGTTGCTCTTGCTGCATAACAAGTGACTTGTTCTTCTCTCTGTCTGGCAGTATGTGAAGCAAGTTTTTACATCTTGTGATGATCTTTTGGGGAAAAAGCAATTTTCTTACATGCTAGCCCGACATGTAAGTTGGATGTATTTAACTTGTTTAATTACTATTATGTTGTTCGTGGGTATGATTGTTTTTGTTACTTCTCATTAATAATGTCTCCTGAAGTCATGATATATAAGGGCATTTGATTTTATTTGTATGATGTTCCGGTCATGTACACTAGAGCCCTTGTCACTTTCTGAAGGCGCATGTCTCTGTGTAGTCCTGGGTGCAATAATAGGGTGTCAAGGGACAGTTGATTTGACTTCAAACTCATCTAGTATTTTGTATGAATTGTTAATATTTCTGCAGCACATTGTGTACCTCCATTTTTCCATGATTATTGATGTACTTGTTGGCTCACTGAATCTTTTTTCTTGCAGGGCACAACTTTTGAGCTTGATGAAGAGATGTGTGCAGATGATGAAGAGCGGGAGGCAATGCAAGAAATTATTAGCAATACCAAACTAAGTGAAGGCTATCTTACCCTTGCTCGCGATATAGAGGTCATGGAGCCCAAATCTCCTGAGGATATATATAAGGTTAGATGTTAACTATCTCTGCTCTGATTGATTTTAGCATCTTCTGGAAAAAGATCATGTAATGTTTCAACACAACAAAAGACGTGTTTGTTTGAACTACCTTGAATATCAGCCGTTTGTCGTTAGGGTTCCCATTTCTCTACCTCCTATATGATGACACATGCCACCCGTCATTTCAGAATCCACGCATTGCCTGATTCACAGAGAAGAATCATGCAGGAAATCTTTGAGAGAGAGAGAGAGAGACTTAATGCACATTGCGTTGTTTATGCTGGGTTTATGCCTTCTCCGTCTATGTCATATTATTCATGGATTTCTGCTATACCTGGGACAAATTTGAGACGTCAAGCATCTATCATATTTCTTTTTATTTTTGGCTAATTTCTATATAGAAAGGACTAATTTATCCACTAAATTTCGCTTAATGATTTGGATTGATGTTTTGTTGCACAGTCTAGAGTGGATTTTTTTGGTTTCTTTTGGGGGGACCGTGGTTCTTTGATGTTTTTATCGTGTTATTTCTCAAAAGCTAGAAGTATATGTCATCCTTAATTGTTCTACCTTCATTAATCATCGGATTTGCATCCATGGATTTGTTAGGCACATTTGCTTGATGGTCGGGCTAGTGCTGGAGCAAGTGTTGATTCGGCCAGACAGAATCTTGCAGCAACATTTGTTAATGCATTTGTAAATGCTGGTTTTGGTCAGGTAAGAGTGCTAATTTTCTTCACTGGCTTTCCGGACTTGGCTGTTTATGTAACATATACTTCCTTTCTGTTGGTGCAGGATAAGCTCATGACAGTCCCATCAGAGGCTTCAAGTGGTGGTTCTTCAGGGAACTGGCTTTTTAAGAACAAAGAACACGGGAAGGCCAGTGCTGCTGCAAGTCTGGTATATGGATCTTCACTCTTGGTTGTTCTATTGTTACAATTATTTGGTGTGGAACTAACATTAATGATTCCCACATTGTAGGGTATGATTCTGCTTTGGGATGTTGACTCTGGACTTGCCCAAATTGATAAATACTTCCACAGCAATGATAACCATGTCATTGCTGGCGCGCTCTTAGGAGTTGGGATTGTGAACTCTAGTATCAAGAATGATTGTGATCCTGTGAGTTTCAGTTAAAAGCTGTTGGATAACAAATACTTCTATTATATCGGTTGTTTTATTGACGCTTCCCTATTGTGTTCTTTCAGGCACTGGCACTTCTTGCGGATTACGTAGATAAAGAAGATTCTTCTATTAGAATAGGTGCCATAATGGGCCTGGGCTTGGCATATGCTGGCTCTCAGAATGAGCAGGTGACATTTCTGCTTTGCCTTTTCGTGATTTGGTAGTTGGTGGCAAAAAGGTTATGGAAGGTGGCCACGAGTTATATTGTTCACATCACTCCATATTCTGGAGGCCCATCAGTGGAATTATACCCGTGTATAGAGGACAATTATTTCGGCAGTGGATACAAGTTTTTTACGTTTGTTATTTCGTCATTTTACTTATTTAGACGATGTTCAGTTCCATTTTAAGTTGACTAATATTCATTATTGATCAGATTCGCAGCAAATTAACTCCCATCCTTGGAGATGCAAAGGCACCCCTTGACGTGATTGCATTCACAGCAATCTCGCTGGGCTTGGTATACGTGGGCTCTTGTAATGAAGAGGTAGCCCAGGCAATAATATTTGCATTGATGGACCGAAGTGAGGCTGAATTGGGGGAATCTCTCACCAAACTTTTGCCTCTTGGCCTTGGTCTTCTTTACCTTGGAAAGCAGGTAGATAGAGTTACAACCCATGGTGGCTTTTGTTGGGATATGTATAATTGCTGTTTTTGACAGCTCGCGGTTCTTATCGTTCTTTTGGCTCCATTTTGGTTGAACAGGAAAGTGTTGAGGCCACAGCCGAGGTTTCAAAAACATTCAATGAAAAAATCAGAAAGTACTGTGATATGACCCTGCTTTCTTGTGCTTATGCTGGGACGGGGAACGTACTGAAGGTCTGTATGTAAACCCAGTCTATAACACTTGGAGGATTCTCGCTGCATGCATCAAATTGCTAATTGCTAGTTGTGAATTGCTTTGTGGTCATAGGTTCAACACTTCCTTGGTGAGTGTGCGCAACATCTTGAGAAGAGTGAAACCTACCAGGGACCAGCTGTACTTGGAATTGCTATGGTAGCAATGGCTGAAGAACTGGGCGTGGACATGGCACTTCGCTCATTAGAGCATCTTTTACAGTATGGAGAGCAGAACATCAGAAGGGCAGTTCCTCTGGCTCTTGGTCTCCTCTGCATATCAAACCCAAAGGTTAGCGATCTTATGATGTTGACTGGGCAGACAACCCTTGACATCGAAAAATTTAAGGTGCTGATTTTGTCTATTTTGTATTAACTATTATTTGACGGGGTTCTTGATCAGGTCAATGTTATGGACACTTTAAGTAGACTTAGCCATGACGCTGACACAGACGTTGCAATGGTATTGTGATATGTTTTCTAATTGTTGTCAGTACAACTGCTGTTACTGCTACTTGTAAAGCCAAGATCCTGAAATGTTTGACTAAATGTGTAGGCGGCCGTCATCTCCCTTGGGCTGATAGGTGCTGGAACTAACAATGCTAGAATAGCTGGCATGCTTCGGAATCTTTCTAGTTATTACTACAAAGAGGCCAGCCTTCTCTTTTGTGTAATGCCTCTCTCCCCCTCCCTCCCTTTCTCTTATCTTTATCCGGAAGTTTCTTGTGGAGATATAAGCTAATGCACTGCCTTGTGCAGGTGCGAATTGCTCAAGGTCTTGTACATATGGGGAAGGGCTTGCTTACTCTGGCTCCTTATCACTCTGAACGGTTCTTGCTATCCCCGTAAGTGTGTCTTCTTACTAGATAAGTAACTGATCTTCTTACTAGTTCAGTCAACCTCTAGAGGTTGTTTCATTTTTGTGTTGTTACTATTACGAGGTTTCAAATCAAAATCAACAAACTGTGGGCTTATTTAATAGATCCCTTTTTTAGGGAAAAACTTATGGTTGTTCCTTATACGTCTTTTTTGGCTCGAATTGTCATCATTAATAAACTTCCGTTACATTATGATATTGAAAAAATTATCGACAAGAACTTTGTTTGAGTTTCACTTGGCCTCTGTTATGTAAGTTTTTTTGTCAGTGCATATTATACATTATGGACTTCGCTGTTAAATTTTATTAATGTGATAAAGCACATTATCTCTTATTGACAGTATTTGATTTAATATAGTGGAACATGAGATTTAATGCTATTAAGGGGTGTATTGGATTTTTATTGAGTGCAGAGTTTGAAAACAAATTTGCCAGAACTTCCAAACTTTTAAGCATGTATGTTATTTGATCGAAATGTGTGGGGTAGTGTTTAGAATCTTTAATTTGGACCGATACAAAAAGAAGAATTGATTTGAATGGTGGAACTGGATATATGTGCACCAATATAAACAGTACCAACAGTTGCATATATGACCCTACTTTGGCCCAGTGTTTCTTAGCAAGACTATAACTTCTTTATTATCTGATGTTTTTTTTGTATCTTTGTGCATTCTTTTCCCTGTTCCCCTCCAGGACGGCAGTGGCTGGAATTGTAACCTTGCTGCACACATGCCTTGATATGAAAAACATTATCTTGGGGAAATACCATTATGTTCTATACTTCCTTGTTTTGGCAATGCAGGTATACTCGGCTTGAGCCGCTAATTATGACTGATCATGTTTTCTTATCAATAGAATAGTTTTAACAACTCTATTCTCTTTAATTTTACAGCCAAGAATGTTATTGACAGTGGATGAAAATCTGAAGCCTCTGTCAGTTCCTGTTCGAGTAGGCCAAGCTGTTGATGTTGTGGGGCAGGCAGGGAGACCAAAGACTATCACTGGTTTCCAGACCCATTCAACCCCCGTTCTTTTGGCTGCTGGAGATAGAGCAGAGCTTGCAACTGAGAAGTACTAGAACCTTCTAAAAAGCATTTTTGACACTTAGTTGTATATCAAATACTAATATTAGCGACTTCTGCAGGTATATTCCCGTCTCGCCCATTCTTGAAGGCTTCGTCATCTTGAAAGAAAATCCAGATTATAGAGAAGATGTGTAGTTACATTACCTGGTGTTAATTTGCTGGAATCATGATGGGATGCTGCAGTTCACGTCGCTATCACAAGTTTCCCAGTAAGCAACAACTTTTGACTGGTTATGCTGTCATAAACAGTTGGTGAATGTTGCCTCAATTTTTTCGACCACTCTATAAAGCGCTGATCTTGTAAAAAAAGAACTAGACATTCGTCTGTTTGACAAGGTGGTCCAACGGCAAAAATTAGGCTATCCATTTTCATGAGCAATATGTTGGTGCTTGATGTCTCGGAATGCTGTTGTTGTCAATTTTCTTGCAGTACAATTATCATAAATTCCTTGCATGACAAAAGTATCGACACTTAATTCTCCACGCTGAAAAAAACTTTGGTTTGTGTTGTTGGAAATTAAGGGACCAAGTTTTCTATCCTTTCTGCATCCATTTGCAGGAGGTTGCCTCTTTCAGGGTACAATAGAGGTGCTGTATAGCATTTAGCGACAATAAATTGTCATTGAAAGTGTTTTGTCCTGCTATTGAGATTTATAATGACAATTTTTCGTGGCTAGCGGTATTTTTTTTGGTACAGCAACTATGCGGTACAACAGAAGATCATGATCCCTCTTCCATGTATTGCTCGCTAGCCTTCTTTATGAGCTTTGGTACAAGATTTGCTAAATCTCTCCAAAAGTTTTCTTTTGTGTGAAGCCAATGCTAGTTAATCACTCGGAATGCGGTCTAAAGCTCCTCTCTAGGTTTGTAGCCGAGAGTGGCCCTCTAGTGCCATTTTCTCCTTCCCAACCTATGAACTCATAAGTATCTACTTGGCTAACCTTTTTGAGCGAGACAGTGCCTTGTGGTGGGGCCATGGACCAGGTCGTTACATATGGTATTAGAGCCGACTCTCGAAAGCTCGAACTGGGCTATCCAGTCGGATTGTCGATGGTTGGGAGAAACGAAGGCAAGTCCGGGTATATCCCACATCAAGAGAATGCTTGGGGCAATGAAGGGTGAGCTGGGTATATCTCACGTTGGCTAGAGAGGAAGATTCTGGGCTATGTGTGATTGAGCCTTAGCGAGGACGCTAAGGAATAAGGTAGGGAGATTGTAATATCCCACATCGGTTGTGGGAGAATTTATGATTGGCCTTATAAGACTCTGCCTATGAACTCATAAGTACTTACTTGGCTAGCTCTTTTGAGGAGGTAATGCCATGTGGTGGGGCCATGGACCGGGTCGTTACATCAACGACGATGGTGGTGGTGGGTATGGCATCAGAGATGATGTTGTACTATGGCATTGGTGGCAGTCGACAATGACAACAGTGGTGATGAAGGTGGTGGGCGGTCTAATGATAGTAGCGGTGCTAGTTATACTATGGCGTAACTTACGATAATGTTGGTGACATAAGTTATGGTGATAGCAGTATAGACGATGGTGGTGGTGGTGTTGTGACATCGACAGTGGTGGTGGATTGGTATCAACGACGATAGTGGTGAGACAGTCTAATAATTATAACGATGTAGTGGTGGTGGGAGTATCCAGGTGTCACTAGAGGTATGTTTGCGATAATAGTCATGATGGCAGCAACATACACCGTGGTGGTGGTGGTGGTGACAGGCATGTAGATATTGACAGGGTTAATACCTATGCACCAATGGTAATGGTACTGACAATGAAGGTGGTGGTAGCATTAATGACAATAGTGGTGGTAGTAGTGGTGTGGCAAGCAAAAGTGACGATGGCAATCTATTAGGGGTAATGTAATGGTGGCATAATGGTGATGTAACGCGCTTGATAGGTGGTGACTGTGACAGTTATGGTGGTGTCGTGTCACATATAGATGACAATAGTATGGTGGCTATGGTGGTTGTAACCATCCAGTGGTAGTGGGTATGGCGGACCATTGGTAGTGATAGTGACAATAATATAATGGTGATAATAGTGGTGAACATGGTGGTGGTGGTGGTGGTAAATGTAGTGTGGCGGTGGCTGCAATGAAGACGATGCTGGTAGATTCATTGTTTGTACAAATTTAGAAAAGGGTAACAGAGGTAATAATAATAATTATTAATTCATGTTAATCTAAATCCCTTGAAATCCTACTATTTCTTATCACATTTCACGTTATAGAAGCAAATTCAGTCAATTCCCTTGGAATTCTCCAATTTCTTTTTTTTTCTTTAGTATTCCAAACAACAAAGTTGAGCATTTGAAATGAAATTTCACTAATTTTGTGGTTCCAAACACACTGTAAGGGTGTGCTCGATAACTAATTAAGAATTTTAAGTTTAAAGTTTTTAATAATTTTCTAATTAAATGCATTTGATAATTCTTAACCTTATACTACTTAAAAAATTAATTCCTGTAAAACATCGACTAAAGTTTGAAGTTAGAGTGGATCACTTGATTTATTGAACAATTTTTTTTTGTAAAAGATTAATAACTACCATGACGCCGTGCAATTAAAGGGCAACACCAACTCCATCGCACTAGAGTCACTACCATAACCACTATATTACTTTTGCCACCATGACGACACTTACCACTGCGTAGTTGCCGCCATTATCACCACCGTAGTTGCCACTAACACCACCACCACGAGGATAACTGTTGCTACCACCACCTCCTGCATGTCTGTAGAAATCATCTTCATATCCACCACACAACAGTTGCTATGGTGATTGTCATGCTTCTCTGCCTGTCACCACCACCACAATTTTCAACACCACATCTTCACACACTACTATCACCACCATCAAATCATTATCTTTTCGCCACTACCACCATCACCACCATTAATATAACCAACACAATTTTGGCAATCAAAATTATGAAATACATTTAGAACATTTAACTATGATAAGATGGATATATTTGTAAAATAGAACAATTTTTTAACGCAATTAAACACTTAAAACTCGAAACCTTCAATAATTTTAATTAAGTACACTTGAAAAATTAATCCCTGCAAAAAATAGATCAAAATTTTAAGTTAGGGTAGACTTACTTAATCCTTATCATATAATTTTACTTGAGAAAGATGGTCCAATTTTGTTAAACAAGTTTTATGTAAAAAACAAGTACCACCATGATGCCTCGACAATCAATTTGATGGCAACACCACCTCCAGTGCTCTAAAACCACCACTATGACCACTATGTTCCTTCCCCACGACCACCTGGATAACCAAGGCTTAGCTGTCGCCACATGACCATCGCAACATCACCATGACCATTACTAACACCATCACCACCAAACGATTGGTTCCACCACCACCACCTCCTGCAAAGTCTGTCAAAACCATCTCCATATCTACCACATTACAGCCATGACCACTACTTCTCGTCACAACCATAATTTCCAACAACAAATCGTGACACACCATTACCACCGCACCACTAGCACCTTTCTACTGTGCCCACCACCGCCACACCCACCAATACAACCAACATGGTTTTGTGAAATTAAACAAGTTTCAGTCATTTACTTTTAGTTTATCAAACATGTTAACTAATTTTCGGTGGTGAAAACTCAGTTGCTTAAATTTTCAGTTTTACAGATTCAGAGCTTAAGTTTCAGAACTTAAATTTCAGTTTTATCAACAGCCCTTACCAAGCAGGTTAACTTATTTTTCAGTGGTGAAAATTCAAATTGTTTAAACTTTTCACCTTTTACAGATTCAACATTTAAATACTGAACAAATTAAATTTTAGTTTTATTAAATAGCTCTATGTGACATTGCAAATGCCTTTTACTTCTTCTCAAAAAAATAAAAATAAAAAAAATCATGTGTTCTTTTTTTTTTTGAGTTGATGAAAGAAGAAAAAAGATAAAAGAGAAGCGTGATCGTTGGGCTTGGCAAGCAAAGCTCCGTCTTTCTTCGGCCCTTCTGCAGTTTAACTTGGGCCTCTTCTGCGTCCAAAACTTCCCGTCCTCCATCTCTCTGGCTCTGGGGTTTTAACTCTTTCCTACTGTTTAGGGTCTCTCTCTCTCACGCGCACACACAACGCACAGTCGTGTTCTCAATCCTGGCTAGACGCACACAATGAAGGTGAAGGTGATATCCCGTTCTACAGATGAGTTCACTCGCGAAAGAAGCCAGGACCTCCAGGTACTTGTTTTCCGTCAACTGATGTTTCTTCATATTTCACCTTAGTTCACTCTCTTTTACCTAAAGCATTTGTTTCCATTCAATTGGAGCAGAGGGTGTTCCATAACTTCGACCCCAACCTTCGAACTCAAGAGAAGGCGGTGGAATACGTTCGAGCTCTCAATGCCGCCAAATTAGAGAAGGTGAAGAATTTTCATCAATATAGTCGTTTATTTTAGGTCAAAGTATGTTTGGAATCGGTTTAATTTGGTATCATTGTTACGGGTGATTAGATATTTGCAAGGCCATTTATTGGGGCAATGGACGGGCATAGAGATTCCGTGTCGTGCATGGCGAAGAACCCGAATCACTTAAAAGGGATATTTTCTGGTTCTATGGATGGAGGTACTTCTATTTTTCCCTGATGTTTAGTTAGCACAGGGTTTTAATTGCTAAGAATTGATTATGCTAGGGAAAATCGCTTTTTGTCTGGATGCCACTACGTACTGTTGTAGCTTGTTAAGTCTATTTGAGTGTTGTACTCTTGAACTATTAATTCTGAATATACAATGTCTTTTATGAGCATTTTCAAATTTTCAAGCATTGATGTTTGTGTTTGCTTTGCAGATATTCGGCTTTGGGATATAGCTTCCAGGTAGGTTGCTACTCTAAACAGTGGTATTTTTTAGAAAGTGTAAGTAGAGCTTTGATTGCGGGTAAGGATTTCGGTATGGGGATCCATGCCTTGGTCTGCCCCATTTGTGTGTTGCCCCAACTTAACCAGAATCAGACTTTGGGGTGGTTTGGGTTGGAAATCACGTTTCGGCTAAAATGCCCTATACATCCAATTTCCATGTGCTCCAACCCCATTTAAAACTCTTAAATAGAGCCTATTTGGGGCAGGGCTGGGCAATGCTCCATCCTCTTGAAAATGCTTCAGATAGTTTCAAAACAAGCTTATGTGTCGATTGGTCAGTTCATATTGGAATGGACTACTGGAGCTAATATTTTTTCTTCTTTGAATCGGACATGATTTTTTTTCTTCTGGTAGTGAAGGGGCTATTTGGCACCTAAAATAAAAAGGCACCCAAGTTGGACCGAATCATTTCATTCCGATAGTTTTCCGAGATCAATTCGAGATGTAGTGAGCACGATGAGGGACTGGGATTAGAAAAAGAATATAAAAGATTCGCAGAGTGCTACGGGATGGGTTGAGGAATATTGTACTGACGAGACATGCAAGATTATGATTTTCAAAGTCTAATCTGGTGCAATTGCTAATGCAAACTATTTCCACTATCTTTTTGTTTTGCCGCAGCAATCAATCAACCCCAACCCACCATCTATGGTCACGATTAATGGACCCAGTTGTTGTGTGGTGTGTTCATGAATCTGAAAATTCGTCATCCATTTCACGGAGTATTATTTACTTAGCTTTTCTCTATTCTGAGATATGGGCAGTTCAGTCCTATGCGCTTGTTTGAGTCCTTTTTTATTTAACTTTCTCAGGGAAAGACTAATTTCATTAAGATTCTGTTTGACAATCTAATTTCCTTTAGACGTACAGTATGCGAGTTTACTGGTCATAAAGGTTCTGTACGTGGTTTGACGGCGTCTACAGATGGGCGTATTCTGGTGTCATGTGGAAGTGATTGCACGTAAGGCTAAATTTCCTTTTCACAAGTTTACTGTGTGGCATGAAGTGATATATATCTGTCAGCTGTAAAAATATGATCTGTGACATATTTACTTTGGGAAATTTGGTATTTTTGTTTCAGTGTCAGACTTTGGAGTGTTCCCATTGCAACTGCTATGGAGTCAGATGGCAAATCTGATTCCTCTAACAAGGTTGAAACTTTCCTTTTCACTTACCTCATTAGGTGCACCAAATGAGTATTTTAATTGGAAATGATATTTCCTCTCCACATTTGTGCCAAAATTTTTGGAATGCCACTGTAAGGCATGAAAAGTGTCGCTTGAATTCATGTGGAGTGGTTTAGTATTAAAGTGGAGTGGAAATATCACTTTATGATTCTTTTGTTCTTCTGTTTCTTGTCTGAAATGGTGCTCTATTTATTTTCAGCCACTAGCAGTTCACGTTTCGAAAAACGCATTCTGGTAATTCTTATGTTTATAGCTTATGATATGCCAATAATGTTTACCCATTTTTATTATGAATTACACCCGTCAATGTCATTTTCTTTTTCAGGGCTGCTGATCATCAATGGGATGGTGATCTCTTTGCCACAGCTGGTGCTCAAGTAGATATATGGGACCATAATCGGTTCTTATCTCAACTTCTCTTGTTTTTCTTTTACTTCCTCCATTGATAGTTAAAACAATTCCAGTGTCTACTTGGCTTACTGAACAGGTCCCAGCCGGTGAAAAGTTTTGAGTGGGGAAGTGATACAGTTATATCTGTTCGTTTTAATCCTGGAGAACCAAACATTCTGGCAACTTCTGCAAGGTATGGCCACTTCTCATCTGCATTATCCAACCTCTTTGCATGAATGAACTACTTGGTAATTATTATGTTATTGAACACATAAAAATATGCTATTTTGATGTTTATGTTGCATAAAATACCACAAGATTTCTATGTAGATTGTAATTATCGTACCTGACTAGAGCCTCTTTATGTACAAATTATGCTAAGTACGCATTCATGCTGCTATTAGGCTTATCGTAATTGGGTGTTGGGGTTTTCTATCAAGCAGGATAGTATCTGGTCTTTCAAGTAATACTTATAATCCCGGGTAGAATCTTACTCAATAGATTTTTGTTCGACCTTTACTTGAGTCGAGTGAAGAGGGTGTTTGGGATTAATTATGGGATGGTCAAACCTGATTTAATCTAGATTAAATTAGGATTTTGGGTGTTTGGCAAAAGAGATTAAGAGATTTAATCCATCTCCAAAAGCTAAAAACTGATTTAATCCATAATCCTCAAAACTGAGGATTATGAAATAATCACTTTTTTCATAATCAGGTTTGACCTTCTAATTTACCATCCTATCCCAATATTTTTTACAAAAAGACCTCTCATACCCCTTAATTAATTAGATAGTTTTT
Source organism: Escallonia herrerae (assembly GCA_033070095.1). Classification (NCBI taxonomy): domain Eukaryota; kingdom Viridiplantae; phylum Streptophyta; class Magnoliopsida; order Escalloniales; family Escalloniaceae; genus Escallonia; species Escallonia herrerae. Next base: position 1,167,774 of record JAVXUP010000007.1, read on the forward strand.
GGAATTTATCTTTTCTCCTATTGCTACTCTTCTCCTACGGCTAAAACATTTAGAGGGATACATCCGCCCTCTTCCTCCACACCATTTCTGTAAGTTTTTCTATCTTCTTATCTTGTAATCTTTTCTTCTATTTTATAGTTTATGAATAAAAGTTATGTTAACGTTGTTTGTATATTAAAAAATTGTTTATTGAGTGTCATCTATCGTCATTTTGTCATAGTGAAACTAATTTAAGTACTTTTTATCCAAACACTTTTTATAGATTTAATCCAGTTTACAACTATTTTTGCCAAACAGCAAACTGATTCTGATTAAATCAGATTTTGAAAACTGATTAAGATTTAAGCTGAATCTGCTTTTTTTAATCAATCCCAAACGGGTTCGAAGTATTGGTGGCATTGTTTGTGCGTACATCTATATGGTTCATTATTCGTGTCTCTTAAATCTTACCTCCCTATGAGTTCAGAAGTTGTTAGACTTGTGTTCTCTGCCTTAAATAACTGCTCTCTCTCTCTCTCTCTCTCTCCCCCTTCCCCCCCCTCCCTCTCCAAACTTACGCATGAAGACACATAGGCTTTTATTGCTTCGGTTCTGATTTACTTTGTCTATGGCTGTAGGTTTTTATGTTTCTGTTATGTTATAAAATATGTTCTGTTCTGTTATATAATATGTCACCTATATGCAGTTTCTCCCTTGTATATAGTTCGGATCATGTGCTGCCAGCCTACAGTCACCGAAACTCATAATCTGTTTTTTCCTTCTTTAGTGACCGTAACATAACAGTGTATGATTTGTGAATGGATTCACCTGCAAGAAAGCTTATCATGAGGGTAGGCCAAATATTCTTTCATTCGCTACTTTATGTCTTATTTGTAGACTTCCAATTGTAGTTTACCCGTTCATATGCTGGTCAAAGCCCGACAAGATGGATTCCGCCTAACTTCAGATCCTCTCTCTCATTATTTTTACGTGAAGTCTAAAATCCTTTGCTATTTTCTGGTTTAAACCATGAACAAGATCGCTTACCAAACCTTAACTAAACTGTTCCTAGACGGACAACTTAATTTATCTTACTTAACCAAGTGATACGAAGAGAATAAGAGAAATGCTTTTTTCAGCAGTAATATGATTATATTGCTTTGGCAAATTTGCTCTTTGCATTTCTCCCGTGTAAGACAACGTTTCATATAAGTTTCTATGTTAAAGAGTTTAATAACTAGGCAATGTTCGCATGTAAACAAATAGGATGTGCTGAAGAGTTTCTCTGATCTTGTTTACCTCTTGTTCTGGCACCACAAGTTGCTAAGACATTGCCATCCTTTTGACCTTTCTGCAATTATGGCGTCTGTGGTGAGGTTTTATCAGATGCTTGTCCTTGTCTAGAAGCATCCTTTGACTTACCTGTCATATGCCATGGTCCTATAAGGAAAAAAATGATCTCTTGTTGTTCGAAATGGTAATATTTCCACAGGTTCACTTAGTTGCAGGAATTACAATATAACTGCGGAATCAATTCATGTCTTCAATCATTCATTGTTTTCCCAGTACCAGAATAAAGTATTCCAACTGCTTTGAATCTGCGTCTTGCTGCGCAGAATGAGATGATAGATAGATACAGCTTTTTGCTTTATAAGGTTTTTCTTATTTTGATTTAAGGAACATTCTTCAAGTAGACCTACTGTAGAGACTTGCAAGGATCAGTTTTACAGTCTTTAGTTGGATGGCTACGAAAGTAAATTATCAATAACCTTTTGTGATTGGCATCGTAGTCTCAGCATTTTATTTTAGAGCAGTTGGGAAAGGGGTAAAGCATACAGGTCTTTTGACTCATTGGAGTTCTTATTTGATAATATTTAACTGAGCTCAAAATGATGGAAAGAGTGATATCGGGCACTTCAGACTTCATAGTGATTAACAAACCACTGTTGAATATAAGCATTTAAAACCAAAATGTATTTGATTACAACAATAGTGAGTAAGATTGCATAATTAGGCTGGTCAATTGTTCATCAAAACGGTAACAAAGACCAATGTCCAGATGAGCAGCCTATACTAGGTTCATGAGTAAATCATGTCAATTCACCTCTCAGAGAGGAGGCAGAAGAAAAGAGCATAATGAGAATGCTCGGAGAAAGGTGAGGATTTCTGGATAAAATTAACTGACTTCCAGATAAAAGTGTGAGATGTACAAGCTGCTCAATTGTATGTACAAAGCAAGCGAACTTCAATAGTGATGAGGTAGTAAGCTATTTTGCATTGGCATGTGAAAATAATGAGAGGTCAAGTTATGTGGGCATGCTACTTCTGTACGAGTTTAAGTCCAAAATATTTGAGGGAAAAAAGGACGTAGAACTTTTAGTCCTTTGTACAAGACATAAGTATGAGTTTGAAGTGCATTCATTCTTACAGACTCGAGCTATAATTTGCTTGCACTATATAAGAGCTTTTTCATTAACAACACGAGATATTTCTGTTGAATAAGTCATGATACTGTTGTCTGCCAAGTGGCTTGTTGGAAATCTTGTATTATCTTCTGTATCTTTTACGGGCATGAAAGAGATTATAAAACATATATGGAGTGAAAAGGAGAAATTCTCTAAATGGCTTTACGCACTGCGGAATTTTGGCATTTCGTTTCATATACACATATGTAATGCATATAGTTCCCTCATTTTAGATGTCCTGATTTGATTTATTTTTGGTTGCAGACCAGAACGAATTCCATATCTTGGAATCCCATGGAGCCGATGAACTTCACAGCTGTAAGCTCATTTTGATAGCTACTATTGCACCCCATCTCCTGCATTGTGGTTTTGGGTTGTTTAAGATGTCAGTCAACTTTTGGTAGTACCCTAAGATTGAGGATTAAAGTCCTCTCGATCTGGGAAGACCCTATTGGTGACATATTTTGGTTGGAATAACTGCATATAAACATTGTGAAGCTGGTGACTCTTGTAAACAGGGACACATGTCCATGTGACACACGGTGGCCCTTGATGGCACAAGGAGACCGTGTGTGGCACTCGACTTGCCGCTCGCAAGAAGAGTCCGCCAACCAATCCCAACAATTTAAAGTAAGCAGTGCATCAACATCGCATAAAACTGTGCACAAAGAGTAAATTTCAACACGAGGGCAAAACGGTCACAAATATCTTCATTACTTCAATAGCATCATTACAACTTACAAAAGGCTTTGTTTGCATTCACAGTGTGCAATCTAGCTAGACAGGCAAGCTAAAACAAAGCAAGAGACTCTCGGGTATGGGTGTGCATGACTCCCATATAGTACCATTAGGAGGAAAAACCAAAGTGACAGTAGTAGACGTAACTATGTGCGAGGAGTCATAGTGCCCCTTTTTAGAGAAATACAACTCGAAATGACTTGAAATTTTACAGGGAAACTTAAATATATACAATGGTGGTCTCCACCAAAATTGAGCAAAAACGCACGCCTGGATCTTTAGATCTTCACTGTTGGCTTTTGACGTGCGCGGGCACTGCAATTGGGCGCATGGGCGCGAGACTTGATGAACTTGTGAGGGCGCATGGCGCCTGTTGGAAGGGCGCGGGGGCGCTGAGCTGGATGGGCGCGGGGGCGCTGTGCTAGGCGGGTGCAAGGGGCAGCCCGTGACATTCTCCCCCACTAGAGCTGTTGACGCCCTCGTCAACTTCTGCATGTGGTAGGCTTCAATCTTGTCGGCGTAGGCTGATAAGTCTGCTGCTCGTTCCCAAGTGTTTTCTTCATCCATTTGTCCCTGTCACTTGACTAGGTACTCCTGATGGTGTTTGCGGGAAGCTATAATCACTCTATCATTCAAAATAGCTTCGGCAACTCGCTTTCCTGCTGCTTTGGGTTTGAGTCCTTGTCTCTTGATTTGGCCCCTGGAGGGGTCGGCTGTGTCTTCATAGAATGGCTTCAACATGCTGACGTGAAAGACGGGATGGAGCTGGCGGCTCCACCAATGAGGCGGATCAACTTTGTAAGCCATCTTGCCTATCTTCTTCACTATAGTCAGGGGTCCCTCATATTTCTGCAAAAGACGAGTCTCTTCCCCTTAGAAATTTGCGATCCTGTTGCAGTAGCTTAACCATAACTTTGTCGCCCACGTTAAACTCTTGAGATCTCCTATTCTTGTCAGCGTGTTTCTTCATTCTTCTGGCTGCTTTCTCAAGGTAGGAGTGAGCTAGATCTATATTCTGCCTCCATTCTTCACTGAAGCTTATGGCCCTTGGGGATTTCCCGGCATTGGGGACGTTTACCGTGTGGGGTAGTAACGGTTGTTGTCCATTTACAATCTCAAAAGCACTCTTCCCTGTCGAAGAGCTTTTGCGTGAGTTGAAACACAGCTGGGCAACATCCAGTAGCTTGACCCAATTTTTCTGTGTTGCACTGACAAAATGGCGGAGGTACTCTTCTAACATGGAATTGAACCGCTCCGTCTGACCGTCTGATTCTGGATGATAACTTGAACTCATCGAAAGTTGGGATCCGAATAACTTAAAGAGTTCAGTCCAAAAGTTTCCAGTGAAGCGGGAGTCCCGATCACTGACAATGTCTTGAGGCATTCCCCAATACTTCACCACATACTTAAAGAAAAGTTGCGCTGTGTCTTCGGCTGAGCAATACTTGGGTGTTGCGATAAAGCTCGCATACTTGCTAAACCGATCAACGACAACAAGAATTGTGCCTAAGTCTTCAACCTTCGGCAGACCAGTGATGAAATCCAATGACACTCTCCCACGGTCTCTTGGGGACCGGCAGCGGCTGTAGTAACCCTGCTTTCTTCTTACGCTCCACCTTGTCCTGCTGACAAGTAAGGCATGTTTTCACATACTCTTGCACTTCATCCCCCATTTGGGGCCAGTAGTAACCTTGTTGAAGGAGAGCTAATGTTCTTTCTCCTCCGGCATGGCCTGCCCAAAGGGTGTCATGACATTCTCGAATCAATGTTCGTCTCAGATCATCGACTCGGGGAACGTATACCCGTCTTCCTTTGGTCATCAGCAAACCATCTTCTTGCCAAAACTGTCGAGTTTTACCGCTCTCGATCAGTTTCAGTAGTTGTTGGGCAACCGGATCCCTGGTAAGGGCCTTCTTGATCTTCTTTTCGATGTTGATGGCAACTCGGCTATCTGCTCTAACAATAGCATTCATGGCCATCAATGCTACCTGATCTAGTTCGGCTCTCCTGCTGAGGGCGTTTGCTACGCTGTTGGTTGAGCCTGTCCTGTACTCGAGCATGAAGTTGAATTCTGCCAAAAGTTCCTGCCACCTGGCCTGTTTCGAAGTGAGCTTAGATTGACTCAAGAAGTGGCTCACTGCAGTGTTGTCCGTCCGCACTATGAAGCTAGAACCAAGCAGGTAGTGCCTCCAAATTCTGAGACAGTGTACTACCGCGAGCAACTCTTTCTCATGAGTGGTGTAGCGACGTTCTGCTTCGTTGAGCTTCCTACTCTCATATGCCACCGGGTGGCCTTCTTGCATTAGAACCCCTCCTAGTGCAAAGTCAGAAGCATCTGTATGAACTTCAAAGGACTTCGACACATCAGGGAGAGCAAGTACCGGATCTTCAGACATAGCCTGCTTCATAGCCGAGAAGGCCGATTGACACTCCTTGGACCATTCCTAAACATTGCTCTTCTTCAAAAGTTTGGTTAGGGGATGGGCCATTCTCGAATAATCTCGGACAAACTTCCTATAATAGTTGGTCAATCCAAGGAAAGATCTCAGTTCTGAAACATTCGTTGGCGGCTGCCACTCCTGTATCACTTGAACTTTAGCTGAGTCCATCCTTATCTGACCCTGTTCTATCACATGGCCTAAGAATTTAATCTTGGTCCGGGCAAAAGTGCATTTCGACAGCTTCACGTATAGCTCGTGCTCCCTCAGTCGGGCAAGCACCTTCCTCAAGTGCTTCAGATGCTCGTCCAAGCTGGAACTGTAGATCACAATATCATCGAGATACACCACTACAAAATCGTCAATGTAGTCCCGCAAAACCTGATTCATCAAGGTGCAAAATGTGGCCGGGGCGTTGGTCAAGCCGAACGGCATGACCAGGAACTCATACGCACCGTATCTGGTGACACAAGTTGTCTTCGCCTCGTCACCTTCGGCAATTCGGACCTGCCAATACCCAGACTTCAAGTCCAACTTGGTAAACACTCTCGCCCTACTAAGCTGATCAAAACAGTCGGCGACTAAAGGAATAGGATACTTGTTCCGAATAGTCACCTTGTTTAGCGCCCTGTAGTCCACACACATCCGCAAAGAACCATCTTGTTTCTTCTGGAAGAGGACTGGTGCACCATAAGGCGACTTCGCTGGAGTGATCAAACCCGCATCTAGCAACTCCGTCAATTGTTTTCTGAGTTCAGCAAGTTTTGGTTGTGACATCCGATACGGAGCTCGGGCGGGTGGCTTCGTGCCTGGCACGAGCTCTATTTCATGGTCAATTGCCCTTCTAGGTGGCAATTTCTTCGGCAATTCATCAGGCATCACATCTTCAAAGTCGTTTAATATCACTTTAACTTCTTTCGGTAATGGTCCCGATACTTCTTCAATTTCGTCCCACCGTAGCATGGCAAGGTAGGTTGTTTCATCCCGTTTTAATCCCCTTTTCAACTGGAGGGCTGAGATAGAACGCTCTCCCGCCCTAGAAGATATAGTTGGGATGACACATGGTTTATTCCCAAGCATGACTAGCGAGTTGGTACATGGCATCACTGTGGTCTTCGTGTCACGCAGAAACTCCAACCCAAGGATCAGTTTAAAGTCGTCCATGATGACTACTGAAAAGTTGGTCCTTCCTTCGTATGGGCCAATCTTGATCCCCCGCTACTGGCTGTGCGGCAGAGTTGATAGCCTTCACCCGTCCACACCCTTTTTCTAGAGTTAGACCCAGTCTTTCCACTTCGGTGCTAGAAATATAATTATGGGTAGCTCCTGTGCCCACCATGGCCCTGATGGCCTTCCCGTTAACCTTGATGTCCACATACATCAAGCCTTTTCCTGGTACATCACCCTTTTTCTTTGGCGGCATGTCTTTAGGCTCTTCTCCAGTCGAGCTCTTTTTGGGGTTCCCAACCTGTGTTGTCACCGCATTACACCACTGAGGAAAGGCCCCGACGGCATCTTCCTCTTCATAATCTTGTGTGTCTGTTTGCTCATCTGTTGGTGGGTGCCTTGGTCGAGAGCCAGATTGTTCCCCACGTTGCACCTGCCCAATGTTGTCAAAGAAGGCATTCATCATCTGTTGCTGCGGACAGTTAGCGATCACGTGCGGTCCTTGGCACAAGAAGTAACCCCTGAAAGGAGGTTTCTTCACTTCTCCACTTGTGCTAGCGTCAGGCTTGGCTTTGAACCCAACTCCACTCTTCTGTTGGGTAGAAGAGTTTGACGCCCAACTGCTTTTACTGCCCCAACTTTGGTTTGGCATTGGACCGCCTGGCTTCTTGCCACCAATACCTCTGCTTGGATTTCCTCTCTGAGGGGGTCTCTGTGGCTCCGAGTTGTAATCTGAAAGGCTCTCGGCAGCGATGATGGCTTCATTAAGGTTGTTCACCCGACGTCTATTAAGCTCGGTACGAGCCTATGGTTTTAACCCTTCCATGAAGAAGAAGAGTCTGTTGACTGCGGACATGTCACTGATGTCCAACATCAAGGCAGAAAATGCCTGGCAATACTCCCGGACCGATCCGGTGTGCTTGCATTCCAGCAACGCTTTTCTCGCGTTGAATGCGGTGTTTTCTGGGAAAAACTGACTCTTTAGCTCACGTTTGAGTATCTCCCATGTGTTTATGACGCAAGACCCATCTTCGATCTCTGCGTACTTCTTCCGCCACCATAACTTGGCATCTCCAACCAAGTACATGGCAGCCATCGACACCTTTGTCGCTTCCGAGTCTCCTCTGATGGCTCGAAAGTATTGTTCTACATCGAAAAGGAAATTTTCTAATTCCTTGGCGTCACGGGCTCCCCCGTAACTCTTGGGCTCTGGCACTCGGGGCCTCGACGAGTGCTCCGCACCCCCAGCGGGTGTGTTAACCACTGCACGACTAAGAAGCTCCACTCGATCCTGGAGTTCTTGAAATTTAGACTCCCAGTCTATACCTCCACTGTGCCGTGTATGGTGTTCCACTCGATCTTGAAGCTCCTGAAACTTCCCCTCCCATTCCATGCTCTCGGCATATCGGGTATTATCAGTGGCTTCAAGATTCACTTCCAACGCGTCAAGGCGAAGGGAGAATTGCTTCAGGATGCCTGGGGCATCCTGGTCACTCTTGAACATGTCATGTATCTGTGCTTCCAAAGCATCGATTCTCTCTTTCGTGTTGGCCATAGTTTTTCTCAACAAACTATCCCACAATATTTTCTTAGCTGAAGCCATGGTCCCTTGGACAACCGCGGCTCTGATACCACCTGACACACGGTGGCCCTTGATGGCACAAGGAGACCGTGTGTGGCACTCGACTTGCCGCTCGCAAGAAGAGTCCGCCAACCAATCCCAACAATTTAAAGTAAGCAGTGCATCAACATCGCATAAAACAGTGCACAGAGTAAATTTCAACACGAGGGCAAAACGGTCACAAATATCTTCATTACTTCAATAGCATCATTACACCTTACAAAAGGCTTTGTTTGCATTCACAGTGTGCAATCTAGCTAGACAGGCAAGCTAAAACAAAGCAAGGGACTCTCGGGTATGGGTGTGCATGACTCCCATATAGTACCATTAGGAGGAAAAACCAAAGTGACAGTAGTAGACGTAACTATGTGCGAGGAGTCATAGTGCCCCTTTTTAGAGAAATACAACTCGAAATGACTTGAAATTTTACAGGGAAACTTAAATATATACAACGGTGGTCTCCACCAAAATTGAGCAAAAACGCACGCCTGGATCTTTAGATCTTCACTGTTGGCTTTTGACGTGCGCGGGCACTGCAATTGGGCGCGCGGGCGCTGTGCTTGACGGGCGCATGGGCGCGAGACTTGATGAACTTGTGAGGGCGCATGTGCGCCTGTTGGAAGGGCGCGGGGGCGCTGAGCTGGATGGGCGCAGGGGCGCTGTGCTAGGCGGGTGCAAGGGGCAGCCCGTGACACCATGTCACACGTGTAAAGTCAGTCCCCCACCTGTTGGAAGCACACAACTCATATAGTTGCTCATTTCTTTGGCTATTACAGTGGTTCTGTTAATAACATTTGAATTATGGATTCCCTTATGTTAAATTGATTTGACTTCCTAGTTTATCTCTTGCGTGCTAATACAGTCATCAACCTCATATTCATATAGGCAAATGAAGATTGCAATTGCTATAGCTATGATGCTAGAAAATTGGACGAAGCCAAGTGTGTCCACAAAGATCATGTATCTGCAGTGTAAGATGGCAAACATGTCTTAAGTGAGAATGTGTTAATTTCTAATAGTCTTTTTCGTGTAGAGCAGACTGATGACGCTTCAATATTCCTTTCGCAGGTTGGATATTGATTACTCACCAACTGGTCGTGAGTTTGTAACAGGATCATATGATAGAACTGTGAGTTCTCTCTCATCTACTTAATAATACCCCTACCTTACGGCATATTGTTTAGTATGTTCCTGGGGCATCTGTAGTACTAAACTTAATCACACTTTGTAGGTGAGAATATTCCAGTATAATGGCGGTCATAGCAGGGAAATCTATCATACTAAAAGAATGCAAAGGTTTGCGTGATTTTAAACTTCATATTACACTCAATATTTCCTGTTTACACGTACCTGCACCCTAGGGATGCTGACATGCACTTATAGATTGGTTGCATTTTGGTGTCTAGATGCAATACTATTAATGTTGTTAGATTGTATACCAGCTTAAATTTTTAACAATGAGACCCATCAATCTTCAGTTCAGTTGCATTTTTGGTGTCTCAAGATGTTACATTGTTATTGTGAGTGATTGTATACTGACATCAATTATTTGTCAACATAGGGTATTTTGCGTCAAGTTCAGCTGTGATGCAAGTTATGTGATCTCCGGAAGTGATGACACCAACCTTAGACTTTGGAAGGCTAAAGCATCTGAACAGTTGGGAGTTGTATGAATCTCTGCTCTACAATTTTTTTTATTCTGTCTTTGGAGTTCAATTATTTTGTTGCTTGAAGCTGCTGTTTTCTGAAATCTCTTGAAAATATAGATGACCGTAAGTTATTATGATTTCTATTAGAGAACCTGGACCGTTCGAACACCACCAAGCCTAATAGGTTTTGTTAGTTCTCTTTCTACGCATCAGCCTTTTAATTTAACATCGACTTTGAACTTTCTTATATGCATGAAATATTTTGCCGCGACTCATCGGCATTGAATTCGCTTCCTTTTTCGTGCTAATAGGCCAAGGAAAATCATCTCTTCAAGTATCGCATGCTCGGTAAGGGTGTTAGATATGTGTCAGAGTTCTTATAGTTATAGGACATGCACACGCATCTACTTCCCAGAACTAATTATTGGAGAGGGCACTATTTTATAATTTTCCTTTGGTTTTAGTAACCAGTTTGAAAAGGGTGGAGTTCTCTATCTGCGAATGAATGTTCAGTGAAACTGAAGTTTACCTTCGGGATAAATGAAAGGTAGATAGTATTCGAACTTAGGCTAATTGATGGCTAGACACATACCTGCAGCCAATACCCGTATGGAGTTCATATTTACAGTATTTGGCCACAGTTTGTTGCCTGGGGAAATTAATCTCTTTTGCTTAGTTAATTTTGAACTAAGCACTGGCATCCTAATCTATGTTTATGCAAGTTTGGAATGTCCAGCAACTAAGAAACAGCACTCATAAGATGAGTGTAGCTATTGCAAGTTCTTATGCAGATGAGCGGCCACGCAACAAGAATATAACAGGAATGAGAAATTAGGTAGCACCAATTCAGGAGAAGACGAGGTGCCAATTCTTGTAATGGTTTACATATTCAACGTTGGTCTCTAGATGCTTTAGTAAGGAAGAGTGACTTGTGGCAAGTTGATTAAGTAAGAAGAGGTAGGGTTAGACCAAGAGTAATATGGTTAGTAAGTAGTAGGAGAAAACTTCATTGCTAGAGGGTGCACCCCAAACTTTTGGGCTAACGCTTTTGTTATTGGATCGAGTTTCTCATGGTCTCACCAGTGGTTGTCTACTTTCAGTTAGCTTCTTCTTCTGCCCCCACCCCAGAACCCCCCTCACCTCCCCTAACAATCCCTCTTGTAATAGGTGCCTAGTCTATGGTTCTGAAAGCTCTGTTTTGATTGACAAATTTTTTATATCAAGCGTTCACAGTTCATAATGAATGCTTGGTCTCTAGAGATGTCAAGGGCTGGTCAATTTTTGGCTTTTGTATGCTGCAAGCTAATTGCGCTGATTACAAAAATTACCTCCTTGTTACAATGTAACTGAAATGCTGACAATGTTGTGTTACACGAATTACAGATTTTGCCTAGGGAACGTAAAGAGCATGAATATATGGAGGCTGTCAAGAATCGTTATAAGCATCTTCCTGAAGTCAAGCGTATTACGAGGTAATGCTGAACTTAACTTGAATTTCACTTGGATGTTTTCTACCCAAGTTTATGGTTTTCTTTGAAATGACATATGAAGTCGATATTTTAACTCGGGTTTAGAAGTCTGCAATTTCAACCTTTGGAGTGCTTAATGAGCCTACAAGTGATTTCAGATTTCAAAGGAATCATCTTATGCTTGCTGTGATTGCCCCCATGTATATTATGATTGTTTGAAAATACTTCGCGTGGCTCAAAATTCACTTCTTTCTTGAATGTTGAACCCTCTGCAACAATATCTTGATGCATTCGATCTTTGCGGTCGTATGGTGAACTTGTATCTGGCCAGTGAGCAGTTTTCCTATATGTTTCGGGGCCTACTCATTTACCTTAGCAGTTCTTTTTGTGGGTTAAGCCCACAGATGCCGCCAAGTCTCATGACTTTGTGCTTCCTTATTACATAAAGACGCCAAGAGCAAGAATTCTGCTTTCCACGCACTTATCCAGCCAGCTGAATGCTAAAAATTATCCCCCGACTTTGTCCACATACCCGCTCAAGTTGTTTCCTCCTGGCTTGACCTTGCCTGGTTGGGCAAGAATTATTTCTTAAGATGGAAACGCCCCCTCTCTGGGGTTAAAACAACGAGCTACGATATATATTAGTTCACTTAGCTATAATATCCATTTTCTTTTGCATGGGTGATTGTGCAGGCACAGACACTTGCCGAAACCAGTATACAAGGCATCCGCTCTCAGACGTATTATGGCTGCCGCGGAGAGAAGGAAAGAAGATAGGAGGAGAGCTCATAGTACTCCGGGAAGCATGCCGAAGGAGTCGGTACGTAAAAGAAGAATTATTAAAGAGGTCGAGTAAAGGTTAGGGTTGCTGGTTTTTTGCCTTTAGAGTAGGCCATACAAAGGCGCATTGTTAAGTGAAGTGCGTAAAATATAAGAGCTTATATATGTAACGGCTTTAGTGTTGTAGTTGTTTAACTTGATCCCAACTTTTTTCCTTTGTTGTTGCTTCAAATGGCATCCTTTTGTAAAATTGTTTGCTATCATGTTGGCAGGCAGTAAGAAGTGGACTACGGTTATTGCCCGAAAGTTTTTCACTCTTATTAGTATAATAATTAGACATATCAGATTTGTGTACTAGTATGTCCGACAGGAATTGATATTGGAGGCATTTTGAGCATATGATGAGCGTCGGCTAAATTATCTATGCTAATTCTAGCTATAGCAATGTTCGAGGCAAGATATGAATGGAAAAAATTGCCTCCCTGATCCCCAAAAACACCCAAACAAGCTCTTTTCCTCCTCTCATCAACCCACCGCGCAACCCCACCTGCCACAGCCACGAGCCACCCTTCACTGCCTGCAAGTTCAAAAGCAATAGTAGAGCCGCCAACCCCCATTTCACAGCCATAACCACCATTTTACTAGCAAAAACGTTGACATGCATCATAATTAGGGGTGACAATGGGTGGGTTGGGTCAGAAACGGGTCCAGCGTGGCTTGGGTTGGCACGGGTTGGGTCAGAAACGGGTCAGTCGCTTCCACCTGACCCAACCAATTTACATAGTTCTTTTCTCGTTTTTTTTTATATAAAAAAATAATGACTTCCTTCCCCATTGTATTACAAATTAAAAAGAAAAAAATATATTAATTAAGACATATTGCAAACTAAACCTACTATACTCCTTGTTCAGAAAGGGGAAGACATCACTTTTACATAAAAATGAAAATAAGACATTGCACACTAAACCTACTAATCCTTATTCAGAAAAGGAAATACATCACTTTTACATAAACTAAAATTGCATAAAAATAAAAAAACATGACAATCTTTGAGAGAGTGATATATTCACATGAGACGAATCAGCACCAAGATTGGCAAGTAGCAGCAAATCATCAGGATTAATGACCTGCATTTGAGCTGCAATTAGATAGATTCTCTGGCCAAAAGACTACAAAACCAGAAGTTATTAGGTCTTCAAGAAAAAAGATGAAATGACCTTGTTTTTACACATCAATATTGCAAACAATATACCAAAATTAGCAACATCTTATAATATGGCACCTGCGGCTTGCCAAATTAACAGCAGAATTTTCAAGCAAGGATGTATACCAAACTTGGTACGATATGGCACCTGCACCAAAATCAACTTTGGAAGACCACCATGTTGAATAGATTCAGCTAAGTTAACAGCAGAATTTTCAAGCCTGAAGACCATAAGAAACAAGCTATTCAATTTATAGATCCAAGGAATAGGTCGTTGGTATTGACAATTTTTTTTGCCACCTAATAAACTAACTCTAAACCAGATAAACCAATGAGGGATAATTGCTTGGTACGATGTGAATAGCTTAATTTTGAATAAAGTACAAAATGACCAAACTGAAGATGTTTAAATGCACTGAAGTCTGAAAACACTATCAATGTCAAGGACTAATATCAATCTGACTTCTGAAATGTACAGGGGTACCACAAACTAATTAAGTTCAAACTTATTCAGAAAACAGAAACTCGTGGTATACCTAAGGATGTCCATCTTTTAGGTAAAAGCCACTAGATGACCTATACAAGGTAGTTCTGAACCAAAAATGAGACAACCTGCAACATCCTGGCTGCCCTCTTGTGCAATGTCAAGGATCCTTCCATAACTAAACAGTATCATTGCATCATTGCTCAAGGTGGCATGAATCTGAATGTGTCCCACGGGCTTTGACACTATCTAAATTTGCCTAAACTGGCTCAAGATGGCATTAATCTGAGGCATATGACAATCATGTGTACGCTACATCTAACTCCATACATCCCGAAGAAGCAAAATTCACATTATTCATACAACAGGCTGCCATTACTAGTACTTATATATCAATTTCACATATTATTAATCTAAGGTAAACAAGAATGTGATTAGTACAGTTTCATGTATATATTATCACCATACATATAATACCTGATAGAAGAGGAAGATTTAAAAGTGGAGAAAATGGGAATGGAAGCTGCCGGCAACCGAGAGAGGCTCTGCAGATGGTAGTTGTAACGGTCGAAGGCGCCTCTTGGATATAAAATCAACGGGCGCGGCGACGAAGAGAGGAGTTGTGGGTGATGGTTGTCGCTCAAATCTGTTGTCGGGTACAGTGCCAGATAGTAGCGGAACCAGGATTTCTCTCCAGGGGGTGCTAAAATTATATCGAATTCGCTATTTTTTTAAGAGTTAGAGACCAAACTATTTGTGTCCGGTCAAGCATTTTTGCTACCTCTTAATTTGATGTGCATTTAATGCACATTGTGCTTGTTCTAGGTAAACATCTTAATATAATGTGTTCATTTTCAACTGGGAAGTCCAAACTTAGTGTGATCTTAACTGATAGCATCACATGGATGTTTACTTTCATGTGTGGCTTTACCATGCGATAGCACGCAAGATGAGATTAAAGGTGGACTGTTCTTGATTCATTATATGATAGACACCTTTTTTTCTTGTTTCATCTGATTGTTTGCTTTTATAAAATATGATTTGCTCCAGATAGTTTCTATCTAAGTATTTATCTGACCCCTATTTTGCTCCAGTAATTCTAAAGGGGACAAAGTCCTCCTCGGGATAGGCGGGGGACATTTTTCACCTTGCCACATGGATATAGTTTTGTAATTTTTATCATCTACTATAACTTGCATCATTTGAGACTTAATTATGCTTTGACATCCTAGTTCTGTAATTGTGATAGGAATACTGTGTTCTTCTGTCCCTCTATATATTCTTTGACATCCTAAGTTTATCCCTGTTCTTAGGTGATCAACTGTGAGACCTTTAATCATAATCTTACCAGCCTGCTGTGACTTGTATCTTATTATTTGACTACTTACAACAGGTCTACTCTTGGTAGTGAGACAATTATTTTGCTTTTGCTGATTCTTCTTCTTGTAGTCTTTATTTAATGGTGGAAAGAGATGTATAAATCTGTTGTTCTTCTCTGTAATGAAATTCCAGATGCTTATAATCTGACTGTTGCCCTTTTTGATACTTGGTCATTAAATGAAAAACAAAAATGTGGGTAGACATGTACTCAGGGATAATCAACTAAGATTGATAATCAGCTAAGCTTTTCTCATTGTCCATTAAACTTCATAATCAATAAGCTTGGTCATTTCTTGTCCATTTAACTTCACAATCAATTAAGCTTTTCTCAACTGTCAATATAGCATCTCAAATTCTTAGCCAACATAGACTCAGGGAATCAAATCCATCAAAATATGAATAATAAAAATCAAATTAGGAAAGCAAATGATCAATCATCAATCTGAAAATGCATACCTAAATCTGAAATGATGAAGGCAGTTGAATAATTAACCGGTCAAAGGTCACGATCATCGACGCATCGTCGTCGGTAGAGGGTTGTCGGCCACTCAGCCGGTGGAGTCCTCGCCTCGCCGTCACTGCTCGCCGGTCACCGCTTTTTCTTCGGTTGATGGTTGTTCCAGATTTGAAGAAGACCACATTGGCAACCGGTGCCTCCACTCGACTAGTCGGTTGTCCCTCCAGATTTGAGCTTAGCTCTCTAGAGAGAGTCGACTAGAGGAGCCCCTGTCGTGTCGGCGTAAGCCGTCGACCATCGCCAGTGGGTGTCTACGATCTGCCTGCCTGGGAGTGGGTGAGAGTCTGAGAGAGTAGTTGCGTTGTTGGCCACAGACAGAAAGAGAGAGGTTAGTCACTTCGTGTCTTCGTCTGCCGGCTCGTAGACCTAGGCTAGATCTGGCCGCCAGCCAAAGTTGGAGAGGGGAAGGCCTTTAGGGCTTTGACGGCCGTCCGTGACTCCGTGAGAGTTGAGACCGTAACCGATGACCGGTCACCGGTGGGCGGTGACTGAGAGGCACCGTGACCGGTGAGTGGTGACTGTGAGGTGAGGCAACTGTCGTGCCGCGGCCGGGAGACATTGAGAGGTCGACCGTCGACGCCAGTGAGAGCGGAGAGGAGGAGAGAGAGAGAGAGAGAGAGTCGCGAGTGAATATATATATATATATATATATATATATATATATATATATATAAATTTTGTTTTGTTTTGTTTTTTTTTCAAAATCTCAGGGGTGCATTAGCCCCTCTCGTACATGTGTAGTTTCGCCCCTGGCGCCGGAGATGGCGATGCTTGTCGCTCAGATCTGTTGGGTTGCGACGGTGAAGATAGGAGTTGTCAAGTATGTCGCTGGAGATGGTGATGGTTGTACTCAGATTTGTTGCGTTGCGACGGTGATGAGAGGAGCTGTTGGATACGATGCCAGAGATGGTGATCGTTGTCGGCCAGATCTATTGGGTTGCGACGGTCATAACTGTTGATTACAGATTTAGAGTAGTTTCTTTTGTTTGTATAGCTACCCATTTGGAACCGTAGGTCAAGTCACCCAACCCAGCATGACCCTTGTTTATATTAGCAACCCAAGTCTGACCTGTGGGTTGAGTCATCCACCAGACGGGTTGGCTTGGGTTGACCCGCAGGAACAAAAAATAAGCGGGTAGGGTTGGTTTGAATGGGTTGGGTCATATTTTGCCAGCCCTAATCATAATCCACGATGTACTCTAGCGCTATAGCACCCCGTCAAGATTCCCCTCCATGTTCAGACCTTTGACCTATAACCAGTCCTAGAAGTAGAGCACTTCCTTCATCCCCCTCATTGCCAACACCCACCATCCACACCTTCCCAGCATTTTTCATTTGCCCTCTAGAAATTTGGATATGCAATTTTTCTAGTGAATTCTACCCATCAATGTCGTGAACCTCTGGTAGGGGGTTGGTTGCAGTGGTTTTGTGTTGGTTTTGAGCTTGTAGGTGGAGACAAGGGTGACATGTGGTGGCGATAGTGGTGGTTGGTATAAATGTCAAAGGGCCGGGCTTGGGCCAGCCCAGTCTTGGCCCTTTGGGCTTTTCAGAAAAAAGGTCAGGGCCAGAGAGAAATGGGTAGGGCTTGCGCTGGGCCTCCTCAAGAATATGAGGGCCCAGCCGTAGTCCAAGCCCTTGGTCCAAAATTTTAAGGCCAGGCTTCGGCTAGCCCCGGGCCCAAGCAAAAATTTTTTTTAATTTTTTTTATCATTTTTTGTCTTGCGATAAAATTAATTTATGATAAATTTATTCATAAAGCCTCTTCCTTTAACTCGGGTTTTAAACCGACTGCTTGTAAAAAAGTAATGGAAGCAACTTATATATATATTTTTCATATATACAAAGAATAAATGTCTCAAGAAAAAGTGACAAAAATATCTCACTTGTAAATAACCACATTCTCATGTGTATTGTTTACTTTAATTACATTTAATTTGTTTGAAAACTAATCCAAGGGAAAAATCTAAACTATATTTTGAGGAAAAAAAAGATGAGAAAAGGTAAAAAAAAAAAGAAGGAAATTACCTAATCATTTGTAAGATCTTCAACGCTC
The DNA here is from genome assembly GCA_033070095.1 of Escallonia herrerae. Lineage (NCBI taxonomy): Eukaryota > Viridiplantae > Streptophyta > Magnoliopsida > Escalloniales > Escalloniaceae > Escallonia > Escallonia herrerae. The sequence goes on from JAVXUP010000007.1 coordinate 1,185,718, forward strand.
AAACTGTTAGTCTTCATATCATCAACTGATTTATCTTGCTCTTAGTGTTTTGTTTCAAGATAATCCCTCCAACATATACATAACTCAAATAACTCGGGTTAAGACGATTCCTCCTATTATCCAATACCCTCACACTCGCTGAAAAGTATGACTCTGAAGCAACTATGGAAGCTTGCACTGGTAGTACAAAACAGGACAAATTTTTTGCATTTTGTTTTCAAAAAGCTAACAAATCAAAATTCATTTGCTCATCCATTGACAATGAAGAATAATGACCAGTATTTACATATAAACCAATTTTATTAAAAGAGAAAAAAGAAGACGAACATATATGAGTAGCTTTCACTCTTGCTTGTTTTGCCACTACATGTTCAATACTCCTAAGAAATGACCTATAATATACTTGATCGCTCGACAATATAGCTCGTCCACGCACGTCAGCAAATTTTGATACGAGTTACAAAAATTTTCAAATAACTTACTCACAGTCTTTGTATGCTTGCTTGTCATAGCTACTTTGTGGCACTTTTTTTTCACATATTTCAACTAAAAAACTTCAGCCTATTCATAATGCTAAAAACCTGACAGAGAAGTCCTTGCCGAAGCACTTGGGTGATCAAGGCCGCTTATACAGGTGTCTTTATGATATCAACTACAATAGGATAGCCACAATCACCCGTTACCCTCAGAACTACGGGCAAAAGCTATAAGACATGCAACCACTGATTTAGGCTGGTTTTGATTCGAAGGACCCGTAGGCATATCGTGCTCACGTGTAATTCCTACTGACAATAGTTTGTTAAGTTCGCTTATAATTGATTTTACAAATCTTCTTTAGTTGTACACATAAAAGTAAAAAAAAGAAAGATTTACTGGGTTAAACATTTTGGGTTGCGCTATGCAAAAATCGATTACATTCCCAAAAAAATGTAGCAGGTTATCATTGATTTTAATGTTAAAGCTTTTGTACTCTGTTTGTTCCTCATTTTACCCTTAACCTTATCGTACAAGGGGAAAGCTGTGAATGACGGGCAGGGAATAAGAAGACACGACTCTGCCGCTGTTTTTCTGTAGAAAAATTTAGAATCATAATGCTCAAATTTTCTTTCCTTTTAACTGCGCATGAAAGGCAATTGTCTCTCTTATTAAGGCCGTGACCTTCCCATGCTCCCAGTAAATATTTAGTGTTCATATTGTATAACTCACTCTCGAGGTCATGGAAGTTTTGCAGCCATGCCAACCTTACACCCCCAAAGTCAAGTCCTTGGAGGGGACTTTAGGTGGGCATTGCCATGTTCTCACCCTGTTGCATAGATCCTCCAATACACAGTCTATTCTAGTTTTCTTCCGTGCAGACTTTCATGTTCATTCTTTGGTCAATAGTAAATAAATTCTCCGTAAGAGAGCTATTTGTCCCGCACTTTTTGTTATGGAGGCTAACTTTAGCAGTAAAGCCACGCAGGCGCCTAATGGACGCTTACGAGGCGATGAATGGGCAAGGTTTCCAGAATATTTCATACTCTTCTTATACATAAAAGATAGTTCTAGAATGGTAGAGAACCTTGTAGATAACTAGAGAATTCTAGAGACAGAATACGATCCGTAGAATGAAATGTATTTCCACCGTTCGTTGAGATGGTGGATCCGTTCGTTGAGATGGTGGATTAGTATAAATAGCCGAAGCCTCACTTGGCCAAGGCACTCAAGCATTCTTGTACACAAGCTTTCTCCAAGCAGAACATATATTCTCCCAACTCTCGTGTCACTTATCCCGAGTGAAAGGCTGACTTAAAACACAAGCGGGGGGTTTGCTAGCTAAGTGTCGCACGGTTTGACGTAGTGAGAAAGTTTCGTCCCCTGACATATTGCTATTAACTCAAGGATTTGTGAAGATCTTCCATCATAATGATTCAAAAGCTTCTAGCTGAATGCTGATTTCATATCAATGAATAGATATCCTGATTTTTTTCATTAAATTCGGCAATGGCCCAATTCTAGAGGCTAGAGGAAGCATTTTTTTATGATGCTTAATTACGTCATTTTTACCCCTCACTCATGTTACCAATATGACGAGACTCTTTCAAAAAGGAAGATAGAAGGTATGTTTTCTCTGGCTAATTCTAGTGGAGTTCGATCAACAATAGTTATTACAACTTTAATTACAGGAAAACAAGCAATCAAAAGAGATGCATACGATGGTGAGTATAACTGGGTACACGTCAAAAGCTATGCATGACTATGCATCAACGGCCAAATAAATGATAATCAATTTGATAGCAAACTTTGACACAAGTTTCAGATTTAATTACTATTAATTTGTTGTCCATGAATTTATCAAAACCTGAGATCAAGATTATTTAATGAAGCTGAGGAGTAAAAGTCATCTCAAGGAACTCCTAGGGAGTCCTAGCATGGGCCAGATAATTAACTTCGGCTTCATGAACAAGCTTAAAACCTAAGTTAAAGTATAACATGGAGCAATCAGACAAAGAATAGGAATTACATCAATATCATCCCACTATGACCAAATATTATAGCATACTTCTGCTCTAAAAGTTAGTTGATCATAAAAGTATTGTTGCAAAGACCAAGCACCACAGAAATGTAGCTGATAAAAGTATTTATATATGATATTTTTAAATTGATGGTTAAATACCACTTCTGTTAAAGATTCTGTAAGGTCTCTATCATGCGCAGTGTTCTTGATTATTATTGGGACGACAAGCTCATCATGGTAACAATGCCCTTGAATTCCTTTTATCATCTCCATATGAGTAATCTGCAGAATTTGGGAGAAAATCTCATAAAAATCGAAAAAAGGAAAATGAGAGGATGCTTAGTAAATAAATAAATGATAAGAGCAGGCAGGGTCAGAGAAATCAGCATTTCATAACTTTATTTACACTATAAATTGCCAAATTCTGAACTTGTATTTCAAAAATTACAAAATACTCGTCACTTCCTATTTGACAAAAAATCTTTGCATCACCCATATTGTTGCCTGTGGTTGTGTTTATGTCAACCATTTCTCCTCGCCCAAAAGTTTTAGAGGAAAAATCATCCTTAAAGACTGGAAATGCCAGAAGGAGCCAGAAACTAATGCTCAACGTACGTGAAATCTAGTGCCAACTACTTTCTATATATGTGGATAAATGAATATACACTGCAAAGAAAACCACCACTTCATCATGGCATTCTGATCATCTATATGGTAATAATAATTTCAGTCCTTCATGGTCAAGAGTCCGTAAATGATGCAATCAAACCAAAAAAAGTCTCTCAAGTTGGAACATCTTGAATAGCTTCCACAGAATAAATGCTTTTACTTTTCTCTTTCCCTATGCATGCAGGGGAGTGATGAGATAAACATTGAAATTGGAAGTAACAGAAAAAGAGACTAATCTATTAAATACTTAGGAACAATCAACGGGAAAACATTTTGTAAGAATTATCATTCGACAGTAAACCGGAAAGCCGAAATGAAATTAGAGTTATGTACATACTGCTGAAAAATAATGTGTCTTTCCTGTAAACAAAGGCATGGTCTACATGACTAGATCTATCAAATCTTCCAAAAATTCTCTCGATTCATGAAAAAACATATCTATAAGATTTATAGAACTATTAGATATGTGTTGCACGGCATTAAAATGTGTTCCCCTGGCTACCCTGGACGGGAGCCAGGGGAAAAGGCAAAAACGATACAGGATGCATTCTAGATACCTCAAAACTTTGTTAAGCAAACAAAAATTGTTATCAAAGTACACATTTGCAACAACTGCACCATTACTTAAAACCTTTACAGGGAAGTATCTAGTTAGATTCTCTAACAGATTGTCAACAGTGAACACATCAGATGATCAGGTAAAATAATGTTGCACATTTCGTTCATTCAACAATACTTGAACGAGGCTCAGAAGCTACTTGGAACTCCTTTGAAAAGGGGTGGATCATTGTTACAAGACGAGCCTCCAATCCATGACTATGAATCACAGCACCAGCCTACACATCTCATAGACCTAGAAAACATAAAGAAAAGGTCATCACATCCCCAAGAAAAAAAGTATAAAAAATGAAAGAATATAATTAACCTTCATAACTAGGTTAGCCATAATGCCAAAGCAACCACCATATTTGCCAACGGAATGCATGTTTTTAGTAAGCGTGCCAACTGCTTCAACCTGGCTATACCTTGCTTTGGCAAAATTCCTTTAAGAAATGCATATGAAATGGAAATAGCTTGGTTGAGCGACGACCTATGAATCGTAAACGGACATATAGCTCTAATAATGTGACTTTGCATGAATTGACCTAACTATCACATAAATCTAGGTTTCAGATTTGCAGCAAAAGCATCTGTGCCCTATAGTTGTCTCCTTATTTCAAATACTAATAGGGTCTCATCTACACATCTGCATGCACCCGTAAGTAGGCAAATGGCACAGCCAGAACAACAAAGCAAACAAAGTATAAGCTGAAAAAAAGGGCTAAGGACTGCAAGAGTCTTCAGATGTCAATATATCCTAATGCTTTTCTATGGTTATCCCAGCAATACAAGATCATTTTTCATAAGAAAAAAGGTCTCAACCGTAAAGTTAGGCAGCACTTTGCTTCAAATAAGATCCCAAGAATCATTTGCCCCAAAAATAACAATTGATGGCCTCCACATAGATTATCAAGACCCAAACAAGCCAGCAACATTAGATTCAAGTGACAAACAAAAATGTGATAAAAAGTGCATGCTTTGTCGTTATCGTAAATAATTGAATGCATACCTTTAAAAATAGGGGAGCACAATCAGTGCATTTAGGAATGTTATGAGGATAAGGCATGAGCGGAGGTGTAAACAAAATCTAGCCATCATGAATAAAGGTTGGCACTCCAGATATTTCTTTGTGGGCCACATGAACAAAGGACGGCTTCCGTTTGATAGAGACTGGAATCTGTACTGTAAGGATTTTGAAAACCCAGGCAAGCCCACTCCTAACAACCTTACCAAGCACATCCTTAGCCATATCAAACTTCGAGGAGGGCTTTCAATTGACAAACCTCTATCTGAGCAACAGTTGGAGTGGGCGATGATTATTCCCTACAAGCCTGTTCTAGCGAGAGCTTTGATTCCTCCTCCTCTTGCTTCCTCTTGCTACCTCTGCTAAGAGCATTTCTCTAGGTGTGCTTTGTGTAGGTTCTTAGTGTCAGCCTTGGTTTGAATGCTTATGCTCGTATTAACTTCTTTCTCTCTTGCAGAAATGGCTAGTGGAAGTGGAAAAACACCACAAGGAGGCTTTCTTGGTGTTCTGCAAAAAGCCAAGGGAAAGAAGAAAGAAAAGCAGCCAAGTGTTGAGTTGCCTCCTCCTCCAAAGAAGACGAGAGCTACTCCTCCTGAGCATTCTTCGTAGATTGTTGAGAGAGTGTCTATTGATGAGGTTCCCATCTTCTATCCAAGGTGGACCCTTAGGTGAGATGACATTGGGATGCCAGACAGTCAGATCTCATAGCAGTATCTAGTCCACGGAGTTCTTCCTCGGGACAATGAGGTTTTCCAAAACCAGACTCACGAGACTTTTGACTGTTCCTTTGCTCAGGCTGTATATACGGTAATGTTCTTTCTTCCATCTAACTATTATTTTCTTTTTCAAACTTCCTTTAGCTGAATGTTCCAACCTTTATTCCAAATGTACGTGAGCGGGTCCAAAATTTTTTCTCTCTTTAAGATGGCGAGGCAGGTGGCAGCGGAGGAAGTTCAGTAGAAGATGGATGCCATTAGGGAGGCAAAGGAAGCTTTCCGTCACGCTGAAGAGTTAAGCAAGCAAGAGGCTGACTACCTTGCTCGGATTGAGACTCTGGAGAGGAGACTGGAATGGGTTAAGAGGAAGGCGACAGAAGAGGTGACGAAGGCTCAAGACCAAGGCATTCACGATTTCCTTAATAAAAATGTGGGGGAAGAATGTCTGAAGAAGCGCATTGATGATGGCCTGGAGATTTACGAGATGGGCTTTATGAAGGCCAAGGAGATGTTTGCCGAACGCTTCCCAGACATTCCTTTAGGTGACTTTGTTATGCCTGCAGTCATATCTCCATCTGGAGAGACAGCTATGCCTTCGGAGGCTGGAAATGCTGCGGCTTCTCATCCTCCACGAGAGGGTCCTTTAGGAGATGCTCCCGAGCTTTAGATTTTGTCTTTGTATCTAGACTCTGCTTTAGACTGAGTATTTTAATGCCCTTTCAAGGGCTTTTGTAAAAACTCTTATCTTTTTATTTCATGCTACTTCGCTTTACTATGTGTTTCTCGTGGTTTATGTTTACCATTCACAGTATGATTTATTTTTACTTTGACTCAAACCCTTTACTCGTCACTTAAAGAGTTGGCAAAGAAGTCGAGCACCCTCGCTCGGCCTAAATTACGAAGAAACAAAAGCTTTGGTGGAGTGACGATGCCCCCATTAACTTTTGTTTCTTCACGGACTTAGATCTGGAGCTAATCTGTTTGGCTTACTCTTAGTAAAAGAGTTGTACACTCTGCTTGGGCAGAGTGTTTCGGCCATCATTCTACTCGGGCAGAATGTTTTGGCTAAGTTCGTAGCACTTTATAACAATGCTTAAAAATAGCTTTATTGCTTGAGCAAAAAGATGAATTTTACACTGGATTGCTTGACAACCCATTATTTTGGAAATGCTACTAAAGACTATTTTTAAAAAATAGGGGTTTTGATAAGGTCTGGCCCCTTATCCCCCCAAAAAGAAGCATCTTGCCTTGGGGCAAGATGCTACTGGTAATACTTGCACAAGTTCTCAGCATTCTAAGTGCGAGGGATGAGTTCTCCTGATAGTGTTCCCAGTGTAAAGGCGCCTGAATTGAGCACCTTTATAACACGATAGAGTCCTTCCCAGTTTGGAGATAACTTTCCCGTCGTTGCCTTTGGGTCGGACACTTCTAACTTGCACAGATACAAATCTCCTTCTTTAAATTACTTGGACCGAACTCTCTGATTGTAATAACATGTGACGCGTTGTTTTATAACAACAGATCGTTTATGGGCTTGAGTTCGAGCTTCTTCTACCAAATCAAGATTTACTCGGAGTCCGACTTCATTGTTTACTTTGTTGAAGTGCAAGCCTCGTATCGTTGGAATGCCTATCTCAACTAGCAACATTGCTTCTGTTCCATAGCAGAGTAAGAAAGGTGCCTCTCCAGTGACCGAGTGTGGAGTTGTTCGGTACGCCCACAATACCTTGGGCAGCTCATCAACCCATGTGCCTTTAGCTTTATCCAATTTTTTCTTCAATCCTTGTAAGATGCTACGGTTCATGTTTTCAGTCTGACCATTGAATTGTGGATGAGCTACAGAAGTGAACCTCAAATCGATCGAAAGATTCGTGCAAAAGGTTCAGAAGTTGTTGTTGTTAAATTGCTTTCTGTTATCAACAACTAAAGCTCTTAGTACTCCAAAACGACAGACGACATTTTTCCAAAAGAAATCTTCACATTTGGATGGCGTAATAGTGGCCAGAGATTCTGCTTCAGTCCATTTGGTGAAGTAATCTATTGCCACAATCACAAATCGTCGTTGTTCGAATGCCATGGGAAAAGGGCCTAGCAGTTCCATTCCCCATATTGAAAAAGGAATTGGGGAAATAATTAGAGTCAAAGGAGTGACTGGTGTATGTGTTACCAGGGAAAACTTTTGACATTTGTCGCACCTCCGTGTGAATTCGATGGCGTCCTTCTGTATCGTAGGCCAATAATATCCTTGCCTTAAGATTTTCTGGGCCAATGTCCTTCCTCCAAGATGTTAACCTCCTATCTATTCATGTACTTCTTGCAATGCATATAAGGATTCTGATGGGCGTAAGCATCTGAGGTAAGGAAGACTGAAGGATTTTTTGTATAGAACGTCGTCCACCAATGCATATCGAGCAGCTTTGACACGAAGGTTCCTCACCTCATGTCTTTCACTTGGTAATTCCCCTATGGACATGTATTTGATGATCATGTCCATCCAACAAGGTTCTTGATCTATCATTCTAATCCCAGTTTGAAAACTGATACTGCGCTCTTTGAGGAACTCAAGGTAAACCGAGCGTCAGACGTCTGTTACTTCAGCGGAAGCAAGCCTTGATAATGTATCTACCTGAGCATTCTGATCTCGGGCAATTTGACGAATGGTGAAGTTCTTAATCTTTGAAGCTGATGTCTTAACTAATCAGAGATATTGAGCCATTCTTTCGTCCCTGGCCTCGTAATCTCCTAAGACATGATTGACCACCAGTTGGGAATTGCTATGAACTGATAGGGAGTCCACCTTTAGAGCATATGCTAGCCTTATCCCTACGAGGAGGGCCTCAGACTCTGCTTCATTATTTGAGGCTTAAAATCCAAAGCGTAGTGTGTTCTCGATAACAAAACCTTCTGGACTAATAAGAATGATTCCAGCTCCACTGCTACCTATGGCTGAAGAGCCGTCTACATAAAGATTCCAAGGGTCTGGAACCTCAGAAATCACCAATTGAGGGGGGTCTTCAAGAGATGTACACTTGACAATAAAGTCTGCTAGCGCTTGAACTTTAATTGCAGTGCGAGGTTTATATTGGATATTGAATTCCCCCAACTCGACGGACCAATTTACCAATCTTCCTGATGCCTCGGGGCTCAGTAAACCTTTCCAAGTGGTTGGTCTGTCAGAATAACAATGGTATGAGAGTGGAAATACGGTCGTAGATGCCTAGCCAATATGATAAGGGCTAGTGCAATCTTGTCGATCTTTGGATATCTTGTCTCTACATCTTGTAAGACTTTGCTGACGTAATAGATGGGTTTCTGGACTCCATCCTTCTTTCTGACTAAAACAGTGTTGACTGCAACTTCGGTGACTGAGAGCTACAAAAATAAGTTTTCTCCGAGAAGTGGTTTCGAAAGCAGGGGCGGAGAACTCAAGTATGTTTTAAGTTCTTCAAACTATTTTTGACAATCATCCGTCCAGGCAAAATTCTTTGCTTTTCTGATGGCTTTAAAGAATGGCAAGCATTGTTCACCTGACCGAGCCATGAATCTTCCTAAGGCTGCAACCCTTCCTGTTAACTCTTGCCCTTGTTCGATGGTTTTATGGGACGTCATGGTTTGAATGGCCTTGATCTTTTCTGGGTTTGCCTCAATTCCTCGTTAGGAAATCATAAACCCTAAAAATTTCCCGATGTAACTCCAAAAGCACATTTGAGTGGGTTCAGCTTCATTTTATACTTTTGAAGGATGTCGAAAGCTTCTTTCAAATCTTCGACATGGAATTCAGACTTTACACTCTTGACGAGCATATCGTCGACATAGACCTCCATGTTCTTTCCGATCAAGTCTCAAAAGATCATGTTCACCAGGCATTGGTAAGTTGTCCCGACATTCTTTAGTCCAAAGGGCATTAGTTTATAGGAGTACAACCCTCTCTCCGTGATGAATGAAGTTTTGGAGACATCATCTTCATGCATCATGATCTGGTTATATTCGGAATATGTATCCATAAAACTGAGCAGCTCGTGACCTGAAGTAGCATCAATAAGAAGGTCGATCCGTGAAAGTGGGTAGCTATCCTTCGGGCATGCTTTGTTAAGATCTGTGTAATCAATATAAATTTGCCATTTGTCGCCTGGTTTTGGAACCATGACAACATTAGCAATCCAATCCGGGTAGTAGATCTCTTCAATAAAATTCACAGTTAGAAGTTTATCTACCTCTTCTTCAATCTTCTCCTGTCTTTCTGGGGCAAAAGTTCTTTTCTTCTTCTTGACAGGTTTTTTGGATGGATGGACATTTAACCTGTGGGTGATGACCTTGGGTTCAATTCTAGGCATGTCTGTGGCTGTCCATACAAAGACATCTGCATAGGTTCACCAGCTCGAACTTGGTGTCGTCCTTAAGATTCGAACCTATCCAAACTGTCTTGATTTCCTTTACAAGATATACTTCAATGCTTACCAGCTCTTCAACTGGTTTTCCCCTTTGCATCTTTGTATCTTCTCGGAGGTCTTCGATCATGAGTGCTTCCTTGTTCTTCGATCGACACGAAGCCATGTAACACTGACGAGCTGTAGTCTGGTCTCCTTTCACCTCTCCAACCTCGTACTCTGTGGGGAACTTCATCTTGAGGTGGTAAGTCGACACCACAGCCTATTACCGATTGAGTGTTGGTCGTCTTAATATGTCGTTGTATGCAGAGGGGACCTTTACCACCATAAAATCGATCATAAAGTTAGCTTGCGTCGGAGGTGTGCCGATTGTAACTGGGAGTGCGATAATGCCTTCGAGTGTAACTGGCTGGTTAGAGAATCCATACAACGGCGTATCCATCTTTTGAAGACGGTCCGTCAAAATGTTTATCTTTTTGAATGTGTCGTAAAATAAAACTTCAGCGAACTCCCGTTATCAACCAAAACACGCGTTACATCGAAGTTCCCAGCCATGGTTGCGATAACTAATGAATCATCATGAGGAGTCTTTACATCTTTTAAATCTTTGTCAAAAAAGGTGATCGTAGCCAGACGTATTGTCTTCTATTTCTTCTTTGGAGGTTGACTAGTCATGCACACTTCTCTGGCGTATGCTTTTCGAGCCTGTCCAGATGATCCTCATACGGCTAATCCCCCAGATATGGTGTTGATCATACCCGCATGCTCTTCTCGATCTTCTCTTCTTTCTATTTTCGAAGGTGTCTATTGTTGACCTTCTTTGTGAGCTACAACTTTCTCAACTGGCCACGTTTGATAAGGGCTTCGATTGCTCGCTTGAGTGACCCGCAATTGTCAGTTGAGTGGCCATGATTGTTGTGAAAGTGACACCATAAATTTGTGTTCCGTTTGTTTGGCTGGGATCTCATCTTTTCGGGCCACTGGAGAGCTTTGTTGTCTTTGATCTCGTGAAGTATCTGTGATGGCTTGGCATTCAGGGGTGTCCAATTTTCCAAGGCAAACGGGTCTTAGGGCTGCCGTTCTTCTCGTTTAAATGTTTTGTTGACTTCCCACCTGGGGAGTTAATTCCCAAGATCATTTTTTCATCTCTTCCCCCTCTCCACGTCATCCTCTATGTGTCTCCAGGTATTCCTCAGCTTGAATGTATTTGTTGGCCTTTTCAAGAAGGGCTTTCATATTACCTGGAGGACTTTTGTTAACAGAGAATGGGAACTTGGATGTTGGTCTGAGGCCTCGGAAGAATGCAGTATACTTTACAGATTCGTCCAAGTTATTAATTTCCAAAGTGGCCGCGTTGAATCTTCTGAGGAAGCATGCCAAAGACTCGTTTTTCTCTTGCACAATGTTAAGCAGACTCGTAGGGTTCTTCCTTCGGGAACGACTGCTTACAAAGTGTTTCTGAAAGAGAATCGATAATTGGCCGAAGGAATAAATGGATCTCGGTTGTAGAGATTTGAACCATGCATGTGCAGCCTTCCTCAGTATGGTAGGAAAGACTCTGCACATGACAGCATCCGAGACCTGGAGGAGTAACATGTTTGTTTCAAACTGGTAAATATGTTCTCCCGGATCTCCAGTTCCGTCGTAGAGGTCACATTGAGGCATTCAAAAATTAGGAGGTAGCTTTGCTTTCTCGATGGCCTCGGATAACAGATATCCAGATTCTTCCCTCAGGGGAGATCGTTCTGGAGATGGATATCTAGGGACAATCTTCCAGGAGTCTTGTTCTCGGGAATGAAACTCAGGCGTCTTCTTTCTGTGGATAGATCTTCGAGGGGTCTCAGCTCTGGCGACATGTTTGGGAGAGGAGTCGGTGCTGTCTTCCGCTGATGGATCTCGACGATAGCATGATCTACTCCTGGTTATGTGTTCTCCGCCCTTCTCCTTAAGATTGAACGTCGGATCGGCCGTTGATCTGTATTTATGGCCGTAGCTTGATCTGGAGGTAAGTTAGAGATGAAGGTCGCTAGAGTCAAGATAAGAATGATGGGTGGATGGTGGATCCACTGCCATGTCAAGATTTCTTTGAAGAGTGTTTACAACATCTTTCAATTCTTGGATCTCTTTCGTAAGGTCGGCATGGGGTGTTTTAAATAGTCGACGGTTCAAACGATGACGAAGGTTGTCGTTTTTCAGAATAGATGCTGGAGACTGGTTTCTTCGAGATCTGGTCTCTGATTCAGGAATGGTAGATGTCACATTATTATGGACATCTTCCACAGAACCAACACTTCGATGTGAAGGTGTCGAACATTGGTCGCGAGAACGACTAAGTCAACGAGAGCTATGGCGATTTTGAGAACGACTGTGTGAAGAGTCGTTAGATGAAGAATGATTGGCCATGTTCCCTGAAGGTCCCACAGATGGCGCCAATCTGTTGTGGCTAAAAACTGGATCAGGAACAACTCCATAAAGTAGGCCTGCAAAAGAGAACACGGAGTCACCGCCGGGTGGGGTTCCGGTGGGGGAACGATTTGATGCTTAAGTCAGAGATGGCTAACAATGTAGAACTCTAAAGAGGTAGTAAAACACAATGTGTAATTGTGTGTGAAGTTGTCCATACCTGAGGGGTTAGACCCCTTTATATAGTAGTAGGAAGGAGAACCCTAAAAGAATTTGGTTTTGCACAACTTCAATCAGAATCAAATTAGGATCCTAGAGGATCACATCTCAATCTTTGATAGAGTCAGAGTCCTTTTAGGATTCTCCCTGATGACCGATATGGCAAGTGCCTAATCAGTAATAATCTATTTTGGACTACATGTCATAATTGTCACGTGTCGTCTGTAGATTGGAGGCGTATTTTTAGCTATATCACAATGTACCCGGCCAGACATAGCCTTTGCAGTTCGTGTTTTGAGTAGGTTTACTCATAACCCCGGGCAAGTCCATTGGAATGCGGTGTTTAGAGTACTTAAATACCTTAAGGGCACAATAGATTATGCATTAACTTACAAGGAATTTCTTGCCGTTTTGGAAGGGTACACAGATGCAAACTGGATCACGGACTCAGATGAAACAAAGTCCACAAGTGGTTGGATATTTACCATAAGTGGAGGTGCTATTTCTTGGGGTTCCAAGAAGCAAACTTTGATTTCACATTCGACCATGGAGTTTGAGTTTATTGCTTTGGCAATGGCAGTCAAGGAGGTAGAATGACTAAGAGACTTGTTGATAAAGATTCCTCTTTGGCCTAAGCCAATGCCTGCTAGTTCTATATTCTACGATAACGAGGCAGCGTTAATGCGGGCATATAGTAAGGTCTACAATGGAAACTCTAGACATATAAGTCTTAGACATAGCTATGTGAGAGAACAATTAAGCAAATGAGTTGTTACTGTTAGTTATGTGAAGTCCAAAGGTAATTTGGCGGATCCTTTTACAAAAGGCCTAGGCAGGGATATAATATGACAGACTTCTAGGGAGATATGTTTGAAGCTCATGAAATTAGAGAGGTAACATACACGTGGAAACCAACTAGCTACTAGAGTAACCTCGCCTTCTAGTTCAATGGAAAAACACATTGTATTTATAACCAAAGATGCACTAAAAGATGAAGATTTTGATCTTCATGCCATCTCAAGGTAGTGCATATTTGTATGGAGAACAAGAGGAGGGTGGGAGTTATTCCCTTAATAAATCTATGTCCTTAAAGGAGGGTGCAAGTCATACAAGTGCACCTTAGTAGATTTACCTATATAAGTGTGGGAAGTGGGGCCGCTTCTACGAGATTTAAGCTAGTCTCTATGGAACTTATGAAAATCCTAAGATGTAGCACATGGCCGTAAATGTGCAGGTATTTGGAAATTTGGTTGGAAAGTTCTACACATAGTGCTGATGATCAATCACCAAGGATTCTTAGTTCAAGGCGAAGGCTACGTTGAATTTTGATTGACTTCATTGCTATAAGGTAAAGGTTCAAGTCGAAAGGCACCTTTATCTTAGTAGGACCTACCAAAGGATAAAGAGAGGTACATTTCTAAATTGGGAATGCGATAAAATTCAATTTTGAAAAATTGGGAGAAATTGTTGGGAATTTCCCAAAATTTGATTCTTACCTTATTAAAGTTTGTACTACAAGGAATAATTTGCAAAAAGAATCAATCAAATTGATTGATTGGTTTAAGAGATATTAACTCTCAAACATTGACATTTAATAAGGTTAAAAAGAATCATGAAGTGGGTTCCCACATAGCTTGAGAAATGGGAAAGTTAAGGGTATTTAAATGACCATGTGACATACCATATTATTCTAGAAACACATGATATGCATGACCATGCACTCGCACATGTGCTGTACACCGCACCGCACGCCCGCTCGCGCGCCTT